>LR880969.1:20837383-20863141 GCA_904067115.1 Aegilops sharonensis | reverse complement strand
GAGTTGGCATAATTCGAGATTAGGTTTTGTCACTCCGATTGTCGGAGAGGTATCTCTGGGCCTTCTCGGTAATACTCATCACCTAAGCCTTGCAAGCATTGTAACTAATGAGTTAGTTATGAAATGATGTATTACGGAACGAGTAAAGAGACTTGCCGGTAACGAGATTGAACTAGGTATTGGATACCGACGATCGAATCTCGGGCAAGTAACATACCGATGACAAAGGGAACAACGTATGTTGTTATGCGGTTTGACCGATAAAGATCTTCATAGAAAATGTAGGAACCAATATGAACATCCAGGTTCCACTATTGGTTATTGACCGAGAATAGTTCTAGGTCATGTCAACATAGTTCTCGAACCCGTAGGGTCCGCACGCTTAACGTTACGATGACAATTTTATGAGTATTGATGTACCGAAGTTTGTTCGGAGTCCCAGATGTGATCACGGACATGACGAGGAGTCTCGAAATGGTCGAGACATAAAGATTGATATATTGGAAGCCTATGTTTGGACTTCGGAATAGTTCCGGGTGAAATCGGGATTTTACCGGAACACCGGGGGGTTACCGGAACCCTCCCGGGGGTTAATGGGCCTTAGTGGGCCATGAGGGAGAAGAGGAGGGCCGGCCAGGGCAGGCCGCGCGCCCCCTCCCCCCTAGTCCGAATAGGACAAGGAAAGGAGGGGCGGCGCCCCCCTTTCTCTTTCCCTCCCCCCAAGTCCTAATCCAACTAGGAAAAGGGGGGGAGTCCTACTCCCGGTGGGAGTAGGACTCCTCCGGCGCGCCTCCTCCTAGGGCCGGCCGCACCCCCCCTTGCTCCTTTATATACGGGGGCAGGGGGGCACCCTAGAACACACAAGTTGATCTACGGATCGTTCCTTAGCCGTGTGCGGTGCCCCCCTCCACCATATTCCACCTCGGTCATATCGTCGTGGAGTTTAGGGAAGCCCTGCGCCGGTAGAGCATCATCATCGTCACCACGCCGTCGTGCTGACGGAACTCATCCCCGACACTTTGCTGGATCGGAGTTCGGGGATCATCATCGAGCTGAACGTGTGCTGAACACGGAGGTGCCGTACGTTCGGTACTTGGATCGGTCGGTTCGTGAAGACGTACGACTACATCAACCGCGTTGTCATAACGCTTCCGCTTTCGGTCTACGAGGGTACGTGGACACACTCTCCCCTCTCGTTGCTATGCATCACCATGATCTTGCATGTGCGTAGGAAAATTTTCAAAATTACTACGTTCCCCAACATTGACAACCCCTAATCGTGTTGGTTGCGAGTAGCTATCGTTTTGTGCAGGTACGAGGGACTTGCGCGCCCAAGTATCTTGTGCCCTCCTCGAAGGTCGGTTGGGGCCCTTCTTCTGGCGCAAGAAATATAATTTATGAAAAAAAATCGTGTAAACATTTTAGCGCAATCGGAGTTACGAATCTCCAGGAATTTAAGAAACAGTGAAGGGCCAGATCTGGGGAGCACGAAACAGAAGAGAACAGAGAGGGAGATCCAATCTCGGAGGGGCTCCCGCCCCTCCGTCGCCATGGAGGCCATGGACCAGAGGGGGAACCGTCTGGTCCGTATTTAGTAGCTAGATGGCTTTCTCTCTCTCGCTGAATTCTCAATACAATGGTATCTTGGAGATCCATATGATGTAACTCTTTTTGCGATGCGTTTGTTGGGATCTGATGAACTTCGAGTTTATGATCAGTCATATCTTTTTATATCCATGAAAGTTATTTGAGTTTCTTTGATCTCTTATATGCGTGATCTCTTATAGCCTTGTATTTCTTCTCTGATATTTGGGTTTTGTTTGGCCAACTTGATCTATTTATCTTGCAATGGGAAGAGGTGCCCGGTAGTGGGTTCGATCTTACGGTGCTCGATCCCAGTGACAGAAAGGGAACCAACACGTATGTATTGTTGCTACTAAGGATAAAAAGACGAGATCTATATCTACCGCCATATAGATAAACGGATCTTGTCTACATCATGTCATCGTTATTATTTCATTACTCTGTTTTTTCATGAACTTAATACACTAGATGCATGCTGGATAGCGGTCGATGTGTGGAGTAATAGTAGTAGATGCAGACAGGAGTTGGTCTACTAATCTTGGACGTGATGCCTATGTAATGATTATTGCTTGGATATCATCATAATTATTTGAAGTTCTATCAATTGCCCAATAGTAATTTGTTTACCCACCGTTTGCTATTTTTCCCGAGAGAAGCCACTAGTGAAACCTACGGCCCCTGGGTCATCTTTCTCATATATTTGCCTTGCGATCTACTTTTCCTTTGCATTTTTATTCAGATCTATTAAACCAAAAAATACAAAAATACCTTGCTGCGTTTTATCTTTATTTATTTTATTTGGTGTTCGATCTATCAATCTACTACAATTTACCTCACGTCCGCTTGCCTATCTTGAGGCGCCGTACCCCGGAAGGGATTGACAACTCCTTTAACTCGTCGGGTTGCGAGGTGTTGTTGTTTGTGTGCAGGTGTTGTTTACATTGTGTTGCTTGGTTCTCCTACTGGTTCGATACCTTGGTTTCATAACTGAGGGAAATACCTACCGTCGCTGTGCTACATTATCCCTCCCTCTCCGAGGAAATACCGACATAGTTGCAGCTACCATCACACAACTTGGTTTTAGTCACATAGAGATCACCTTGCTTACTTCCTCGAGCCACAATCAAAGAGCCTTCAGTGAGCTTCCATTTCCCTTCACCAAAATAACTAGGATGTTTGATATCATCAAGCTTGCCCACTGACAACAAATTCCACCTTATGTCGGGAACATGCCTCACATCATCGAGCACCAGTCTGCAACCTGTGTTTGTTTCAATGCAATAGAGCCCTTGCCAACAATTGCCGACGAACCACTATTTCCCATGCTCACTTGGCCAGTAACACCACTAGTGTAAGATGTGAAATACTCCTTGTGTGATGTGATGTGGAAGGATGCACCTGAATCCACAACCCAACTCATGGCATCATCACGAACAACACTATAGCAATCTTCATCTTCAATGACTAGATAGTCCTCATCTGTTGCGGTCATGGCTGAACTGCTCTCAGCCTTTTGCTCGGTTTTCTTTGTGAGTTTTCCCTCTGTAAGCTCTCTTTTGTACTTCCTACACTCGCTCTTTATGTGTCCCGGATTACCACAATGAAAGCAAGTAATATCTTTTCTCTGTTTTGACTTTGACCTCCCCCTGGATTTGCTTTTGCCTTGCTGAAATCTTGTATTGATGTGTCCACGGTTCTCATTCTTCCCATGGGTTTCAGCCACATACGCATCAGAAGAAAAGGCATCACCCTTTTCCTTCTTTCTGGCTTCTTCATTCAGCATACTATTCTTCACCATCTCCAAGGTCAGCTTCCCATCAGGAGCTGAATTGCTAAGTGATACAACAAGCGTGTTCCAACTATCTGGCATGGAACTCAGCAGCAGCAATGCTTGCACCTCATCCTCAAATTTGATCTTCATGGCTGAAAATTGATTTATATGGCATTGGAAGACATTTAAGTGCTCAATCACACTTGTGCCATCTCGGTACTCAAGCTTTGCAAGCCTTTTGATCACCGAGGCCTTGTTCATAGATGTCTTCCTCTCATACATAGACTCCAACTTCTGCCACATCTCATAAGCATTTGTGTCATTTGCAAAATGATGGAAAATATTGTGGTTGATGTACAACCGAATCATACCTACTGCCTTTCTGTGCAACACTGTCCATTCTTCTTCTGTGACACCGGTGGGTATCTTGTCTTTCACAATTGGCTCATACAGATCCTTGCTATAAAGGATGTCTTCCATCATGGGCTTCCATAATGAGTAATTGGAAGAATCAAGTTTTATCATGCCACTTGTAGTAGTGCTTTCTTCCAAAGCCATTCTGAGCAGCACATCCAGCAACAATCAAGCAACTGGGATTTGCAACCTTCTAAGCAACCAAGGCTCTGATACCACTCTGTTGAGAATTAGCACACAAATGCACTTGTGGTTAACTGATAACTGCAGCGGAAACAAGTAATCTCAGCACCACATCATGTACTAACTCAAGGATCGTTGCTTAGCACGGAAGGAAACATATGCAACATCATATATGAAGGCAGAAAATATTACTTAGTAGGTAAGACACTCCTCAGCCAAGTGTCTTGTGGTAGGAGTAAGTTTATGGATAGCATCAAGCATCAACAAAGAGACACCAGATTTTTACGTGGAAAACCCCTCAACTTGAGGGGAAAAACCACGGGCCGAAGCCACCCAAATCCTCTTCCACTATTATCAAATGTGGGATACAACAAGTTCTTCTCTAGACAGCACTAGAGAATCTCATACATCAAGATTTCTGAATCTTGGACGAACACAACAAGATTTGGGGCTCAAGAACTAGGGATTGAAACAATCTCATCAAAGATGGTGGAACCGAAGCTTGAAGGAGACAATGTAGTGGATCTGGACCATCACAACCTTGGGGAGGAGCTCCCTTTTCTTCTACCTTCAATCTTCCTCTTCTTCCCTTGCTCTCTTGATTTTCTCTCTTCTTCTCTCTTGGAGGATGAACTGATTTTCGTCACTCATGATGGTGGCTGCTGGATCGAGGATAAAGCATCCCCATCCTCTCATGTGCAAAGTCCAAAATGACCCTAGGTCATAACCCTAATGGGTAGTGGGCTTCTGCACCTCTTTGGGCTGCCTAAAAGGCCTCAAGTGGTCATCTCCTCACATCCCACATGAGGAGGATATCCCAACATCCTTGCCGGTGCTGGTGGTGTTAGCATGCGGACATCGTTGCTCTCCCGTTGATCTATGAATAGAGTGTGGTTCAGATCTCAGGTTCGTTCGAGACAGTTGTGATCTGTGGGATGATTTTGCTCCTCGGGGGTCTTTGGGTTGCTTGAGTTCTTCGTTCCCCGGGCTAGGCGGCAAAGCGGCATCCGCGTTCTGGCCTTCTGGTATTCGCTCTCTCCTCCCTCCTCATCGTGGTGTCGACATCTTCTCCATCGTCGTGCGGAGACAGGGTCCTGTGCTTGTGGGGGTGCTCCAAGGATTTCTGAGATGTATTGTCGCCGGTGTGGTGTACTGATGGTTGTCCTTCTTCTCTCTCTGTCGTGCTGGTCCTCTAGGGCCGAGGTTGAAGACTTCCCGTCTGTGTTCAATACGTCTGCAGATTACAGGTCACGTCGGCTCTGTGTGGGACTGGCTGCGCGCTAGCAGCTCGCGGTGGTTGGAGGAGTGCGTTGGTTCCCCGAGGACTTGTTTGTATTTTCTCATGTTGTTGGGGTGCTTTGTACCACTGTTCGGTTGCAATATAAAGCAGAGGTCCTTTTCGCAAGAGAAAAGTCTGGTTTTTAGTCAAAACAAGTCGTCCAGTTTCAACTCACTCTCACTGGAAGGGGCATATCCAATCTGATGTCGCCAACATTAGTACTATGAGCTAGGTAGGAAAAAGATAACACTAGAGTTTTCTATTTGCTCAAAGGAGGGCATTGGTACCTTTTTCCTGGCCCATCAGAAATCAAATCTTAGGTTTGATGTTGTGGTGTCTCATATAAGCGGAACATATTCTTTCGGGATGTTTCCGCCGACGTCAAGGTGCCTCTGGTGACTTCGCCAATCTCAACATCGGGCCGGCTAAGTCTGTTGGAGAAGGTCGTAGTGAGAAGGTGAGTGTGTACATGATCATGAGTGTACGCCTACGTACTCTATTTCACTGCAAAAGAATCAGCTCTAATTCCGTTCCAACGATGGACACAACCGATGAGGCGAGTGGTATTCAATCGAGATGGAGTGGCATCGCAAGGCACGGAGCAGAAAATGGCGAAGATATTTACTAGATAAAGAAGTTGAGCACGGCTGTCAGCTCGATGGATGGATAAGTTTGTTTGTTTGTTTGGTAATTAGCTTAACTCTTAGCCTATATCATCACTATAGGCTCCCATAAAATAAAATACCATCACTATAGGCTGGAGATGCGTTATCGTAGATGAAAGTTCCGTTGTGAATTATTTGAAGCCGCGGCGTTTTGGCGCGACGCCGGCCGCCATAAAACTACGGAGTCGTCGCGTGTTCCGCGATGAAGTCGTTTAACCATCCATGGTGCCGGGCCCCGGGCGTACGTACGTACCAGCCGGCCGGCCGTAGACCGTGGACCTGGTACGGCGACAGGTTGGACGCCATGCAATCCATGGCCGCGTTGACGAGCGAGCGATGCAGGGTCGTACGAAGAGTACAGAATAGTTGGCGCCTGTTCCCGGCCCCCATCCGGCCGGGAAGGCAGCTGGTTCGCACGCTTCTTGCCAGCGGCGCCACGGTGGATGGGGACACGAGGCCGGGCTTCGTAATCGTAGTCTGCGACCAAAACGAAGATCGCGATCGTTGGATGCGACAAGGCCGCGTGCTAATCGTGGCCGCCTATTACATCATGCGCCTCATCGGATGATGATCCACGGGCCGATGTCCGCCGTGCTCGCGTGATGAGAGTGCCGCGCCCGCGCCCCGTTGCAGCGGCGATCGCCGGACGTGAGCGGCGGGTACGGTACAAAGCTGCTCGTGGAAACACCACGACGATTCGGTCTTCGCAGTCTCAAAGATGGAGAGGCCGAGACGGTTTTAATTTCACTTCCGGCCATGCGCGCATGCATGCATGCACCAGGCTCGCTGGAACGGAAGCGCAGAGCACTACTCCTACCACACAGCTGGAGGAGAACCTACGACTGCACGTCGTAAGATCATCCAACGGTTGGGCTGTCTCCGTCTCAGCGATTTTGATCATGTCGCCTCTGGCCCAACTGCGCGTAGGTACAGTAGTATAGCCAACAATGGTTTATCGAGACTGTAATTTAGTGCCCTTCCGATCGACACCTGAACCTGATTGGGTAATGCGTTTGGACTTTGGAGCAAGAGGTTAGCCAGCTGACCCGAGGCCGGGGTTCCAAAAGCTAAACAAGAACCGTCGGTAGATATTTAAGATCGGGTGCATATTCGATCCCATCCCATGCATGCCACGATAGCTGCGTACAGGGTGTCTGTCAGGTAAGCCGTAAGCAAGTGCATACAGCTGCAAGTTAAAACAGTTTTATTACCCCCTTCGTTCCAAAATATAGTGTGTTTCCGTGCTTTAACTTTGATCATAAATAAATTTAACCAACGAGACCGACCGCGGCGGAAGCAAAAGTTATACCAGTGAATTCGTATTCAAAAGAAGTTTTTAATTATATAATTTTTGCTCCTGCCACAGTCGGTCTCGGTTGTTAAAGTTATGGTGAAAGTTGAAGCTCGAGAAGCGCATGCACACTATATTTTAAAACAGAGGGAGTATCATTACTGGATGCAAAAAGATTAGAGACCCCAATTTGTGCTCTGCCTAAAAATACTTGGTTTGCAAGGCGCACACGTTACCACGTGAAACGCTCGCTGATCCTCGCTGAATCATATGATCCCGGAAAGGCTGGCATGCGTGGGGCAGAAAACAGAAGCCGCACTACCACTGCATAGGATTGCGACGCGCATGGCTAATTGTCTGTCCACTGTTTATTCACACTCAAGCTGAGCATCTATCAATTAATAAAGACAGACAGCCGATGGGAAAGATAATTAATGGTCGTCTCTTTCTGAAAACTGCTATTCCTCCCCTTTTGGGCGGGCCATGGAGTTGGTTTCGTGCAGGCACGGCCTGTCTTAGACCTTGATTAAAAGCCTCGAGCAAGCTTCAAGCCATCATTTGTACTTCCTCCCTTTCAGTTTACAAGTCCTGTGTGTATATCTAGGTTGTCAATTTTATCATCCTAATATAAACTATATAACACAAAAATTGTACCGTTTAAAAATAAAACAACTAAAGCTTATATTGGTATATTTTTATAATATATGACTTGTATTAGGTTGATCAAACTGACGATCTAAAAGTACACGCACGCCTAAACTGAGAGAGAGGAAGTGCCCTGTATTGGGGTGCTGATCGTTAAAGTTCAGAGGCTGGATCAGGATTGTTTCATTAAACACGTGGGTGGGGACATATAAAGGACTAACAATCATACAATCCTTAATCATTATGGTTGATCTCCCATCCTGATGCATCATGAATTGCAATCTTTATGGCCGCATGCATCTTTCAGATGCAGAGGCCGGGGGCAAGCCTTCTTTTCCAAAAAATAATAAAAATAAAATTGCAATCCTTTTAGTAGCAGAAACAAGGTATTTGGTGGATTATTGATCCTACACCGTCGGCACAGGACCCGTTCCGCTGCCAAGAGGGAGATAATTGGGATAACAAGGGAGTACAAACACCCACCTCATTTTATTAACTCAACACGGGCAATGTTGGTTGATCGAGTGCTTGAGATGCGGCGACCAAGAGCTTCAGCTCTGGTACTAGTACGTGGTAGCTCAGTCTTGCTGGTGAATAGTGTTGGACACACTGCACTGACTCCTGCTGAACTGGCCGACAACACCTTTGTACCATCCAGATTCTGATTCTTCTCGTGATATTTGGATTTGATTCGATTTACCAGACATATATATGTTCCCCGTTTCCACATGGCAAGGAAGTATGTTACACATCTCAGTTACACATGTGCAGTCCGTTAGCTCATGCAGCTTCTCCACTGATCAGTGAACATGGGCAAAGGCGATGGGAAAGATAATGGTCGTCTCTTTCCGAAAACTGGCTATTCCTCCCCTTTTGGAGTTCCTTTCTGAAAGATAATGGAGTTCCTTTACCGAAAAAGGGTTTGCCCCGCTTTGTATTCTAAAGAAACCAACAAACATAGTACACATCGCGATGCTGGGCGAGCAGCACAATAAGCCCGAAGACAGAAAAGAAGAAGAAACAAATGCCAACGACGACAGTTCTACAAAGCGCGGAAGGCCCATCACCGTTCCGCCTTCCGGAAAAACCTCACCACAGCCCGAGGCTTCGAGTGCCGCGTACCAAACAGCACCTTCAAGAAGGAATGCGACGCCGACGATGCTGCTGCCCGGACGAGTCCTAAGATTTCCCCTGGTATGCGGAGGAAAGTGGGAGATGACTACCACCGACACCCTTCAAGAAGGAATGGTGGCACCTGCCGGTGTCACCGCATCGAAGCCGGACGAACCGACAAGGATTTCTCCCGCACACCAAACACCACCGCCCATCCGGAGCCTATAATCCAAACCACCGCCCAATGCGCCAACGCGGTTGCCGTCACCCACGCCGTCTCACTACGAGCACCAACACGAGGCCGAGAAGACCGGAGAGAAGCGCCATGCGACGAGAGCAGCAGCACCAAGGCCGAGCGGAAGGGAACCACCTCCACCGCCATCGCACGAGAAGCCCACACCTCCCGGGAATCACGCCACCGACCCGCCCCGCCGCCGGCCCGCCCAGGTCCAGATGGGCCCCGTAGGGCCTAGATCTGGGCCGAGCGCCGCCGCCAGGACGTGCCGCAGCGCCACCCCACCCAGCCGCCCGCCCGCTCTGTAACGAGGAGCCCCACCGCCGCCTAGGAGCACCCCTCGGTGCAGCTCCACCCCGCGCCGGAGAGCCACCAGGAGGGAAAGGTCAAGAGGGCCGCCGCCACCAGCATCCCCGGGGCCAGGCCGGCCACGGGCCCCAGCGACGGCGGCGGGGAGGAAAGGGTGAAGAGAGCGAAATCGGCGCGCGGCCGGCCACCCGCGGGGGCGACGCGGTCGCGAGAGGGGTCGTGGAGAAAGGGTTCTGAGCCTTTCGTGCAAGCAGGGCCCGTCTTGACCTTGATTAAAAGCCTCGAGCAAGCGTCAAGTCATCATTCCTACTACGTAAAACCCATCTCTTTTTTACACTGCTTTGTCAATGTTTAAGCTAAGCACTACTAGAAGTCTACTTTGCATGCTCCATTAAGTAAGAAAAAGAAAAGAAAAAAACTAGTCTACTTTGCCCACCGGAATTGGGGGCTGATCGTTAATAAAGTTAAAAGTCTGGATCAGGATTGTTTCATTGAACACGTGGGGACATAAAAGGACTAATCATACAGCCATTGCAGTACTTAATCATTGAGGTTCATCTCCCATCAACGATCAGGCTCATCCATCAGTCCATCCATCCCCAGGCCATCATCATCACCCGGACGCATTATGGATTGCAATCCATTTTACCAAACACTAACAGGGATCGATTTGGTGATTATTGATCCTACACTGTCAGCACAGATTCCGTTCGGCTGCCAAGAGGGAGATACTAATAAGGAGCAGAAGAGACAGACACGCACCTCCTTTTCCTTTTTAATTCAACATGGGCGTGTTGGTTGACCGAGTGTCTGGGATGCGGTGACCAAGAGTTTCAGCTCTGGTACGTGGTTGCTGTTGCTGGTAATTATAAACAGTGTTGCCCACACTGCACTGCCTCTTGCTGAACTGGCCAACAACACCTTTGTACCATCCCGAATTCCCGATCCAAATTGAAGGTGTATAATCTGCGCTCTGCCTAGAATACTACTCCCTTCGTCTCACAATATAAGAGGTTTTTGACACTAGGGTAATGTAAAAAACACTCTTATACTGTGGGACGGAAGGAGTAGATTTGCAAGCGCACACGACCATGATTGGCACCGCACACGTTTACCACGTGCAACGCTCGCTGATCCACAGCGGGGCCGCACTAAATTATAGTATGATCCCCGGCAAGGTTGGCAGCTCAGCGG
Source organism: Aegilops sharonensis (assembly GCA_904067115.1). Taxonomy (NCBI): domain Eukaryota; kingdom Viridiplantae; phylum Streptophyta; class Magnoliopsida; order Poales; family Poaceae; genus Aegilops; species Aegilops sharonensis. The sequence continues at coordinate 20,852,458 of LR880969.1, read as the reverse complement.
CCGGGCCAGAAAAATGGAAGCCGCACCATATATTTGATTCGGATTGCGACGCGCATGGCTAATTGTCTGTCAAGTGTTTATTCAGCTCAACACGACGAGAAAGTCACTTGGGTTCGTCGCGAGGCGAATAGAGCGGCGCATGGTTTAGCTAAGGAGGGTGTTAGCAACAAGAGTTCGGTTTATTTTCTTAATTTTCCTCCGGATTGCATTTTACATGTTGTAGCGGACGAGGTCCCGGACCACTTTTAATTCAATAAAGTTGCGAGTACCCCTCAAAAAGAAAAAGATGATGGTCGTCTCTTTCTCAAAACTGATTATTCTTCCCCTTTTCGGGGGGTCCGTCTTGACGTGCATGGTTGCGTTGCGCCCATCTAATTATTCTTGACGAACCGGTGTAGGCTTTCTGCTGCCACTTTACATGAACAGCATATCACGACCTTCATTAGAGCCTCGAGCAAGTGTGAAGTCATCATTCGTACGCAAAACCCACCTCTTTTTACACTGCTTTGTCAATGTTTAAGCCAAACAAAACAAAAACTAGTCTACATTGCCTAGGATTGTTTCATTATAAACACGTGGGGGCATAAAGGACAAAATACACAACTATTGCAGTGCTTAATTATCGTTGTTGATCTCCCATCAACAATCAAGCTCACTTTTCCGGCAAAAAGCAACAACAATCAAGCCCTCCTGAAAAACGTTTGGGCATTAGTATGTAACTCGAAGAACCTCTCGTAAGTATCTTCCACTGTCTCGTCGTGCTCCCGCGACGCGCTCCCCGTGTGCGTCGCGGGAGGCTAGATCCGCCGCCGGCCCTCTAGCTCTCCTCATCCCAGCCCCCTCCTCGCCGCCGCCGGAGGGCGTCCGCCGGGCGAAGCCCGTTTACGGTGCTGGCGGCGGCGGGGCTTCTTCTCTCCTTCCCCTACACAGGACCTCCGCAGCGCGGGGTGGCTGCTCCATGTGGGGGACGCGGGATCGGCGGGGCTCCTGGTGGCGGCGCGTATGGATCCGGTGGCCGCAAGGCCGGGAAATGGTGGTACGGCCCAGCGATGGTGTTGTAGCTCGGCGCGATGGCGGCAGTGCTGCAGCCGGCTCGACTGGGCCTGGTCGGCGGCGGTGGATGGCGTGCCCCGGGTCACCGATGTGTGCTCCGGGGAACTCCGGTGAATTTACACTGCCACACAGCTGGAGGAGAACCTACTACTGCTCGCCGTAAGATCATCCAATGGTTGGCCTGTCTCTGTCTCAGCGATTTGATCATGTCGCCTCTGGCCCAACTGCGAGTAGGTACAGTAGTATATATGCATGCCAATAATGGACTATCGAGACTGTAATTTAGTGCCCTTCCGATCGACACCTGATGTCCTGATTGGGTAATGCGTTTGGACTTTGGAGCAACAAGAGGTTAGCCAGCTGACCTGAGTCCGGGGATACAAACCGACGGTAGATATTTAAGATCGGGTCGGGTGCATATATATTCGATCCCATCCCATGCTACGATGATAACTAACTAGTACAGGGTGTCTGTCACGTAAGCAAGTGCATGCAGCTCCGAGTTAAAACAGTTTTATTATCATTATTACTGGATGTATAAGAGACTAGCTAAATGCCCGTGCATTGCAACGGAAAATCAGTAATTATGTGAAACATCATCCACATTCGATGTCATTATTTTAAATAACATAGACGATTGTTTTTTACCGGAAAGATAAATCCACTCTTTTTCTTTGTTCGTCATCCACTATAATACATGTGCGTTGCTATGAAGTCGAGAACAATTAAGTAAGGATGGTACAGAGCTGGCTCCACATTTCCAACCTTTTTTTTGTTTTTGCAAGAAACGCATTGCCGAAGTTCTGTGGAATTTTTTCTCTCCTATTTGTAAACGTTAGGATTAGTGCCATAGTAGAATAAGTGATGGCATGGCAATTAGCGTTAGGAACTGCATGTGATGGTGAAAGTCTAATAAGAAGGTGCAGCACTGCATTCTTTTGGTCAACAATGTTCATATTTTTGCGACTCATCTATCCGTAAAGCACTTGCATTGTTAAGTGATTCACATTTTAATATTTAATAAAGAAATTCTGGAGGAAAACTCTTCTATAGATTTTAAGTCTTGGCATATTAGCAATTAATCAGAAACTTGAATGCATTGCCGGGTAGCAAGAAACAAAGAGCATTCAGACTCGCATAAGAAACTGGAATGATTGAACCTGGAAGAAAGGCCTTTTTAGCTAGATAGAGTACTGCTCATTGTCAATGTCGTTGATGGATATGCCCAGGTCCGGTAAGATTTGATGGATATGCCCAGGTCTGGTAAGATCTTCAGGGCATATGCATGGCGTGTATGTCTCGCCGTGTCCATCTCTTGCATTGCATACTCACAACATAAATCACTCATACTTTTTTTGCGGGAAATAAATCACTCATACTTAAAAACCCACAGTTAATGATCAGCGGCAATGTGATAGTATTGATGGTGATCATCAGAGCACAAAAAAGATGATATTTCTGACATTCACCTTCTGAAGGGGCATCGTATTCATCTCAAAGCCCTACACACAGTAAAAACAAACAAATATATGCACTCCACTTTCTTGAAAATGATTGTAAACGAATAGATGAAACTCCGGTTGCACATCGCCCTCGGCCTCCCCAACCTGCAGCAGCGGCCGACCGTGCGGGAGATGGAGGCGATGGCGACCATGGTGACACTGTTCTTCGAAGGGATGGTGGTGACGACCCACAGCGTCGGCTGGGAGTGCTGGGGATGGAGGCGTCCGCGACCAGCGAGGGGATGTGCTTCGGTGGGATGGAGACGTGCGTCAATCAGTGGCGAATCCCGTGCATGGGGCCACGTCCCCGAGGAGTGAAGGGCTAGAACGTGATTGATTCCTTTCTTTTAAATTGATAGTCCGTTACCAAATATTAACTTGATTGATTCATTCCTTTTGACTGATTGATTCCTTTTGACTGATTGATTCATTCCTTCCTTTTGAACGTGATTGGATTACCATGATTTGTTACCATTACCAAAGATGGAAACACGGTTTAAATAGGAAACCCCAGATGGGTGGGAAGATAGCATTCCAAAAAAGTCTATGCGAGAGTGGGAAACATATGCGGGAGGTCTTTATGAGGAGGTTGGACGAACATAAGAGGAGAGCGGAAACCTTACGTTTCTTTTAGGTAGTAGAGAAGAGATTAGAGACCCCTTCCTACTGCAATACAGTACTATTTTGTTTATAGCAGTACAATTTGTGCCCCGCCTGAAATATTTGGTTTGCAAGCGCGTAGGACAATGATCAGCAGCGCACACGTTACCACGTGAAACGCTCGCTGATCCACTGCAGCAGCACATCGTGGGTGGGACAGAAAACAGAAGCCGCACTAACAATGTTGGGATTGCGACGCGCATGGCTAATTTGTCTCTCCAGTGTTGTTTCACGCTGAAGCTGAGCATCTATCAATCAATAGAGACGATGATCCAGAGAGATAGTGGTCGTCTCTTTCTGAAAACTGGTTTTTCTTCTTCCGCTTTTGGTTTGGGGGCCCGGCCATGGGGTTCATTTCGTGCAAGCAGGGCCCGTCTTGACCTTGATTAAAAGCCTCGAGCAAGTGTGGAGCCATCATGTTCCTCAAAAAAGAAAAAAAGGTGTGTAGCCATCATTTGTGTAGAAGGCACGATAATCCACTTCGGAGCCCGAGCTCATCTGATCTTTGAATAGTAAAATCGTAAAAAAAATACTAAAACAATTCAAGCAATTCCGATTTTTTTCCATGAAAGATATCTTAGTGCATGAGGATCATGCCAAATTTAAACTTATTTGAACATCTGAGCTGCTCTCATTAAAAATAACAAAACCGGTCCCGAACAATGCAAAACAGTAAACTTTTTCACGGACCTTCAATTTTTGTTTTATTTTTTTGCCGAGAGCTGCTCGACTGTCCAAATGGGCTGAAATTCTGGCACTCACATCACGCACTAGATCATCTTCCATGCAAAAAAAAAATCAGAATTTTTTAAAATTTTCTAATATTTCTTTTGATTTTACTGTTCATATGCCGGAGCGGATGACCTCGGGAGCCATTTAGCCACTCTCGTAAAAGCCATCTCTTTTTTACACTGCTTTGTCAATGTTTAAGCTATTTTTTTACACTACTAGTAGTCTACTTTGCATGCTCCATTAAGCGAGAAAAAGAATAGGAAAGAAAAAACTAATCCTAGTCTACTTTGCCCACCGGAATTGGGGGCTGATCGTTCAAATTCAAAGGCAGGATCGATCAGAATTGTTTCATTAAACACGTGGGGACATAAATAAAGGACTAATCATAGTACAAATATTGCAGTCCTCAATCATTGCATTTGATCACCCATCAACGATCCCGCTTATCCATCAGGCCGTCTCACTCTTCCTGGCAGCTTCACCCGCCCTCCCAAAAACGTTGCGCATTATCTATCTCCTCCCATCGCATCCTTATCATCATCATCATCATCATCCTGACGCATTATGGATTGCAATCCATTTTACTAGCAGACACTAACAGGGATTTGGTGAATTACTGATCCTACACTGCAGCGTCAAGTCTCCATCAGCCCAGGATCGGTTCAGCTGCCAAGAGGGAGATAATTAGGAGCGCAAGAGACAAACACGCGCCTCCTTTTTTCTCTAATTCAACACAACATGGGCATGTTGGTTGATCGAGTCTTTGATTATGTGCCCTGACCTCGCGTCGCACACATCAAGAAATACGATGGCCTTATCAAGCCACTCGCAGCTAGCTAGGGGCACCAGCTGGTCTAGCATACCATCAGCATGCACCACATGGGCACGCCGTAGAATCCGTCACCGTCTTCTTTCGCACTCCCTTCTTCAAAAGCAATCAATGCATTGTTTTTGCCAGACTCTTATGTCGTGGACGTTGTCACGACACCGGACAATGCCAGCCTCCTGCGTGCGCCCATCAAACGGTATCCAGTGCCGAGACCCCTGCCGCACCTTGCCGCCAAGATTTGTCGTCATCGATACTGTAGATAGCACGCCGCTCCACCTTGGTCACCACACGAGAAGCGTACGAAGACATGTGCCCAGCCAGCAAGTCGAACACTTGTCCCTTCGGTCGATATACAACCCCAAAGAGTTGGACCGGGAGGGGAGGAATCGAGAGGGAGGGGATCGAGGAGAGCGGCGACCAAGGAGGGGCTCCTCTGGTTTTGGATCGAGAGGGAGGAGGGACTCTCGATGCTTCCGTCAGCACTCCCTTAGGTGTGTCCGTGGTTGCTGGTATGGTAATTATGAACAGTGTTGCCTCCCGCTGAACTGGCCAACAACACCTTTGTACCATCCCGATCCAAATTGAAAGTGTACAATCTGCGCTCTGCCTAAAATACTAGCTTTGCAAGCGCACACGTCCGTGATTAGCACCGCACACGGCACCACGTGAAACGCTCGCTGATCCACACTAAGTTATACCCGAAAATACTTGTCATCAAAATGGATAAAAAAAATGTATCTAAAAGTAAAATACATCTAGATACATTTTTTTTATCCATTTTAATGACCAGTATTTTCTAACGGAGGGAGTACTATTATCCCAGCAAGGTTGACAGCTCAGCGGCCGGGACAGAAAACAGAAGCCGCACCAAATATTCAATATATTCGGATTGCGACGCGCATGGCTAATTGTCTGTCTGTCCAGTGTTTTTCACGCTCGCTCAACACGATGAGAGAGAAAGATGATGGTCGTCTCTTTCTGAAAACTGGTTATTCTCCCCCTTTTGGGGTCCGGCCATGGAGTTGATTTCGTGCAAGCAGGGCACGTCTTGACGTGCATGGTTCCGTTGCGCCCATTTCACTATTGTTCCGCTGCCACTTTATATGAACATCATGTTATGACCTTGATTAAAGCCTCGAGCAAGTGTGAAGTCATTGTTCAATCGCAAAAACCATCTCTTTTTACACTGCTTTGTCAAGGTTTAAGCAACAACAAAAAATTCTACTTTTGCTCCCTCAAGAAAAGAAAACTAGACTACTTTGCCTAGGATTGTTTCATTATAAAGATGTGGGGGATATAAAGGACAAATTACACAGCTATTAGAGTGCTTAATCATCATTGTAGATCTCCCATCAATAGTCAAGCTCACTTTTCCGGCAAAAAACAATAACAACAACAACACCACCACCAGCAATAACAACAATCAAGCCCTCCTAAAATACGTTTGGGCATTAGTATGTAATGCAAATCCTGACGCATTGTGAATCGCAATCATTTGATCAAATCGGGGATTTGGTGAATCATTGCTACTACGCATGGGATCTGTATGGCTGCCAAGAGGACGATAATTAGCAGAACAAAACAGACAGCACGACTCCTCCTTTTTTTTTTAATTCATCAATCATGGGCATGTTGGTTGGTCCACTGGGGACCAAGAGCTTCAGGTGTGAAAAACGACAAAACTAGCCCTTTTTATAAAGTTCAACACAAAATAAACCCGATTTCAATCTTTTTTACAAAGTGACCCTTTTGCATGATGTCCTGGCTCGGGGCGTCATGCTAGACATCACGACGGCTTGACATCATAAAATCATCGTTGTCTTGCCACGTCAAACATGCCTGGGAGCATGACGCGGCCATACTCAATGGCACGACGCCCCAGCCTAGGGCGCCATGCCCCTTTGCATGCTACCACTTACCTTGCATACATGAGCTGATCGTACGTGGTGCCGCGCAAGAGCTTAGTTTCTTTCCATCTCATGTACTGTCTGTGTACGTAAGAAGTCCATCGATCAATGGCTAGCTAGGTAGCTACCGATGCATTGATTCCTTACCAAATGTGCTGCACCAGTCGATGCTATTACATGATTAAGTAGTTATAGCGGGTATTCATATATGTATACGTCGCACTTGCCGGCCGGACCGTAGATACTTGTATACGTACATATATGTTGTTTGTATACATGCAGGTACTCGGCCGGGTACATATGCGCGAGCTTGTTGGACGGCCGCAGGTAGCCAAATACGTACACATAGAGTATATATATGAACTCTAAGTCACGCCAAGCCTTGTCACGTTGTATATACATTACCAGCACAAAATTCAGAAGTAATGGGGTTAAGTAACTAACAACCAAAGTTGAGGCTGTTGCAGCAAACTACAGTACTCCTAAAAAACTGAGATAGTATAATTCATTCTCCGTATTCTTAAATTTGGGAATCTGTTTCTTTTATTTGGGTATATAATTTGGTTATCTTCTTTGTGAGGTACAGGACATCTATATCACCAGTCACAAAATACGTCCGAGCTGACCGGTGACCCCAATTCTATCTATATTCCATTTCCCCACCACCACCACCATCTGCTTGTAGCTCGTCGTCGTCCGTCTGTAGTGAGCATCGACCAATGACCGGGGGGCCTATCCGTCCGGCACGAACGTCGTCAGTATCTCTGATGACGAGTAAGATAGGCTACGTTATCTATGTGTAGTATCTACTACCCACCCAATCGCGCATGCAACTTAGTCTGCGTATGATGGAGGCCTCCGCCGCGCCGCGTCCACCCGCGGCGGCGGCCCGGGCGGGCATCGGCGGCCGTTTCTGGGCCCTGTTGGCTTTCGACGAGGAGGATGCCGACGGAGATGGCGAGGACTCAGAGGGTCCGCCGCCGTCGCCTACGCCTTCGGATCTGATATGCGAGTTCTTTCACGCAGGCTATGACGAAGATGAGGTGGCCACTACCGTAGACAAGGTTGTGCTGGTGGAGGATCCGGCGCGGGTCGGACTTCTTTCGGACGAGAGGAAGGAATTGGTGCGTCGTGTCGTTCACCGGAGAACTGCGGCACCGGCGGTCAGGCCGTGGAAGGGTCCTTTACCTAAGGTACGCCTTCCAAACCTCACGCTTTTCGATTTAATTCATCCGGATTCGTGGACGGTGGTTAAGAAAAGAAGGCCGGATCGCCGGCTCAGAGCCGGATCGCTGCCGGCGGCGGCGGCTGTGGTGCCGTCGAGGTTGCCGATCGGGATCCGTCAGGCTCGCAGCAAGCATTTGAATCAGCTGCTGGGCCGGATTCATCTAGCGGGGACACGTTGCTTGTTGGGCCGGTGATGGCTGGGTATGAGGCCCAGGTCATACCAAGCGCCACTTGCATCACCACGGACGCTGCATGCACGGGCGTGATTGATTCCTCGTGCGCGTGCGTGGCTGCGTCTTCTCCTAGGGTTCGTCGGCACGGGACGCCTGTTCTACCTCCGTGCGGTCCTGGCCGTGCCCGCCGGATTCCTCCGCTGCATGTGATGGCTGGCCGAGGAGCGGGTGGGCAGCGGCCGGCGAAGCCCCATGCGGATACGAGCAAGGCCGGAACTGTGCCGCCGCCGCCTGGGGGTGCTGGACGAGGTGCCCCCGGCGCGGGACTTAGCTCAGCCGGTGCTGGACTGGCTGCAGTCGGCGCCGGGCGTGGTACTCCCGCCCCTACGCTGGCCTCGGGACGGGCGAGCGGCAACCTAGGGCCGCGGCCGCCCGTGATTGCGGCTGCGAGGCCGCCGGTGTTACCTGCGGGAAGAGGAGGACCCTGACCTACGGGGCCAACACCTGCCAGGACGCCCATGCTACCCGCCGGAAAAGGGGGCCTCACTGGACCGCGGCCTCCGCCTCCGGTGGCTACTGCCATGGGTCGTGGCGGCGGGTCTGGCCCGAGACCAGTCGTGCCGGTCCCGGGTGGAGCTCCGCCTCGGGCTGCGCCGCTGCCGCACTATGTCGCAAGGCCGACTCAGAACCGCTCGGGGCCTTCGCAGACGAGGCAAAATTCGACAGTTTGAGAGTCTTTTGAGCCGCCCTGAGGTCAGTGGGGTGATGATGGTGTCGATGCGTATGGATATGGAAAGCACCGTGGTTCATCGTCGACTGGTGGAGGCCGAGGCTATGCTTGGCAGAGTGACGGGTCTGCTGAGAGACCGTTTCTAGGGCCTCCTGGTGGCTTCGTCGAGGGGACATCCGGTCCGGATCACCGCCAGAGAGGTGGATACCGTGGACATCGGGGTGGTCGGGGTGGTGGCCGTGGGAGGTATCGTCGGCAGCCTCCGCCCCCGGCTGCTGTTGACCATGCGGCTACCGCTGTTGAGGCAGATAATGCTCAGTCCACTGATCTTACTAGCCAGGCGATGGAGGTGGTAACGGCTCTGGCCAATGTTGATGTTCCTGTGCCTGGGGCTGTGGATGAGGCGTCTGACAGATCTGATTCAGAGAGGGCGTCCAAGTGGGCGCGCAGGAAGGAAATGATGCTCTGTTACCGGTGTGGTGAGAAGGGCCATTTTATTGCAGAGTGCGTGGCAGAACTGTGTGACTCGTGTGGCAAGCCTGCACATGATTCGGGAGAGTGCCCGTTAGTGCGTGACCAGGCTCCATCTCTGACTATGTATGGGCTTTACTGTGCGGAGCTTTTGTTCTTCGAGTCCCCGGCTGCGAGGGAGATTCCAGAGGAGACACAATGCTTGACTACCGGAATTGTGAAGGCAACTCAGGGCGAGGTGACTGAGGCTCAGATTATCCGGAGGCTTCAGGAGTTGGCACCGGGTGACTTCCAGTGGGAGCTGGTCAGCCTCGACGCTAATGTCTATTAGGTGGATTTCCCCTCCGTTGAGGATTTGCAGAAACTGCTGACCTTTGGCTTGTCTAGAGTTCCTGGTACTAAGTGTATTTTGGAGTTTCACGAGTGGACGAAGGTGGAGCCTAAAGGAAAGCCGCTTACGCAGGTCTGGTTGAGGTTTTCTGGGGCCCCATCTAAGCCTTTGCAGGATGTTCGAGTTGTGGCCAGTATGGGTATCATGGTTGGGAAGACGGAGAGAGTGGATATGGCTTTCACTCGGGCTCATGGAGTGGCTCGGATTTTGGTGAGTGTTCTGAATGTTGATTTCGTGCCTGATGTGGTTCACTGGACATATAGGGGAGAGGTGTTCCCGCTCGACATAGAGTTTGAGGACGTTGAGATGTTTGCTGAGGAGGTTAATGGGGGTGATGTTGATATGCACGAGGGTGACGGCGGTGAAGGAGCCAAGGGGGCGCCGGCCGAGTCCGCTCGTGAGGGGTCGACCGGGTCTCGCCCAGATGCTTAGTTGCCTGGGGAGGGGACCGGGGTTGAGCCAGCACCGTCACCTTCGGTGCCTTCGACATCGTTGCGTTTTGGGTCCTTTGCGCCTGCTTCTGCGCCGCCCAAACTATGGAGTGATAGGGTGGAGACTGATGATGTGTTTGAGCACACGCTTCCTTTGCTGGACTTTGACGGGACTGCAGTTCGGGAAGTAGAGCCGGAGGTCATTCCTATCTCCCTTGCTTCACCGGTTGGCGTGGTTCCGGTGATGTCTTCTCCGCTCAAGGTGGGCCTTGGGGGAGGGGGGTCAGGGCATGTGGCCTTGACCTCTCCCCTCCCTATACTGTCGTCAGTGACGTCGGTCTCTTCGGGGCCAGCCAGCGCTGGGAGTGGGAGCCCGAGGCAGGTGGCCTCGGCTCTTCCCCCTCAGGCCCTGGCTGCGGCACCCGCGTTTCCCGTGACGCTGGGGGAGGGGGGGGGGCTGGGGCAGGTGGCCCTAGACCGCCCTTCATCGTCTGCGGTCAGGAGGACCGCGCCGTCGGCGACTTCGTCACTTCGCTCTGAGCAGGTGGTTGGGGCAGGAGGAGGGAGTGGGCAGGTGGCCCCAGCTGTCCCGTCTCTTGTCCTACCCGCAGGGCACGTGGCCGAGGGCCTTGGGAGCCCGCAGCCTCCTCCTCTTTTCACTCGAGAGGAGGTTGTTGCCTTTGGCGGGATCCCGGACCCGGTCTCGGCGGGGAGACGGATGAGTGCTCGCGTGCTGGACCTTCCGGAGGTGGATAATATGCAGCAGAGGTGCCCTATGAGGGCGGCCAAGCTTCACGATGCTGCGATCTCTTCTGGTATGTCCGTTAACATATCCAATTCTTTATTGCATTTTCCTCCCGAGGAGATTATTAGTAATGCAAACCGATTAGGAGTTTCACTAGGCGCCACTGATACTGAAATATCCAATTCGGTGAATGATATGTTAGATTTAGAGGCGGAGCGGGCCTTAGAGACTATTCGTAATCTTGCTGCGGTTAAACCCATGAATGATGAGGAAATTGATGCGTTAGGGGTTAGAGTGCTAGATAATATGTGTGCGGATCTAGCACCCTCTAATCAGGAGTCTGAGGACGATGATGTGCCCTTAGATGGTGTAGCTGTTCCTTCCGTTCAGCCCGGTTATGAGGACCGGGTGATGGAGCCATCTAAGCCAAAGCGTAAGTGGAAACGAAAGGTTTATCCCGATTCTGCAGTTCGTAGGAGTGCTAGGATTCGGACTGCTAAGAAATTCCATGATGAACTATGAAAGGAATCTTTTGGAATAGCAGAGGTCTGAAGGACTTGGCTAAAAGAAGGTTTCTTGCTGAAGCTTCTCTGGAACATCGGTTAGATTTCATTGCTCTATCGGAAACAGGTAGAGAGAATTTTGCGGTGCAGTTTCTTTCCTCTCTTGTGGGTGGTATTGATTTCGATTGGCATTGCCTCCCGCCACGAGGTAGATCGGGAGGTATCTTACTAGGTGTGAGATGCGATTCCCTTGAAGTCCGGAGTGTAGTAATGGGTGACTTCGCGGTAAAGTTTCGAGTTAGGTCTAAAGTTGATGGGTTCAACTGGTCTTTGGTGGCGGTTTATGGTGCCGCACAGCCCGAGCTTAAACTGGAGTTTCTGGCGGACCTTGTTCGGATCTGTGGGTCCGAACAGCTTCCGATTTTGGTCGGGGGTGATTTCAATATCATTAGGAGGAGAGAAGAGAAAAATAATGATAATTTTGACGGCAGGTGGTCGTTTATGTTCAATACCATTATCGAAAGCTTGGATCTAATGGAGATAGAGCTTTCTGGTAGAAAGTTTACTTGGGCTAATGCTCTGCCAAACCCGACGTATGAAAAGCTTGATCGAGTTCTCGCCAGCGTGGAGTGGGAACAGAAGTTCCCTCTTGTTACAGTGCAAGCTCTCACGCGGGGAATTTCCGATCACACACCATTGTTCGTAGACTCAGGGGAGCCGAACCATATGGGAAACAAAAACACCTTCTCATTCGAGATGGCCTGGTTCGAGTGCGAGGGGTTCCTAGACCTCATAGCCAGGGAATGGGCCAAGGATGTAGGAGGAAGGACGGCGGTCGAGCGCTGGCAGAATAAAATTAGGCATTTGAGAAGTTCCTTACGGGGCTGGGCTAAGCACCTCAGTGGGGTGTATAAGATTGAGAAGGATAGGCTTCTCTCTCTTGTACAGGCCCTGGACATAAAAGCCGAAACCACGATATTGCTGTCTGCCGAGCTCCAGGTCAAAAGTGAGGCGGAGAAGAGGCTGAAAGAACTTCTCCGCGATGAAGAATTGAAGTGGGCTTTGCGAGCTAAGGTCCACAAAGTGGTCCTAGGGGACGCGAATACTCAATTCTTCCACCTCATTGCTAATGGTAAGCACAGAAAGAAGCGGATCTTTCAGCTAGAACAGGATGGGGGTACTATTTTAGGTCAGGATAATCTCAAAACCTATATTACCGACTATTATAGACAGTTATTTGGACCGCCGGAGGACAATTGTGTGTCCCTCGATGAGTCCAGGATTGAGGACGTGCCTCAACTGTCTGCTGCTGATAATGATATCCTGGTTGCCCCGTTCTCCGATAAGGAAGTGTTTGAGGCCATTGCACAAATGAAAAACAATAAGGCTCCCGGTCCGGATGGGTTCCCGGCCGAGTTCTATAAAAAGTGCTGGCACATTATTAAGGGGGATTTACTGCCTATGTTTCATGATCTATTCTCTGGACAACTTCACTTATTTCACCTGAATTTTGGAACTATTACATTGCTTCCGAAGAAAACGAATGCTGTGAGGATTGAGCAGTTCAGACCGATCTGCCTCCTTAATGTTAGTTTCAAAATCTTTACCAAGGTCGGGACTAATAGGCTCACACAGATTGCGCAGTCTGTGGTGCAGCAATCCCAAACTGCTTTCATGCCGGACAGGAACATCCTTGAAGGGGTGTTTGTTCTTCATGAAATGCTCCATGAAATCCATTCCAAAAAATTAGATGGAGTAATTTTTAAAGTGGATTTCGAAAAAGTGTATGATAAGGTTAAGTGGCCGTTCCTCCAGCAGGCATTGCGTATGAAAGGTTTTCATGAAGCCTGGCGCCGACAGGTCGAATCCTTTACGCAAAAAGGGAGTGTGGGAATTAAAGTGAATGACGATATAGGTCATTACTTCCAGACACATAAAGGCCTCAGACAAGGAGATCCGATGTCCCCTATCCTGTTTACCATTATGGTGGACATGTTAGCAATTTTGATAGGAAGGGCTAAGGCGAATGGTCAAGTGGGTGGTTTGGTCCCTCATATCGTTGATGGAGGTGTATCCATCCTTCAATACGCCGATGATACAATCATCTTTATGGAGCATGATTTGGCCAAGGCGAGAAATATGAAGCTAGTGTTATGCCTTTTTGAACAATTGACCGGGTTAAAGATTAACTTTCATAAGAGCGAGTTGTTCTGCTTTGGTAGAGCCAAAGACGACCAGGATTCTTATAGGCAATTGTTTGGGTGCGAGTTGGGGAGTTTACCCTTCTCTTACCTTGGTATTCCGATTCACCATCGTAGGCTAACAAACAGAGAATGGAAGTGCATCGAGGATCGATTTAAGAAAAAACTGAGCTGTTGGAAGGGTAAGCTCATGTCATACGAAGGCCGTTTGATTTTGATTAATTCGATGCTCACGAGTATGCCTATGTTTCTCTTATCGTTCTTTGAGGTCCCAGTTGGTGTTAGGAAACGACTGGACTTCTATCGGTCGCGCTTCTTTTGGCAGGGTGATGAACTTAAAAGAAAATACCGGCTTGCTAAATGGGACATCATCTGTAGAACGAAAGACCAAGGGGGCCTTGGTATTGAAAATCTTGAAGTTAAGAACAGATGTCTTCTTAGTAAGTGGTTGTGGAAGCTTTCTTCCGGGACTGAGGCCATGTGGGCGCAGATCCTCCGCAACAAGTATCCAAACTAAAACATTGTCCCAGGACGTCGTCAGGCCGACTGATTCGCCTTTCTGGAAAGGGCTAATGAAAGTCAAACAATCTATGTTCAACAGGATGAGATGTTTTATTGGAAATGGTACAAGTGCACGTTTCTGGGAGGATACTTGGCTTGGAGACTCACCTTTAGCCTTTCAATATCCGTCTTTATATCGTATTGCTCAACGACGTGAGGTGTTCGTGGCAACGGTATTTCAATCTGTCCCCCTTAATATTCAGTTTAGACGGTCGCTAGCGGGCAATCGTTGGGAAGAATGGCTCCATCTAGTTAGGAGACTGATGGAGGTTCAACTTTCTCACCAACCCGATGTATTACGCTGGAAGTTGACTAGTTCTGGAGCTTTTACAGTTAAATCAATGTATATTGATGTTATTAATTCGAATACTATTCCAACTTCCAAGTATGTTTGGGATGTCAAAGTTCCTTTAAAAATTAAAGTGTTTATGTGGTTTGTCCATAAACAAGTTATTTTAACAAAGGACAACTTGATTAAGCGTAATTGGACAGGACCTACTAGGTGTAGTTTCTGTGATTGGGATGAGACGATTAAGTATTTATTCTTTGATTGCCCGATGGCCAAAGTTCTTTGGCGGACGGTGTTGGGAAACGTAGTAATTTCAAAAAATTTCCTACGATCACGCAAGACCATGGTGATGCATAGCAACGAGATGAGAGTGTTGTCCACGTACCCTCGTAGACCAGCAACGGAAGCGTTGACGCAACGTAGAGGAAGTAGTCGTACTTCTTCCCGATCCAACCGATCCAAGTACCGAACGTACGGCACCTCCGAGTTCTGCACACGTTCAGCTCGATGACGTCCCTCGAACTCCGATCCAGCCGAGTGTTGAGGGAGAGTTTCGTCAGCACGACGGCGTGGTGACGATGATGATGTTCCACCGGCGCAGGGCTTCGCCTAAGCTCCGCAACGGTATATTCGAGGTGTAGTTTGGTGGAAGGGGGCACCGCACACGGCT
>LR880969.1:20806972-20824124 GCA_904067115.1 Aegilops sharonensis | reverse complement strand
ATTAATCAAATGACAACACATGTCTATGGTTAGGAAACATAACCATCTTCGATTAATGAGCTAGTCTAGTAGAGGCATACTAGTGACTATCTGTTTGTCTATGTATTCACACATGTATTATGTTTCCGGTTAATACAATTCTAGCATGAATAATAAACATTTATCATGATATAAGGAAATAAATAATAACTTTATTATTGCCTCTAGGGCATATTTCCTTCATGACTTAGCAAGACATATTCGGGTTGGAGTTTGCGCTTTGTTATGGACTATCTGGAATTGCAGAAATGATTTGGTTTTTTAACAGATCATCACGGTTTCATTTCTTGCAGGTTATTTTCCGAGCTACGGCACTGCTTCGTTCGTGGTCGCTACTCACTCCGATGGAGGCCAGGGAGCATTTGGTTACTGTTTCTATCCGTTAGGAGATGGTAGCTCGGGATATCTTCAACCGGTTTGGATGGCGGTCATGTAATAGGATAGGCAATTAATTTTCCTATCTATTTTTAGCCAGCCGGTTGTGGCACATTTTCCTGGCTAGTTTGTGTCTAGCAGTTTGTCGCTTTGTGTGAGCTGCATTTATCTTTTTCTTTTTTTCTTTCGCTGGAGAATGTGGAACCTTGTTGGCACTTTTTGTTATTTGGTTAATAAGATGACCGTATGCATCTTTCTGATGCAGAGGCCGGAGAGCCCCCCTTTTTGAAAAAGGCTAGGTTATCTATACAGTGTAGTAGTCCGTAGTTTTTGTGTGTTGCATGATGTAGTATGGATTTAAGAAATAAATTGGATCATCTATGCAGAGATGCTCGGACGCGTCCGTGGACACATAAGAGGCCGGATTAGCTAGGTTTGGATGTAGATGCTCTTGGTCTAGCTTAGTTGCTGCTGTGTTCGCGCCTGGTTTTTCTATTGCTCTAGCTTAGCTCCTAAGCAAGTATCTTGCATGCACATATTCTAAGTAAGGAAGTATCAATAAGCTCAATTAGCTCTCAAGTAAGTATTTTGAATGCACATGCATGGCGCCCTGTGTTAGGGCGGCAAAATTTCGTGTTTTGACCCTTTTTTAAAACCTATTTGAGATTTGACCCTAGGTTGAAAAAATTTCGAGATAATGACTCTTTTGCTACCGCCAGAGTCCATGGCGGTAGGGTCTAACAGCCTACCGCCAGAGGCTTTGGCGGTAGAAAACATCGCTACCGCCAAACGGACTGGCCGTAGCCTACACAACCCTACCGCCAAGCACCTTGGCGGTAGGCACGAGCACGCACTGTGTTCAATACTTAGAAGGTTTTTGGCGGTAGGGCATGCAACCCTACCGCCGGGGTCCTTGGCGGTAGGTTGTTATACCCTACCGCCATGGTTCCTGGCAGTAGCAAAAGGATCAGATCTCGAAAAAATTTCAAACTAGGGTCAAATCTCGAATAGGTTTGGAAAACGGGTCAAAACACAAATTTAGCCTGCTAGGGCTACTGAGCATGGCGCCTTGTCCAGGGGTGTCACGCTATTCTATGTGGACTGACATGCCAGGTCAGCGCCGATGCATGGGGCCCTTGACTGTCTAGTATGACATCCCAGGTCCAGGCGTCATGGAAAAGGGCTATCTTACAAAATATTTTTAAAATGGGTTTATTTTGTGCTGAACTTCGTCAAAAGGGTTAGTTTTGTTGCTCTTCACTGGGAAGTACTATCCCTCTCTCCCCCTGCCAACCTCCAAGTTGTGTGTTGATTTGATTTACCTGCCAAGCTCGCATATGTTCCTCATTTCCACATGGCAAGGAAATGTATGCTACACATGTCCGTTGCATATGCGCAATATGTTGGCTCATCCAGCTCTACAGTCAAATTTTGCCTGCTCCTCCACCGATCAATGAACATGGCCAACCGATACATGTAACTAATTAGCAATACTAGTTCCAAAGTCTCGTGATCACAAATAGCAATCATGCTTTCTGATGAAACAATGCCAGACTAGTCGCAAAGGCGAGTAACATATATGTGTTATCATGCAAAACTTAATTTATTAGGTTGTAGATTCATCTTGTCTTTGTATGTGTGAGGCTACTCATGCTATGCGTAACTAGCTATGTTATCATATGTCTCTTTTTCTTCATTTATTATTTATCATATCATTTATTTTGCCTAGATATGTGTGATATTACCATCTATATTACTATCCACTGTGGGTAGTTTCAGTGGAACATATGTGCTTCATCTATTACCAAATGCATGAGGATTAATGCTTAGGATCGAACAGTTGCTGACACGAGCTCACACACATCCAGTGTCACATACACAACACCACATACACAGCACCAATCTGTCGACACGTTCCCGTTCCCGTACGTGTTAAAACGTGTCAAACACTCTTTATTCGCACTCATCACTATGAACGTCGGACGCCGCCTTGCCGTGGTTGGCGCCGGAGCAGTATGTAGCAATGAATGCTCAGATGGAGATGCTGTTGGGGATGCCCTTGGCGGTGAGCCCGGCGGCGGCGCCTTTGTGGTCGGAGGTGTTGGGGTAGAGCAGCATGTAGGGGAACTTGGCCGGGCCGTTGCGATTCAGCAGTTGTGGGTCGTGGTTCATGCCCACCACCTTGCTCTCGATCTCCACTAGCCGCTCGCTGAACCGCTTGAACACCTCCAGGGCCTTGGGGTCCGAGGTCCAGTCCGGCGTGTCGCGCTGTCCCAGGTACAGCTCGTCGGAGGAGTGCTTCGACAGCACCTCCAGCAGCGAGATGCCGATGATTGTCTGGATCTGGCTGGTGATGGTGTGGATGAAGGCCCGCTCCGGGTCACGCTCCAGCTCCGCGTACTCCTCCGTGCCGGGCTCCGGCATGCGCCGCCGGCTCACAGTCGGCCGGTTCGGGAGGAACCCCGCGTACGGGTACTGCCCGAAGTTGACCGCCGCGTGCAGCGCCGACCCGATCCAGATGATGGTGGTGCACGCCTTGGCCAGCTCGCCCACGACCTGCATCTTGGGCCACCACGGCGCGTCCTTGAGGTCGCCGTGCCCGACCTCGCGCGCCTCCTTCCACCACGCCTGCAGCTCCACGTCGCCCTGGAGCACGCCGTCGTTCGGGTAGTAGATGGCCAGGTACTCGCTCACGTACTGCTCGATGGCGTGCCAGATCGCCAGCCCGTCCGCCGCGTACGGGTAGTCCGACACCAGCAGCCGCACCTTGTACGGGCTCGACGCGTCCTCCACCGCCATGCCCCTGCATTTTGTTGGTTTTTGTTCCAGTCATTCAAACACAAGATTTGTTTCATCTGCCTCCTACTCCCTCCGTAAAGAAATATAAGAGCGTTTATAGATTACTAAAGCAGTGATCTAAATGCTTTTATGTTTCTATGTAGAAGGAGTACATTACTAGGTGTACGTACCTCTTGATGAGATCGTCGGGCAGGCCCTGCTCAGTGAACTTCCAGTCCTTGTACACCACGGACGACATCCCCAGCGCAAACTTGCCCGGGAACACCGTCATCTCGAAGATTCCGCCGGCGTTGATGAGCGTCTGCCGCGCCAGCGCGTTGATAGTCATCGTGTCACGATAGTGCGGGCTCAGTAGCTTGTGCACCGGGTGCGTCACGCTGAGGTGCCGGTTCGTCGAGATCACGAACGGCTCCATCACCGCGTGGGTGTTCAGCCTGCACGTTTCAAGCGTACTACATCGGTTGTGCATGTACTGACTGAATCACACCGTCAGTGTCGTCCGAAGAGTATGTACCAGTGGGTGACGAGCTGGTGCCACCCGGAGTCGTTGACGGCGACGTAGGCCTTGGCGAACTCCCACACCCAGCCTTCGACTGAGCCGCTCGGCACCGGCGTGTACACCTTGCTCTTGGCGGTGGTGAGGCCGCCCTGGATGAGGGGCTCGCTGAGCTCGATGGCGAGCGGCGTGAGCCTGCCGTCGCCGCGCAGGAAGAAGAGGGTCCTGGTGGCGTAGATGAAGTTGCCAGGCAGGTTGTTGACGTCGATCAGGAACGGCATGAACCGGTCGTGGTGATCAAGGATGTACAACCTGTTACTTTCCAGCGCCTGCATGCAACAAGTTGCAACGTGCCAAAATTAATTTCACCTGCTCCAATCAAATCACAGTTGATCGCGATGGGTTGGCCAACTCGATCGTGTATATTATTACCTGCTGCACGGTGAGGCCCTCGAGGTTCTTCTCGATGTGTGCTTCCGTGATGGTGCTGGTGTGGTCACCAAACTTGCTAGGGTCCAGACTACTTTTTGGCGGGAACTCCTGCATGCATGCCACCCAACACCAATTAAGATCAGGCACGCTCTCACCTCTCGGTTCTCGATCCATGGACAGCATACTCATTCATCGTTCAATTATGGGGTGTGGCTAAGTTTCTGTCGACCGAGATTTAATCAAGTCTTAGTCAAGTTTGATATAACATGCAAAAGAGAAAAAGAAAAACCGAAAAGAAAAGTTTGCACCGATCTTAATGTTAAGATATGTCGGATATAGATTGACTGAGACTTAGTAAGACTGTTCAATTATTGTTGACTGACCGTGAGACGCGTGATCAAGACCGGGTTGACACCGGCGAGCACCTCGCGGGCGAACTCCTCGTCGGTCCGCCACGCCTGCCGGTCCGCCTGGATGATGTGGGGGACGGGGAGCTTGAGCAGTGAGTCGCCGCCCACGGGGAGGAGGTCCTTGATGAGCTGGAGCGGGAACTGCTTGCGCAGCTCCTCGAGGGCGGGGACGTTGGGCAGCTTGATGCCGCCCTCGTAGAGGTTGATGATGTCCTGGAAGGAGTCGAACTCGCCGGGGGTGGTGTCGACGTAGGTGCGCACTGCTGGCAGGATGCCCTGCGTGATGGCCTTGATGGAGTAGCCTAGGAAGTCGGACGTCTTGAGGTGGCCGAACTTCTCGTCCCGCGGCACGTAGATCTGCTCCAGCAGCGACAGCCGGCTCTCCAGGCTCGGGTCGTTGGCGTTGGGCTTGCGCCCGGTGCGGCCGCGGCGCGGGTAGGGGTGGTCGGCGCTGCCGCCGAGGACGGGGCGGCCCTCGCCGAGGTCGTTGTAGACGTCGTAGCGGTAGACGCGGTCGTGCTCCTGGTAGGGGCCCTGCTGGTCGTCGCCCCGCAGGTTCCGGAGCTCGTCGTCGCGGTACGGCTTCAGCGCCGCCGGCATCTGGCTCGGCAGGTACGTCTGCGCGTACGTACACATACCAAAAAATTTGTCATTTTAGATGAGCACTGAACCTGCAGGAAGCCGATCGATCGCTTGTTTATGACAAAAGAACTCCCGTACTAGAGTACTAGTAGTACTACACAAGAGTTGGTAGATTATTTTGCTTTGCCAACTAGAGCAATAATCGTCTCTTCTTTCAGGTGTTTTTATGTCACTGTTTCAGAAAAGTGCTACTGTATCATGACTATGCAGCATCTCTTTTTAAAAGTTTGTTGTGGGCTCGGCCATGTAACGACCTTAGGTCGTTTCAAGGGAAGGATCAGGTCATGGAGGTGGAGCCATGGGTTCGTTTGAGCCCACGTACGTACGTGTCTTGCTCGGTGTTCTTATCCCAAAGGAAGAACCCAGCAGCAGGTCAGTCAAGGGCAGCAGTTGTCTTCACCAACCACGGTGCCACATTCATTCAATCTTCTGCTGCACCTAGCCGTATAACTTTTCTACCAACACGGAATAAATTCTGCACCTACTGATCTTATCTTATCTCAAAGAAGACTTGACGACCATGAATGACGAAGGCGGTGAAAATGAAGGGAGAGGAAAGGCAAGTCTCACTCACATCGTTGGCGAAGAAGACGCGGCTGTAGGTGTAGCTGCCGACGGGGTAGATCCATGAGTTGGCGACGAAGGAGAGGTTGCCGCGGCCGGGGACGTCGTGGAGGGTGACGGTCTTGAGCAGGAACTCGGAGCTGTGGTAGTTGTTGACGATGATGGCGCCCGGCACGCCCAGCTTCTCCACCTCCCAGTCGAAGGTGAGGCCGAACTTGGACTCCCCCGTCGTCAGCGACGGCAGGCTCGTCACCCACTGCTCCAGCTCCGCCTCTGCGCCCACCTTCCCGCGCCCGCCGTTGTCTGCACGGAGCACGGTCTCGCATGGTTAGAGCATCTGCCCACGGTGCTTTTTTCATCGCTAGCTACGTCTTTGTGCTTTAGTTCAGGTTGTCTTTGTTGCTTTTGACGTGTCCTTGCTTGTTGTATTGCTTTGTCTGGAGCATCCGGTGCTCTGTAAGCTCTGGTGCACGCACCATGCTCTCGTCTCTTCTTTCCATGCATGCCCATGCCCATGCTCAGCTAAAGACGACCGACCGACCATGGCTATCTTTCTTATATTTAGCCCATCGAGATACATCCATGGCCGACAACACAAAAGAAGAGAAGGGGGAGGGGGAGGAAGATGAGAAGGGTGGTGTGCTTACCGTGGTCGACGAGGGTGGAGCTGATAAGCTGGCAGGTGACGCCCTTGCCGAGGAACTCGCCGATGCCGTCCATGATGGTGGCGCCGAAGTCGTTGAGGTCCAGCACGTTCTTCCTCATGAGCACCACCGTGCCCTTGAGCCGTGCGCTCTTGTTCGCACCCGTCAGGCTGTCGATGAGCCCTCCCAGCATCATCTTAGCCGCTATTTCTTCACTACTGTCACTACTTCAGTCGCACTGCTAGTGCTGCTGTTGGGTGGAGAGCTCTCAGTCTCAGAGCTGTGCGGAGATGGCTCTGTGTTGTGTGAGCTGTGTGAGGAGGTCGCAGCGCGGGCCGGCCAATTTATAGGAGTGGGTGGGGGTGCGGCGAGAGCGCGCGCGCACCCAGCGCTGGGCACGGAGGGAGCTTGGTACAGGAGCTTATTTGGCCTGGCTGTTACGTACGTGGATGGCGCGGGAGATTTCCCGCGCTTGTTGCGATGGATCCATCCATCGGCCCGTCGTTTTCGGCTGCGCGCGGCGCGTAGCGGCTGACTCGATCGGATCGGAATACCCACAGCGCCAGACGGGGACGCGCCCGGCTCGTGTTTCGCATGGCGCGCTCCAGCTCCAAGAATGGGGCATCGCGTACGTCGCTGCGACGAGGACATTTTTTTGCGTCCGGTGGATTTGGCGGTCAAACGTACGCGTCCGCGACCGGCGACCGGCGACCGGCGACCGGCGGGGCGCGCCATACATACATGCGGACCGAGAGAGAGAGAGAGAGCGGCGGCGCGTCGGACGTGTGAATAGTTCGCCCAGCGGTGCATGCATGGGGCTGAAACAATGTTTCGTATGGTTTCTTCTAACCGGCCGCCGTATGCGGTCAATCGGACACGCTCACATACATGCCATACTCATTTCTACGAACGCACGCGGTATATCCTATTTCTACAAGCACATTTGAGATATTAAGACGGCACAGTATCGTGAGAATGACGCATCTCAGGCATCTCGTAGTCGATAAAAACATCTCTATGAGAATTGCTACTTGGTGGCAGTGGCTCCCTGGAATCTTTGAGTTGAGGGAGGTGGGCGTGCATGTGAGGTTGGATTTTTCAGAAAGGTTTGTCACTTTCAGTCAAATCAATACATAAATTTCACAACTTTGCTAAAACACAACTAGATGCGTCATAAGTATTGCACATCTAAGTCCTACTATGTCATTGATCTTACGCGAAGATCCGTGTGAGTATTTTCTTTTTCTATGTCATTGATCTTATGCTTGATATAGTCACTTAGATGTGCGATAGCTAGATATGCCCTACATTTTATGTGCATGTTTACATCTCTTTGGAGAATTTTTGTTTGCCAATATTAACATGCTAGCTCTAAAAAAATCTGCTAAATTAGGTTAAATTACGGACAAGCAAAAGTATAAAAGTATAAGTAAAATTTGGAGGACCCTGCAAAAATAAGTAAAATTTTGAGGAATAGTAGGATGAATTGGACCCGGACCGAACGTGCACTGAACAGGAGTGGCGGAGGAGAGAGACACGCCACGCTACAAGCACTAGGAACGACACGAATGTATCTATCGGCACCATACATACATACCATGCACAGCTTCGATACTTCTGGTTCCCAATCAAGTGAATGAACTGAAGTGTCAGCTAGTAGTTGCACTGGCTAACTACTCGTCCTCAATGGCACCAAAATTCATTTTTAAAAATGGCAAAAACTTTGCATTATATTCACATCTTTTTGCGAGAGTGTTTTTATTGGCGTATGTTATTTAGGACCGTAAAATATCTACTAAAAGCACATTGGAGAACAAACTAAAGAGATAACAAAAAAGTTCTCCAAGAAACATAAGTACCATTTTTTTCGGGGGAAACAAAAGTACCATTGATTTAATGGAACCTTTTAATTATTTATTTTGAGTTGGGTGGAACCTTTTAAATAAATAGATCTTCGTATTTTAGCTAAACATATCATAGATCAGCATGCATGTATTTAGAAAAATCACAACCTTAGATTTAACATGTCGGCTACAAATGATCGAGCCTCTAACTCTTATATTCTGACATATTTTTATGTCATGGAGTCAATATCACGAACCAACAATCCACCAAGACTTGAGATACACTTTCCGATTCTATGTATGCACCGATCTAGAACCATATACAAGCAAGATAAATTATTTTCTCCAGATAGGCAAGTTGTTTTGTATTGATAGAAGAAGAGCATAGAGCGCAAAAAATAAAAGACAAACTAACAAAATGGTCTAAGCCGCCGAAAGAAAATTGGAAAAAAAAAGAAAGAAAAGGAGAGGATTGCACTGTGCCCCCCAACAGCAACCTGCTCCCGCAACGTGAGGTGCCAAGCATCGACCAACGCGAGGTGGTGAATATATTGTTACCTGCATAGCAAAATATAGTACGTTTATGCAAGTAAAAAATTAAACATAATTTATTGTGGAAAAACATCGTTAATTATTTTCATAGTTATATATGCTTGTACTAACGAAATCTAATAGGTAATGTATTTTAAACTGAGTTTAAATCAATCACGGTATGTGGTACTGTACTAATCAATCGTGGTCTCTCGGTGCAAAGGTCTGTGAATGAATGAATGGTCCCGTTCACAAATCGCCAAAAAAAAAAAAAAACTCCTATTCATCATCTAGTAGACGCTAATTAAAGTGCAATAAGCAGTGAGCACGTAATGCACGCATCTACGTCGTTGATCGGAACACCGCCGTAGGCCGTCGCGTTACGTTCTGCCCACAGGCGTGTGCCTGCCTTATATTGCACCATGGGTAGCTGGTTCGCTTGTAACCTCGCGGTCCAATAAATGCGAAAGAACCAAGTCGATCGGTGAGTATGTATAGTGCACATGCATCACTCAATGCGCACGCATGCCACATTATGTAAACCCGTCGATTGGCTAACAAAAATGTAAAGCCGTCGAACTATTTTTCCCTAACTTTTTTGTTGTTGTGAAATTTTCCCCAACTCGTGTGACAGGAATTATAGAGGAACATGTGGTACAGTGGTAGCTCTAGTGAAAATCGATGCTATGACAAATGAGCAAGAGGCTACAAGGTGTGCAAAATCATTGTGTGACAGTGAAGCAAATACTGAATTAGTTTAGCCAAAAAAAATCGTGTGACAGTGAAGCAAATATTGAATTAGGATAGGGTCTGACTAATAAAGAGTAAACACATTTAGTGAAAATAGTACAGTTGAAGCAGTTCGAGACACACGATACTCCTGGAACATGTTGTCAATTACTCCCTTGTTAAGATACTATTTCTGGCAACTGCATTGAGCAGAAAGATATAGTTAAGATACTCCATGCAGTAGAAACAACGGAGCTGAAAACCATTTACTCTCATCGCAAAAAACCATGCACTTGTTAGGAAGACGCATAGTATAATCTATCTTGTTTGCTTTGCATTTGTTCAAAAGACACACAATGCAATAGAAGTATTGGAGTTGAAAACAATTCATTCTCTTTGCACAAAATAACGGTTTACTCAAATTTTATATAGGATAAAACATGCACTCGTTAGCAAGACAAACAGTATCATCCGACTTCTTTTCTTCGCGAGACTTTGTAATGTTGACATTTGACAGCGCAGGGAGAGGTAGAGGGAGCACTTGAATGGGATTTCTAAGATTACAAATCGGCAACATCATGCATGCGCCGTGCGATGATATAATTATTTGGATAGGTAAGGAGTGCGACCTATCAGCTGGCCAAATTGATCGGTTTTAATTTCATGGGGGCATACATGTTTCGTGCTCTGCTCGCTATCATCTCAACCGATCAAGAAAAGTAAATTGCACGTACTGAATCGAGGCTCGTCGTTGCCATCCGTCTCCAACTAATCGTGCAGTACGCAACCTTCACTGTCTTCATAAGAAGACAAGCCGCCCTTCACGTCCATGCATTATCTCGTTGTACGTTTCTGCTCTGGTGCTCCCCCTGGGCTGAACAGGAGTGGGAAAAACATAAGGACGGTCCAGATGCGTCAATGGCGGTTCGTAACGAGGGGCACAATGGTCATTTCAGGTGGGCGTAGAGCACGCATAGACCAATCGTAGAGCCCTGTACGAGCCCGCGCCGGCCCGTGTACTATTGTACGCCGGGCGTGTACGTGTACTATATGCTGGCGGTTGCGTTTCCCCGCGGTCGTGCGCGTGCACATGTGCGTGGATAGTTTCCAAAAAAAGGCCCCTAGTATAAGAGGAGGGGAACGGGCACCGGCCGCATCGCCCACCCCATTTCCCCCAAATCTCCTCCCTCTCCCTCCTCTCTCCTCTGCCTCATTGTCTCCCTCATCGGCCACCCCATCTGCTCGTTCACCACCACCGCCTCCCTCTCTTCTCCTGCTTGCTTCTGGCTCGGATGGAGAAAGGCCGTGGCGAAGCCGCCGTTGCGGACGGAGATCTGGAGAAGACGTACCTATATTTTTGAACAATGCCCTAGCTTTTCAGAAACCCAGTTGTGTAACCTGTGGCTTCTTCCTCACATGCATACTCACCTGATTTGTTTTATAGCATTGCTTAGATGTATCGAGTTTTTTTTCTTTTGCTTCGTTGCACGGCAAGCATTTAGCGCACTCACACTCGCCTGAATATATATAGCTAGGCGACGCTGGCTGACACTGTCCCTCGGTTGCTTAATCACCTTGTCACGCCGGCCGATCGAGCTCGTGTTGCCTGGCTACCTAGTATTTTTTGGCTTTGCAGGCTGCAAAAATGTTGTTGTGTGCTTTCTGCTTATTTATAGTAGGGCCGTGGATGCATGTCAAACAGGCAAACACACCGGCTAAACTGCATTGTTCTCCGTCTCATATATTCTGCTCTGCTCGATCACTAGTTTGTGCTGCAATTTTTATAATTCGGTTTCCTCGTCGTCTACTTTCCTCATGCATACCTTTTGGTTTTTCTTTCACAAATGGTCAGTGTCGTTCCATGATTACATATCAGACAAAAGAACTTTACACACATCACTGTAGTGCTAGTAATCAGCTAGTCCCCCGGGAGAAAAGTCAGCTAGTACCAAAATCTTGTCATATGAACATGAGAGTATGTTTGGTTCATGCCATAGCATCTCCTACTAAATTTTGAGAACTATTTGCTAGCCAAAATATAGAAGCACCTACCCCCTCCATCTCAGCTAAGGGGTGCTGATATAGTATGAAGTTGGTATAAAGTTGTGCTAAATCAGTAACACTTATTTTGGGATAGAGGGAGAATAACTTAGTGGTGCAGGTTTTTGTTTTCACAACCAACCATTTTCCTCCTTTGTATTGCAATGGCTTCAAACCTCCAACTGACCCACTCGTCTTCCTCCTCGAGTCGCAGCCCCACAGCCCCCACCTCTTGTACCGTTGACCCAACTGTCTGCACCGGCCACCCACGCCTGGCGGTACTACCGCAAACACCTCGCGCCCGCCTTGCCCGAGCCATCGCCCTGATGTCATCCTGGCTATCCTCTATAGCCCGCCACGATTCCGTCGTCGGCAACACTCCCGCACACATGCACTTAATATACCATCAAACCTCTGATTCGCCTTCGCATGTGGCGTCGAGGTCAGCCAAGTCTTCACCGGCTCCGGCTCGCTCTTGATGTCTCGACCTCGGGTGCCGAACTAAATCGACTGATCTGAATTGCGTTTTCAGTCAACTGGGAAATAGCCAACGCGCCAAAACATTTGCTAGAGATTCCTTGAACCTTTGCTGACCCAAAAATTGGCAAGATTTTGTAAAGAGACGGTGAGGAGAGCTTGCAAGATTTCATACGCAACCAAAATTTTGACAACCAACCAAGTAAGAGCCAAAATGTTGGTAGGGCAAATTTTGGCACCAGCCAAACATACCGACAAGAGAAAAAGGAAAAAGGGTAGCTAGTGGAAGCTCCACACATCAGCATGCAAATAGATGCTCACCAAAACTAGCTAGATAACATAGTGCGCTCATCACATTATTTGTTTCTTGCGTCTTGACACGGACATCACTTGGCAGTTCACCATATATTGCACACACGCACTAGCATAGTGAGTGTTTCTGCCTTGAGAAAATTGGCTTGTTGCAGAGGAAGATACGCTCATGCCGGACGGAATGCTCGGCAAGGCGGCGCTCGCCGTCCTTCTCCTGCTGGCCGGCCTCGCGGCCGGGACCAGGCCGCCGCCGCAGCCGGTGTCGGAGGACACGCTGGAGCAGGTCGCCAGCTCACTGGAAATGTACGTCGACAGGCTCCCTCAGATGCCCAAGTTACGCGGCTACTCCGTCGAACACGGCCGCCCCACGCCGGTGCACCTCGCCGTCGGGATGTACCGAAAGAAATGGGTACGTTAACGTTGTTCTTTAATTTGTGTATGTACGGTGTGATCACTTGGTTTACCTCGTGCGTGTGGACTGCGGATGCATGTGTGCAGAAATTCCACCGCGACCTGCCGGCGACCACCGTGTTCGTGTTCGGAGAGTCGGCGAAGAGCGCCACGTTCCCCGGGCCCACCATCGAGGCCCTGCAAGGGGTCCCGCTGTCGGTGACGTGGGAGAACCACCTGCCGGAGCGCCACATCCTCCCGTGGGACCCCACCGTGCCCGTCGCCATCCCCAGGCACGGCGGCGTCCCGACCGTAGTGCACCTCCACGGCGGCGTCCACCCGCCGCAGTCCGACGGCAGCGCCTTCGCCTGGTTCACCGCCGGCTTCCGTGAGACCGGCGCCAAGTGGACGACGCCGACGTACGTGTACCCGAACGTGCAGTCCCCCGGCGTCCTCTGGTACCACGACCACGCTCTCGGCCTCACCCGCGCCAACCTCCTCGCCGGCCTCCTCGGCGCGTACGTCATCCGCAATCCGGCGGTGGAGTGGCCGCTCGGCCTCCCCTGCGGCGACGAGTTCGACCGCGTGCTCGTGCTCGCCGACCGCAGCTTCTACGCCGACGGCTCCCTGTACATGAACTCCACCGGCGACAACCCGCGCGTCCACTCGCAGTGGCAGCCCGAGTACTTCGGCGACGCCATCACCGTCAACGGCAAGGCGTGGCCGTTCCTCCCCGTCGCCCGCCGCCGCTACCGGTTCCGCGTGATCAACGCCAGCAACGCGCGCTACTTCAACCTCTCGCTGAGCAACGGCCTCCCCTTCCACGTCGTCGGCTCCGACACCAGCTACCTGCCCCGGCCGGCCACCGCCACCCACGTCCTCGTCGGCGTGTCCGAGTCGTTCGACGTCGTCGTCGACTTCTCCGACAGCGACGAGTCCTCCAACTACGCGCCCGACGGGGAGGTGGAGCTGGTGAACACGGCGCCGTACCCGTTCCCGAACGGCAAGGCGCCGGGCCAGCTCTCCGGCAAGGTGATGAAGTTCGTCGTGGAGGTCGAGCCGGCGAAGGCGAGGGACGACTCCAGCAGGGTGCCGGCGAGGCTGCTGGAGTACCACGTGAAGGTCGCCGAGGAAGAGGCGGCGCGGAAGCGGTACATCGTGTTGTACGAGTACGACGACGGCATGACGGGCAACCCGACGCACCTGTACATCAACGGGAAGCGTCTGGAGGACCCGGCGACGGAGACGCCGCGCGTGGGAGCGACGGAGGTGTGGGAGGTGGTCAACCTCACGCCGGACGACCACCCGCTGCACCTCCACCTGGCCACGTTCCAGGCGGTGCGCGCCCGGGGGCTGGTCGGGCTTGACGAGTTCAGGCGCTGCATGGCCAGGCTCAACGACGCGGCCAGGTGCAACGTGAGCGGGCACGCCGCCGGGGACTCGGTGGAGGTGCCGGAGCACGAGAGGACGTGGAAGAACGTGGCGAAGATGGCGCCAGGGTACGTGACGACGATCGTGGTCAAGTTCCTGATGGTGGACACCGGCGAGGCCTACCCGTTCGACGCCACGGCCGAGCCCGGCTACGTCTATCACTGTCACGTACGTACTCTATTAATCACCTACATCGTGTAACTCGGAAAACAAAACTTGCCAAGACGTACACCATTGACGTTTTGTTGCTTTTACTCGCAGATTTTGGATCATGAGGACAATGCCATGATTCGCCCACTAAAGCTGATCAGATAATTATGGCCTCGGTTTTGCTATTTTTCTAAGACAAATGAGAAATAGCCACTTCTGCAGCAAAAGCGTAGTACA
This sequence comes from Aegilops sharonensis, assembly GCA_904067115.1. Lineage (NCBI taxonomy): Eukaryota > Viridiplantae > Streptophyta > Magnoliopsida > Poales > Poaceae > Aegilops > Aegilops sharonensis. The sequence goes on along the minus strand of LR880969.1, from coordinate 20,809,582 downwards.
AATCTGACTTTAAGACACACACAGTTGCAAATAATAAGAAAACAGCCATCTTCAAGAGGGAGTTGTGTATGACAGATGAGCTCAACCTTGCAAAAATCTATTGTGGTGACAGCAAGTGGAAAAATCTTTTATTGTGTTATTGTCACTAGAGATAAAAAGATGATTATGTAGTTGTGTTTTTAAACGTAAGGGTGAAAACCGGAATTTCACAGGGGCATGCACCGGTCAGGCCTTCCCCGGCCACTCGATTGCATCGCGATCCACAAAGTAGTTGGATCCCGCACGAGGGAACATTAAGTTTTAATTTTTGATTGTTGAAACTTACGATTTCGCATCAGGAACTTTTGATTTTCTCGGTAGCTCGTACCAAGTTTTAGAGTTAAAAATTTAATATTTTTCTTTGTTCAAAAATTATGATATTGTCGATCGCTCATAATAAGTACAAGGTTGAAACTTAACGGAGTTTTTTAAAACTCCTAAAGATGTACTTAAAATGGATCTTATTTGAAAGTCCTCATCACAAGAAACATGAACATGAAAACATAATTTTAATTGGACATTTCATTCAAAAGTTATAAAAGATTGAAAATCAGAAGCCAAAAAGAAAAGGCACACACGAGGGACTCGGTGCCCCCGCACGTCCGTGCCATAAATCCTCTTCTAGATAAAGACAATATATCATCTACTTCATGTCATCATACTTGATGCAATATTCTATTTTTACTTGATACTTTAAGATGCATGTTGGTTAGTGGTCTTGAGTGAAGTATTAGCTATACATGCAGTTGAATAATGGTTTATAGATGTTTGCTTGTGAGTGTTTATATGTTAACTATGCCATGGACAGTCATAGTCATAAAAACCGCAATTTCATCGATACCCACCTCTAATTTGTTCACCACGCCATGCTATCTTTTAGAGAGAAACCAGTAGTGAACCTATGGATCCCAATCCATTCTTCTTTCTATTTCTTTCAACCTTGATCAAACGCTCTCTCTTACAATTCCTTGCTTTTACTTCTCCGTTGCAATGTCTTTTATACACACTTACATTTAATTCTTGTAAATGGCAAATCTAGTGAGACTGACAACTTGCTGACTAGTTTCATTGGGGGCCAATAGATCAATCAGTGATGGCACTATACTCGCCACTCGGCCTCTTCACAATATCTTGTTACCATCGAGATCCGTAAAATCGATTGCAGTATCCAAGCAGTTTTGTAATTGATGTGTGCAAATATTGATCATTGATTGTATCGCAAATTCATGTTGGTTCGATAAATCTTAAGGTCATCCACTTGACGAAAATTGCTGCTTACTGCACCCTTGCACTTGGGGGGCAGCACCTTCTTAGATCAGAGGAAGCAGATGACTCATATCATCACAACTGCACAAGCCACAACATCAGTCTATCTTTGCATTTCCCCCTTAAAACATGTACAAATATAACCTACAAGCAGCAATATGGAGGATCATGCAATTTATATGCATATGTAAATATTATATTTTGGTCATGATTCATTGTGAGATCCACAAGACAACAAAATGACCATCTACAAGATATCTATGAAAATCCTACCATGTACATGAATGTTTCTCTCCTTTCTCCACGTCACTAAAATTGTACTCCGTATGTGTGGAACCCCTTGCAATCCTTGAAAAAAACATAGTTGCAACAACAACTCTAGCAGATTCGACGAGGGGGGAGGGGCGACTCTGTAATAACCGTCAATATGAAGGCTAGAGTTAGGAAAAAAGTCTATCATAAGTGCCCGAACCTCCGGAAATGAATGGAGTGCACTTCAAATATTGGATCGTAGCCTCCATATTTGGAGGTAGGGGTCTGTTTTAGAGTTGTGTCCTAAACCCAACTAATGCGGCACGAGTGACATTTCAGCCCTTTTGTCCTCCTCGCTTAATGATAATGTCGCATGTACCAGTCCTACAAGCATCGGGGAACATGTCCATTGACATCGTCTGTCGTATTTTCACCTTCCCGCACTCATTCATTCCCCAATTTCATGTTGCACGCCCATAAAAGGCGGTTGTTGATGCCCCCCCCCCCTCGACCTCTCCTCTTTTACTCCCAGACGATCCACACACATTATTTTCGCGGACACCATGCGCCTCACTGCCCCCTCGGGAGGAGGGCCACCCCATGGCTCCACCGGCCCCAAACAGAGAACGAGCAGCAGGAGATGGCCACCATCAAAGCCCTAGCCACAACTACCACCATCAATGGAGGAGGAGGATGCCACCCATGAGGCACAAGCCGCTACCGATGAGCAAGATGCCTCTTAGGAGGGCCATGTCATCGATGACAAGATGGTCGGCATCATGTTCCCAGAGGAGGACAATGCTTACTCATGGAGTCCCACGAGTCGGACGCCAGGGATGATGCACGTCATCACATCAAAGCGATGACAAGGTCGTGCCAACATCGCTCCCTCGTTGTTTGGGAAGCTTGGGTAGCCTGCAACACTAACCACTTCGTCGTCTCACCCCTTCGGCCTTAGTATTTTGACAAGAGCGTGGGTTGGGCGGAGTGCTTAGCAGTCGTGGCGGCATCTCGTGCGATGGACGACATGAGGGAGCACACCCCCACTCGATG
>LR880969.1:20785222-20806754 GCA_904067115.1 Aegilops sharonensis | reverse complement strand
CCCCCCCTCCCCGCGCGTTGATGCCGACAATGCATGGGTGACATGGGATGCATATGAACTTTCCTATTTTCGCATCGGTCCGCACTCCAGAGTCGTAGCTTGCATCGACAAGTCTTGCACCAGCTCATCCTGCTTGTTCTAAAATGCACTAATAAACAACTAATTTTTCCATCATATATGTCACTACTAAGCGACCAAGCGGTTATCTTTTTTGCCCTTATATAAGTGAACCCCTCGTTCGAGAATATAAGGTGCATCAGTTTTCGTGCAAGTCAAACTTTTTTTTGTGAATGGTCAAACATATGTTTATTAGAATAAAATATCAATATCTACAATACAAAATAAATAAAATATGAAAATAATTTTGGTAATGGATCTAATGATAGAAACGTGGTATTGCAGATAATGATACTTTTTATTTATTAAAACTTGATAAACATGTACTCCCTCTGTAAACTAATATAAGAGCATTTAGATCACTAAAGTAGTGATCTAAACATTCTTATATTAGTTTACGGAGGGAGTATATGTTTGACTTTTGAAAGCCCGAGTATTTGTGTTTGGTGTTAAACTGGATGAAGTTTGGCTTAAAAATCTATGTCAGATAGAAGCAACTTTCAAGCAGAAAATTCACACAAGATAAATAACAACAGCATCCTGATTACATGAGCCGTCGTCCCTGGCTTATACAGTAGTACTCTCTCCGTTCGGAATTACTTGTTTCGAAAATGGATGTATCTAGAACTAAAATACGTCTAGATACATCTATTTCTGCGACAGGTAATTCCGAACAGAGGGAGTATATGCCAACTAGCCAAAACAGACTTGTGACCGTGGGTAGATATGATTTGAAAACAACCGAAACTAACCAGAACCAAATCCTTTAAAATAGGGAACTACTCATGCGATGAATTTCTAGTTGTGGCAAAAAATGAGAGATGTTTCACCCTTTCTATAATAGTATAAGAATATGTATTTTTTAAGTAGTATAGTGTCAAAAATAATCTTATGTTATTAGACGGAGGAAGTACTTATGAATCTGATGAATGTACACCAAGCCCACGGGCCACGGCAGCCTTCCAAGTTCCAAGTGCCCTTTGCCGTCGTCGCAGATCCGAACCATCCTAGCCGTACATCGCAGGAAGCCTCTTCCAGGTTGCAACCCGACCCGCACAAACGAATCGGAAATCCGGATAGAGCGCCGCCCCCGCCCCGCCCCGCCAGATTCCGCCGCCGCCGCCAGAAGCCGAGGACGCGAGGGAGGCCATGACGACCATCCGCCGGTTCTGCTGCGACGATCTGCTCCGCTTCGCCTCCGTCAACCTCGACCACCTCACCGAGACCGTAAGCCATCCCCAAAAGATCCATCTTTTCTACCTTGTCCCTGTTTCTCGACGACGCCGTCCGGCCGTCCTCTCCCCTTCCCGGTCTGACTCGTCGATTCGCTCGCCGCAGTTCAACATGTCCTTCTACATGACGTACCTGGCCCGCTGGCCCGACTACTTCCACACCGCCGTCAACCCCGGCGACCGCGTCATGGGATACAGTATGTCTCCACCTCTCCTCCCCTTGGTCGGCTTCGACGGGCTTGTGATCCTGCTTCTTTGTTTCTCAGATTAGCTGGAACTGTAGATTGTGACCCCCCTCGATTTCGCTCTTGAGGGTTGAACGGTAGGAATTTTTAGGGATAGGTTTTTCTGTTTGTCTAATTGTGCACACAAGTAATTGTTTCTGGAGGTGCAAATTCTTTTCAATCAGGTGAATTTTTGTAGAGTGTATGATGATATTGTTCTCCAATTTGGCCTTGTTCTGTGCCTCGCAGTTGTGAAAGTGTCACTTTTGATTGTGTGAGATTTGAAGGGTGTTTACCAATGTTGCCAATTGACAGTATAACTTTAGTTAGCTTATGGGTTTGAGCTTGAATGGGAAGAGAATGAACATCATGATATTAGAGAGGGTATATGCCTTTGTGTGGTGTCGAATAGAGGAGCACAATCCTTAAATGTTATATTTGTTCCGTTTCTGCCTTGTCCACTCTCTCATAGTTTAGGATCTTACTCCCTCCGTCCGAAAATACTTGTCATCAAAATGGATAAAAAGAGATGTATCTAGAACTAAAATACATCTAGATACATCCCTTTTTATCCATTTTGATGACAAGTATTTCCGGACGGAGGGAGTACTTATTAAGTTGGGTATCGGCTGCAGTCATGGGTAAGGTTGAAGGACAAGGTGAATCTTGGCATGGACATGTTACGGCAGTGTCCGTTGCCTCCGAATTTCGCAGACAGAAGTTAGCCAAGACGCTTATGCACTTGCTGGAGGAAATCAGTGATAAGATGTAAGTACCTAGTTTCCTTCTGACTGTGTCTCCACAATTACATGGCTGTTATAAGCTATAATGCTTTCTGTTGTATGGTAAGCTGGAGGTCATACAACCTACTATTGTGCTGTACCACTGTTATTATTTTCCCTCTTAATTCCCTAGCAATATTCTGCGATTCCCTAGCTCGAACTTCCTGATTCCAGTTTTTGGTAACTACTTCGTCGGTCCCATAATATAAGATGTTTTTACAAACTAAAACGGCTTGCAGAAACATCTTATATTATGGGACGGAGGGGGTACTAACTAGATGAGTTCGATCAACTTATTTCAAGTTTAGGTCTTTTTTTTGTCCTATGGGGCTGATGGCTGACCAGCTGGACGGTAACAAACAGTTATGAAGAAAGTATGATCAGAAACACCTCTTGGTAGGAATTTGTAGATTAGTTAATACAGTTATGTGCTTGTGAGCTCTCCTGTACAACTTTTCTTCACTTGCATTCTCAAGAGCATCTCTCCCATTTCTTCCAGTATAACCAACCTACCTCAAGTTTGAAGTTCTTTTTGTGTCCCATAGGGCTGATGGTTGATCAGTTGGACAGTAACAATCTTGAAGAAAGTATGATCAGAAACGCCCCTTGGTAGAATTTTGTAGAGTAGTTACTGACCCGTGATATTACAGTTCTGTGCCTGCTAGCTCTTCTGTACAACTTCACGTCAGTTAATCCTCAGGAGCATCTCTCCCATTTCTTCCTACCAGGCACCACAATCTCTTAACACATCTTAGAATTGGATGATTGAATTTAATATATCAGCCCTGTTGATGCCGTACTGCAGTTAACTCTTCTCTCTACTCATGTACCACTTAATACCAACCGTTTGAATCCAAAACTGTTGTAATCTTTGAATCTTGTATACTAGATATTATCTCACTGGCATTACTCCATATCACACTAAGGCAATTCTACTGTTCAGGGATAAGGCCTATTTCGTGGACCTCTTTGTAAGGGCATCCAACATGCCAGCGATAAGGATGTATGAAAAGGTACAGCTACAAACTTCATGATCACTAGCGTAGTGCTGCTGTACATTGTAAATGCCGATTGCTGATTTGTTAATGCCCAATTCTTCAAACTAGCAATTTCGTATGCTTCCGCTAGACAGAAATTCTTATAATCTTTGGCAACGAAACCAAGAAACACTATATGAAGCTTGCATCTTAGGGTATATATTTTAATGCGATATGAAAATATCCTGAGCGAACTTATCTAATTAAGCTCATTATTTCCGTAGCTGGGCTATGTGGTTTATCGAAGGGTGCTTCGGTACTACTCAGGGGAAGAAGATGGCCTTGGTAAGTACTTGGAGTGCCATACTTATATCAGTCTCATACTCATATTATTTGCTCCGATGCTATTGCTCACCTTTTTTATTTTCTTATTAGATATGAGAAAGGCACTATCACAAGATGTTGACAAGAAGTCCATCATACCACTCAAGAGACCAATAACACCGGACGAACTTGAATACGACTGATGCTAAATTCTAACCACCACTCTAGCGGAGTTGTGTCCCCATCGATCTGCACGGCTTCTACGGCAGTTTGACAAGCTATAGTCTGTAGCGCCGTTTAATGAGTGGTTGTGATTTTCTATCTGCACATTCATGTTGAGATTTGACGCGGTTTTCAAGCTGGGCACCAATGTGTTTGTAACGGAATGATGAACCTGGTTCGTCCTCAAGTTGAATGTCACCTGCTTTTTTTACCTTGCTCTGTTTATCCAGGCTTCTCCAAAAAAAAATTGGAATTGGCAAGTTGAAAATTCGTTTGGCCATGCCCACAGTGAAATTCTAATATCTTTATAGATGGTTGAATCCCAACTCTGCAGAAAAAGCTTCGTGGCTATTTTTTCACATATTCAGTATAGAAAACAAGAAATTGAAGCCAGTAATTCAAGCGTATTTGATACCCTGGACTGAAGCTCATTTCCCCACTTTCCAAGAGGGCATTCGAGCATTTTGTTACGTTGAGATGATGTTTTCATGCGAGAACACCATGAAGAGATTTCAAATCTCGAATCTCCGTCTGGTTCTGGTGGGGTATTCACCCATTGATCAGATATATAACAGAACAAAAACAACACAGTTGAGCAACCGTGGACCTGATGGCTCCAGGTGTACAACATTGGGTTGTGTCTTCATTGTACAATGTTGGAGCTGAACTCCATTGAGGATTCCGGAATCCCTGCATCCTCCAGTCAGCTACTAGACCATGGCATCAAGCTCTACTGAACTCCAGTCAGCAAGCAGTTAAGAACGCACTTGGATCGAATCATTGCCCAAACGCGGGTCTTATATGAATATAAGAAATGTCTGACGAAATCCCCTATTTGTATATGAGGGCATCACGCCCAGGTCCAACACCGATGTAATGGACAGGGATGCCAACCAACTCCTCTATCCTCTCCACGTACAGACGAGCTGTCTCCGGGAGATCATCGTAGTCCCGCACCGAGGAAATGTCCTCCTCCCACCCAGGCAGAGCCTCATACTTGACCTACACCAGCACAGACCACCGTCAGGCCAAGCAAATCACACGAACGTAATACAAGCATCACAGGATGTTCTTCATTTCTTTGTTACCTTCGTTTGCTCCAGAAGATCAAGGTCTGCCGGGAACGAGTCGATCGCTTTGCCATCTTCGGTGCAGTAGGAAATGCCCAGCTTGATCTCCTTCAGCCCGGTCAGCACGTCGAGTTTCGTCAGGTTCAGGGAGGAGAAGCCGTTGATCTGGCAGCAGTATCTGAGCGCGACTATATCGAGCCAGCCGCAACGCCTGGGCCGACCTGTTGTGGTCCCGAATTCCATTCCAGATGCGCGGAGCAAATCGCCCGTCTTGCCCAACAGCTCCGTAGGGAATGGACCAGATCCAACCCTGGTTGTGTAAGCTTTTACCTGCAGGTAGAAATGTGTTAGGTTTTGGAGCGGAAGACAAGTGGGCGACGAAGAGAATATTTAAGCGGTTCAGAGGCAACTGAGCCCACCACTCCGATGATATCGCCGAGGGTTCTTGGAGCAATGCCGAGGCCAGTACAGATCCCCCCAGCTGAAGGGCTTGAGGAAGTAACGAACGGATATGTACCAAAGTCAATGTCTAACATGGTAGCCTGGCCACCTTCAACCAATATTTTCTTCTTCTGCAAGATCGACTCATTCATGAAATGCACTGTATCGGTTATGTAAGGCCCCAGGCGATCGGCGAACCTTTCGTACTTCTCCACCTCCTCCTTGAGGGTCTTGCTGCTATACTCAAATCCTTTGAACCGCGTCGCTGCATCTTTCAGCAGGGTGTTAAGCTTGGCGCCAAAGGTGTCCATATGCCGCAGGTCACTGACCCTGAGCCCGTTCCTGATGACCTTGTTCGAATAGCACGGTCCGATTCCCCTCTTTGTTGTTCCTATGAAGGAATTCCCGAGCTCCACCTCTCTCAGTCCATCAACAACCTGATGAAAATCAAACAGAAGATGGGCGCGATCGGATACCAGAATTCTCCCCTTGCATGAAACCCCATTGGACTCCAGCCCATCGATTTCTTTGAAGAACCCAGGGAGGTGAACCACTGCCCCGTTGCCAATCACGCACTGCGTGTTCTCGTTGAGGATCCCTGACGGGACAAGGTGCAGCGAGAACTTCTTCCCCTCGGAATTATATATGGTGTGTCCAGCATTGGCTCCACCCTGAGAAGTAAAACAAAACACCCTACACGTTAGAAAGGTATAACAGGTATAATCAAATCTTATTGCACAAAGTAAGTCCAGGCAATGTAACAAAATTAAGCTAACTGACTAGAATCGTGCAGAAATCACAAAGGCTGCATTGAGAGAGGCAACAATGACGTTATTTGAGGGTGCGTTTGGTTGAGGAACCAAGTAGAATGGAATGTCGTTCGTTGTTCCCCTCCAGTGTAATGGGTCGGGTTCCCTTCCTGCGTTTGGTTGGAGTCAAATGGTGGAATGGAATCGTGAAGAAGGAACGGTCAGTTAAGTGAAGTCAACAGTTACGATGCCAGAAACAAGAGCATTGTAAAAGAGGGGAAGTCGTTGATATTGATAGTGCTTAACCAGAGAACTGTGAGAGTTTATAACAATTTTAACAATTCGAAGGTGTATGGTCTCATTTCTTGATAACTACGTGTTCTCATTAAGGATCCCCGATGGAACAAGGTGCAGTGAAAACTTCTTCCCCTCGGAATTATATATGGTATGTCCAGCATTAATAAGGAATAAAACATCATACACGTTGATAAGGTATGAAACAAGTATAATCAAATCTTATATTGCACAAAGTCCAGGGAATGCAGCCAAATTAAGCTAACTTGACTAACATCGTGCAGTCGGTTGAGTGAACTCAACGAGCTACCAGCTACGGTGCCGGAAACAGGAACATTGTATTTGTATTATTACTTGGTCGACAGAAACAGAACTCGTCGATGCCGATGGTGCTTAACTAGAGAGAACTGTTGAATTTATAACATTTTTAACAAGTCGAAGTTGCATGGTCCCATTTCTGATTGCACGATCGCCGGACAGGTTGTGGAGCAATTAATCGAACACCATCCGGACCAGACAAGCAAGCGAAGGCATTATTCAGCAGCAAAGAGCGCGAGGCAGAGAGTGGGAGACCTGGCAGCGGGCGACGACGTCGAAGCGCTGCGCGAGGATGTCGACGAGCTTGCCCTTGCCCTCGTCCCCCCACTGGGTGCCGAGCACGCCGGCCACCTGGCTGAGCGACTCGAGCCGCCCCCGCGCGGCCGCGGCGGCAGAGGACTCCTCCGCGACGGCAGAGACGGAGGCGGCCCTGAGCACCAGCAACCGGCGCAGGCGCGGCGCCGGTGGGCGCGGGCGCGGCCGCGCGGCGGGGAGGAGGAGGTGTTGGGCGGCGGGGTCCAGGGACAGGAAGGCGGAGACGGGCATGGCGCGGCGGATGTGGAGGGAAAAGACGATCAGGTTGAATGCGATGGCTGTGGACGCGCCGTTATCCCCTCTGCTCAATCCAAAAAATAGTACGTAGTCTGAACTGTCACAAGTTCTAAAAAATAGTCTGAATTATCTCAATTCAAGTTCCAAAAAAAAAAGGTTTGAGTTGTCTAATCTAAGGTTTCAAAAGAAAGAAGTCTGAATTTTCGTACGTAGAAGCTGTATTTTCAGAAAATGGAAAAACTATGACTATGCAACATTTTCCTCTGATAAGTTGTAGCTAAATGCTTCAAAGTGGAGCTGCGCTATTCGGACGTCGCGAGCGCATGCAATACACGACAAAAAACTCACCCTACAAAAATAGTAATTATCATTCTGTGTCATCATTACACTACGAGAAAGAAAAGTATCTGTTCGTGATCCCATCGGCGCTGCTTACTTTACACAAATCAGTCAAGAAAGAACATGTACATGCATTTATTTGGGCATAATAAATTTTAAGAAGTCATAACTTTTGATTCAAGTATCGGAATTCAGATTCATTTTCACCGTTGGGTTTCTCGCGACGAGTTCTTCAAAAGTAGATCCCATATGAATATGTTTCGACAAACTTTCTGTTTTGAGCAACTTCGGGTGCTAAAAAGGCAACTTTAATGCTATAGAAAAGCAACTTCTTTTTAGTTTGTCTACTATGATTGCCTATCAACGAGAAGTCATTATAAGCTGCCTCACATGCCTATAATCAATGATACTGTTGCCTAAAACTATGTATCCAGTTGCCCACGATCAACCATACAGTTGTCTAAAACCATGTATCCAGTTGCCCATGATCAACCATCAGCTGTCTAAAACCATGTATCCGGTTGCCCACAGTCAACGATGTTGTTGCCTAAAACCATGTATCCAGTTGCCCATAATCAACCATACAATTCTATAAGACCATGTATCCAGTTGCCCACAATCAACCATACAATTCTATAAAACCATGTATCCAGTTGCCCATAATCAACCATACAGTTGTCTAAAACCATGTATCCGGTTGCCCACAATCAACCATACAGTTGTCTAAAATCATGTATCCAGTTGCCCAATCCTCATGAACAGAAACATTACCAAGACCATAACTTGACTAATATGTAAAGGTTTTAGATACCTTTCAAGTTTGTGTCATAGAGATGCATCCGTAATTTATCTCCTCTGGGTGGGATCTCTTGGTACGATCGAACTTGGTGGATTCTGCTCCTCTTGTGTCTTAAGAGATGGGATCCAACATGATGTCGGAGGGAGCAATGGAGGCTGAGGGCCCTTGAGAACGTCGCCTCAGTTGTTCGGTTTGGAGGATTTCAGACGTACGGATTTGTTCAAACAAATTAGGTGACCATCATCGGATGGTTAGAAGTGTCTGCAGAGGCCAATCCCGATATTTGGCATGATTGAGTGTCCTTATGGTAGGAAATTTAGAGATGAAGTTAATTAATTGATAGTCATGATAACAAACTTAGAAGGATCCTTCGCTGATAGGTAGATGGGAAAAAAGGTTCGTTGGGGAAATAAGTTTGTCAAAACCTATTTATATGGGATCTAGTATTAAAAAACTCGTCGCGAGAAACCCAATAGTGAAAGCGGATCTAAATTCCAACACTCGAATAAAAAGTTATGACTTTTTTAAAAAAAAAATTGGTAGGCTAAGATGACATGTTACATCATTTTCCTAATATGGAGGGTGCGCTGCTGTAGCCACGTCCTAAGTTGTAACATATTTCCTGAATTTTTTTTCACTACTACAAGCAGCTACTTATGTACACACCACATACACATATATGGGCAATTTTGGTACTCCCTTCGATAATTTTGGTACTCCCTTCGATCCATATTATTTGCCACTCATTTAGTACAAAGTACCAGCGACAAGTAATATGGACCGGAGGGAGTATGAGACTATCGGTTTTATTTGAAATCCAAATCTTACATATTTCTAACCACTCTTCTAGTGAATTGGCAGAATACCATTGCTTTCACACCAGGTTATGAAAGCCGAGAAATGGAGCCCGCCAGGGGGCGCTTCTCAGCCCAATCTCGCTGAAGAATGCACACCAGATAAACAGATTCAGATTTGGTCATGATCAACTAGGTGAGCGCATCGATCGCAGATCAAAATTTTCCTTCAGGTGTCTCGGTACATCCAGTCAATGCAAACAACATAAATACCACAAAGGCGGATACTCATCACTGGTAAAAGTGTATCATCGATACGGATACTACAACATAATATGCCGTCGCCTGATGAATTCGGTGCATCAGCGACGTTTAGCTTTAGCAGAAGCACTGGACTCGGCCGCCTTCTTCCTTTGCTTGAGCAGCTCCACTTTGCTCTTCTTCCTATCATTGCTAATCTGCAAGATCGCAAAGAGTACCGGATTAGTTATACATCTCAAAAATGCAACATCCGAAAGGGCAGGTATTAGCGTCAATGCAACTTAAGCGGCATTTGTATCAGAAAAGTAAGGATCCAGCTGAGCATTTGTATGCGTCGAGGATTTAGTGGCACTAGAAACGTGACCAAGAATCACCAAATAAAAAATGTGCAAAAGAACTCGCTAAATCATGGTGAGATGGGTCACCATATGGCCATTGCAAAAAAAAAGCCACTCTATAAGATGAAAAGGACAAGGTCGTAATACAGGACGAATTTCATGCAAATAAAGTGTGGCCAAGTATTTATATATACTTATCCAACAATGAACCTACAGTAATGCACGGGTAGAGAAATAGCAAAGATAAGCCTATGGGTAAAAAAAATACGGGGCGGATAAAGCTGCTGCACAAACAGGTGTTGGTGTTAATCTTTGTACAAACGACTTACGTGGTGTGGTATCAGCCATCAGCTTCAATCCACTGGCTAATACTAATAATCCACTGTATCGGTATGAAAACTTTCTCATTTAAACCCACAGAACCAGGCATTAAAATTTTGAATGAAGTTTGACAAAGGGAACAAATGAGATCTCATTCAAAAAGACTAAATTATAAACAAGCAGAACAATACAATAATGCGATGAAAGAATAAAGAGTAGTAGCTATAGTGCCATAGTACAAGGAGATGTACCTTCATTGCTTCCATAAGGCCTCTCTTCTTCCTCGAAACGACAGACTTGGCAATGTCGTCAGCATCCTTCTCTGCTTGTTCAAAAGCTGCCTGGGTCTCATCTTCGTCAGCAACATCAGGTGTGCTATCAGCCTTCTTATTTGACAAATTAGAGAAAGTAGTTCCCTCAATTTCCATCTTCAGCTCCTCGTGGTATTTCTTCTCTTGCATCTCCAACTTTGAAATAGAAGGGGGATGGCGACATTACACAAAGTGCATGAATGTGCAAATAAATAAATAAGACAGAAGTACAAGAGACTTGTATACTGAAACGGGAAGGAGCTCACCTCCTTCTTCTTTTTAGCAAATTCATTATGCTCAGATTTTGCCTCTACTATCGAATTGCCCAGATCTTCATCACCTAAACCTGGCAGAGGCATAACTTGGTTTTGACCAGCAGATTTATATCCCTCCAAGGTCACTGCATAGTCAGGTATATGACCCTCTTTATCGTTGTCCACAAAAGGAGATATATGTGGTGGAGGCACCCTAAGATCAAAAAAAAAATATCAACATCGTCACTGCTGCATGAGTAGCTACTTGAAAACATATTTTGCATAGCACACTTCATAGGCAGTAGACAAAAGCTATCAGTTCAGTTATAAGCGCAAGGAATACTAAAGAAGAAAGGCAGACAATATCCTCATTGTTTAAAGGTGTTTAAACACAATTTGATGAATTTGATGTGGAACAAGCATTCAGCTAAGCTAACAAGTACGGTGTCAATATTACATTACACAAATCACAATTTTAATGATGCTACACACAACCATCAATTAGTTGAGTTAGTTTAGAAGGGACTTTAAACACTAACACACAGTCCTGATTCGTTACTTTAGCAACAGGAATGTGCATAGTTAAGTGATGTCATGTGTATCAGCATATACATATGATACATAACCTGGGAGACATACCTTCCAACAATATAGTCATCTGTGGGAATTACTTTGAGAATGTTTACGCAATCAAAAATCCATTGTGGTTGAACATAGTGCCTGGAGAGGAAAACATGGCTCTGGGTTGGCCTGTCAACAATCTGCAAAACAACAGACGATACTTAAATTAGTCAGCAGATAAACTACAATGAGAGGGCATGTGTGCACTGGAATGAAATGGGGTGGTATCTTGTGTACAGGAAATCTAGACCAATCTTGATACCCCTGGTAAAAGCTCATGGGCAAGCAAAATCTACCTGATGGGTGATATCTTGATCTGTTTCATCAAATGGAGCTCCTTCTCCTTCCCACGAAACAGTTCCTCCAAATGCCGGAATTATGAACAAGAGAGACTCCCTAGGAACCTGAGAACAAAGAGGAAGATAATAAAAGGATATACGATATTGAAGCCAAGGCAATTAGTTCAAAAACAATAGTTTGCAGTAATAATAAATTCACTTTAATACCTCACGACTTAAGTAGAACTTCAGATCTTTGAATAAAGTCCTGCACTCTTTAACGCTTTCCTCTTCTGTATCATCGGCAGTTGATTCTTCTACAAGATGCATTAACGCACCAGGTTCATTAGCAGGTAGCTGATGTTGAAGCTGTGCCAATCTGAGCTCAGACTCGTCAGTTTTTGAGCTCTCTTTATTATTTTCAGTCTCTTTGTCTTCAATAAGCCCATTCGACTCTGGATTTCCCGGTAGTCTCCCAGAAGACATATACCGGGACAACGCATAGAGCTCTGGTACGAACATCAGTGAGAATGTCAAACAAAGAAGAGTCAAGAGAAATGTAGCAAAAAGAATCCTAAAACAAACATGGTACTCCATAGTATGAGCACGAGCACATAAAGGAAACAAACATGCTAGCTAGCATGACTATAACAAGCACCAGTACTTACCAGCAGCCAAAGCTTCTAGACGAGGATCCAGAATAGGCGGATAGTTAACATTTATTGAATGGTAAAGCTTGAAGTTCACAAATCCTAGAAGAGTCTGCAGGCAGGACAGGATTTGGTAAAGCTTGCCGTAATGTCTATCCACTAAACTTATTTAAATGGATGTGATACTGCTAAGTAAGCAGGAATGCACGATAACTGAAGAGTATCCACAATCTCGCCTACCTCGTAGAATTCCAAAAAGGTAAGCATCACATTGAAGTCGACATCATCAGTTAAAACTTGCTGAAGAGCATGCGGAGTAAGCCAAGTGATCTTTTGACCTTGAACTTCAGCCTTCAAAACGTAGTTAAATTATAAACATCGACTATAAATGACTAAATGTGCGCAAAGATATGCGGATACACAACTCCACAAAACCTACCTGGTAGTATATGCCCTTGACAGATATGAATGTCTTCCGCAGGGAATTAGTTCGAGAAATATATGCTTGCCATTCATGGCTTAACCTACAATGTACAAGGATGTATATTAGTAGTGCAAAATAAATCTCTGAAAGAAGCAAACACCAATTTGCCTTTGCATTTGCATGACAATATTCTGACATTCAACACAGGTGGTGCACGAACTAACAAGGTGAGTATGGATTTTAGCAAAATCCAGGTATTTCATGGCTGCTGGAAAAACTGTTACAATTTTCACATCCTCAAATTCTAAAACTGTTACAAAACAGGCCAGACACAGAGGTGCATTGAACTCCCTCCATTCCTAAATATTTGTCTTTCTAGAGATTTTAACAAGTGACTACATACGGAGCAAAATGAGTGAATCTACACTCCAAAACATGTCTATATACATCCGCATGTGGTAGACCATTTGAAATCTCTAAAAAGACAAATATTTAGGAACGGAGGGAGTAGTTGCTAGAAAGGTTAGGAAGGTCAAACCATGATAACAGAATCTCTGGGAGCAGGGATCTAAACACCGTGTGGGGATTATGTGTGTGAGGTTCTGAGAGAGGATTCACTAATCCAGAAGGGGGCATACCTGCGGCAGTTATGGATTCGCTGTACTTGCACACGTTCACCTTCAATAGCAGGTAAAGCCGCAAATAAATGCACCATCGTTAGGCAATCATCCAAGTCTCTGAGAGCATCAACAAAAGATGGATATCTGTACAACAACAAAAACAGAAACACGCGTGTGAGAGACCAGTATGGATAAAGACCAAAAGAATCTACTTGAACTCACTCATTACCTTTCAATGATAAGTCTATCAAGTTTGTAAGTCGGTGGTCGATTCAACAATCTGTCGGCCAGATCCCTGTTTTTCTTAGCCATAGCCTTTTTAACTTTCTTTCTGTGAACCTTGATTTCTCTGATAAGATGAAATAACAATCCGATTAGGAAATCATAAACTATCAACGAACAATTACTCATTTTACTGTAAAATATAACCTCAGCAATATCATTGTCTACTCATGATGTATTTACTCCAAGCAAAAAAAAAACAGTGCAGTTAGATACCACAAGTCAATATTGCCAATCATACAAACAGATAAGCCAGGATTTTCATGAGCAGCGACCAAGTAGCCAAAGATTGCTAGTCCGTATTACTGTTATCAAAATGCCACTAACGACATACTAAATACAAAGGGTGCAAATTGAATAGGTAATGGCTCATTGATTGGCTACACTAAATTTGTTCTGAATTGTTTTTTTCACTGATGGACACTAGCACTCTAGTGAAACTATAGCTTCCCATTTAAGGTCACTATTTCCTCTGCCGCATGCTCCATTCGACGACGAGCTGACAGTTACCAAGAGCAAATAAATCACACAGCTAAGAAATAACTCATTCAGAAAGCTTTGAGATACTTCCATCCTGGTCACCTCAATCAATACAAAACGATGAAATTCCTGAGACACTAAATTAGCCCCTGATGATACAGAACGAAGCGCAGCTAAGCAGCAAATAGAGAGCAAGAAATCCCTTTTACAGCTATATATCAACCATGTGGCAGACTTTGGTAAGGAAGCTAGCCAAGTACCTGAACTTCTCAATCAAAGGGTCATGGGCAAGGAAAGCGATGTCCTTCATGTGGTAGTAGGTCTTGTGGTTCCCCTCCACCTTCTTCTTGGGCTCCCGGGGAAACACTCCCTTGAGAATGCATAGTTTCCTGCAGCAATTTGTGAAGAAAATAAAAGGTTAACCCAAAACCCCAGTGACTTCCCTCCCATGTAAAATCTACTGTGCCATCCTAATTTCGCAGCACGCGAGCCGGATAGAACACGTTGGATAAATTGGATTAACATCGGCGCCGCCGAAGATTTGGCCAAATTTACAGGCGACAACCGGCCATGAATGGCCAGTCGTCTCGTCGGCACTGGGAAGAAGTGACGGGGAGCGAGAGGGGGACCTGAAGACGGCGAGGCTGATCTGCAGGTACTTGACCGCCTTGGTCCTGGTGATGTACTTGGCGGCGTTCCCCTCCTTCTTCTTGCCCTGGAGCACAGCAGAAGAAACAGCGGGTGAGAAGGGACTCTGCCGGCGGCGCGGAGAAGAAGGGCCTCAGGAGAAAGGCGGGGGAGGATTACCGCGGGGCGGTAGTGCTTCGGCATGGCGGCGGCGGCGGCGGCGGCGGCGGGAGTGGTCGCCCTTCGGGGAAGGGTGGAGGAGAACGAGAGAGGGGCGAGATGGGTTTTAGGGTTTTGGGTTATATGGCTGGACCGCTGGAGCGGAGTGCGGTCGGTTCGGTCGTGTCTGCTCCAACGCAGATATTTTCTTCCGCGACTTGCTTTGGCTTGGCTCTCTTAAATAAAACTTCACTCATTTCACTCAAAAAACTTCACTCATTTCACTTTTTTTTCACGTCTGTTCATTGGCCGTGTGAACCAAAATGCCCCCGTTTTTTCTTGGATTGCTTACCACGTGTGTCACGTGGTAAAATGCCTCGCTAACTTATGTCAAAACCATGTTTCAGACACATAATGAAGATGACAATTGACACGCTGTCTTTTATGTTGTTAAAAGGCCTCATTCAAAGTTGAGCAGATTCGTTGCTGCCGTTATGTGTGAACATCATCCAAGGTTCTTCGAGTTGGAGAAAAAGCATGTGGATTGTTTCCTTTCAATCTTAATAAGTGCAAAAGGCATTTTGGGAGTAGCTTAACGGGCGTTGGGCCAAAATGAAGCTTGGAGATGTTTCGAGTGACAAACCTTTTTCTTAATTCTTGTGTGAACTATATTTTCATAGCGCTAATGAATGAAAGCAAGCTTCGAGGCAACACTTAAATGGTTGGCTTGATATATCGCATGAGCAGGCAACTGTATTTGTGTGGACACATGAAAATAAACAAATCGATTATAACATGTGGATTGTTTCTTTGCAACTTAAGTAAATGAATCAAGATAATGAACATATCTCGTTTTTATTGTGTTGGGGGGATAGTAATTTCACCCCCGGTCACATAGTCCTACCCGCTAGAAAGAGAAGCTAACGAATGTATAAAAACTAGCCATGGTCAACAAGGAGAGGAGAGGAGAAAAATACACCTTGGTTCCAAAATATTAGAAGTTCACCCATGAAAATGGGTTCAGTTTTCACCAAGTCATACTGAAGGATCAAAGATGCCTATAGTTAAGTGAGGAAGTATAAGTTCTCTAAAAATGCAGCTAGGTGGTACAACCCTATATGATGCGTTGCAACAAGCTAGTAAGCTACACAAGCAAGTAGAAACAACAAGTAAGGCCAGAGTGAAAGAGACAGCCAAAAGCAGTGGAGACGGTGATGTAATCCGAAGTTCACACACTCGAGGGTGTGTTAAACTCCGTTGGAGAGGATGAACAATGAATACTACCACGACAACGACTATCTCACCTTCGTCTCCAATAACCACAAGCAACAAATGCTTTGGCTCCCTTCCACTAGGGGTAGCTCTTGGGGTGAGCTCCAAACCCTCACAAACAATCTCGGGGCACAACCGCATGACTTGGAAGCTCTCACGAGACCAAACTGTCTAGGGTTCCCCCACAAACCCAAGAGTAACAAGACTTGCAATGATCTCGTGAGGAATCGATGAAGTCGAGTTTTGGTTGGATGAAGAGTATAGATCGGGTGTTCCTCTTCCTCTCTCTAAAATATGGAATGGATTGGGTGGTTGGAGAGGGAGGAATCCAAGGTGTAAGCTTTTGGATAAAATGGTGTGACCAATAGTGAGTTAATCATCTTCCAAATGTGGAAGAAGAGGCGTAATATAGCCAGCCCTAAAATCTACCCGTTATGGCCTTCTCAATAAAGTCAGATGTTCCGACCAAGTCGAATGTTCTGACATATGCTTCGAGGCAATCTCCAGGGCTATCCAGTAACTATTGGACATAAGTCGGATATTACCTCAGAGTGTCCAGACCTTCGTTTGGTCGTATACTAAGTTGGACATTCCAACCCAATGCCTGACCCCACAATAGGGGCAAAACAGGTGGATTTTTTAGGTACTATTTATCATATAAGTTGTGGGTGGTATTTGGCTACATTGTACAAAGATTCCACACGAGATCCAAAGCACGTCCCATCTTAATATCACGACAAAGCTACAACTCGAGAAAATAACATGTCATCTTCATTTATCCTTTTTGAACAGGGGGTCGCCGACCAACGAAATGTTTCACTCCGATAAAAGTGTTGAAAGTGCAAGTGTCACTTAAAGTATATTTTGGTTTGATGACAATATGGTTAGAGGAACTAATATTGGATGCTAAAGTTTATCTCAGGATATTGGTTCCAAGTTGTTCTTGATGGAGGTGTGTGACCCCCCCCCCCCAATTCAAAAAGATCAAAGGCGTGGTCTACCGGCAATTCGAAGATTTTTCTTTTGGTTTGATTCGAGTCCTAGGGAAGACCGCATTATTAAGAGGGGTTGGTGTGGATATGTGTTGTGTGGGAATGCCATTGCCGAAACATAAACATGAGCCTACCCATTCCTACCACTTAAATTCGTAGTGTGCTAGCGTGTGGTACTCAGAGAGTTTGCAACAGAGAGTTTCTGGGTACCCCGTGCGCACGAGGTACAGCGTAACTCTCTGGGTACCCCGTGCGCACGGGGACCTTGACCCCCGTGCGCATGGGGTGGTGCGTTTGTTTCTGGGTACCCCGTGCACACGGAGTTGACTTAGGCCGGGCGCACGGGGTCCAACGGGCAGAAACGGCCACCCAGCCAAGAACACTATGAAATCCCCCCTTCCTCCTCCTCCATCCCTAACCCTAATATCTTGTTGAGCTCCACCATTGCTACACCCCATTTTGCTTAATACTCTCAATCCCTCCACCCAAACTTGTTGAAACTTTGGGGATCGGGAGAGCAAGACCCGATCTACATCTTGACCAAACCAAATCGTGTTCTGCAACATTTCTNGGAATGCCATTGCCGAAACATAAACACTAGCCTACCCATTCCTACCACTTAAATTCGTAGTGTGCTAGCGTGTGGTACTCAGAGAGTTTGCAACAGAGAGTTTCTGGGTACCCCGTGCGCACGGGGTCTATTGACCCTCGTGCGCACGGGGTGATGCGTTTGTTCCTGGGTGCCCCGTGCACACGGGGCTGACTTAGGTCGTGCGCACGGGGTCCAACGGGCAGAAACGACCACCCAGCCAAGAACACTATAAAAAACCCCTTCTTCCTCCTCCATCCCCAACCCTAATATATTGTTGAGCTCCACCATTGCTACACTCCATTTTGCTCAATACTCTCAATCCCTCCACCCAAACTTGTTGAAACTTTGGGGATTGGGAGAGCAAGACCCGATCTACATCTTGACCAAACCAAATCGTGTTCCCCGCAACATTTCTTCCCCATTGACTTGTTACTCTTGGAGCTTGGGCTCCTAGGCGGTTAGAGGTTCCTCCGGAAGCCTCCTTGCTTGTGGTGTGCTCCGGAGAAGTTTTTAAAGGTGTGGTGTTCGCCTTCAAGACCAACCCCGAGTGATTCGAGGCTCATCCGCTGGGGGTGACTCTAAAGAGATTACGGTGCGCCTTCATGGCTTTCCGCAAGCCTTGGCTCCGACACCGCTCTAAACGGAGAGTAGCTCTTCCCCAAGGAATGTTGGGAAACGTTGCATGGAAAATAAAAAAATTCTACGCACACGGAAGATCTATCAAGGAGATGCATAGAAACAAGAGGGGAGAGTGTGTCTACGTACCCTCGTAGATCATAAGCGGAAGCGTTTGGTAATGCGGTTGATGTAGTCGAACTTCTTCGCGATCCAACCGATCAAGTACTGGACGTACGACACCTCCGCGTTCAGCACACGTTCAGCTCGGTGACGTCATCGCCTTCTTGATCCAGCAAGACGGCGAAGTAGTGGATGAGTTCCGGCAGCACGATGGCATGGTGACGGTGGTGGTGATGCTATCTCCGCAGGGCTTCGCCTAAGCACTACAAAAAAATGACCGAGGGACGAAACTATGGAGGGGGGGCGCCGCACACGGCTAAGAGATTGCCGTGGTTGTGCTAGCCGCCCCCCTCCCACATATATATAGGTGGGGGGAGGAGGGAGTAGCCAGGACGCGCCCCCAAGTAGGTCGAATCCTATTTGGGGTCCCTCCCAAGTGGCGCCCCCCTTACCATCTTTGTCGGAGGGGGGAAGGAAAGGGGGGAGATGGAAGGAAGGGGGAGGCCGAATCCCACCCTTTCCTTTCCCCCACTTGGGCGGCTGCCATGGGGGGTGCGCCAGCCCCTTGTGGGCTGGTGCGCTCCCCTCTAATGGCCCAATAGGCCCACTATCCTCCCGGGGGTGTCCGGTACCCCCTCCGGTACTTCGGTGACTACCCGGTACACTCCGAAACACTTCCGGTGTTCGAATACCATCGTCATATATATATATATATATACCTCTAGACCATTTCGAGACTCCTCGTTATGTCCATGATCTCATCCGAGACTCCGGACAACATTCAGTCACCAAATAATATAACTCATATAACACTATATCGTCAACGAACGTTAAGCGTGCGGACCCTACGGGTTCGAGAACTATGTAGACATGAGCGAGACACCTCTCTGGTCAATAACCAATAGCGGAACTTGGATGCCCATATTGGTTCCTATATATTCTACGTAGATCTTTATCGGTCGAACCGTTATGACAACATACGTAATTCCCTTTGTCCATTGGTATGTTACTCGCCCGAGATTTGATCGTCGGTATCTCTATACCTAGTTCAATCTCGTTACTGTCAAGTCTCTTTACTTGTTCCGTGATACATCAACTCATAACTAACTCATTAGTCATTTGCTTGCAAGGCTTCTTATGATGTGTATTACCGAGAGGGCCCAGAGATACCTCTCCGATACTCGGAGTGACAAATCCTAATCTCAATATGTAAGTGCATCTAGTGCCCCTTAATGATTTTGGTGTATTGAAGACTTATAGGTTAAGGGACTAATGTGTTTGTGAGTGTACACAGGTCTATAAGTCTATGAGGAGTTTGATATTTATAGAGAAAGTCGACCCCTAAAAATGAAGTTCTTCGACTGAAGACTTTGATATTCTGAAGACTTTGAAAGTGAAGAAATTGGTGTGACCTTGAAGACTTGGTATTCATTTGAGGAACATGAAGCGTGAAGACTTTTGTTTTCGTAGTTTCGTTTTCTCTTTCTTGAGTCATAGGAAACACCGTACTGTTAAAGGGGGTCGAGGAAATAGTAAGAAAATTTTTCCGTGTGATGCTCAACTCAAAATCCTACACCTACCAATCCCTTCGAGTGAAGCCTTTGGAAATCTCATACAGTTCAGTCAATTTCTTCAGTGACAGAGACGAAGTTCTTCTGGTCGCTGAGGAATTTGTTCTGACTGAGGAGTTAGGAATTCGCCAGTGCGGATTGCCTACACAGTGAGGAACATGATAGCCCTGAGGAATTTGAGATTCAAATTTCCGACCGTTGCTGTGCTGCGCGCCAGTTGTCCCAAAATATCTTATCCACCTAACGGTCATATCATTGAAGGGCATTTATGTCTTATCATGTCGGGCTGCTCCCTAGGCTATAAATAGCCGCCCCCTACAACCACTAGCTGGTTGGCTGCTCCGAGAGAAACTTGACACTTGTCATTTGAGAGCAACCCATCCTCCGAGGACTTTGAGCGAAAATCATCGAGTGAGGAAAAACCCAAAAACCAAACCCCTACAAACCCAAAGTGATTGAGCATCACTGAAGAGATTGATCCTGCGTGGATCAGACGCTTGTTACCTTTGAAGACTGTGCTTCTTCCAGACGGTTAGGCATCATGGTCTAGAGCATCCAAGAGGAATTGTGGATCGCCGAGTGACCTAGTCTGTGAAGGTTTGGAAGTCGCCTGAAGACTTACCACGAGTGATTGGACGAGGTCTGTGTGACCTTAGTTCAAGGAGAATACGGTGAGGACTTGGTGTCCTGAGCTGCGTGCTCAGCGACTGGGTGTCCGGGACTGTGTGTCCTCGAGTTTAAATACTCAGCCGCTCCAACCAGACGTACAACTGAGACAACAGTTGGAACTGGTCTACCAAATCATTGTCTTCACCAACCTTACTGGTTCTATTTCCTCAACCCTCTCATTTCCTCATTACTGTGTTGAGTGTTCATTCATATCTGTGTTTGAAGACTTTGACTGAAGACTTTCTCAATTTCCTCAGTTTAATTTTTTCAGTCTGTTTGTCTTCATCTTGTGCTATCCTGTGTTTACGCTTTCTGTACTCTTTGATTGTCTTCATTTCATCATGATGACCATGCCCGCATTCTCTTATGCTTACTTCTGAGTACTTATTCCGCTGCAAGTAGTTCTTCGCTAAGGAATTTCCTCACCGGCAAATTTCTCAGTGAAAATTCATAAAAATCGCCTATTCACCCCCCCTTTAGTCGATATAACACACTTTCAATTGGTATCAGAGCAAGGTACTCCCTTGTTCTGTGTGATTTTGGTTTAACCACCTGGAGTTTTAGTTATGTCGACCGCAGGTATGATCAAGGTCTCAGCAGGGTGTCCTACCTTTGATGGGACGGACTACCCCTACTGGAAGAACAAGATGCGAATGCATCTTGAGGCAATTGACAACGATCTCTGGTATGTTGTGGAAAATGGTGTTCCCTCAGTCACACCTTCTCTGAATGCTGCCGATGTGAAGAGATTCAAGCAACTCGATTCTCAAGCGAAGAATATCATATGTGGCCATCTGAGCAAAGGACAATATGGAAGAGTGAGTGCTTTGGAAACTGC
>LR880969.1:20757240-20770554 GCA_904067115.1 Aegilops sharonensis | reverse complement strand
CCGACACTTTGCTGGATCGGAGTCCGGGGATCGTCATCGAGCTGAACGTGTGCAGAACTCGGAGGTGCCGTACGTTCGGTGCTTGGATCGGTCGGATCGTGAAGACGTACGACTACATCAACCGCGTTGTTATAACGCTTCCGCTTTCGGTCTACGAGGGTACGTGGACGGACACTCTCCCCTCTCGTTGCTATGCCATCACCATGGTCTTGCGTGATCGTAGGAAATTTTTTGAAATTACTACGTTCCCCAACAAGAAGAAGTCCTTGTTCAAGACCATGAGCAACTTGTTCAAGATGTGTCAGTCTATTCAGTGCCGTCAAGTTAAGGAGGTCAGTAAGGACAAGCTTATGAGCGTCATAAGAAGGCAGAGAGGGCTGCAGCTGGTGAGGAGGTTGGCCCAGGGTCCGAGGACAACGACAGTGAGGCCACAGCTCGCTCCTTTCTAATGGCAGGATGGCGGTTTGATGATAATGATGATGCTTCGAGCGCACCTCCTCTTGTCTAGTGGGTCTTTGTGTTGCCTTTTCCCTTTTGTTGTCTTGATGACAAAGGGGGAGAAGTGGTTGTGTTTTTTTAGAGTGTGTTGAGATCTCAAGCCTCGTGGTTTATTTTGCTTCGTTGTTGCTTTAGTCGGCTTGAGATACTCTTTTTTGCT
Organism: Aegilops sharonensis; assembly: GCA_904067115.1. Classification (NCBI taxonomy): domain Eukaryota; kingdom Viridiplantae; phylum Streptophyta; class Magnoliopsida; order Poales; family Poaceae; genus Aegilops; species Aegilops sharonensis. The sequence continues at coordinate 20,769,896 of LR880969.1, read as the reverse complement.
TTCTTGGTGTGGTTGTGAGCTACTCGTGTTAGCTCGTGAGACTCTAGTTTTTTACCTTGAACCTTATATGCCTATCCTATGATCTTATTGTGCTTCTTATGTTGTCTCACGATATTTGCTCACTACACCATTTCATGAGATCTAGGCACCGCTATAGGTTTATTTTGTTGATCTCATGTCTTGACAATATTGATCTTGGGGGAGCCTCTTATGTGTGTGCATGATGCATACTCAAGCATATATTTTATCCGAGCACACATATAGGGGGAGGTACTATGATCAATCATTGTTGCATGGCTTGTTTCTTAGTTATATCTTATGATGCCATGTCCTAACCATGTTGTCATCAATGCACCAAAAAGGGGGGAGATTGAAAGTGCAAGTGTCACTTAAAGTATATTTTAGTGTGATGACAATATGGTTAGAGGAACTAATATCGGGTGCTAAAGTTTATCTCAGGATATTGGTTCCAAGTTGTTCTTGATGGAGGTGTGTGACCCCCCCCCCCCAATTCAAAAAGATCAAAGGCGTGGTCTACCGGCAATTCGAAGATTTTTCTTTTGGTTTGATTCGAGTCCTAGGGAAGACCGCATTATTAAGAGGGGTTGGTGTGGATATGTGTTGTGTGGGAATGCCATTGCCGAAACATAAACATGAGCCTACCCATTCCTACCACTTAAATTCGTAGTGTGCTAGCGTGTGGTACTCAGAGAGTTTGCAACAGAGAGTTTCTGGGTACCCCGTGCGCACGAGGTACAGCGTAACTCTCTGGGTACCCCGTGCGCACGGGGACCTTGACCCCCGTGCGCATGGGGTGGTGCGTTTGTTTCTGGGTACCCCGTGCACACGGAGTTGACTTAGGCCGGGCGCACGGGGTCCAACGGGCAGAAACGGCCACCCAGCCAAGAACACTATGAAATCCCCCCTTCCTCCTCCTCCATCCCTAACCCTAATATCTTGTTGAGCTCCACCATTGCTACACCCCATTTTGCTTAATACTCTCAATCCCTCCACCCAAACTTGTTGAAACTTTGGGGATCGGGAGAGCAAGACCCGATCTACATCTTGACCAAACCAAATCGTGTTCTGCAACATTTCTTCCCCATTGACTTGTTACTCTTTGAGCTTGGGCTCCTAGGCGGTTAGAGGTTCCTCCGGAAGCTTCCTTGCTTGTGGTGTGCTCCGGAGAAGTTTGTAAATGTGTGGTGGTCGCCTTCAAGACCAACCCTGAGTGATTCGAGGCTCACCCATGGGGGATGACTCGAAAGAGATTACGGTGAGCCTTCGTGGCGTTCCGCAATCCTTGACTCTGACACCGCTCTAAATGGAGAGTAGCTCTTCCCCAAGGAAGAGTGAACTTCGGGATAGAATTCGCGTCCTCGCCTCACTTGTGGTTAATCCTTTTCCGCACTTTACTTTGCTTTGTATGCTTGTTGGCTTGTTAATTAGACGGTTACCTAGCATATTTAGCTTTAAGCTTGCTTGTCATATAGGTTGTGTTCACCTAGTTGCATATCTAGTGAACCCTATTTATCCGCTAAACCTTAAAATTGACAAGAAAGATTAAAATTTATAGTCTCCTATTCACCCCCCTCTAGTCGACCGTATCTATCCTTTCAACTGTAAACCAAAAGCATGCTCGAAACATAGTTAGTCAACTAATCGCTATTGCCATTAACATCAAAAACCACATTAGGGGGCAGATGTCCTTCCGCATATTTTTAAAAGTTTGACCAAAGCATGTATATAAGGAAATGTGTTAATATGTACAATGTCAAGGATACGAATACATACTATGCAGAAATATACTGGATGGTGATCAATTGAAACTGATTAGGTGTGGTACATTATGATGTATTTTTCTGTAGTCTCGTTCTGATTTGGAGAAGTTTAACGCGGGACAGCGGTAGAACTTGAAGTACTTTAAACCAAAGGGGATAACAAATAAAACAAAGTCACTTGAAATAAACCCATAAAAACCTAGCAGGTGGCACTAAAAATGGCTTAGTAGTTGGCCCGTAGGTGCCTGTATACAAGGGATGGTGATCTTAGGGGCCTTCGCGGTGATGAGAATAGCCTTTCACGGCGGGTTGCAAGCAGCATACCGTAATATGTTTCGTCACAACTAGTATATTCCAATCTGCCACTGATAGGTTATGGTGTAGTTGAATTTTAATCTATTGTCCGCCCGCGATAGCTCTGTCACCTCAACACAACCATGCATTTATTTCCTCTAGTCCATCACACTGCTTATATTCAATAAATATGTTATAACTTCTGAAAAGGCTTTTTGATTGGATGGAAAAGTACACTTTTAGTGGGGCAAAGGAAATACTGATAAAATCAGCTATTTAGGCTCTACCGGTCTTCACTATGAGTATCTTTAAATTTCCGGCCTCTCTCTGTGAGGATTTATCCCAGATTATTCAGAACTTTTGGTGTGAAGATGAAAAGAACAGGAAAAAACACATTGGCTGACATGGGACAAACTAACAAGACCAGAAGGTGAGGGAGGTATGGGTTTTTGTGACCTCGGGCTATTTAATTAGACTCTTCTAGCTAAACAAGCATGACGGCTATTGATATTTTCGAGGTCACTTTGTGCAAAACTAATGAAGGCTAAACATTACCCCAAGGCAACCTTCTTGACACATTTTTTCCGCAATCAACTTCGGCGACTTGGCGAGGTATTATAGATGGCCTGGATCTCCTTAAAAATGGGTTATTTGGAGAGCTTTTGATGACTCTAGTAAAAATATTTGGAGAGATAACTGGTTGCCTAGGATTTTTGGACTAAAATTGTCCGGGAAAAATGAATAGAACCATGATCAAATGGGCGTCAGAATTGTTCGTGAGCGGATCAAGGAGATGGGATGTGCACTTAATAAATCATTTATTTTACTCCCATGATGCCGATGAGGTTCTAAAGGCGAGTATTCGGTTCTCTGATGAGGATGATCTTATTGCTTGGCACTATGAAAAAAAATGAATTGTTCTCTGTAAAAGGAGCGTATAATTTGGCGCTTATGTTCAAGGAGAGGAAGGTGGAAATTCTAGTGGGGGCGCTTATGGGGAGAGGAAGCTATAGAATGTCATTTGGAGGGCCAATGTCCCTCCGAAAATCAGATTTTTTTGCATGATGTGCAGCGTCCAATAGCCCGATGGTACAAGTTATTAGAGTAAAAGATCATCAAGTGACTTCAGGCAGATGCTCTATTTGTGAATTGGAGGATAAAAGTACGTTTCATGATTTGGTGTCTTGTCCTAAGGCGAGAGCTTTGCACATGGAGTCGTGATGATTGTGGGATATGCCGAGGGGAGAGGTTTTCAAGTTCTTGGGTCCTGATTGGTTGCTTATATTGTTGGATCAGTTAACCCATCCAGTACATAAGCAAATCTTATTCATGTTATGGAGAGCTTGACACCTACGCATTGATTGGTAGTCTCCGCCTTTTGATCGTATTAAAATTAACGTGGATGCCAGTTTTGTGGATAACAATTGTATGCCAAAGATTCGGCGGGCGAAGTCATTTTCTTCTGGTGGGATTATACTGGTTTGTGTACTAGCGTTGACGAACCGGAGTTTCGGGCATATCTCGTAGGTCTGTATATATGGTATCATTCTTCATAAGCATGTTATTTTGGAAACGGAACATGACAAAGTGACACACCTTTGTAGCTGGCCCGAGACTCCAAGCCCAGCCCTGCCCATCCCAGCCTCGGCCCACCTTGACCAGTCACACGTCCACACATTCGCCTGGTCCCACCTGTCAAAGAAACGGAACCCCCACGCGCCAAGTAAGCCGCGGATTTCACCACCGCCGCCATCTTTCGCGGCCTCGTCTTTTTCCCGCGGCGCCACTACGAAAAAGCTCTTCCCGCCGGCGCCCCCTCCCCCTCCCCCCTTCCCCCGCGCGGCGCAAAACTCATCCCATAAACCTCGTCCGCCTCGTCGCTCACCCGCCAATCCTCCCCACCGCCCCAATTCGCGCTGACGTCTCCTCCCCTCGCTCCCTCCGCCCCCCTCTCCCCGATGGCGACGCGGCCGCCGTCCTTCTTCGGCGGCCTCCGGGCGCGGGAGCTCAGCGGCGGCAGGGGCTCCGCCCGCGCCTCCGCGGCGCGGCTGCCCTACCTCTCCGACCTCTCCTCCGACCCCGGCGACCGCGGCTGCGGCGTCATCTCCGTCGAGCACTCCGGCGACCCCGCCATCCCCTTCGCCGTCTCCTTCTGCAAGGTACCCCCTTCCGTTTCCCCTGTTTTCGCGGCATCATCAAAGGATTGGTTAGATTTGGCGAGGCCGACGGCGCGCTGATCCGTCCCCTCCTTCCTCCCTCCAGGTCCCGCAGATCTCTCGCCTTCTGGCGGTCGCCGACGAGGACGGGTACGTTGCCATCTACGACACCCGCCGCCGCCTCCCGTCCAGATCCTCGTCCATAGAGAAGTCAGGTTAGCTTCGGCGGCTCGGCGCCCCCCTTGTGATCTACTAGTAGTAGCGTGCCAGCTGCCTGTCTGACATTTTGGGTATTTTCTGCTAAATTTGGTCCCAATCTGAAATCTTGCTCCTTTGTAGCTGAAACGAGGCTGTCCGATTGGGTAGCTCACAACAATGCCATCTTTGACTTGTGCTGGATCAAGGTAACAACATTTGCCTGCAATATGCGACATCTGTTTTCTCTGTCTCTCAGCAGTGTATTTTTGTGTGTCTCTGGCAAAGTTAACCGCTGAATTATGTCATCTATATAGGAGGGATCCCAATTACTAACTGCATCAGGCGACCAAACTGTGAGTACAGCATGATCAATCAATTCATCTAATTTCTCATAACACCAACTATCATTCGTCTGATTTTGTGTGTGCATAATCTCACTGTAATTGCTTTTACTGTACCAGGTAAAGATATGGAGCGTGGAGAATAAGAAGTGCCTTGGTGTGCTGTCAGGGCACACTGGAAGTGTCAAGTCACTGTCATGCCATTCTTCAAATCCTGGTCAGTTGTATATCTTGAACTTGGTTAGCTTAGTTTGTGGCATGCCTGCATAGGTTTGTGAACTTGAATTCAAGCATGTTATTGTCTATGCAGATCTTATTGTTTCGGGTTCAAGAGATGGTTCTTTTGCACTTTGGGATCTAAGATGTGACCCCAAAACCCCAAATGGCCATGGTGAAGCATGCCTCATGTATGTTATCTAGTGGCTGCTGCAATCTAAATACTCCTTTTTAACTGCAACCATCAAATTTCCGTAGCAATATAGCATCTTTCACTGAATTCAGCTGTTTTTACATGTTAGATCTTCTGCTGTTGTCAAAGAAGCGCACAGTCCCACGCGAAGGAATCGGACAAGGTCTCGAGCAAAGGTATTGAATCTACATAGAATCCTTTTGCTGGTGACTGTACACCCCCTTTGGTTCATTTGCTGATAATGGTCATATTTAGGGAGCTTCGACGAGCATCACATCAGTTCTTTATCTGAAAGATGATATCTCCATTGCTACTTCTGGAGCCGCAGACAAGTAAGGCATTAGCCCATCCAATTTATTCTGCATTTACTACCTAAGTTCATATATTTTTATATGTCTAATTATGCATGCCAGTGATATGTTCAATTATGAACGTACCACTTTTAACACAATCACCTCTTTTGTAGTTTGATTTTATCAACTCTTAAAATGTATGCATCTTGTACTTACAATAAATAAATGTCTTCCAGCGTTGTGAAACTTTGGGATACACGGAACCTTAAAGCGCCTGTCTCCAACAAAACCTCTCAATCAACAGCACAACCTTTGGTAAGCAAGCAGCTCTCAATTGCAAAAGAACACAGTTCAGTTTCAACTTTCAAGGCTAACAGGGAGTCCTTTCATTCAGAAGGAGGGGGTGACACATGGGATCTCTTGCTTGTCTCAAGACTCATATGGTGCGTATATTGCTGCGTCATGCATGGATCACAGGTGAGAATAATATTTGACCACTACACAGAACTGCAAAAAACTGATGTCACTGGAGGGAATTGCTTCTGACTTCATATGCTTTCCACTTTCAGGATCTATCTGTATAGTACTCTCCACATGGACAAGGGTCCAATAAAGACTTACACTGGCAGCAAAATTGAGTCTTTCTTTGTCAAGGTGAGTGCCAACTGGTTTAGCCTTCTCTTCCAGCTGCGTATTCTTAGTTTCTTTCATGTGTTTTATTTAACACCTGCTTTGGTGCTTGAATGCAGTCTGCTATTAGTCCTGATGGGACTCATATTTTAGGCGGTTCGAGCAATGGCAATGTTTACTTGTGGCAGGTATTTGCTGCATTCCTATTACCTTTTCTTTTACATTTCACACACTGTATTCATGCTAAATTGCTAATTCCTTTTCACTTATGTAGGTGGATCAGCCTGAAAGTGGCCCTATAGTTCTGAAAGGCCATGAGGGTGAAGTCACTTCAGTTGACTGGTATGATCTATCCAGAATGGCTACTTCTTACTGTCTTACTGTTAGTCTGTTACCATAGTGCTCATGTTGCAATGCCAATTTCGCAATTTCAGGTGCTCTTTGGAGGTTGGAAAGATAGTATCATCATCTGATGATTCTACGGTGAGTCTTGTTAAAAGTTTACAAGTTTCATCTTAATGTTGCCTTGTCAAACACTACAACAAAATGAACCCAGTCATCTCACCATGATTAGGGGCATTTATAATATTTGTTGTCATCTAATCTACAAATGGAAAGAACAAGAGTTTGGTTAGGAACTTGAAACTGCTGCTGACAGCCTGACACTTTGCTCTATGCATCAGGTTCGTGTATGGAACACCAAGAAAATAGACTGCACCAACATAAGTTCCCCAACAGTCATCCGTAAGAGGGTAACTGCTCCAAACATCGACTGCCCAAGATCGGCTAGCCATGAGCGAGCGACTAGTTCAAGAGATGTAGCAGCCTGCACCAGTGCTGGCAATGAATTGCCAGCCGGTTCACACTCACCCCTCCGGCCCAGAGTACTGGAGTTTGGCACGCCTGAGTCTGCGAAAAAGAGAGCCTTTTCGGTATTTCGGGAGGAGGCCTTGGATACTAGGAACAGCCCAGGAGCTCAAATGAGCAGTCCCTCTTCAGTCCTGAGCCCACCGCCTTCGCTGAAAAGGAAAACTATCCGGGACTACTTTGGCAGCAGCACATCTTGAAGTCAAAACTTTCTGACAAATAAGACAGTGTCATGAATTCTTCTGAGCTGCCCTGAGGAGCTTTCTTAACTTATGGTGAGAATCTTGTTTTTCTGCAAGAACTTACTCTGCTGACAATTGACAGTTTGGCATGCTAACTCGTTGCTCTCATTTTTCTCCTAAGCAGGCCAAGCTTGTTCAGAGGTGACGGGACCTGCAACTTTTGGAAAATCCCTGTCTTGCTGATCTGGTCATATGCTGACGATTGATCTGATGAAGTGCCGTTGTACATGATATATATTGTTAAAGCCATCTGTCTTTTCTCTTTGTATTATTTCCTCATCGAGCTTGTTAGGTTGTGACTTGAGGAAATCTTGTTATTAGTAACAAAATTAAAGAGATCTGTGTGAGATTTCCCTAGTGCATTGTTAGTAATTAAAGATTGATCAAGCAGAACTTTATGATGTTGACAATTATCTCTTGGAACATGAGAGTAAAGGAATTTGGACCTGTGGTTGGTTCCTGGCTATAACGCCTTCCATGAGTTCTGTGCTGTGCATAGCAATGGCATATCTTGTTTGCCTTTAGATCCATGGGCCATGGTCAATAATGGAGAGTATTTTGGCATGGCTGGAATTATTAAGAAATGTTTTTTTACCTTTTGAATTAAATGCATGAAACTTGCAATCTTTCAATGCTTCTGGAGCTTGCAAAAGAACATATCGGTCTGGACTTATGGTCAATAGTTGAAACTCTATGGACACTTTGACCTGCCCTTACCACCAAAATGTTTACTCAAAATATCTCAGAAATTAGAGGGAGTACTTCACTGCTAATAGCCACTAGCTTAATGCCCATATTCTACATTTTTGGTGTACACACAGTTTGTTCATGCTTCCAGTCAAATGCCCATGTCACATCAATATCCCTCGTATTACTCCAAATTTTCATACTTCATTTATATGTAAACATATCTAGTTTAGAAAACATAGTTGCAAGAAACCTCTAGCTATATTCCATCCTTTAGCAAGAGCATGTCATATACATTGTGCTGTTTAAAGACACACTCCTAATTACGACGAAGTCTGAAATATACTACAACACAATCCAATCTGAATAAAGAAGAAAGCACAACAGCAAGAAATCTGCTGTGCCCTAAAGGGATCAAAAGCTGTTTCATGTGTAACATAAGTTTTCTATGAGGGTGGCATCACAACAAGATTTAGCATAGCGTTTTTGAATTTTGGAGCCCAGTTGGAAGGGAATCGAGGGAGACAATGGGGGTATACAACGACATGTACTATGTTGGGGATCGTGAGCCTGATGCCTTGTGCTTGTGTTTATATAACCATTCTTCACTTGGAATATTATTGGGGGAAGAGACATCCTATAGACTAGAGCCATACAAACTCGAAGTTTCGGGTGAGTTTGAGGGATCTCAAAAGGCTAGAACAATGCGGAGAGAAAGGGAGCTTCGAGGTGTCTTTATCTTTGACTTGAATCAGTAGTCGAGCACTTATCTCATCAAAAGAAGGGGATTCTCTAGGCGGCCTTCTCTTTGATCCAAGCCACTAATCAAGATGCTTTTCTCGTTGCTTCTCCTAACATAAGAGTAGGTCATGCTCCACAATGCAACTAGGTTTATTTAAGAAACATCTATATGTCAACTTTGTAGACTCCCTATAATTTCACACCGTAAATACTTATCTAAGATACCCGAATATGCATTTTGGACCTTAGGCTCCACCGAGCCCTTTTCCTTTTCTTTGAAAAAACACCCCATATATGAATTAAGAAAATATCATACTATCGTTCATTACATAATTTGTCAAGCGGGAGGGAACACTCCTGTATGCCGGTGGAGGTGGGGCCCTCCCGTATGCCGACGGTGCTGCTGCCCTAGTCCCAGCTCCTCTTCTTCGTTGTGCAGACCATCTTCGCGATGCCGTGGTGAGACAGCGTGGGAAGCTTCGTGTCCGTGTTGGCGTAGGGTGGTGGTTGGTTTGGTGGCGAGCTCCGAAGTGCCTGAGGTAGAGGCTGGGATCGGGAGAAATCCCTGTTGGCTTGGCCGACACCGACGCGGTGGCGCCTGAGGGTGCCACCGGACCTTCTTGGAGGGCTTCGGGGCTACCCTTCCTCTCTCCTCGCCGCGTACCGGGGGAAACCCTTGGCAGCAGCGTCGTCATCGTCGCGTCCCTTCTTGGAGGTGTTGATTGATACCGGCACTTCGGAGTCTCGGAGCTTGGTGGACAATCTCCAGTGGACGCAGCAGTCACGAGGCTTCGTCGTTTTTGTCGATCCGCCGTTATCGACATTTGTTTCTTTTCTTTTTCTCTTTCATTTCTTTTGGGCGTGTTTGGGCTGCTTCCGCCCAGCTCCCATCGTTGGTTGTATCGCATGGTTGCTTTGTAATACAAAGCGGGGGAAACCCTTTTTCTTAACACTCCCAACTAATAACCCATCAGTCTAGAGTTTAAACAAAAATTTGCAAGTTTCATGAGAAACTATGTTGTCGTCCTATATCTCGTATTTAATCTTCACAGATCCTGTTTTTATGGGGAAAATAATCAAAATACATAATAGAAGTTGCAATTTTTTGTTGAAAAAACCCGTCCCACATGGTTATGCAGATGTATTCTATATATGTGTAATATTTTATTTGTAAATAATTTAACATGTGATTTAAAAAATACATAGTTTTGGAAAGAACAAACAAAACATTTCTTCATAAAAAGCGTCGAAAGTAAAATTTCAGAATATAAAAGAATAAAAAATATTTTTTTTCCATTTTCTACAGCTCACACTTTTTTTGAAAAAAATATCTCCGGTCTATTAATAATATGTAAAAAGAATAAAAAATCCTCAAAAGTAAAAACGAAATACAACCAGGTACATAAACCAACTAGCGACGACAACAATCACTGGAGCAAGCCGAATGTGCCCCATCTCATGGCCTTGTTTCCTGATATCTCCGACTAGTATGGTGCTTGCTAGATGCATATCAATTGGGCCCTGAAATGCAAGATTTTGTAGTACACGACAAGTTTCCCTCAGTTAAGAACCAAAGTATCAATCTGTGAACTTTTTGCAACAACCAATGATCACTACATGCACTCAAGTAAAAACCTTCTATTGGTCTCCAACTTAGACAAATGAGATTGTTAGTTTCCTTAGCTTTACTAGCTACAAGGATTAATGCACAGTGTGGTGAAAATAATTTTGTAAGCGATGAAAGGAAAATTTCAGGATATAAAAGAACAGAAAATAAAGTGACCGAGATTGTGATTATGAGGTATATAAAGGCATAGGGGCCGAGAGGCGTGCCCTAGGGGGCGGCGCGGCCCTTCTGCGTGGTCCAGGCCCAGACTATGCCAACCCACCACATGCGGTCCATAGGGCTCCCCGAGTGGCTCCTTTGCCCTGTAGTGTATTCCCAACTTCAATTTTCACGGCGTATTTTTATTTTATTGTTTTGGTCTCCAAAAAAGTATTTTTGTGCAAAGTAAAAAAGCAGAAAAGTGTAACCGGCAATGGGCAGTAGATTAATATATTAGTGCAATAAAATTATGTAAAGTGTCAAAACTATGTAATAGTGATATAGAAGTAGCATGAACATACTATATATGCATTTGAGAGTATCAACATGCTCAAGCTTAATCTTACTCGTCCTCGAGTAGGTAGATGATAAAAAGATAATTTTTTGATTTTGAATGCTCAAGCTTAATCTTACTCGGCCTTGGCACAACAGTAAAGGTGTTGTCTTATCACCATGAGGTCATGTGTTCGAGTCCTAGAAACAACCTGTCGTAGAAATGCAGGGTAAAACTGTGTACAAAAGACCCAAAGTGGTTGGACCCTTCCCCGGACCACGCGGCAGCGAGAGCTATGTGCCTCCGCCTGCTGCTCCGACTGTGCCTCCGCCTCCTCGGCTTGGGCAAGGTGGAACTGCTCCTCTGCCTCCTCCATCCCAAATCCGCTAGGCTCAACCTTCCTGCCCGCCGTCTCCTCCCCTCCTTCCTCTTCCTCCTTCTCCTCCTCCTGCTCTGACACCTTGATACGTCTTCGTCGTATCTATTTTTCCAAACACTTTTGCCCTTGTTTTGGACTCTAACTTGTATGATTTGAATGGAACTAACCCGGACTGACGTTGTTTTCAGCAGAACAGCCATGATGTTGTTTTATGTGCAGAAAACAAAAGTTCTCGGAATGACCTGAAACTCCACGGAACATCTTAGAAAAAATAATAAAAAATCCTCGCCAAAGATGAAGACCTGGGGGCCCACACCCTGTCCACGAGGGTGGGGGGCGCGCCCCCCCTCCAGGGCGCGCCACCCTACCTTGTGGCCCCCCTGGAGACCTTTCGACTCCAACTCCAACTCTATATATTGGCTTTCGGAGAGAAAAAAATCAGAGAGAAGAAATCATCGCGTTTTACGATACGGAGCCGCCGCCAAGCCCTAAAACCTCTCGGGAGGGCTGATCTGGAGTCCGTTCGGGGCTCCGGAGAGGGGGATTCGTCTCCGTCGTCATCATCAACCATCCTCCATCACCAATTTCATGATGCCCACCGCCGTGCGTGAGTAATTCCATCGTAGGCTTGCTGGACGGTGATGGGTTGGATGAGATTTATCATGTAATCAAGTTAGTTTTGTTAGGGTTTGATCCCTAGTATCCATTATGTTCTGAGATATGTTGCTATGACTTTGCTATGCTTAATGCTTGTCACTAGGGCCCGAGTGCCATGATTTTAGATCTGAACCTATTATGTTTTCATGAATATATGTGAGTTCTTGATCCTATCTTGCAAGTCTATAGTCACCTATTATGTGTTATGATCCGACAATCCCGAAGTGACAATAATCGGGATACTTCTCGGTGATGACCATAGTTTGAGGAGTTCATGTATTCACTATGTGCTAATGCTTTGTTCCAATTCTCTATTAAAAGGAGTCCTTAATATCCCTTAGTTTCCATTAGGACCCCGCTGCCACGGTAGGTAGGACAAAAGATGTCATGCAAGTTCTTTTCCATAAGCACATATGACTATATTCGGAATACATGCCTACATTACATTGATGAATTGGAGCTAGTTCTGTGTCACCCTATGTTATGACTGTTACATGATGAACCGCATCCGGCATAATTATCCATCACCGATCCAATGCCTACGAGCTTTCCATATACCGGTTTACGCTTATTTACTTTCCCGTTGCTATTGTTACAATCACTACAAAATACCAAAAATATTACTTTCGCTTCCGTACTCTTTTGTTACCGTTACCACTACTATCATACTACTTTGCTACTAAATACTTTGCTGCAGATATTAAGTTATCCAGGTGTGGCTGAATTGACAACTCAGTTGCTAATACTTGAGAATATTCTTTGGCTCCCCTTGTGTCGAATCAATAAATTTGGGTTGAATACTTTACCCTCGAAAGCTGTTGCGATCCCCTACACTTGTGGGTTATCAAGACTAATTTCTGGCGCCTTTGCCGGGGAGCATAG
>LR880969.1:20702215-20714593 GCA_904067115.1 Aegilops sharonensis | reverse complement strand
TACATTTTCATGCCAAAAGATATAAGATAGTAATGATAGTACCACTTACTTGTGGCACTGCCATGTAAGTCATATTGGTATAAAACGCATGAAGAAGCTCCATGTTGATGGATCTTTGGACTCACTCGTTTTTGAAAAGTTTGAGACATGCGAACCATGTCTATTGGTGTATACGCATGATGAAACTCCATGCAGATGGATCGTTTGGACTCACTTGATTTTGAATCACTTGAGATATGAAAATCATACCACATGGGCAAGATGACTGGAAAAGCCTCGTTTCAGTAAGATGGAACAAGATAGCAACTTGTTGGAAGTAACACATTTTGATGTATGCAGTCCAATGAGTGCTGAGGCATGCAGTGAATATCGTTATGTTCTTACTTCACAGATGATTCGAGTAGATGTTGAGTATATTTACTTGATGAAACTCAAGTCTGAATTATTGAATGGTTCAAGTAATTTCAGAGTGAAGTTGAAGATCATCGTGACAAGAGGATAAAATGTCTATGATATGATCATAGAGATGAGTATCTGAGTTACGAGCTTTGGCACGCAATTAAGACATTGTGGAAATTGTTTCACAATAAATACCGCCTGGAACACCATAGTGTGATGGTGTGTTCGAACATCATAGTTGCACCCTATTGGATATGGTGCGTACCATGATGTCTCTTATCGAATTACCACTATCGTTCATGGGTTAGGCATTAGAGACAACCGCACTCACTTTAATAGGGCACCACGTAATTCCGTTGAGATGACACCGTTTGAACTGTGGTTTGGAGAAACCCAAGTTGTCGTTTCTTAAAAGTTTGGGGCTGCGACGCTTATGTGAAAAAGTTTCAGGTTGATAAGCTCGAACCCAAAGCGGATAAAATGCATCTTCATAGGACACCCAAAAACAGTTGGGTATACCTCCTAATTCAGATCCGAAAGCAATAGGGATTGTTTCTAGAAACGGGTCCTTTCTCGAGGAAAAGTTTCTCTCGAAAGAATTGAGTGGGAGGATGGTGGAGACTTGATGAGGTTATTGAACCGTCACTTCAACTAGTGTGTAGCAGGGCACAGGAAGTTGTTCCTGTGGCGCCTACACCAATTGAAGTAGAAGCTTATGATAGTGATCATGAAGTTTNATACCTCCTAATTCAGATCCGAAAGCAATAGGGATTGTTTCTAGAAACGGGTCCTTTCTCGAGGAAAAGTTTCTCTCGAAAGAATTGAGTGGGAGGATGGTGGAGACTTGATGAGGTTATTGAACCGTCACTTCAACTAGTGTGTAGCAGGGCACAGGAAGTTGTTCCTGTGGCGCCTACACCAATTGAAGTAGAAGCTTATGATAGTGATCATGAAGTTTCAGATCAAGTCACTACCGAAACTTGTAGGACGACAAGGACGCGTACTGCTTCGGAGTGGTACGGTGATCCTGTCTTGAAGGTCATGTTGCTAGACAACAATGAACCTACGAGCTATGGAGAAGCGATGGTGGGCCCAAATTCCGACAAATGGTTAGAAGCCATGAAATCCGAGATAGGATCCATGTATCAGAACAAAGCATGGACTTTGGTGGACTTGCCCGATGATCGGCAAGCCATTGAGATGAATGGATCTTTAAGAAGAAGACGGACGTGGACGGTGATGTCACCGTCTATGAAGCTCGAATTGTGGAGAACAAGTTCAAGGAGTTGACTACGATGAGATTTTCTCATCCGTAGCGATGCTTAAGTCCGTCGGAATCATGTTAGCATAAGCTGCATTTATGAAATCTGGCAGATGGATGTCAAAACGAGTTTCCTTACCAGTTTTCGTAAGGAAAGGTTGTATGTGATACAATCAAAAAGTTTTGTCGATCCTAAGGATGCTAAAAGGTATGCTGGCTCCAGCGATCCTTTCTAAGGACTGGAGTAATCATCTCGGAGTTGGAATGTGCGCTTTGATGAGATGATCAAAGATTTTGGGTTTATACAAAGTTTATGAGAAACTTGTATTTCCAAAGAAGTGAGTGGGAGCACTATAGAATTTCTGATGAGTATATGTTGTTGACATATTGATGATCAGAAATGATGTAGAATTTCTGGAAAGCATATAGGGTTATTTGAAAGATGTTTTTCAATAGAAAACCTGGATTAAGCTACTTGAACATTGAGCATCGAGATCTATAAGGATAGATCAAAATGCTTAATAATACTTTCAAATGAGCACGTACCTTGACATGATCTTGAAAGTGTTCAAGATGGATCAGTCAAAGAAGGAGTTCTTGCCTGAGTTGTAAGGTACGAAGTTAAGACTTAAAGCTCGACCACGGCAGAAAAGAGAGAAAGGACGAAGGTCGTCCCCTATGCCTTAGACGTAGGCTCTACAGTATGCTATGCTGTGTACCGCACCTGATGTGTGCCTTGCTACATATCTGGCAAGAGGGTACAAAGGTGATCAAGGAGTGGATCACCAGATAGCGGTCAAAATTATCCTTAGAGGAATAAGGATTTGTTTCTCGATTATGGAGGTGATNTGAGTTGTAAGGTACGAAGTTAAGACTTAAAGCTCGACCACGGCAGAAAAGAGAGAAAGGACGAAGGTCGTCCCCTATGCCTTAGACGTAGGCTCTACAGTATGCTATGCTGTGTACCGCACCTGATGTGTGCCTTGCTACATATCTGGCAAGAGGGTACAAAGGTGATCAAGGAGTGGATCACCAGATAGCGGTCAAAATTATCCTTAGAGGAATAAGGATTTGTTTCTCGATTATGGAGGTGATAAAGAGTTCGGCGTAAAGGGTTACGACGATGCAAGCTTTAACACCTATCCGAATGACTCTGAGTAGCAAACCAGATACGTATAGTGGAGCGACCATTTGGAATAGCTCCAAGTGGAGCGTAGAAGCAGCATTTACAATATGACCTAGAGATTTGCGAAGTACATACAGATCTGAATGTTGCAGACCCGTTGACTAAAACTTCTCTCACAAGCAAAACATGATCAAACCCAGAACTCTTTGGATGTTGGTCACATGGCGATGTGACCTGTGAGTGTTAATCACATGGCGATGTGAACTAGATTATTGACTCTAGTGCAAGTGGGAGACTGTTGGAAATATGCCCTAGAGGCAATAATAAATTAGTTATTATTATATTTCCTTGTTCATGATAATCGTTTATTATCCATGCTATAATTGTATTGATAGGAAACTCAGATACATGTGTGGGTACATAGACTAAACCATGTCCCTAGTAAGCCTCTAGTTGACTAGCTCGTTGATCAATAGATGGTTACAGTTTCCTGACCATGGACATTGGATGTCGTTGATAATGGGATCACATCATTAGCAGAATGATGTGATGGACAAGACCCAATCCTAAGCCTAGCACAAAGATCGTAGTTCGTATACTAAAGCTTTTCTAATGTCAAGTATCTTTTCCTTAGACCATGAGATTGTGCAACTCTCGGATACCGTAGGAATGCTTTGGGTGTACCAAACGTCACAACGTAACTTGGTGGCTATAAAGGTGCACTACAGGTATCTCCGAAAGTGTCTGTTGGGTTGGCACGAATCGAGACTGGGATTTGTCACTCCGTGTGACGGAGAGGTATCTCTGGGCCCACTCGATAGGACATCATCATAATGTGCACAATGTGATCAAAGAGTTGATCGCGGGATGATGTGTTACGGAACGAGTAAAGAGACTTTCCGGTAACGAGATTGAACAAGGTATCGGGATACCGACGGTCGAATCTCGGGCAAGTACAATACCGCTAGACAAAGGGAATTGTATACGGGATCGATTGAGTCCTTGACATCGTGGTTCATCCGATGAGATCATCGTGGAACATGTGGGAGCCAACATGGGTATCCAGATCCCGCTGTTGGTTATTGGCCGGAGAACGTCTCGGTCATGTCTGCATGGTTCCCGAAACCGTAGGGTCTACACACTTAAGGTTCGATGACGCTAGGGTTATAAAGGAAGTTTGTATGTGGTTACCGAATGTTGTTCGGAGTCCCGGGTGAGATCCCGGACGTCACGAGGAGTTCCGGAATGGTCCGGAGGTAAAGATTTATATATGGGAAGTCCTGTTTTGGTCACCGGAAAAGTTTCGGGTTTTATCGGTAACGTACCGGGACCACCGGGAGGGTCCCGGGGGTCCACCAGGTGGGGCCACCATCCCCGGAGGGCAGCATGGGCCAAGTGTGGGAGGGGACCAGCCCCGGGTGGGCTGGTGCGCCCCCCCACAAGGGCCCAAGGCGCCTAGGGTTTGGGGAGGGGGCGCCCCACCTTGCTTGGGGGGCAAGTTTCCCCCTCTCCCCCCCGTGGCCGCCCCCCTAGATGGGATCTAGGGCTGGCCGCCGCCCCTAGGGGGTGGAAACCTAGGTGGGGGCGCAGACCCCTCTCCCCCTATATATAGTGGAGGCATAGGAGCAGCCCAACACACAAGTTTCTTCTCCTGTTGGCGCAGCCCTACCTCTCTTTCTCCTCATATCTTGCAGTGCTTGGCGAAGCCCTGCAGGATTGCCACGCTCCTCCACCACCACCACGCCGTTGTGCTGCTGTTGGATGGAGTCTTCCTCAACCTCTCCCTCTCTCCTTGCTGGATCAAGGCATGGGAGACGTCACCGGGCTGTACGTGTGTTGAACGCGGAGGTGCCGTCCGTTCGGCACTAGGATCTCCGGTGATTTGGATCACGACGAGTACGACTCCTTCAACCCCGTTCTCTTGAACGCTTCCGCTTAGCGATCTACAAGGGTATGTAGATGCACTCTCCTTCCCCTCGTTGCTGGTTTCTCCTTAGATAGATCTTGGTGACACGTAGGAACATTTTGAATTTCTGCTACGTTCCCCAACAGTCCGGGAGGCGCCAGAGGGTGAAGCATCGGCTGCCGGACACACGGGGGAGCAGACCCCCATGGATACTGACGATGGGGGATATATTCAATTTGGCCCTCATCCGAATATAATCTGGAGACCCCTACGGTTCCGGAATTAGGCGAGCAGCCCCCTTCGAAGGGAAGGGGCGCGCCTATCCCGCCGGTGACCTCTGACCAACCAGAGGCACCGGACAGGTTGCTGTAAGCGCTGAAAGGCGCTTTCATTGTTGACGAACACCGTACCCTAATGGGTACGGTGATTGGGAAGGTCTAGTCTGCGAAAAGCGGATTGACCGAAGCCTGCACTAGCCTTCTAACAGGCTTTGAGGTAAGTAACGTAATTAGAAAAAGAATGTCTTCAATATATACAGTAGCCCCTGATGCTCTGTCCGGTGTTCGTAAAGAAAAGACGAATAGAGGATCAAATAATTGTCGCAGGAGTCTAATCTGATATGTCTATGTGAATAAGCAGGCGTCGCTGCTGGCTGCGACCGCTCACACTGCGAAAGTCTCCGGATTGAATCAGAATCTGGAGCGGGCCAAGGAGGAGCTCGGCCACGTGACAAAGCAGCCGGAGGACAGTCAAGGTATGCAATAACCTTGTATATATTCAGGAAGGATGAATGATTCATCCTGACTAAAGTGTCATGAACTTTATTAGGGGCAACGACCGAAGTAGCTGCCCTCAAGAAGGCGCTGGACGAGGCCAAGGACAAGGCAGCCAAGGAGCGGGCCGCACGTGAAAAGCATGAGGCCCAGGTCAATGAGGTTCAACAAGAGCTCCAGGACGCCGTCAAGAAGTATGAGTTCTTGGAGCGCGATTTTAAGAATCAAGAGTCTGAACTTGCCAAGGCCTGCCAGAGCGCACAAGATGCCCGAGCCGAAGGCCAGGGCGCCCTCCAGGAAATCCAGTCGACCAAGAAGATTACGGCGGGTAAGGCTTTCATTATGCAAATCAGATATGTGAAGGAAAGGTTCCTCTTACTTACCCAGATTTGGAGCTCTCCAGGGGTGTTTGTGGATCTGCCGTGCAGCGTGTCAGACGCTGCGGAATTCTATCGAGCCGAAGAGGGGAGCTCAACGGAGAAGCTGTTCTGGTCACAATACCTTGGACCAGAACATCCAATGCCCTTTAGCGATCAGCTGAAACAACTGGTCGAACTGCATAAGACCGCCGAACTAGCCATGAAGGATTTGATAATCCAGCTATGGCCTGCCGGAGCCATGCCTAGTAGCTACTTCGGACTCGTGAAGCGGCTTGTCAGCGCCTACCCTCGGCTTGAAGCCATTAAGCGGTCAGTCTGTATCGAAGGCGCGCGGATGGCCTTTGCCCGCGCTAAGATGCATTGGGCGAAGATGGATGCCATGAAGCTGATAACCAAGGGCCGCCTGAGGGCAAGGAGCACCGCCGACCCGAACTTTATTTTGACAGTGTTCTGGTGGGATCCCGCCTTGTGGCGGAGCAATGTGCCAAGGATATCATATTCCCATGAATACATTCATGTTATCCTGTCATGTAATATGAAACAAGATCTTTATGTAATATAATGCTTGTTTATTTAAAATTTTACCTCCTGTGCAGCCGTTTATGAAATCTGAGAGTTGGCCAGTCCTCGGCTTCTGCCTCCACGTAGATAGTACGGGGGTGTTCGGGATAAATCTAAACACTCTTTACTCCAAATTTTGGTCCTTAAAGGAGGTGTTTAGCGCAACGAACAAGGCCATCAAACTATACGGCTTTATCACCCTCACTTAGTCATAGGAGTTTGACAATGAAAATTTTGGCGCAACCCCTGGTGTTCGGAAGTCTGAAATTGGGGCGCTATACACGCCTAATCGGATAAAAACAAATTCCTCGCATAATGCGGGAAAAATCTCTAAGGATTTGAAACCTCTCGAACAGCTGACCAGCTCTCGCCGCATCATGAAAGTCAGTTTTCGGCTTTCTCTACTGAGGTGCTCGTCCGGAAGAACCGGGACACAATCATAGTAGTTCTCCCTTTACTACCCTAACCGATATAGCGGAACTTAAGGTAGTAAGCACATGAGTCGGACAACCCAACTATTGACCAAAGACATGATTTGGAGCCGATGCATATAATGCTATATGTTCGGGGTGCCGAACTATACTATAAAAGTGTTCGGACTTTATTGCCGTGTTATGGGGTATGATGAAGCCCCTGGCAAATTGAGGCGTACGAGAGTGTACGGGTGCAATTGGATAAAAAATACGAAGACAGGGAAAAAATCAAGTAAAAAGCTGACGCCGCAAATATTGAGCCGCAAGTTATTTTCCATTGTAATTTGATTAATACGTCAAGGCGTATTTGTACAAGTAATGCGATAAGAAAATAAGGCTATTTGACATGCCATGACCAAGGGCGAGCTGCGTGTGGGTATTTAAAACAGGTATAACGATCATTAGCAGAGACCACCTGGGGATTCCTCTGTTGGAAAAGGCAGTGCCTAGGAGGCGCTTAGGCACGCCTAGGCGCTAGGCAATGGCCAAACGCCTCGCCTAGGGCATAAATGGAGGTCTAGGCAGGGCAAGCAAGGATTGGCTATCCAAGCAAGACATCATGCCACATACTGCACTGATATGCCAAACGGATTATATTCCAATGGTAGTAGACGGTAATTAACTTATTTATATGCCCTAAACTAATATCAACACCCATATAATAATCACAAATATACTACGAGTAAAAACTATATTACCGCTTAGGCCGCGCCTAGGGCGCTTAGGCACCGCCTAGGCACTAGGCGAAGGCCAACCGCCTCGCTTACGCCTACCGCTTTTTCCAACCCGGGATTCCCTTATACGTCAAAGCTCCTTGCCTTCTTGGTGATAGGTCCGATGATCAGGTTATCAGAAAAGCCTCGGGAAGAGAAAAACCTAAAAGAAAAAGAAAAGGTGAAGGTATGCAGGTCCGGGAGCGCTTGAGCCGCATTATGGACCACGGTCTAGCTCTGCCTCCGTCCATGCCCATGGTATTTTGAGTGCGTAATTATGTACGCGCGACACAAATGTCATCGCTTGATTGGGACTGGGACGGAGGCCGAATTGCTACTCAAGCTCGTCCCAGTCCTGCTGCAGAGTAGTTCGGACTCGCTTGACGGTGTCCGGGAGCTTTACTGCCGAATTGAGGTTCTGCCTAAAAAGGCTACTCTGTACTTCTGCTGCAAGGGCCGCGGTGTGCTCCTCAGTACGGAGGGAGCGTTCCGTATTTTCGTTGACCGTTATGACACCGCGTGGTCCGGGAATCTTGAGCTTGAGGTAGGCATAGTGCGGCATCGCATTGAATGAGCAAATGCGGTTCGTCCGAGCAGTGCATGATAGCTACTACAGAAGGGGACGATATCAAAGATTAACTCTTCGCTTCAGAAATTATCCGGGGATCCGAAGACCACTTCTAGTGTGATTGAGCCCGTACAGGAGGCCTCCACACCTGGTATGACAAATTTGAAGGTGGTTTTTGTGGGCTTGATCCTTGAGGGATCGATACCCATTTTGCGCACTGTATCCTAATAGAGCAGGTTCAGGCTGCGGCCACCATCCATGAGTACTCGCGTAAGGTGAAATCCATCAATAATTGGGTCAAGGACCAGTGCGGCTGAACCGCCATGACGGATACTTGTCGGATGGTCCCTGCAATCGAAGGTGATCGGACAGGAGGACCATGGGTTGAACTTTGGGGCGACTGGCTCCATCACGTAGACGTCCCTGAGTACACGCTTGCGCTCCCTCTTGGGGATATGGGTGGCGTATATCATGTTCACCGTTTTGACTTGGGGGGGGGGGGGATTTCTTCTGTCCCCCTGTGTTCGGTGGTCGGGGTTCCTCCTCATCATCATTGCTTTGCGATCCTTTCTCCTTATTCTCGGCATTTAACTTGCCGGCCTGTTTGAAGACCCAACATTCCCTGTTGGTATGATTGGCTGGTTTATCAGGAGTGCCATGGATTTGGCATGGTCGATCTAGTATGCGGTCTAGACTGGATGGGCCCGAATTATTTCTCTTAAATGGCTTCTTCCGCTGACCAGACTTAGAGCCGTGTCTTCGGTGTTATCACCGTTGTTTCGACGCTTATGTCTATTGCGTCGGGGCTTGCCGTTTCTGTTTCTGGCTTCAGAAGTGCCAGGTTCGCTTGTATTGTTGTTTCTACGGGCTAGCCAGCTATCTTCGCTCGCACAGAAGCGGGTCATGAGTGCCGTAAGGGCTGACATGGACTTCGGTTTTTCCTGGCCGAGGTGTCTGGCCAGCCATTCGTCGCGGATGCTGCGCTTAATGGCCGCTAGGGCTTCGGCGTCTGGACAGTCGATGATCTGGTTCTTTTTAGTTAAGAACCTAGTCCAGAATTTCCTGGCTGACTCTCCGGGCTGTTGGATTATTTGACTTAAGTCATCGGCATCCGGAGGTCGGACATATGTGCCTTGGAAGTTGTCGAGGAAGGCGTCCTCCAAGTCCTCCAGCTGCCAATGGAGTTTTCGGGCAGACTGTTCAACCAGTACCTAGCTAGTCCCTTGAGTTTGAGCGGAAGGTATTTGATGGCGTGAAGATCATCACCGCGGACCATATGAATATGGAGAAGAAAGTCTTCAATACATACCGCGGGGTCTGTTGTGCCATCATATGATTCGATGTTCACGGATTTAAACCCCTCTGGGAAATCGTGTCCCATTACTTCATCAGTGAAGCAAAGAGGGTGTGCGACGCCTCTATATCGGGCCAAGTCGTGACGTAGCTCGGATGGATTTCGTCTGCGGTTTTCGGCTCGGATGTGATTATGTTTGTCACGTTCAGCCGGATGGCCATCTCGCGCATCGGGGCACACCCCCCGTGATTCATAGATTGATCTTGTCTGACCTGCTCTATTTTCCAAGTCACACCGCAGGTCATGTGTATATCCCCGAGCTGTTGTATTTCTGTTTGTTCGGCTTGGCGGTGCGGGCTGGTGTTCGACTCGAGGTGCCACTTTGTCCCGGCCACGTGGTGGTCGGTCAACCGCAGTGTACCTTGGTAAGACATGCTCCAGCGCCTCATCATTGAACTATGGTAACAGTTTGCGCTTCGGGTAGCTTTTGGTTGGGCGTCGAGGCCATATTCCTCGGCTGCCAGGACATCGGTCCATCTTTCATTGAGCAGATCTTGATCAGCTTGAAGCTGTTGCTGCTTCTTTTTAAGGCTTCTTGCAGTGGCAATTNTTCTGTCCCCCTGTGTTCGGTGGTCGGGGTTCCTCCTCATCATCATTGCTTTGCGATCCTTTCTCCTTATTCTCGGCATTTAACTTGCCGGCCTGTTTGAAGACCCAACATTCCCTGTTGGTATGATTGGCTGGTTTATCAGGAGTGCCATGGATTTGGCATGGTCGATCTAGTATGCGGTCTAGACTGGATGGGCCCGAATTATTTCTCTTAAATGGCTTCTTCCGCTGACCAGACTTAGAGCCGTGTCTTCGGTGTTATCACCGTTGTTTCGACGCTTATGTCTATTGCGTCGGGGCTTGCCGTTTCTGTTTCTGGCTTCAGAAGTGCCAGGTTCGCTTGTATTGTTGTTTCTACGGGCTAGCCAGCTATCTTCGCTCGCACAGAAGCGGGTCATGAGTGCCGTAAGGGCTGACATGGACTTCGGTTTTTCCTGGCCGAGGTGTCTGGCCAGCCATTCGTCGCGGATGCTGCGCTTAATGGCCGCTAGGGCTTCGGCGTCTGGACAGTCGATGATCTGGTTCTTTTTAGTTAAGAACCTAGTCCAGAATTTCCTGGCTGACTCTCCGGGCTGTTGGATTATTTGACTTAAGTCATCGGCATCCGGAGGTCGGACATATGTGCCTTGGAAGTTGTCGAGGAAGGCGTCCTCCAAGTCCTCCAGCTGCCAATGGAGTTTTCGGGCAGACTGTTCAACCAGTACCTAGCTAGTCCCTTGAGTTTGAGCGGAAGGTATTTGATGGCGTGAAGATCATCACCGCGGACCATATGAATATGGAGAAGAAAGTCTTCAATACATACCGCGGGGTCTGTTGTGCCATCATATGATTCGATGTTCACGGATTTAAACCCCTCTGGGAAATCGTGTCCCATTACTTCATCAGTGAAGCAAAGAGGGTGTGCGACGCCTCTATATCGGGCCAAGTCGTGACGTAGCTCGGATGGATTTCGTCTGCGGTTTTCGGCTCGGATGTGATTATGTTTGTCACGTTCAGCCGGATGGCCATCTCGCGCATCGGGGCACACCCCCCGTGATTCATAGATTGATCTTGTCTGACCTGCTCTATTTTCCAAGTCACACCGCAGGTCATGTGTATATCCCCGAGCTGTTGTATTTCTGTTTGTTCGGCTTGGCGGTGCGGGCTGGTGTTCGACTCGAGGTGCCACTTTGTCCCGGCCACGTGGTGGTCGGTCAACCGCAGTGTACCTTGGTAAGACATGCTCCAGCGCCTCATCATTGAACTATGGTAACAGTTTGCGCTTCGGGTAGCTTTTGGTTGGGCGTCGAGGCCATATTCCTCGGCTGCCAGGACATCGGTCCATCTTTCATTGAGCAGATCTTGATCAGCTTGAAGCTGTTGCTGCTTCTTTTTAAGGCTTCTTGCAGTGGCAATTAGCTGACGATTAAAGCGTTCCTGTTCGGCGGGCTCTTCAGGCACGATGAAATCTTCGTCACTGAGGCTTACCTCATCCTCGGAGAGCGGAAGGTAGTTGCTATCCTCCGAGTCTTCGTTCATGGCCTGTTCGCCAGGGCTGACTTGCCCATCCTCCCATTCCTCCTGCTCGGAGGTTGGCTCAACGGGGTCTTCATTGTTTTCGGCATCGTCTGGAGTGTTATTTTCTGCTGTGACGGTATTGATGTTTTTACTACGGCGTGGCTTAGAGCGGCGTCGCTGACGTCGGCGCTTTGGCTGTGTCTCAAGAGGTTTATCCTCGACTGGATTTTCATTGCCGCCGTTGTTTTCTTTGGGTGTATCCACCATGTATATGTCGTACGAGGAGGTGGCTGCCCAACGCCCTATATGAGGTGGTTCCTGCTCCTCTCCGGCATCGTCGTCCATACCGTTGATGTCTTCAGAGTCGTAATCGAGCATGTCGGTTAAGTCGTCGACAGTGGCTATGAAGTGGGTGGTGGGTGGGAAACAAAGTTCTTGGTCGTCCCCTTCCCACTCGAGCCGGACATAGTTCTGAAGGAAATATGCCCTAGAGGCAATAATAAAGTTATTATTTATTTCCTCATATCATGATAAATGTTTATTATTCATGCTAGAATTGTATTAACCGGAAACATGATACATGTGTGAATACATAGACAAACATATAGTCACTAGTATGCCTCTACTTGACTAGCTCATTAATCAAAGATGGTTATGTTTCCTAACCATAGACATGTGTTGTTATTTGATTAATGGGATCACATCATTAGGAGAATGATGTGATTGACATGACCCATTCCGTTAGCCTAGCACTTGATCGTTTAGTATATTGCTATTGCTTTCTTCATGACCTATACATGTTCCTGTAACTATGAGAT
>LR880969.1:20688731-20701425 GCA_904067115.1 Aegilops sharonensis | reverse complement strand
ATGATGTGATTGACATGACCCATTCCGTTAGCCTAGCACTTGATCGTTTAGTATATTGCTATTGCTTTCTTCATGACCTATACATGTTCCTGTAACTATGAGATTATGCAACTCCCGTTTACCGGAGGAACACTTTGGGTGCTACCAAACGTCACAACGTAACTGGGTGATTATAAAGGAGTACTACAGGTGTCTCCAAAGGTACATGTTGGGTTGGCGTATTTCGAGATTAGGTTTTGTCACTCCGATTGTCGGAGAGGTATCTCTGGGCCTTCTCGGTAATACACATCACATAAGCCTTGCAAGCATTGCAACTAATAAGTTAGTTACGAGATGATGTATTACGGAACGAGTAAAGAGACTTGCCGGTAACGAGATTGAACTAGGTATTGGATATCGACGATCGAATCTCGGGCAAGTAACATACCGATGACAAAGGGAACAACGTATGTCGTTATGCGGTTTGACCGATAAAGATCTTCGTAGAATATGTAGGACCCAATATGGGCATCCAGGTTCCGCTATTGGTTATTGACCGAGAATAGTTCTAGGTCATGTCTACATAGTTCTTGAACCCGTAGGGTCCGCACGCTTAACGTTACGATGACAGTTTTATTATGAGTTTATAAGTTTTGATGTACCGAAGTTTGTTCGGAGTCCCGGATGTGATCACGGACATGACGAGGAGTCTCGAAATGGTCGAGACATAAAGATTGATATATTGGAAGCCTATATTTGGATATCGGAATGGTTCCGGGTGAAATCGGGATTTTACCGGAACACCGGGGGGTTACCGGAACCCTCCCGGGGGATAATGGGCCATAGTGGGCCATGAGGGAGAAGAGGAGGGCCGGCCAGGGCAGGCCGCGCGCCCCCTCCCCCCCTAGTCCGAATAGGACAAGGAGAGGGGGGGCGGCGCCCCCCTTCCTCTTTCCCCTCCCCCCTTTCCTTCTCCAACAAGGCAAGAGGGGGGAGTCCTACTCCCGGTGGGAGTAGGACTCCTCCAGGCGCACCCCTTGGGGGCCGGCCGCACCTCCCCCTCCCTCCTTTATATACGGGGGCAGGGGGCACCCCATGAGACACAAGTTGATCTACGGATCGTTCCTTAGCCGTGTGCGGTGCCCCTCTCCACCATATTCCACCTCGGTCATATCGTCGCGGAGTTTAGGCGAAGCCCTGCGCCGGTAGAGCATCATCATCGTCACCACGCCGTCGTGCTGACGGAACTCATCCCCGACACTTTGCTGGATCGGAGTCCGGGGATCGTCATCAAGCTGAACGTGTGCTGAACTCGGAGGTGCCGTACGTTCGGTACTTGGATCGGTCGGATCGTGAAGACGTACGACTACATCAACCGCGTTGTCATAACGCTTCCGCTTACGGTCTACGAGGGTACGTGGACAATACTCTCCCCTCTCGTTGCTATGCCATCACCATGATCTTGCGTGTGCGTAGGAAAATTTTGAAATTACTACGTTCCCCAACAAGTTCGACCGAGAGTCCCCCGACAAGGAGAGGGATTTTAATGAGCTTAACACGTCGCCAAAGGGAGAGTGCTGGAAGATGTCCGCGGAGCTGAACTCCAAGACCGGCACCCAATCAGGTTCGATGGACGCGGATGCACGCAGTCCAGAACCCATGGCCGGAGACGAGTCCGAGGTTCCAGTGACACAAACCTAGCTCGATGTTGGGTCTGTGTGCGGCTCGAGCGCCGCTGAGTCTGCGGCCTCCGTGGCGGGGTTAAGCTTCTCGTCTTCGGACGATGCAGTCCGCACCGGCTCTAGGGCCAGGGCGGTCACATGCGCTATCTCCGGGGACAGCCGTCATGGGCTCGAACCCGTCGAAGATCAATTCTCCACGGATATCAGCCACAAAATTCAGGCTTCCAAATCTGACCTGATGGCCAGGGGCGTAGCTATCGATTTGCTCTAGATGGCCAAGCGAGTTGGGCCGCAGTGCGAACCCGCCTAATACGAAGATCTGTCCGGGGAGGAAGATCCCCCCTGGGCTGCGTTGTTGTAGATGATTGATGGAGCCATCAAGCCTTCTGATGACGACGCAGTGGAACTCTCAATGAAATCACCAATGTTGGTGTCAAAACCGGCGGATCTCGGGTAGGGGGTCCTGAACTATGCGTCTAAGGCTAATGGTAACAGGAGGTGGGGGACACAATGTTTACCCAGGTTCGGGCCCTCTCTATGGAGGTAATACCCTACTTCCTGCTTGATTGATCTTGATGAATATGAGTATTACAAGAGTTGATCTACCACGAGATCATAATGGCTAAACCCTAGAAGTCTAGTCTATGAGGTTATGATTGTTGTGGCTAAACCCTAGAAGTCTAAACCCTCCGGTTTATATAGACATCGGGAGGGGCTAGGGTTGTACAAAGTCGGTTACAGAGAAAGGAATCTACTTATCCGAACCGCCAAGCCTGCCTTCCATGCAAAGGAGAGTCCCATCCGGACACGGGACGAAGTCTTCTATCTTGTATCTTCATAGTCCAACAGTCCGGACTAAGTATACAATCCGACTGTCAGAGGACCCCTTAATCCGGGACTCCCTCAGTCATGCCCATCAGTCTGATGTGACGGATGGGTCCCGGCGTCTCCATATCCATCCCACATATGGGATGGTATGTGGGGGTGCCGGACAACCCAGACATATGAGTTGGGTTTAGGGCCCTGGTTAGGTTACCATTTTGGTTTAGGCAGTGTTCGAGCCGTCCGCATGATGTTTGTGGGAAGTGGGGGTCCAGTTGTAAATGTTTTTACAAAGGTTTTTAAAGCGTCCCTGGATGAACAAAGGTTGCTTGCTTGTAAATAAATAAACTAAATACCAAAAAGGAAGAATGCTACAGGTGGAGGTGAGGAAGAAGATTGAAAACTTGCGTCATGCCTATGTTTGGGCGGGTTGTGATAAGGTGACCATTGAAAAATGCAAGGTCAACTGGGAACTCCTTTGCAAGCCGAAGATCTTTGGTGGTTTGGGCATCCTCAATCTTGAGAAGTTTGCTACTACCCTTCAGCTGCGATAGCTTTGGTATAAATGGGCTGACCCCCCAAGACTTCGGTTGGGATGGGAACTATGTGCAATGATGAAGATAGAGACCTTTTTGCGGCAGCCAGTAGGGTTAGTATTGGAGATGGATGCAAGGCAAAGTTCTAGGAATCATCTTGGCTCATAGGCATGAGACCTAAAGATATTGCTCCAACGATATTTGACCTCTCTAGAAAGAAATCTTGCTCGGTCCAAAAAGATCGCCTCAACAATTATTGGGTTAGTCAGATTGATACCCACCATGGGCTCACCATGGAGCATATATAGGAGTTCGCTTGGCTTTGTGAGAAGCTATCCTCTGTTACTCTCGACAATGATGTGCATGGTACTATCCTACGAAAGTTCACTTCTCATGAAGAATACTCGGCGTCGACTACCTATATGGCGCAATTTGCGGGACACTCGACAAGCATCGTGCCTACTGCTGTTTGGAACGGTTGGGCCCCTCCGAAATGCAATTTTTTTTGCTTGGTTGATAATTCAAAGCAGAGTTTGGACAACCGATCGATTGCACCGTGGTGGATGGCCGAACTGCAACCTCTGCCCACTGTGCAAGCAAGTCTAGGAAACCGCGACACATCTTCTTTTCCAATGCAGGTTCTCCCAGCGTGTCTGGATCGAGGTTGCAACATGGCTTGGTCTACATGGTGATGTGGTGAGGAGCTGGCGGAATGAGGCTTCGGTTCAAGAACGGTGGATTAAAAATGTGATTGAGCGTGGAGATCAGCGAAAGGCTCTCGCATCCTTATTCATGCTTATGTCTTGAGAGATTTGGAAAGAGCGTAATGCAAGGGTTTTTCGTAGTACCGCCGCTACGACGATGATGCTCGTCGCGAAGATAAAAGTGGAGGGCCCTCTTTGGATTATTGTCGGTGCCACCCACTTGAATATTATAATGTCACGAGAGTAGTTATTTGTCTCCCGCTTCGCGGTCATTTGTCTTAAACCTTCTCCCTTTAATAATCATCAGCCATGCACCATGCGAAATGTCACACCTTTTTTTTTATGGAACGAAATGTCACACCCACTACATGGTTTTTCACCGATCCCCACCAAACTCCGGTAAACACGAGCTCACCGGCCGACGAGGCGACGAACTCACTCCGGGAAGCAAACAAAGGCTCTGCGTCTCGCACGCACGCTGTCACAAACTCGCAATGTCACGACCCACCTCAGCTGTCACGCACGCATGCCCACCGCATCCTCCCGACACAGCGGCTGCCTCAGGCGCCGCGCCGTGTCAGCCCTCTCGCCGGGTGTAGCCCATGCGAGCCTCCACCCCCTCCACGTACCACGCCTCCTCCCTACGTGTCACCGCTTCTTCCACCTATATATACCCTAGCCTCGATCTCTCTCCACCTCACTTCATTTCACATTCCCATCCAGCTCTTCTCTCCCTTGAGTTCGACAGATCTTGGTTCACTTCACCGCCGGCGGACGCAGCGAAGCGAGGGAGGAGCAATGGCGGACCGCGGGGGCTACGTGCAGGTGCAGCACGGGCAGTACGGCGGCGGGCACCACGGCGGGCAGCAGCACGGGCGCCAGATGGGCGAGCAGATGAAGGGCATGCTCCAGGAGAAGGCGCCGTCGGCGTCGCAGGCGCTGACGGTGGCGACGCTGTTCCCGCTGGGCGGGCTGCTGCTGGTGCTGTCCGGGCTGGCGCTGGCGGGCACCGTGGTGGGGCTGGCCGTGGCCACGCCGGTGTTCCTGCTCTTCAGCCCCGTGCTGGTCCCGGCGGCGCTGACCATCGGCCTGGCCGTCACCGGGTTCCTCACCTCCGGCGCGCTGGGGCTGGGCGGCCTCTCCTCGCTCACCGTGCTGGCTAACACGGCGCGCCAGGCGTTCCAGCGCACCCCGGACTACGTGGAGGAGGCGCGCCAGCGCATGGCCGACGCCGCCGCGGCCGCCGGCCACAAGACGCAGCAGGCCGGCCACGCCATCCAGAGCCGCGCGGAGGAGGCGCGCGCCGGAGGAGGTGGTGGCCACACCGGCGCCACCGGCGGAGCGGGCGCCGGCACCGGCACCAGGGCGTCGTCGTAAGCTGGAGCTAGCAGGCCGATGTCACCAGGGCACCTGCTACTATGTGCCAGTGCCTTCCTAGTACGTGTCTAGGGCGTCCCGTCTCCCAGAGCGAGACCGTGTCACGTGTGTGTGTTCGTGTTCGTGCGTGTCAGTGTCAGTGTGCGTGTCATGTTTCTCTACCTGCTCTCGCTTGGTTTTACCACTGCTCGTGTTCGTCGGATCGATCGGTTTAGTACCGAGTTGTGAATAAGATAAGGCCCGGGCCGCTTCGTCTGTCCATGCATTTGCTTCTGTGCTGCTTCAGTTTGCGATGCGATGTTTCTGACGAGGATAATTCACCATTTGGTTCATCCTTCGTACGAGAATACTTCAGATTCTGTCGTCGTTGAATGCGGAACGTGTAAGACGATTATCCCACCGCTAGAAAATAGCGGTGCCACGTACCAGTACAGACGTGCCGGAGGCGAAAACAAACGCACACCGCAGGTGCAGGAAAGGCAACAATATACATCATCATGGCTTGCTGGCCGCTGCAACCTTTCGTTTTTTTGAGTGAAAATGGCGGAGCTTTACCGCACAAGGGCATACAAATTGGATCAGGAGAATACGAAAACCACACGTGCCTAAGGTGTACTGTTCGGTGTTTGTTCCAATCTTTGTGAGGAATGAAAGAGGCACGGAGACGAACAAAAAAATCACGGAGACCAAAATGTGAGGAATGAAAGAGGCACGGAGACGAACAAAAAAATCACGGAGACCAAAAAAAAGAGAGGAGACAACAGTACTACTATGAGTGCTTCAAAGTAGGCATCATTGCATTTCATATACTTCCATGTTTTCATATTATTCAAGGTAGCACCATTGCATGTCATATTCTTCATGTTTACATATTAGGGCCTCTTCGATTCATAGGATTTAAAAAACGTAGGAATAGGATTCATAGGATTTAAAAAACGTAGGAATAGGAAAAGTATAAGATTGGAGTGGCATGGCCACTTGAATCCTATAGGATTAGCATTGAATGCTATAAGATTAGCAATGAATATTTGACAAACGTGGGAATAGAAAAAGTATAGGGTTGGAGTGGCATGTCTACTTGAATCCTATAGAATTAGCAATTAGTGTTTGATGCCACAGAAAAAACAATGAATGTTTGACAAACGTAGGAATAGAAAAAGTATAGGGTGACATGTCTACTTGAATCTTATAGAATTAGCAATTAGTGTTTGATGCCACAGAAAAAATAAAGAAATTATACAAAATATATCATAGGAAAAATTTCTATGAAATCCAATCCTAAAATCAAATGACCAATATAGGAAAAAATCCTAAGGATTTTAATCCTCTAGAAATCCTATAAAATTCCTTTAAATTAAAGGGGCCCTTAGTTGGGATTTTTTTCATTGTAGAACAAGCGAGGTTGGATGAGCTTTCTCAAAACACTTTAGGAGGTTGGATGAGCTTTCTCAAAACACTTTAGGTGTTTATAAACAAGCTAAGTTTGATGCACGTTCCTACTAATTTGTTTGAAGAGTTTTCATACATTTATAGCTTTACTGATCCTGAAAGTGCTAGTTATCGACTAGAGGGGGGTGAATAGGCGATTTTTATGAAAGTCTTCAAAACGCGGATGTTTCGAAGACAAACAACAAAAATGACCTAATTGATATGCAGCGGAAGATAAACTACAACAAGCAAGCCATAGTCAAGTATGCAATAATATGAACGAACAAGACTAATAGCAGCTATGTAGTAAGGATCAGGATGGAAGATAGTATGAAGCCAATCAACAAAAGTAGTCAAGCAATGAAGTCAAACAGGTATGACAAATAAGCAATGACTTCACGAAGACAAACTCAAGGTAAAAGAGGGAAGACACAGGATTTGTTGGACCAGTTCCAGTTGCTGTGACAACTGTACATCTGGTTAGGGAGGCTGAGATTCAACTCAGAAGACCGCGTCTTCACCTTATTCCCCTTGAGCTAAGGACACACAGTCCTCGCCCAATCACTCTGGTAAAATAAAGTGCAACCGCCCTAAGTGATGCAATAATGAAGAATGGACGTTAACAATGAAAAATGAACGTCTGCAGAATGATCTAAGTGCGGAAGTTATCGTCGCACATGCGGAATTTATCATCGCACCAGAGTAAAACAAATAAGTAGCAGACGACCATCGAGTTTAAGTGTTACAACTCAAAGAACCAAAAGTATCAAAAGCGAGAGTTGTAAACACTAGGCAAAATATAGTGCAACCGCCCTTATGAACCCGCTTGAAGACTATCAAACTCATATGCTTCTTCCCCTTTTGTCAGTAAGGACCAAAAATGTTTGAAGACATAGAGCATCTACTCGTCCTCTTCTGAAGAAGATGATGCAGCAGGGTTGTCGTTGTTGGTTGGCGGTGCAGACGAGCTTGGTGCAGTGTCGATTTGTGCAGAAGTAGGGGGCGGTGAAGTAGCATCGGCTTCATCATCGATCACTCTGGCATTGACAGTTGCCGCGGAGGAAGAATAGTCAGAGTCTTCAAGTGATGGAGTTCGTCGTAGGACTGCATTCCGTGGAGGAGTGGAGTCAAACTTGAAACGTTCAGTGAAGCCATCGTCTTGAAGATCTGCTTCAGCACTGAGCAGGGTCAAACTCTTCCATGATCGCCGACAAGTCTCGTGAGTGACAAAAGCATTCTTGGTGGCAAGGTTTCGAATGCGATTGACGTCCACCAAGAGGCTTTGCATTTGACGCTTGAGCCAGGAGTGATGCTTATCTTGCTTTTGATGCAACGCCACAAGAAGTTTCCGATCATTGAGGACTCGAGAGCGCTTCCGAGGCCTTTGGCCAATTGTGCTCTCAGTGGCTTCAGTCCATGCACGATGAGGCAGACGTGTGTTCCCAGCCAGAGGATAAACACGAGATACCACTTGGACGCCTTCCATAGGTTGAGAGAAGCTGTGGTGATCTGCATTCTGAAGACTTAGTGGCGTTTTGGCAGGCTCAGGGTATATGGCTTCAACAGACATATCAACCTCTGGTAGAAAGATCAGATGATTGCGAGCAGAGGGTTGATAGTTGATAGCAGAGTGCATCTTAATGAGGCGCATGACCCATGGAGCATAGAACTTCAGACCAAACAGATCAGATCCAGACGCAGCCAATTGTCGGATGAAGAATTCTTGCGTGTTGAAGCTGATGCCATTGAGGATGTAGAAGACCAATGTCTTCATTGCTCCTTCAAGCTTTGCAGACGATGAATGCCCTTTGATTGGCCATAGAGTTCGCCTGATGATGTGATATATGGTACGAGGCAGATACTCAAGGTCATCAACAAAGAAGTGCTGAGGGTATTCAGCATCGTGTGGCAGTGGCTTCATCATGCTCAGCATCTGACCCATGTCGGGTTCTGGCTTATGAAATATGCTCTCCAAGGCATCGCGGTGGAGTTGACATCCAGGTTCAAACAGCTCTCCGGGAGTGGCTCGGCCTGTGAGCTCAATGATGTCAAGAGCTTTGGCTTCATGATGAACATTTCCAGTCATCCACTCGAGAACCCATGTCTTCGTATCTCTGTTGTAGCCGCGGATGTGGAGGGTAGCATAGAATTGAAGCACTAATTCTTCATTCCAGTGTTCTTTGTCTGTAACGAAACCAAGCAGACCTGCATCATGAAAGCAATCAAGTGCTTCTTCTAAGCACGGCAGTCCGGCAATGGCTTCAGTGTCAAGGCGCATATGAGGGAAAATGCAGCCTTGGTCATACAGAACACAGGAGTAATAGCTTCTTTGCTGATAGCTCCAGAAATGGTCAGATGATATCCTTGGCCTTGTGTAGGGGTTCTTTGCACTGTCAAAGAAAGTATTGTGGGCTTTGAAGCCATTTGCATTGAAAGAACCTGTTGAGGTGGCAGTGCCTGGAAACCTTGGCAGTCTTGGCTTCGGCTTCTGGACCTGAGGCCTATGCTCAATATGATAGTCAAACTGAGGACCAGAGGCATGAGGCGGAGGGACCAGAACGGGCCATCTTACTGTGACTAGCTCGCCATAGTTGTATGCTTGCTCGATTGTGTAGGGCCTTGGTGGCAGAACTGGAGCAGTGGCAGCAACTGAGGCTTCAGGCTGCTTAGCAGATGCTTCAGGAGCAGTTGCCTCATTGGCTTCAGGCACATTTCCTTCAGTGGCTTCAGGAGCAGTTGGGACAGGCTCCACATTGGCTTCAGCCATGACCACGTCATTGGCTTCATTGGTGTTGGAGGTGGCAGCCTCAATGTTCTCAACCTCCACTTGAGGAGCTGAAGGGTCGAGCACTGGCACGTTGATATCAGGTATGACTTCTTCAGTTACAAGGGGTGTAGGGACTCGTTCTTCTTCTTCTTGGGTGTCTGCGGCTGATGCGGCCGGATTGTCTTCAACAGCTTTGGCTTCAGACACAGAGACATTCACAGTTGGAGTGGCTTCTGAAAACACTTGACGTGCAACAGGTTGGTGGTGCACTTCTCCTTCTGGAACGCTCGAGAGAGGTACTTGAGGCCTTTGACCTTTGCGAAGCCTGCGAAATGCTGGCGACGCCTTTGGAGATGGGGTTGCCTGGGCCTCAAAGTCTTCCTCTTCTTCTTGCTGTTGTTGTTGGGGAGTGACTTGATGTTGGGGAGTACTGGGGGAGTCTTGTTGTTGCGGGCGATCAGCCCATGAAGCATCCTGTGCAATTGGCGTCAGAGGACGACCAATGCTGATGAGTTCGCTGTTCGTACGAACAGGCGATGATACCACATTGTATTCAATTTGAGGAAGAACTTCATCATCTTCAACATTGTCATGGTGACCAATGTCTTCAGCAGTGATGGGATCAGCTGCTGCAATCTCTTCAGCTTCAGGAGCCTCTGTGGAAGCAGGCTCATGAACAGTCATGCGAAGTTCTTGGGTTGCAGACGCGGGACGAACCACTGAAATGGGTTCAACAATCAAGGGCTCTGTAGGAGCAGCCCGATTCTTCTTGGTCTTTAGCTTCTTCTTGGAGGGAGCACCATCAGAGGCGTCAGAATTTTTCCTTTTTCTGGCTTCAGCCTCGGCTGCCCTCGTCTTTTTCTGTTCAGAAGTGGTTGACCGGACCTTTGGCTTCGAGCCAGTCATGCTGCTTGGGAAGACTATGCGGGGCTCTTCCCGCCTTGAAGGTGCAGCTTGGTCAGTTGAAGACTTCTTTTTCTTTGCAGCCATCCTGGGGTCGATGCCAGGACGGCCAAGAGCCTTGCGCTTCTCAGCCTCATTGTAGGCAAGCACGCACTTGTCAGCCAGAGCCTTCATGCGCTCACGAGAGCCTGTGGCTTCTTCACACTTCTTGACAAAGTTTTCTTTGAGGTCGTGCAGCATGACCTTGAAGTTTTTAACGTCTTGCACACTGAGGGCAGCCATATGCTTCTTGAACTGAGCCTTCTCATAGTCAATCTTGTGCTTCAGTTCAACAATGCGCTGAGCTAGAGCTAGCTCAGAAGCAATGGCACCATTGAAAGAGACGCTGAGGCCAATAGGAAGTTGCAGATCTTCAAAATTGATGTTTGGGGTATCAAATCATTCATCAATGAAGTGATGGATGATTGCCACATCAAAGA
This sequence comes from Aegilops sharonensis, assembly GCA_904067115.1. NCBI lineage: Eukaryota > Viridiplantae > Streptophyta > Magnoliopsida > Poales > Poaceae > Aegilops > Aegilops sharonensis. Next base: position 20,690,748 of record LR880969.1, on the reverse strand, counting down.
GAGGCAAGTTGTTGAAGATTTCTGCTTCTTCTTTGCTCTTGATAAGTTGCTCAAGGTCATCATCTGCAAGATCGTCATCACTTGACAGATCAATGTGCTCTTCACGCAGAATGGCAGCAGGGGTCAGTGTCAATTCAGTGTTCTTGACAATTTTCTTTCTCTTCTCCATCTTCTTGGAGATACGAGATTGATCTTCAGACTGTGCACTGGCTTCAGGAGGTGCAGTGGCCAGTGGCTTCACACGTGAAGCGTTTGGAGGAGCAGCTGACTTTGGAGCCTTGACTTTCTTAAGCTTCTACGGCTTTGGAGCAGGAGCAGGAGCTGGAGCTGGGGCTTCATCAGAATCAGCCTCGTCATCAGAGTGATCCACTTTGGCACCTTGGACCAGGATGTAGGTGATGAGGCCATCAAGGTTTGAAAAGGGACCGATGACATTGGGTTCAGCATCGCATGAGCCGTCAGCACGGGGAGCAGAGGGACCAGGGTTGAAGTCTAATCCCAATGACTTCTTGTTTTCCTTTGCAGAAGCCTTTGCGTGCTAGAAGTTGCGCTTGGAGAGATTGTCATCATGACACCAGAGCAAAGACGTCTGGTCGGCATTCTCAGGCTGAGGTCCACATACCATGCAAGGATAGAAACCTTGTGCAATGGCTTCAGCCATGTTCTTGGGTGGAAGGCCTCAAAACAGAATATCACCCCAAGGGCTTCTGATTGCATTCTTCTCGGCATACTCCTGTGTGACGAAATTGTACTTGAACCACTGTTCAGCCCAATAGCGACGAATCCATTGGATTCGCGTCTTGCGCTGATTATAAGTCTCTTCGGGATCTGTCTTGTACAGCTCTGCGAGGTCATCAGGCAGATCTTTTGAGGTTCCCTCACGACGCTGTCTGCCGTCCTTCCTGACTGATTTATCTGTAGCCATGAGCTTCAAACTGAATGGCTTCACGTTCAAAGGCTTGCGTTTGCTGGACAGACAGGAACTGGCTTCGGTAGAGTTAGTTTGATGCTGTAAGAATTCTGCAAACGAATGCAGACTATGAGAACCAAGGGATTCTCCCACGGACATGTACCTGTGACAACATTAGAGATGCGAGGGAAGGGGAAGAGGTCATATGCATTCTTAGAATATTTTGAAGATAAATCACTTTGAAGACATTGACCTCATGATGCGAAGACATTCACTTACACGCTGAGAGTTGGTTCCAGATTTGTACGAATCCGTGAATAAGTACAAGTGAGGAATCTAACTAGTTGTGAAGCTTAAGTGAATATACTAGGCAGTACGAGATGCAGACAGAATAGATCTAACATTGTACAGGCAGAAACCAATTTTGGCAAATAGGATGAATCTTGAAGATCAAAAAGATGGTAAAAATAGAGTTATATTTACCACTCGAAGAACTGCTAGACGGGAAGAAGGAGGCCGAGCAGTTCAGTCCACCGTGCCCTAACTTGGCGACGGAGGACACCTACGGTGGCGGCGGAGATGAAGATGTTCGCGGCCGGCGTGAGGACGTCGTCGGAGAAGTCGCGGCAGCTAAGCGCTTCGTCGCCGGCGTCGTCGAGAGCTAGCGGTGGCGCTAGGGTTTTGACGAGGTGGAGAGGTGGAAGAAGATTTTCTTTACCGCAGGGGACATGTATTTATAATGAGGTGTGCGGCGCAGCGCAATTACGTAGGTGCCCCTGGCGGTTCACATCTGAGGGGCACGTGGCACGCATGCAACATGCTCTGAGTTGTCCCACGTTCCCACGCTCGCCAGGTTTGTCGGATGGTCGTTCCGGCTTCTCCGGAATTCAACAGTAAAGATGAATCATTTAAAACAGACTTAAAGTTTGTCTCTGTGTCTTCTGCTGACAAGGACACAGAGAAGACATTCGACAGTTTCAATAGAATGCATATGATTTGGACAGATAGAGTTTGAGATAGAAAGCATAGAGAGATTAGGGTCCGATCACATTCACTTAGTTCAAAAGATTCAACTTGAAGACATAGCTATAAGTGAATGCTGTAGAG
>LR880969.1:20647311-20663283 GCA_904067115.1 Aegilops sharonensis | reverse complement strand
AGCCGGACTATGAGGCCCTTCATGGCCTGCTCGGCCACCTTGTGAAGCTCGACCAGCTGCTTCAGCTGGTCGCTAGGGGGCACCGGATGGCCGGCCTCAGCATACTGAGACCAGAAGACATTCTCCGTTGAGCTCCCCTCCTCGGCTCGGTAGAATGCGGCGGCATCAGACACGCTTTGAGGCAGATCTGCAAACGCCCCTGGAGAGCTCCGAATTCGGGTAAGTAACACGTAATTTGCATTCACATGCTTGCTTTGCATGAAAAATGCCTTACCCGCCGCTATCTTCCTCATCAACTCAATCTCCTGAAGGGACTTATGGGCCTCGGCCTTGGCGGTTTTGGCACTTTCTAGAGCCGAGGCAAGCTCGGACTCTCGAGTCTTTGAGTCACGCTCCAAACTCTCATGCTTCTCCATGAGAGCCTGGAGCTCTTGCTGAACCACCGCCACCCGTGCCTCCTGCTTTTCTTGCTCTGCCCGTTCCGTGGCCGCATTGCGTTCGGCCACGGACACGGCCTCCTTCAGGGTCACCACCTCGTTCGTGGCCCCTGCAGCACCCATGTTATCCTTGTTATTTTTTGTTGCAACCTAAATCCTTTTCTGTAAGGTACAAGTTCAAAGTGGTGTTACTCACCTTCTTTGTCCTGGAGCTGCTTCCTGGCGCGGCCGAGCTCTTGCTCAGACCGCTCGAGCTCCTGCTTCAAAGCACCGACCTCCGCAGTCAGTGCGGCAGAGGTCAGCAGCGCAGCCTGCAACCCATATTGACATAATTTTTTAGCAACCCTGCGTATATCTTTTTTTCAGATCCTCAGTCCGGCTTTTCTTTCCGAACACCGAACCGAGCATCAGGGGCTACTGTATATGCGGTATTACATTGCATATTTTTAACTTCTTACCTCAAAGCCTGATAGAAGGCTACTGCAGGCTTCGGTCAGCCCGCTCTTGGCGAGCTGCACCTTCTGGATCACCGCACTCATAATGGTGCGGTGTTCTTCTTCGATGGAAGCGCTCTGCAGCGCCTCCAACAAATTGCTCGGCGCCTCCGGTTGGACGGAAGCCGCCGGCGTCACGGTCTTGCCCTTCGTTCGAAGGGGCCGCCGGCCGGACTCCGGAACCACTGCGGGTTCTGTTGTGGAGTCCGGCGCAAAGTCCGGGAGGACGCCTTGTGGCGCCTTCGGAGCCTCCCCCTGATGGGTCCCTTCTTGGGATCCCACCTCAGCGTCCTCGGTGTCGCGAGGGGTGGAGGCGGTCGGGATGGAGTCTACATCCGACGGAGCCAACGACCCGCTCGATGAAGCGGGGAGATCATCACTGGCCGGACTACAGGTAACATGCGGCATTAGAATGACACTATGTGACACAGAAAAAGAAATTATAAATCGTTCAGGAATCCGGATACTTACGATCTCGCCGGAGGCCTGGCCCTTGAAGGCCATTCTTCTTCACCAACGTTGACATTGGCGGAGCTGTCCGGGGCAATAGTCCTTCCCCTCTTGGACCCTTCGGCCTCCCCTGTTGGGGAAGCCTTCCTCTTCCTCTCTCCCTCCTCTGGGAGAGAGTCCTCTTCCTCCTCCTCATTTTCGGGGGAGGAGTCCGCCCCGGAGCCGTCGGACACCTGAAAACGGGCACTCTTTCGAGCACCCGTGGCCTCCTTCTTGGCCTTCTTCTCCGGCACCACGTGCGGTGCCGGAACCAGCAGCCTCGCTAGATGAGCGTCTACTGGGTTTTCTGGCATAGGAGCCGGACAGGTAATCTGCTCCGCCTTCCTCATCCAGTCCTATCAAAGGAAAAGGGGAAATTAAAACCCGCATAGAGTCAAACTATGAAAAACAAGTGTCCTGTAAAGGGGTAGAATCACTTACCTCGTCGGCCTGGCGCTGCGAGCGGAATCCGCGATCTTCAGTCGCGGATGCGGGGGCTTCGGCGCCCTTGAACAGCACCTTCCAGGCGCCTTCGTACGTTATGTCGAAGAGCTTGCTCAGCGCCTGGTGCTGTTCCGGATCGAACTCCCATAGATTGAATGCCCGCTCTTGGCATGGGAGAATCCGGCGGGCGAGCATGACCTGGACCACGTTAACCAGCCTGAGCTTCTTCACCAGCTTCTTGATACAGGCTTGGAGTCCCGTCAGCTCCTTCGAACTACCCCACAGCAAGCCCTTCTCTTTCCAGGAGGTGAGCTGCGTGGGGATACCAGATCTAAACTCGGGGGCCGCCGCCCATGTAGGGTCACGCGGCTCGGTGATATAGAACCACCCCGATTGCCACCCCTTGACGGATTCCACGAAGGCCCCTTCGAACCAAAGGACATTGGGCATCTTTCCCAACATGGCGCCTCCGCACTCCGCTTGAGTGCCCTTCACTACCTTCGGCTTGACATTGAAGGTCTTGAGCCACAAGCCGAAGTGGGGCTGGATGCAGAGGAAGGCCTCGCACACGACGATAAACGGCGAGATGTTGAGGATGAAGTTCGGCGCCAGATCATGGAAATCCAGGCCGTAGTAGAACATGAGCCCCCGGACAAAGGGATGTAGTGGAAGGCCCAGTCCGCGGAGGAAGTGGGGAAGAAAGACGACCCTCTCATGGGGCCTGGGGGTGGGGATGAGCTGCCCCTCGTCGGGCAGCCGGTGCGCGATGTCACTGGAGAGGTATCCGACGCCGCGCAGTTTGGCGATGTGCTCCTCCTTAATGGTGGAGGCCAACCATTTACCTCCCGCTCCGGACATGGTTGGAGAAGGTTGAGACGAGATGCGTGAACTTGGGCGCTGGAGCTCGAGTGCGCGGAGATGGATAAGCAAAGGAGGAAGAAGGCGTAGGTGAGAAGGTGAATCCTTATCCGTTATATGGGCGGGCGAAGTCTTACGCGTCCCCCACCGGCCTAGTAAAACTCGCTTATCTCCCAAGCGTCACCATCAATGGCGCGGTTGGGTTACCCACGCCCGTATTGATGAGAATCCCGGATTAAGGGGAAACACGATCTCTGCTTCGACAAGACGTGCCAAGGAAACCGCTTCGCTAAATGCGCTGAGGTGGTAAAGTAAAAAACAATTCGAGTAATGGCTTGGTAGTGGTGTGACATCATGCCACAAAAAACGTCAGCAGATTGAACTTGTGTATATTATTAGTCTCTCTACGGTGGAATGTGGAATTTATTTTGCAGAGCCGGACACTATCCTGGTGTTCACAATCTTCTATCATTCGGACGAGGAACCCGCCTTGCAATGCCAAGCAATATACACGCCGGACTTATCGTCATTGAAGCCTGGTTCAGGGGCTACTGAGGGAGTCCTGGATTAGGGGGTGTCCGGATAGCCGGACTACCATCATCAGCCGAACTATCATCTGCCGGACTATCATCATCGACCGGACTCCAAGACTATGAAGACACAAGATTGAAGACTTCTCCCCGTGTCCGGATGGGACTTTCCTTGGCGTGGAAGGCAAGCTTGGCGATACGGATATGTAGATCTCCTACCATTATAACCGACTCTATGTAACCCTAGCCCTCTCCGGTATCTATATAAACCGGATGGCTCTAGTCCGTAGGACAACATCAACAACCCTTACAATCATACCATAGGCTAGCTTCTAGGGTTTAGCCTCCTTGATCTCGTGGTAGATCCACTCTTGTAAACATCCACAATATCAATATCAATCAAGCAGGACGTAGGGTTTTACCTCCATCAAGAGGGCCTGAACCTGGGTAAACATCGTGTCCCTTGTCTCCTGTTACCATCCGCCTAGACGCATAGTTCGGGACCCCCTACCCGAGATCCGCCGGTTTTGACACCGACAACAGGTAAAGCCAGATAAGGTGGATGGATCCACTAAAGGTCCCTTTGCAGCAACCCATGTGGTTTTGGGATACTGCTCAGGCTTCCAGTAGGAACCATCAACATTCATTTTCCTCTCGAACCCAACACCCTCTTTCCTAGGGTTTCGGTTCAGAATCTGCTTTTTGAGGACATCGCAGAGTGTCTGATGCCCTTTCAGACTTTTATACATCCCTGTTTCAAGCAATGTCTTCAATCTAGCATTTTCATCAGCAATAGCAGTGGTATCCTCCGCAGAGGGGTTAGTTACCACATTAGTAGTTGAAGACAATGCAACAGTAGCAGCAGTTGAACATTCAGCAACAGAGGTAGCTATATCACGCTCAAGGCATTTTAGACATGGTGGTTCAAATCCATCCTGAGCGGAACTGATCTGTTGAGCGCGAAGTGACTCATTCTCTTTTTGAAGATCTTCATGAGCCGCTCTGAATTTCTCAAGCTCTTGCTTCCTTTGAAGATAATCATAGGAGAGCCTTTCATGAGTAGTTGAGAGCGTTTCATGACGACTTTCAAGTTCTTGGTACTTAGCATGAAGATTTTTAATGTCTTCAACTAAGGACTGTGAACGTGTCATTTCCGCGTCCAACAGGTCATCGCTTTTGTCTAACAGTTTTTGAGTATGTTTCATAGCTCTTTGTTGTTCGGTTGCAATTTTAGCAAGTGTTTTGTAGCTGGGCTTGGATTCACAATCAGAGTCATCTTCACTTGATGTTTGAAAGTAATCATCACGTGATTTTACCTTGGCACCGCATGCCATGAAGCAGTAGGTGGGAGCAGGGTCGTCCTTGTCATCAACTTCAGCGTTGGTGTAGTAATCATTGTCTTCAGTGTTGAAGATGGACTCGGCAACATAGGCTGTGGCTAAAGCCAGACTTGCAACGCCCGGGTCAGACTCCTCTTCAGACTCCACCTCCACCTCCTCAGAAGCAGACTCCTCCTCTGAATCCATTTCCTTGCCAACAAAAGCACGAGCCTTGCCAGATGAGCTCTTCTTATGCGATGAAGACTTTGATGAATACTTGGAAGAAGACTTTGAAGATTTCTTCTTTTTCTTGTCATCAGAATCATATTCCTTGCTCTTCTTCTTCTTCTTCTCATTGTCCCACTGTGGACACTCAGAGATATAGTGTCCAGTTTTCTTGCACTTGTGACAGGTTCTCTTCTTGTAGTCATGAGTGGAAGCTTCATCATTTCTTGAGCTGGATCGTGAAGACTTTCTGAAGCCTTTCTTCCTAGTGAACTTCTGGAACTTCTTCACAAGCATAGCAAGTTCCTTTCCAATGTCTTCGGGATCATCAGAACCGCAGTCAGATTCTTCTTCAGATGAGGAAACAAATGTTGCCTTCAAAGCGCGAGTTCGTCCATAGTTGGGACCATAGATATCTCTTTTCTCAGATAGCTGGAACTCATGTGTGTTGAGCCTCTCAAGTATATCAGACGGATCGAGTGTCTTGAAGTCAGGACGTTCTTGTATCATGAGGGCAAGGGTGTCAAAAGAGCTGTCAAGTGATCTCAGTAGTGTCTTGACGATTTCATGCTTGGTGATCTCTGTGGTGCCGAGAGCATGAAGCTCATTTGTGATGTCAGTGAGGCGATCAAACGTGAGCTGGACATTTTCATTGTCGTTTCTCTTGAAGCGGTTGAAGAGGTTGCGAAGAACACTGATCCTTTGATCTCTCTGGGTTGAGACGCCTTCGTTGACCTTGGACAGCCAGTCCCAGACTAGCTTCGACGTTTCCAGAGCACTCACACGGCCATACTGTCCTTTGGTCAGATGACCACAGATGATGTCTTTGCGGTTGAGTCCAGTTGAATGAACTTCTTGACATCAGCAGGGGTGACACCTTCACCAGACTTGGGAATGTCGTTCTTGACGACATACCAGAGGTCGACATCAATGGCTTCAAGATGCATGCACATCTTATTCTTCCAGTAGGGATAGTCAGTTCCATCGAACACGGGGCAAGCAGCGGAGACTTTGATTATCCCTACAGTCGACATAGCTAAAACTCCAGGTGGTTAAACCGAATCACACAGAACAAGGGAGTACCTTGCTCTGATACCAATTGAAAGTGCTAGTTATCGACTAGAGGGGGGTGAATAGGTGATTTTTATGAAAGTCTTCAAAACACGGATGTTTCAAAGACAAACAACATAAATGACCTAATTGATATGCAGCGGAAGATAAACTACAACAAGCAAGCCATAGTCAAGTATGCAATAATGTGAACGAACAAGACTAATAGCAGCTATGTAGTAAGGATCAGGATGGAAGATAGTATGAAGCCAATCAACAAAAGTAGTCAAGCAATGAAGTCAAATAGGTATGACAAATAAGAAATGACTTCACGAAGACAAACTCAAGGTAAAAGATGGAAGGGATAGAACCAGTCACTTGTTGAAGACACAGGATTTGTTGGACCAGTTCCAGTTGCTGTGACAACTGTACATCTGGTTAGGGAGGCTGAGATTCAACTCAGAAGACCGCGTCTTCACCTTATTCCCCTTGAGCTAAGGACACACAGTCCTCGCCCAATCACTCTGGTAAGTCTTCAAGGTAGACTTCCGAACCTTCACAGACGACGTTCACCGGCAATCCACAATGACTCTTGGATGCTCAGAACGCGACGCCTAACCGGCTGGAGGATTCAAAGTCCTCAAGTGTAATAAGTCTTTAGGTCACACAGACAGGAAAACTTCAGTGATGCCTAACACTCTTTGGCTCTGGGTGTTTTGGGCTTTGTCCTTGCAAGGATTTCTCTCTCTCAAAGGCTTCGAGGTGGGTTGCTCTCAAATGACAAAAGCCATGCACTAACTCTGAGCAGCCACCAATTTATGGTGTAGGGGGTGGGCTATTTATAGCCACTAGGCAACCCGACCTGTTATGTCCGAAATGACCCTGGGTCACTAAGGAACTGACACGTGTTCCAACGGTCAGATTTCAAACACACACGTCAACTTTACTTGGGCTACAAGCAAAGCTGACTCATCTAGCTCTGGACAAGTTTTGCTCTCATTGTCTTCGCTCGAAGACATAGGATTTGGGTTGAGCATCACTTCAGTCATTCTGACTATGATCACTTGGACCCCACTTAACAGTACGGTGGTTCCTACGACTCAACAAAGAAGAAAAGGAAACAACGAAACAACACAGTCTTCGTGCTCCATAGTCTTCACTCAATGTCTTCTCATGTCATAGTCTTCAATGTGAATATCTTCACATACCACCATTGTCGTCAATGTCTTCATACATTTTTAGGGGTCGACTCCGGTAGGTAAACCGAATCAATGAGGGACACTACCTGCGTTATCCTGCAATTCTCACAAATGCATTAGTCCCTCAACCACATTTGTCGTCAATACTCCAAAACCAACTAGGGGTGGCACTAGATGCACTTACAGGTCCGTTGCATAATAATCGCTACTCTGTGCATCAACATCGATTATATCACTTCTCCATTACCCAATGACCAGTTGTGATGCCATACTTTCTTTCACTTTTCACTTCTTACTAACCTCCATTATTATTAGTTTTTCCATTTAAGTGTAAAGATCAAGGCCCGCGCTAGAAAATACGTAAGTCTAGATTAATTGAAACAAGAGATTGTGTAGTTGATGTGCTTGACCAACACTCCGACCGCTTTATGATAAAATGATAAAATTGTTTCTGATATAATGAAGACTTAGGCCTTCTTTGGTTCGGAGGAATTTCATAGGAATCCTAGAAGGTAGCATTCTTATAGGATTTTTTCCTTTAGAGCCCTTTGATTCAAATAAAATGGATTCCTATTCCTACATAGGATTGGTTCCTATCTTCTATATTTCATAGGAAAACAAAAATGAGCCTATACTCAATGAAAAAATTCATTTGGTGTCAGCCAAATGACAGCTCGTTTCTTATTCCTACTCATAGGATTTGAGATACATGTTATCTCATTGCCTACAAAATTCCTATTCCTATGATAATCCTATCCTATGAACCAAAAGAGGCCTTAGCATAGGTTCCATGCACACACCTGACATTGTCTCTGAACCTAAAAGACATTGGTGAATTTGATATGAAAGCATTTATCTATGAAAAGCAAGAGTGATTTTACTTGCATTTTTTTATGTTATCTTTTTCTTTATCAACTATAGACTATTGCATTGCAACACTGTTCTTTAAAGTCATACCTAAATTACATCAGATTGATTATAATTCATGTTCTTAGCATTTACAGTCGGAAATTAGGTTGTTATCATCTATTTGCTTGAGGACAAGTATGGATTAAGCATGGGGATGACTGTAGCGATTCGACCTCAGACGGTCAAATCTCTGTGTTCAAGTGTCATCCCTGGATCGGTAATGCTGACACACACAATACTTGAAGGATTTATAACAGAGTAGCAATCACACACTTATTACATCGAATGTCTCCAAAGAGAACTTATTACAATAAATATGGCTTAAGGCCATCTAAATAAGATAACAACGGAAGGCTTGAAAGATAAAGTGAGTCCACCAACTCCAACGGCATAGCTGAGTGCACGACAACGACCTAGCGCACCTTACTCTTCGCCTGAAAAGTCTGCAACATGATATGTTGCAACCCAAAATGGGTCACATGGAATATGCTGGCAATGTAACACAGTAGAGCAATGAACAGAATAAATGCTATCACTACATGCATATATGGCTGGTGGAGGCTCTATGGTTACAATGTTTTGCGAAAAGCCAATTTTTTCCTACAACAAAGGAATATATTTTATTAACTATCATGATAGTTGAAACATTGAGAATGGTACCCCCATCTCAATCCCAATTAAAGGTAATCATTAACAACCCAACAAATTAATTTAGATAGAGTGATGAGATCTATATGATAATCCAAGAACCAGATACTCAAGATGTCCATAACCGGGGACACGGCTAACCATGATTAGTTTGTACACTCTGCAGAGGTTTGCGCATTTTTCCCCACAAGACTCGATCTCCTCCGTTGGATTTCTCGCACTACATGGTGTTTGAGAAACGGATGACTGAGACACAGTCTTTCAGAAACATTAACTCTTTACACTGGGTGGACAGTTACACCTACTTTTCCCTACATTTGCTAGCCCACCACTGAAAGAGGTCATGCAACATACTCAACTATGCTAGAGCCCATAATAGCTTGTGGCTGCAAACGAAAGTTTCTAGCATGAATAATCTTATGACCCCTTTGAGCCTGGGTGGCGAACCAAAAAGGACAGCACTGGTATATCCCCAGGTGCCCGCAACCAATCCACCCAGATGTGTGTTTAAGTAGCCATCTTAGGTTATCCATTAATTAACAATCTCACATCTGTCATGGATACACTCAAACCCGATCCACGTCTACTAGCATAGCATGGCAATAATAGCATAACGTAGAAGTAGCTCCCAAGGGTTTGACAATAAAGGGCAATAGGTTCTACCTCATCAATTACTTCCCAAGACCCACATGTTAATAGATCCTACTCATGCAATGTTTGAGGATTGTAACTAATGCTTAAAAACTGGGTATGAAAAGAGTATGATCAATGTGTTACTTGCCTTGCTGACGATCTGCGAACCCTAGTGACTCGTAGTAGCACGCTTCGCACTCCGGGAATTCTATCACAAACAAACAATAGCATACATAAGCACTCAAGCATAGATGCACAGGTAAGACTCAAATAATAAAATAGAATCTGAAAACCCAATTGAAGAGATTCAATCTGCAAAAAGAATCAATCGAATCGGAGTTACGGAACTGAAACTACGGTCAAAAGAACTTTGAAATCAAATCTGCTTGAAACCAAATTTTAAATTGTCAAAACCTTGTTCTAGTTGATTAAACAAAAAAGGGGCTTGAGACGAAGATTTTGGCATTGGTTTCACTGGATTTGGACAAACGGTTTAGAAACGGCGAGGGTTTGAAGATCAGGGGCTAATCTGCGATAAAAATAATCACGGATAGGTCCCTGGCCAAAAAATAAAATAAAAAGAGAAGACTAACGAACGAACGTTCGCTGCCTGAACCTAACCGGTGAACAGCGTTCGTTAGAACGAACGAACTGACGAACGTCCGCTAAATAAATAAACCAAAGAAAAACCGAACCGGTCTAAAATAAAAAAACGCATCTAGGGTTTGAAAAAACCGGGCGGCGGTTCTTGCCGGTTTTTACCGGTTCTCTGACAAAAACCGGTGACGGCGGCGAGGTCAACGGCGGCGAGGTCAACGGCGGCGGCTCCGGCGTGATCCGCGGCGAACGGCGAGGCGCGTGCGGCGGCGCATGGCTGCGCGGGGCGGCGGCGCAGAGCGGAGCAGCAGCGGCGGCGGCTCGGGGTGAGAGGAAGGGCGGCGGCGGCGGATATTTATGAGAGGGGGGCTCGGCGGCTTGGGGAGGGGGTCGAGGAGGAGGAGTCCTCCTCGGACTCGGCGGCGGGGGCGGCGTGCGCCGGCCGGACTCCCGGTCGGGGTGAGTCAGGGCGAGGTGGTGGGCTGAGGTGGCCTGGCTCGGCTGGGCCGTCGGCCCAGTCGGGCGCGCGATTTTTTTAAAAAAACTTCCGCCGAGAAAATCCTAAATAAATCAAAATAAAAATCTAGAAATGCCAAAACAAATTTTCACCGTCTAAATAAAATATTTAGAACTTAGTGAACATTTTCTTGGCCTAAAAATGCAATTTTGGAAAATGCAATTTTTTCTAATTCAAATAAAATAGCAACAAAATCCAAATAAAAATTATTTATTTGATTGTAATATTTTTCCTCCAATATTTCTTTTATTTCGGAGAAGTCATACTATCTCCTCTCATTTATTTTAACATGAAATATTTTTGAAGAGAAAAATAATTAAAACCAAAATGATCCTTGTTTTGATATTTGAGAAAATTCAAATATGAAAACAGTGAAATCCCCAACTCTCTCCGCGGGTCCTTGAGTTGCTTAGAATTTTCGAGGATCGCAAAGAAAAATGCAGCAAAATATGATATGCATATGATGACCTATGTATAACATTCCAAATTGAAAATTTGGGATGTTACAAACCTACCCCCCCCCCTTAAGATGAATCTCATCCTCGAGATTCGGGTTGGCTAGAAAATATGTGTGGGTGGTCTTTCCGTAGATCATCCTCTCGTTCCCAGGTGGTTTCATCTTCGGTATGGTGGCTCCACTAAACTTTGCAAAACTTGATAACCTTGATGCGTGTAACTCGGCTGGCGAACTCGAGAATCTTGACCGGTTTCTCCTCATAGGTCAGATCATTATCCAACTGAATTGCTTCCAGGGGAACTGTATCTCTCAGAGGGATATCGGCCATCTCAGCATGACACTTCTTCAACTGAGAAACATGAAGCACATCATGAACTCCTGACAGTCCTTCGGATAACTCCAACTTGTAGGCTACTTCTCCCATACGTTCCCAAACTCGATATGGTCCTACAAATCTCGGGGCTAACTTTCCCTTAACACCAAAGCGCTTAACTCCTCGCAGAGGTGACACACGAAGATATGCTCTGTCTCTGATTTCGTAGGCTACCTCCTTGCGTTTTGAGTCTGCATAACTCTTCTGTCTGGACTGAGCTACCTTCAGTCTATCTCGAATCAATTTAACCTTCTCTTCAGACTCTTTGATCAAATCTGGTCCAAACAACTGGTGGTCTCCAACTTCATCCCACATCAGCGGTGTCCTGCACCTTCGTCCATATAAAGCTTCGAAAGGTGCTGTCGGTGTCAAAACCGGCGGATCTCGGGTAGGGGGTCCCGAACTGTGCGTCTAGGCGGATGGTAACAGGAGACAAGGGACATGATGTTTTACCCAGGTTCGGGCCCTCTTGATGGAGGTAAAACCCTACGTCCTGCTTGATTAATATTGATGATGTGTGTTACAAGAGTGGATCTACCACGAGATCAAAGAGGCTAAACCCTAGAAGCTAGCCTATGGTATGATTGTTTTTTGTCCTACAGACTAAAACCCTCCGGTTTATATAGACACCGGATAGGGTTAGGGTTACACAGAGTCGGTTACAATGGTAGGAGATCTACATATATGTATCGCCAAGCTTGCCTTCCACGCCAAGGAAAGTCCCATCCGGACACGGGACAAAGTCTTCAATCTTGTATCTTCATAATCTTGGAGTCCGGCCGATGATGACAGTTCGGCTATCCGGACACCCCCTAGTCCGGAACTCCCTCAGTAGCCCCTGAACCAGGCTTCAATGACGATGAGTCCGGCGCGCATGTTGTCTTCGGCATTGCAAGGCGGGTTCTTCCTCCGAATAATTTATAGAAGATTGTGAACACTAGGATAGTGTCCGGCTCTGCAAAAATAAATTCCACATACCACCGTAGAGAGAATAATATTACACAAGATCAATCTGCTGACGTATTCTGTGGCGTGACGTCGTACCACTGCCAAGCCTTTACTCAAATTGTTTTTATTGTTCCACCTCAGCATGTTTAGCGAAGCGGTTTCCTTGGCACGTCTTGTCGAAGCAGAGATCGTGTTCCCCTTATTCCGGGATTCCCATCAATACGGACGTGGGTAACCCAACCGCGCCATTGATTGTGACGCTTGGGGGATAAGCGAGTTTTACCAGGCCAGCGGGGACACATGTTTTTGTCCGCCCATATAAGGGGATAAAGATCCAACCCTTTTACCTGCGCCTTCTTTCTCCTTGGCTTATCCATCTCCGCGAACTCGAGCTCCAGCGCCCAAGTCCGCACTTCTTTCCTCAACCTTCTCCAACTATGTCCGGAGCGGGAGGCAAGTGGATGGCCTCCTCCGTCACGGAGGGGCAGATCCAGAAGCTGCGCGACGCCGGATATTTGTCCAGCAACATTGCGCATCGGCTCCCCGACGAGGGAGAGCTCGTTCCCAACCCCAGGCCCCATGAGAGGGCAGTATTTCTTCCCCATTTCCTCCGCGGACTGGGCTTCCCTCTTCATCCCTTTGTCCGGGGGCTCATGTTCTACTACGGCCTAGATTTCCATGATCTGGCCCCGAATTTCATCCTCAACATCTCGGCGTTTATCGTCGTGTGCGAGGCCTTCCTCTGCATCCAGCCCCACTTCGGCTTGTGGCTCAAGACCTTCAGTGTCAAGCCGAAGGTTGTGAAGGGCAGCCAAGCGGAGTGCGGAGGCGCCATGGTGGGCAGGATGTCCCATGTTACGTGGCTGGAGGGCACTTTCGTGGAAACCATCAAGGGATGGCAATCGGGGTGGTTCTACATCACCGAGCCTGTGACCCTGATTGGGCAGCGACCCCCGAATTCAGATCTGGATTCCCCACACGGCTCTCGTCATGGAAAGAGACGGGCCTGGAGTGGGGGGATTCGGACGAGCTATCTGGACTCCAAACAGGTGTCCGAAACCTGGTGGACAAGAATCTCAGGCTTGTTGACGTAATCCAGGTGATGCTCATCCGCCGAATTCTCCCGTGCCAACAACGGGCCTTCAATTTGTGGGAGTTCGATCCGGCACATCACCGAACCTTGAGCCGGCTCTTCGATACTACGTACGAAGATGCCTGGAAGGTGCTGTTCAAAGGCGCCGAAGCCCCCGCATCCGCTAACAAAGATCGCGGATACAGCTCGCGGCGTCAAGCCGGCGAGGTAAGTTATTTTACCCTTTACGGGACTCTTTTTTCGTAGATTGACTCTACGTGGGATCTAAAAACTCCCTATTCTTTGACAGGACTGGCTGAAGACGTCCGGACAGATTAACTGTCCGGCTCCTTTGCCAGAAGACTCAGCGGACGCCCGATTGACGGGGCTGCTGGCTCCGGCACCCCATGTGGTGCCGGAGAAGAAGGCCAAGAAGGAGGCCACGGGAACTCGAAGGAGCTCCCGACGCCAGGTGCTGTCGGATTCTGAAGCAGAATCTTCTCCTGAAGACGAGGAGGAAGAAGAAGCTTCTCCCCCAGCGGGGGAGGAGAGGAAAAGGAAGGCCGCCCCAACTGGGTAGGCCGGAGGGTCCAAGAAGGGAAGAACCCTTCCTCCGGACTTCTCCACCAACGTCGACGACGACGAGGAGGATTGGCCTTCAAAGGCCAAGCCCCTGGCGAGATCGTAAGTGTCTGGATTCCCGAATAACTTCAAGGTTTTTTCTTTTCGCCACATAATGTCTTTCTAATGCCGCATACAACCCTGGAGTCCGCCCAAGGATGATCTTCCCGTTTCGTCGAGCGGGTCCTTGGGTGCGTCGGATATGGATTCCCTTCCGACTGCCTCCACCCCCCGTGCCGCGGATGACGCCGAGGTGGGATCCCAGAAAAGGACCCACCAGGAGGAGGAGGCCCCGGAGGTGTCACATGACACCCTCCCGGACTGCGCACCGGACTCAGCCCCGGAGGCCACAGTGGCTCCGGAGTCCAGCGGGCGACCCCTTCGTAAGAAGGGCAAGACCGTGACGCCGGCTGCCTCCGTCCAACCGGAGGTGCCGGATAATTTGCTGGAGGCGCTCAACGGCGCCTCCATCAAAGAGGAACACCGCACTGTTATGAGTGCGGTGATTCAGAAGGTTCAGCTCGCCAAGAGCGGGCTGACCGAAGCCTGCAGTAGCCTTCTAACAGGCTTTGAGGTAAGAATTTCAATATATGTAAAAATGGTACCGCATAGACAGTAGCCCCTGATGCTCGGTTCGGTGTTCGGAAAGAAAAGCCGGACTGAGGATCTTTAGAAAGATAAACGCAGGATTCATAAAAAGTATGTCAATGTGGGATTGCAGGCTGTGCTGCTGACCTCCGCCGCACTGACTGCGGAGGTCAATACTTTGAAGGAAAACCTCGAGCGGTCCGAGAACAAGCTCGGCCATGCCAAGAAGCAGCTTGAGGAAAAATAAGGTGAGTAATACCTTATGAAAATTGTACCTTACAGAAAAGGATTTGGTTGCAAGAAAAATGACAAGGATAACATGTATATTGCAGGGGCCACTAACGAGGTGGCGACCCTGAAGGAGGCGGTGGCTGCGGCCGAACGCAATGCGGCCGCGGAGCGCACCGAGCGAGAGAAGCAGGAGGCGCGGGTGGCGGAGGTACAGCAAGAGCTCCAGGATCTCGTGAAAAAACATGAGAGCTTGGAGCGTGACTCGAAGACTCGAGAGTCTGAGCTTGCAACGACTCTTGAGAGTGCCAAAGCTGCTCAGGCCGAAGCCTATAAGGCCCTCCAGGAGGTTGAGGCGGTGCAGAAAATAGCAGCGGGTAAGGCATTTTTCATGCAAAGTAAGCATGTGAGTGTTAATTACCTGTTGCTTACCCGAATTCGGAGCTCTCCAGGAGCGTTCGTAGATCTTCCTCGCAGCGTGTCCGATGCTGCCGCATTCTACCGGGCCGAGGAGGGGAGCTCGACGGAGAAGGTCTTCTGGTCTCAGTATGCTGAGGCCGGACATCCGGTGCCCCTTAGCGACCAGCTGAATCAGCTGGTCGAGCTCCACAAGGCGGCCGAACAGGCCATGAAGGGCCTCATAGTTCGGCTGTGGCCTAAGGAGGCCATGCCTGGGAGCTACTTCGGCCTGGTGCGGCGGCTGGTGGATGCTTGCCCGTGGGTTGAAGTTATCAAGCATTCCGCTTGTATTGAGGGTGCCCGTCGGGCCCTTGCCCGCGCAAAGGTGCACTGGGGCAATATGGATGCCCAGAGGCTCGTGACGGACCCGCCACCACAGGGCAAGGAGCATCGCACGCCCGAGATGTATTATAAGAGTGTGCTGAAGGGCGCCCGCACTATTGCGGGTGAGTGCTCGAAAGATGTAATATTTGAGTAGACTCGCATTTTGTTATCCTGTGCGCTGAAAACTTAGTTCATATGCGCTAAGCAACGCTTGTTAATTTAAAATATTACCTTCTGTGCGGCTGTTTATCAAATCTGAGAGATGGCAAGTCGTCGGCTTCAGCCCCCATGCCACGAGTGCTGGGGTGTTCGGGATAAACTTGAGCGCTCTTGTTCCCATTTTTGGGTCCATCTAGGGAGGCACTCAACACAGCGAACAAGGCAACCGGACTTATAATGCTTGAACACTCTCACTTAGCCATAGAATTCTATAATTTTAAATTTCGGCAAAGCCCCTAGTCTTCGGAAGGCCGAATTTGGGGCGCTATCCACGCCTTGGCCGGACAGTATCCGGCTCCTCGCTCTAAGCGGCATAAGTCTTTAAGGACTCGCA
>LR880969.1:20635352-20647112 GCA_904067115.1 Aegilops sharonensis | reverse complement strand
TTTAAAATATTACCTTCTGTGCGGCTGTTTATCAAATCTGAGAGATGGCAAGTCGTCGGCTTCAGCCCCCATGCCACGAGTGCTGGGGTGTTCGGGATAAACTTGAGCGCTCTTGTTCCCATTTTTGGGTCCATCTAGGGAGGCACTCAACACAGCGAACAAGGCAACCGGACTTATAATGCTTGAACACTCTCACTTAGCCATAGAATTCTATAATTTTAAATTTCGGCAAAGCCCCTAGTCTTCGGAAGGCCGAATTTGGGGCGCTATCCACGCCTTGGCCAGACAGTATCTGGCTCCTCGCTCGAAGCGGCATAAGTCTTTAAGGACTCGCAAAAAACCTCTCGAACAGCGACCGGTCTCTCGCCTCATCATGACGGTCAGTTTTAGCTTTCTCCACTGAGGCGTTAACCCAGCTCAACTGGGGCGGAATCGCAGTGGTTCTCCCAGTGCTACCTTACCCGATATAACGGAACGTAAGGTACCAAAACATGGGAGTCGGGCAAACCCAACTATTGACCCAAGACATGATTCGGAGCCGATGCATATAGTGCTATAAGTTCGGGGTGCCGCACTTGTGAAAGTGTTCGGACTCATCACACCATAATGCGGGAAACATAAGCCCCTGGTGAATATTAGCCGTACCAAAGTGTACGGATGTAACATGCCGTGAATGAACATATGTATGAAAAAAGAAATGCAATTATAAGCAAAAAGGTGCTGCATTGTTTTTATTCAATAAGTGTTGCTACGAATGCAGAACGATACAAAAAGTGCGATAAGCAAGGTATGGGACTGTTAAACATGTGCCCCTCTAGAGGTAGGCTGCAGATTGGTGTATAGAAATGCTCGTAATGGAGACCACCTGTATATTTTTTGTAGCCTTTATCCTTCCCTGGCTGTTGCATCGTGAGTTCGGCAGGTCTGCTGCCGGACAGGGCCTCTAACCAACGGAGTCCTATGGGTAAAAAGTAAAAGGTAAAAAAGAAAAGAAAAAGGAACGACACACTTGAGAGCCCCTGGTGTGGTTGAGCCGCAGTCTGGGTTTGTCGTGGTCGTGCCCCTCTCCCCATGCCCATGGTATCTTCAGAGTGTAATGGTGTACGCGAAGGGCCTGCTTTGACGTTTCGCAGGGGCTGGGGTTGGGGCCGCGCTGCTACGCGTGCTCGGAACGTGCCAGGTGGTCTTGTTGTAAGTTTGGGCGCGCTTAGCTGTGTCCGACTGCTTAACGGCCGGACTCGAGAATTGCCTTAAGAGGCTGCATTGCACTTCTGCCGCGAGAGCCGCTGTATGTTCCTCCGTGCGGAGAGAACGTTCAGTGTTTCCGTTGACCGTGATGACTCCTCGAGGGCCTGGCATCTTGTGCTTGAGGTATGCGTAGTGCGGCACCGCATTGAACTTTGCAAACGCGGTACGTCCGAGCAAGGCATGATAGCCGCTGCGGAACGGGACTATGTCGAAGATTAACTCCTCGCTTCGGAAGTTATTCGGGGATCCAAAGACCACTTCTAGTGTAATTGAGCCTGTACAATTGGCTTCTACACCTGGTATGACGCCTTTAAAGGTCGTTTTGGTAGGTTTAATCCTTGAGGGGTCTATGCCCATTTTGCGCACTGTGTCCTGGTAAAGCAGGTTCAGGCTGCTGCTGCCGTCCATCAGGACTTTGGTTAGGTGAAATCCATCGACGATTGGGTCTAAGACCAGTGCGGCGAATCCGCCGTGGCGGATGCTGGTGGGGTGGTCCCTTCGGTCAAAAGTGATCGGGCAGGAGGACCATGGATTGAACTTCGTGGCAACTGGCTCCATCGCGTAGACATCCCTGAGTGCACGCTTCCGCTCCCTTTTGGGTATATGCGTTGCATATATCATGTTCACCGTCCGCACCTGTGGGGGGAAACCCTTCTGTCCTCTATTGTTCGGCGGTTGGGTCTCGTCCTCGTCATCGCTATGCAGCCCCTTGTCATTGTTTTCGGCAATTAACTTGCCTGCCTGCTTGAATACCCAACAGTCCCTGTTGGTGTGGTTAGCTGGCTTTTCGTGGGTGCCATGTATCTGGCACAAGCGGTCGAGTATTCGGTCCAAATTGGACGGACTCGGAGTAGTTCTTTTGAATGGCTTTTTCCGCTGACCGGGTTTAGAGCCTCTGAATCCGGCATTGACTGCCGTATCCTCAATATTGTCGCCGTTAATGCGACGTTTGTTTTTGTTACGACACGGCCTGCCATTTCGGTCCTTGAAGTCCGGACTGCCAGAATTTTTGCTGAGCTTGTTGCTGCGTGCTAGCCAGTTGTCCTCACCCGCGCAGAAGCGGGTCATGAGTGATGTGAGGGCTGCCATGGATTTCGGCTTTTCCTGTCCTAGGTGCCGGGCAAGCCACTCGTCGCGGATGTTATGCTTGAAGGCTGCGAGGGCCTCCGCATCCGGACAGTCGACGATTTGGTTTTTCTTGGTTAGGAACCGTGTCCAGAATTGTCTGGCCGATTCATCTGGCTGCTGAATTATGTGGCTTAGGTCATCAGCGTCTGGTGGTCGCACATAAGTGCCCTGGAAGTTATCGAGGAATGCGGCTTCCAGGTCCTCCCAGCTCCCAATTGACTCTGCTGCAAGCTGTTGAGGCAATGCCGGGCTGGTCCTTTAAGCTTGAGGGGGAGGTATTTGATGGCATGGAGATCATCACCGCGGGCCATGTGGATGTGAAGGAGATAGTCTTCGATCCAAACCACGGGGTCTGTTGTGCCATCATAGGATTCAATGTTGACGGGTTTAAACCCTTCGGGGATTTGATGATCCATTACTTCGTCTGTGAAGCATAGTGGGTGTGCGGCGCCTCTGTACTGGGCGATATCACGAAGGAGCTCAAAAGAGCTTGGTCTGTTTTGTTCGGCCCGACCGGACTTACTATGTCCGGCGCAACGGTTGTCGTCACGTACCGTGGGGCGCCCACGCGATCCATAGATCGATCTTGATTGTCTTGCCTTGTCCTCCAATATATCTCGCAGGTCCGGAGCGTTCCCCTTTGGCCGTGTGCTTTTTGAGCGATGCCGGGGTACGGTTCTAGTGAAGGGCCTAGAGGCCTCTCCGTCGCGACCGCGAGGTGGTCGGTCAGCCATATTGTCTCCTGGTGATGCGGGTTCGTAAGCCTCCTCCTCTAATCGGGGGAGCCGCTTGCGTTTAGGGTAGCTTTTGGAGGGGCGTTCGAGCTCATGCTCTTCGGCCGCGAGGACTTCAGTCCATCTGTCGGCTAGCAGATCCTGATCAGCTCTAAGCTGTTGCTGCTTTTTCTTGAGGCTGTTCGCCGTGGCCATAAGCCTGCGTCTAAAACGCTCTTGTTCGACGGGATTCTCAGGCATGACGAATTCATCGTCGTCGAGGCTTGCTTCGTCTCCGGAGGGAGGCATATAATCCTCTACCTCTTCTTCTGCCGCTCTCTCGTGAGGGTTGGCGTCTCCATCTTCCTGCGCTGGATCTTGCTGGAGTGGATTGTCTTCGGCACTGTCTGGTGTATTGTTATCTCCGGTGCCGGAATCTTCATTCTTGCTGTGGCAGGATTTAGAGCGGCGCCGCTGACGCCGGCGCTTCGGTTGCTTCTTGGAGGGGTCATCCTCCGTTGTTCCATCGCCGTTCCCATCTTTTGGGATGTCCACCATGTATATATCGTATGACGAGGTGGCCTTCCAGTGCCCTGTAGGCGCTGGGTCTTCGTCGTCTCCGGCATCGTCGTCCCTACCGTCGATGTCTTCGGAGTCATAGTCTAGCATGTCAGTTAGATCGTCGACAGCGGCTACCAAGTGGGTGGTGGGTGGGCGTTGAATTTCTTCGTCGTCCGCATCCCAACCTTCCTGACCGTAACCCGGCCAGGGCTCTCCGGATAAAGAGAGAGACTTTAGTGAATTCAGGATATCGCCAAAGGGAGAGTGCTGAAAGATGTCCGCGGCAGTGAACTCCATGACGGGCGCCCAATCGGATTCGATTGGCAAGGGCGCGGAGGGTTCGGAGTCCGGAGAGGAATCCGGCACCCTGGAGTCGAGGTCTTCGCAAAGGACAAGGATGGAGTTCGGCTCGATCGCCGTTGAGATTAAAGCCCCCGAGGCGGTGTCCAACCACTCGTCCTCGATCGGGGAATCCGGCTCCGGATTAAGGGTTGGAGCTGATTCTGGTGCGGCCTCCAGGGCACTGTCCGGCTGCAGAGTTAGATCATGCCCATCGAGACTATGCGGCACGCTCGACTGCGGCTCGAATCCGTCGAAGATCAAGTCCCCGCGGATATCAGCCGTATAATTCAAACTTCCAAATCTGACCTGATGGCCAGGGGCGTAGCTTTCGATCTGCTCCAGATGGCCAAGCGAATTGGCCCGCAGTGCAAAGCCGCCGAACACGAAGATCTGTCCGGGGAGAAAAGTCTCACCCTGGACCGCGTCGTTGTTGATGATCAAAGGAGCCATCGAGCCTATCGGTGACGACACAGAGGAACTCTCAACGAAAGCACCAATGTCGGTGTCAAAACCGACGGATCTCGGGTAGGGGGTCCCGAACTGTGCGTCTAGGCGGATGGTAACAGGAGACAAGGGACACGATGTTTTACCCAGGTTCGGGCCCTCTTGATGGAGGTAAAACCCTACGTCCTGCTTGATTAATATTGATGATGTGTGTTACAAGAGTGGATCTACCACGAGATCAAAGAGGCTAAACCCTAGAAGCTAGCCTATGGTATGATTGTTTTTCATCCTACGGACTAAAACCCTCCGGTTTATATAGACACCGGATAGGGTTAGGGTTACACAGAGTCAGTTACAATGGTAGGAGATCTACATATCCGTATCGCCAAGCTTGCCTTCCACGCCAAGGAAAGTCCCATCCGGACACGGGACGAAGTCTTCAATCTTGTATCTTCATAATCTTGGAGTCCGGCCGATGATGATAGTTCGGCTATCCGGACACCCCCTAGTCCGGAACTCCCTCAGGTGCCATCTTCAAACTGGCTTGGTAGCTATTGTTGTATGAGAACTCCGCGTAAGGCAAATTATCATCCCAACTAGATCCATAATCTAGCGCACAAGCTCTCAACATGTCCTCCAGAATCTGATTGACTCTCTCGGTCTGTCCATCTGTCTGCGGATGAAAGGTTGTACTAAACTCTAGTCTTGTCCCCAAAGTTTGGTGCAGCTGATGCCAAAACTTTGAAGTGAACTGTGTTCCTCTATCCGATGCGATGGTCCTCGGAACTCCATGCAGACATACGATCCTGGTCATATATATCTTGGCCAACTTTGCACTTGTATAGGTGGTTTTCACTGGGATAAAGTAAGCCACTTTGGTCAAACGATCCACTACTACCCAAATAGAATCATATCCCGATCGGGTCCTGGGTAATCCGGTGATAAAATCCATGCCAAGCTTATCCCACTTCAATTCGGGTATCGGCATAGGCTGCAGTAATCCTGCTGGCTTCTGATACTCTGCCTTCACTCTCTGACATACATCACATACCGCTACATACTCGGCAATATCCTTCTTCATTCCTGTCCACCAGAAACGCTCCTTCAAATCCAAATACATCTTGGTATTTCCGGGGTGTATCGAGTATGGCGAGTCATGAGCTTCCTGTAGTATAAACCAATCATAGCAATTCACCAATTACCGATAGGACAACGAAAATCTACTCAGACGTCATAGGATGGCAACACATCATTGGATAATAATATGAAGCATAAAGCACCATATTCAAGTAGAGGGTATAATGGGTTGCGGGAGTGTGGACCGTTGTAGATAGATGCGGGAAGGTGAGGAAGATGTTGGTGAAGATGACGGAGGTGTTGGTGTAGATCGCGGTGACGATGATGGCCCCGGCGGCACTCCGGTGCCACCGGAAGCGAGGGGGAGAGAGCCTCCCTCCTTCTCCTTCTTCCTTGGCCTTCTCCCTAGGTGGGAGAAGGGTTCCCTCTCGTCCTTGGTCTCCATGGCATGGGAGGGGTGAGAGCCCCTCCGAGATTGGATCTGCCTCTCTGTCTCTCTCTGTTTCTGCGTTCCATGATTCTGCCCTTTCACCGTTTGTTAAATTTCCGGAGATCCGTAACTCCGATTGGGCTGAATTTTGGACATGATTTTTATCCGGATATTGTCTTTCTTGCGGTGAAAGAAGGGCACCAACCACTTTACGGGGTGTCCATGAGGGCCCAGGGCGCGCCTGACCCCCTGGGGCGCCCCCTGCCTCGTGGCCCCCTCGGGCATCGTCTCGCATTGATTCTTCTTCCAAAAAATCACATATATTCCAAAAAAAATCTTCGTCAGTTTTTATCCCGTTTGGACTCCGTTTGATATGGATTTTCTGCGAAACAAAAAACATGCAACAAACAGAAACTAGCACTGGGCACTGGATCAATATGTTAGTCCCAAAAATAGTATAAAAAGTTGCCAAAAGTGTATGAAAGTTGTATAATATTGGCACTGAACAATAAAAAATTATAGATACGACGGAGACGTATCAACAAATAACGTGACTTTGGTCTTTCTTGGTGGGCATTGCTGGGTTAGAGCGGTTCTGATTGCTACCTGCTCCATTCCCATTTCCATTCTTGGGGCCACTGTGGTTATGCGAACTTCCTCCATTGTGGGTATGACCTCCATGATTATGGGTATATCCTCCCGAGTTCGGGTTGAAACGAGGCTTCTGCCAAGCTCCTGAATTGTACTTGTCCATACTTCCTTTTGCGGCTCTCAATCTGTTGCTGCTTTCCTTCAATCCTAAGAGCCTTGTCTACAAACTCCTGGTAGTTGTTAAATGTTGCCACCATTAACTGCATACTCATCTCATCATTCAGCCCTTCCATAAACTTCTCCTGCTTCACGGCATCTATGGCCACATCATCTGGGGCATAGCGAGCTAACTTGCTGAACTCATCCATGTACTGCCCCACAGTACGGTTTCCTTGGCGTAAGTTGCGAAACTCACGCTTCTTCATGCTCATAGCTCTAGTTGAGACATGTGAAGTGCAGAATGCTTGCTGAAGCTGCTCCCAAGTGACGTTGGCTATAGGGAAAGTGGCTGTGTAATTCTCCCACCATGAGGCTGTGGGTCCATCCAATTGATGTGCGGCAAAACGCACCTTCTCAGCATCTGTGCAACCTGCGGTGGTCAACTCCCTTTCGATCCTGCGTAGCCAATCATCAGCAACTATTGGCTCGGTGCTACTGGAAAACACCGGCGGCTGTTGAGGGAGTCCTGGACTAAGGGTTCCTCGGGCATCTGGCCTGTTAGCCATGGGCCGGACTGATGGGATGTGAAGATACAAAGAACGGAGACTTTACCCGTGTCCGGGCGGGACTCTCCTTGGCGTGGAAGGCAAGCTTGACGATCAAACATGTAGATTCCCTTCTTTGTAACCGACCTTGTGTAACCCTAGATCCTCCCGGTGTCTATATAAACCGGAGGACTTAGTCCGGAGGGGAGATTCATGATCATAGTCATACATGCTAGGCTTTTAGGGTTTAGCCATTACGATCTCGTGGTAGTTCAACTCTTGTAATACTCATATTCATCAAGATCAATCAAGCAGGAAGTAGGGTATTACCTCCATAGAGAGGGTCCGAACCTGGGTAAACATTGTGTCCCCTGTCTCCTGTTACCATCGACCTTAGTCGCACAGTTCAGGACCCCCTACCCAAGATCCGCCGGTTTTGACACCGACATTGGTGCTTTCATTGAGAGTTCCATTGTGTCGTCCCTTAAAGGTTTGATGGCCCCTTCAATCATCAACAACGATGTTGTCCAAGGTGAGACCTTCCTCCCCGGGCAGATCTTTGTGTTCGGCGGCTTCGCACTGCGGGCCAACTCGTTTGGCCATTTGGAGCAGATCGATAGCTACGCCCTTGGCCACCAGGTCAGATTTGTGAGCTTGAACTACGTTGCAGACACTTGTGGAGATTTGATCTTCACCGGATTCGAGACCGCAGCAACCACTCCTGGTCACCTCGATGAACATGACCTAAATCTGTCATCGAAACGCATCCAGGAGATAGCTCCTGTAACCGCTCTGGCCTTAGATCTGGAGCAGACTTCGCCATCCAAGGACGGGAAGCTCAAACCCGCCACGGAGGCCACAGATTCCCCGATGTTGGAGCCGCACATGGACTTAACCGTACACGATATCTGTGTCACCGGAACTCCAGACTCGTCTCTGGTTGTAAGTTTTGAACCATGTGAGTCCGCGGACGCCGAACTTGATCGCTTATCGATCTTCGAGTTCCGCACCGCAGACATCTTACAGCACTCGCCCTTGGGCGATGTGCTAAACTCATTAAAGAACCTGTCCTTGGCGGGGGACCCACAGCCGAACTATGTCCGATTTGAACTAGGGGCTGACAATGGAGAATTTTGCTTCCCACCCGCCACCCACTTCATAGCCACGGTCGAGGATTTAACCGACACGCTTGATTACGGCTCCGAAGACATCGACGGTATGGACGACGATGCTGATGAGGAGCAAAACCAAAATCCGCCATTCACTGGACGCTGGACGGCCACTTCTTCGTACGATGTGTACATGGTGGATACGCCCAAAACAACAAACAACGATGACAAAGAAAATCCAGTCGAGAATAAACCTCGTGAGACACAGCAAAAACGTCGGCGTCCTCGGCACCGCTCTAAGTCACGTCGTTCATAGGACAACAATGCTTGCACCGGAGAAAATAATACTCTGGACGATGCCAAAAACAATGAAGACCTTGCTGAGTAAACGTCCGAACAGGAGGAGCAAGAAAACGGGCAAACTAGCCCCAAGGAACAGGCCAGGCCCAACGACTCAGAGGACGGTAGTTATCTTCCGCTCTCTGAGGATGAGGAAAGTCTCGGCAACAAAGATTTCATTGTGCCTGAGGAACCTCTCGAGCAGGAGCGCTTCAAGCGCCAGCTAATAGCCACCGCAAGGAGCCTGAAAAAGAAGCAGCAGCAGCTTCAAGCTAACCAAGATCTGCTTGTCGACAGGTGGACTGATGTTCTGGCAGCCGAAGAATACGGCCTCAGATGACGAGCCTTGGCGAGTTCGGTCTCTTGAACCGATGCATCACGCTCCAAGGTCTCGCACTTCCTCACCGCGTCTTGGAGCTCTTGACGGACCTCGTTGACATGGGCCTTGAGCTTCTTACGAGCAGCCTGTTCCTTGACAGCCTTTCCCTCGGCTTCGGTCAGGGCCTTTCTGAGGGCTTTGACCTCGGTCGTCGCCCCTACTCATATCATGACACTTCAGTCAATATACATCATTTTAATCTTTCTCGAATATACAACGGGCTATTACATACCTTGCTTCTCCTGGAGCTGCCTCTTCACTTGGCTGAGCTCCTCCTCGACCTGCTCCAGTCTCTGCTTCAGTCCGGAGACCTCGGCAGTATGCGAGGCTGCGGCCAACAGCGACGCTTGTGTAACATCCCAAATTTCCCATTTGGAATGTTTTACAATTATAGCTAAGCATCTATGCATTATTGTTTGAATTGAGTGACATTTGAATTATTTCAGAGGTTTTTGAGTTTGTTGGAACTTGAATTCAAATTGGCAGTTGAATTTACTTCAAAACAATGCCTGACAAATACTTGAGAAAAAGTATGAGAGGAGTAAACATGACACTCCAAAAATGTCAGAAGAAAAGTTTTGCCAAAAAGTTTGAATTCAAATTTGATTTTATTTGGGATTTCTAGAAAATGTTTTTTTTAAGTTTGAGTTTTGCCCCTGGAAAAATGTCCGAGTTGTAGGATAAATTCCCTTGAGAATTTTGATATATATATGTCCTATATAAAAATAATATATATTCTCTCTTCCCTCTAATTCAAAAAAAAAACCCAGGCGCCAGCCAGGCCAACCGGCCCAGCCAGCGCCGAGCGCAGCCCACCAGCGGGCCAGGCGCAGCCCACCAGCGCCCAAGCCGGCCTGCCCCAGCGCCCCGCGCCCGAATCCCCTCCCCCTCGGTTGCCCGCTCGCTCTCCTCTCCCCCTCTCTCACCGACGCGCCGGCCCCACCCCTTCTCTTTCCCCTCGCCCACGTCTCGCCGCGCCAGAGCGCGACCGCCGCCGCCCGTCGCCGCGATCTTCACGGGATCACGATCCCGAGTCGCCCCCTGCCCCAAGATGATGCCCTATAAATACCTACGCCCCTCCTCCCCCGATCCCCCCTAAAACCTAGCCGAAAACCCACCGCAGCTCGCACCCTCGCCGAACGCATCTCGCCGCCGCCGCCTCGGTTCGCCGCCGTTTCTGCCACCGGTGAGCCACCCCTCGACCTCCAAGCTACCCCACCCGAACCGCCACTTCCTCCCGCACCTCTTTGACATCCTCTCTCCGCTCAGGGATCGCCGGAGTCGCCGCCTTGAGCATCACCGCCCGTCGCGGAGTTGCAGAGCACCAGGAGCCCGGCCGAGCTCGTTCCACTCGTCTCCGTCGTCCCCGACCGCTGCAACCGCCACCCTCGACCTCACCTCGCTCCGCCGCATCTCCCTGACGTCACCGCCGTCGCCCCGGACCACCGGAGCCGCTGCCCATCGCCGCCCGAGCCGTCGTCGTCCGTCATCGCCGTCGAGTCGCTGTAAGCCGCCGGAACCCCCCACCATCGTTGGATCGCGCATGAACGGCTTAGATTAGACTAGCGAAGGGTTAGGTTTTATTTAGATTAGATCGGTTTTAGTTGGTTTTTAGTCCGGTTTAGTTCCTGGTTTAGTTAGACTGGCCCGATCGGTTTATTTTCTGTTAGCCTCGGGCATGCATTAGTTATATATCGCCTGAGCGTTAGATAGGCCCGTTGGCGCTAGTTTTTCTTTTTAGTTATATTTTCGTTTCTATTTTTAACAGAATAGTTCCAGTTTTGTAAAATCCGTATCTCTTAGGTTACTTAATATTTTTAGTTGATTCTTTTTTTGTTAGTTTGCAAATTTCCTATAGTTTCTGTAGAAAATAGCTTAGGCCATGTTTAGGTTTTTTTAAAAATAGTTTTATTTTAGTTTTAGACAGATTAGTATTTCTGCTATAAATTGAGTTAGGATTATTTTATTTTAGTGATTCTTTTTGTCACTGCCTTGTTTTGACTTTGCCTAGCAGTAGGAATTTATTTGGGTATTTATAGTATTTATTAAAAATAGTTTTTATACGAAAACAAGCTCTTTTAGTTTATTTAGCTTGCTGCTGTTTTCTGTTGTTCTAGGTATTTTTAAAATTTTATTTTACCTATGTTATAGTTTATTTTAGATTAGTTTCTGTAGTTTTAGAACGTGAACTTAGTTGTTGGCTTGGATTTCTTCGAGTTTTCTTTGGTTTTGGTTCGATTGTTTTGTGTGTTTTATGTTAGCATGCTGTTATGTTAAGTGAGTGTATGTTTTTATGCTTATATGATTATTGTTTGCTTCGATAGAATTTCCGGAGTGCGAAGCCTACTATCACGAGTCCCTAGCTTTCGAAGACCGTCAGCCAGGCAAGTCATTTGATCATGTTTTCTTTTACAATACCTATGATTTTATTGCATTAGAATTATACCTCCCCACCATGCATGCAGTAGGAGAATTTTAAGTTATGTTCTTGAGTAGTATCATGAGGTAGGATGAACCCAATTCCCCTTGTTACCATTGCCCGGGACGATGTAGTTTATTTTGCTATGCTCGTAGACGGGGTTGGTTGAGTGATTCATAAGGGAGATGCGAGAGTCAAGATGATGACAACCCCATGACTTCAAGCTCAAGATGGACTTCAAAATTCACTACTGGGTGGAGGACGGTTGACGGGCAC
>LR880969.1:20592764-20608851 GCA_904067115.1 Aegilops sharonensis | reverse complement strand
TCCATCTACCTTCTGTTTAGATGTGGTTTTATGTTTTAGTTAGTGTTTGTGCCAAGTTAAACCTATAGGATCTTCTTGGATAATAGTTATTTGATCTTGCTGTAATTTCCAGAAACTTTCGGTTCACGAAAATAATTGTTAAAAATCACAAGAACGTGATAAAATAGTGATTCCAATTGCTTCTGATCAATAAACAAATTTCCTAGGTCTTCCTATTTTCTCTGAATTTTTGTAGTTCCAGAAGTTTGCGTTAGTTACAGATTACTACAGACTGTTCTGTTTTTGACAGATTCTGTTTTTCGTGTGTTGTTTGCTTATTTTGATGAATCTATGGCTAGTAAAATAGTTTATCATCCATAGAGAAGTTGGAATACAGTAGGTTTAACACCAATATAAATAAAGAATGAGTTCATTACAGTACCTTGAAGTGGTCTTTTGTTTTCTTTCGCTAACGGAGCTTACGAGATTTCTGTTGAGTTTTGTGTTGTGAAGTTTTCAAGTTTTGGGTGAATTTTTTTGATGGAATATGGAACAAGGAGTGGCAAGAGCCTAAGCTTGGGGATGCCCGATGATAATCCAATGACACCAAAAAGTCAAAGCTTGGGGATGCCCCGGAAGGCATCCCCTCTTTCGTCCACTTCCATCGGTAACTTTACTTGGAGCTATATTTTTATTCATCACATGATATGTGTTTTGCTTGGAGCGTCTTGTATTATTTGCGTCTTTGTTTGTTAGTTTACCACAATCATCCTTGCTGTACACACCTTTTGAGAGAGCCATACATGAATTGGAATTTGTTAGAATACTCTATGTGCTTCACTTATATCTTTTGAGCTTGATAGTTTTGCTCTATGTGCTTCACTTATATCTTTTGAGCTTGATAGTTTTCCTCTAGTACTTCACTTATATCTTTTAGAGCACGGTGGTGGATTTGTTTTAAAGAAACTATTGATCTCTCATGCTTCACTTAGATTATTTTGAGAGTCTTAAATAGCATGGTAATTTGCTTAATAATAATATGCTTGGTATTCAAGATTTGTAAAACTTTCTTTTGAGTGCGTCGAATACTAAGAAAAGTTTGATGCTTGATAATTGTTTTGAGATATGGAGATGATAATATCAAAGTCGTGATAGTTGAGTAGTTGTGAATTTGAGAAATGCTTCTGTTGAAGTTTGCAAGTCCCGTAGCATGCACGTATGGTAAACGTTATGTAACAAATTTGAAACATGAGGTGTTATTTGATTGTCCTCCATATGAGTGGCGGTCGGGGACGAGCGATGGTCTTTTCCTACCAATCTATCCCCCTAGGAGCATGCGCGTAGTGCTTTGGTTTTTGATGGCTTGTAGATTTTTGCATAAGTATGTGAGTTCTTTATAACTAATGTTGAGTCCATGGATTATACACACTCTCACCTTTCCATCATTGCTAGCCTCTTCGGTACCATGCATTGCCCTTTCTCACATTGAGAGTTGGTGCAAACTTCACCGGTGCATCCAAACCCCGTGATATCATACGCTCTTTCACAAATAAACCTCCCTATATCTTTCTCAAAACAGCCACCATACCTACCTATTATGGCATTTCCATAGCCATTCCGAGATATATTGCCATGCAACTTTCCACCATACCGTTCTTCATTGCACATTCATCATTGTCATATTGCTTAGCATGATCATGTAGTTGACATAGTATTTGTGGCAAAGCCACCATTCATAATTCTTTCATACATGTCACTCTTGGTTCATTGCATATCCCGGTACACCGCCAGAGGCATTCATATAGAGTCATACTTTGTTCTAGTATCGAGTTGTAATCATTGAGTTGTAAATAAATAGAAGTGTGATGATCATCATTTTCTAGAGCATTGTCCCAATAAAAAAGAAAGGCCAAAGAAAAAAATAAGGCCCAAAAAAAGGGGCAATGTTACTATCTCTTTTTCCACTCTTGTGCTTCAAAGTAGCACCATGTTCTTCATATAGCGAGTCTCATATAATGTGCTTCAAAGTAGCACCATGTTTTTCATATAGAGAGTTTCATATGTTTTCACTTTCATATACTAGTGGGAATTTTTCATTATAGAACTTGGCTTGTATATTCCAACGATGGGCTTCCTCAAATGCCCTAGGTCTTCGTGAGCAAGCAAGTTGGATGCACACCCACTTAGTTTCTTTTGTTAAGCTTTCATACATTTATAGCTCTAGTGCATCCGTTGCATGGCAATCCCTACTCCTTGCATTAACATCAATTGATGGGCATCTCCATAGCCCGTTGATTAGCCTCGTTGATGTGAGACCTTCTCTTTTTTGTCTTCTCCACATAACCCCCATCATTATATTCTATTCCACCCATAGTGCTATGTCCATGGCTCGCGCTCATATATTGCGTGAAAGTTTATAGGTTTGAGATTACTAAAGTATGAAACAATTGCTTTGCTTGTCATCGGGGTTGTGCATGATGAGAGCATTCTTGTGTGACGAAAATGGAGCATGACTAAACTATATGATTTTGTAGGGATGAACTTTCTTTGGCCATGTTATTTTGAGAAGACATAATTGCTTTGTTAGTATGCTTGAAGTATTATTATTTTTATGTCAATATGGACTTTTGTCTTGAATCTTTCGGATCTGAATATTCATACCACAATTAAGAAGAATTACATTGAAATTATGCCAAGTAGCACTCCGCATCAAAAATTCTCTTTTTATCATTTACCTACTCGAGGATGAGCAGGAATTAAGCTTGGGGATGCCTGATACGTCTCCAACGTATCTATAATTTTTGATTGCTCCATGCTATATTATGTATTGTTTTGGACTATATTGGGCTTTATTTTCCACTTTCATATTACTTTTGGGACTAACCTATTAACCGGAGGCCCATCCCAGAATTGCTGTTTTTTGCCTATTTCAGTGTTTCGAAGAAACGGAATATCAAACGGAGTCCAAACGGAATGAAATCTTTGGGAACGTGATTTTCTCATCGAATAAGACCCAGGAGACTTGGACCCTCTGTCAAGAAAGCTCCGAGGCGGCCACGAGGGTGGAGGGTGCGCCCCCTACCTCGTGGACCCCTCGAGGCTCCACCGACGTACTTCTTCCTCCTATATATACCTACGCACCCGCGTCAGATCAGATACGGAGCCAAAAACCTAATTCCACCGCCGCAACTTTCTGTATCCACGAGATCCCATCTTGGGGCCTGTTCCGGAGCTCCGCCGGAAGGGGATTCCACCATGGAGGGCTTCTACATCAACATCATAGCCTCTCCGATGAAGTGTGAGTAGTTTACCTCAGACCTTCGGGTCCATAGTTAGTAGCTATATGGCTTCTTCTCTCTTTTTGGATCTCAATACAATGTTCTCCCCCTCTCTCGTGGAGATCTATTCGATGTAATCTTCTTTTTGCGGTGTGTTTGTTGAGATCGATGAATTGTGGGTTTATGATCAAGATTATCTATGAGCAATATTTGAATCTTCTCTGAATTCTTTTATGTATGATTGAGTTATCTTTACAAGTCTCTTCGAATTATCCGTTTGGTTTGGCCAACTAGATTGGTAGTTCTTGCAATGGGAGAAGTGTTTAGCTTTGGGTTCAATCTTGCGGTGTCCTTTCCCAGTGACAGTAGGGGCAGCAAGGCACATATTGTATTGTTGCCATCGAGGATAACAAGATGGGGTATTTATCATATTGCATGAATTTATTCCTCTACATCATGACATCTTGTTTAAGGGGCTACTCTGTTTTCATTAACTTAATACTCTAGATGCATGCTGGATAGCGGTCGATGAGTGGAGTAATAGTAGTAGATGCAGGCATGAGTCGGTCTACTTGTCTCGGACGTGATGCCTATATACATGATCATACCTAGATACTCTCATAACTATGCTCAATTCTGTCGATTGCTCAACAGTAATTCGTTCACCCACCGTAAAATACCTATGCTCTTGAGAGAAGCCACTAGTGAAATCTATGGCCGCCGAGTCTATTTTCATCATATTAATCTTCCTACGCTTTATTATTGCTTTGCTCTTTACTTTGCCTTTTATTTTACTTTGCATCTTTATATCAAAAAATACCAAAAATATTATCTATCATCTCTATCAGATCTCACTCTCGTAAGTGACCGTGAAGGGATTAACAACCCCTATTCGCGTTGGTTGCGAGGAGCTATTTGTTTTGTGTAGGTACGAGGGACTTGCGCATTGCCTCCTACTGTATTGATACAGTGGTTCTCAAAAAATGAGGGAAATACTTACGCCACTCTGCTGCATCATCCTCTCCTCTTCGGGGAAAACCAACGCAAGCTCAAGATGTAGCAATGTGCCTCTCCGACCCGCTGGATTCTGCCTCACCAAACACCTTCATGATCTTATTGTCGCGACGGCGACTCTCCTTGGAAGCAACGTGAGTCCTGTATTGCCCCTTTGCCTGCATGCAGAACATAGTCTTCATGTTGTCCTTCAGCTTCTTGGCCCACTAGGGCTCAGTGGATGAAGAGGCATGTCCAGTAGGACGGTCCTCAGCTGCAATCTCCTCCTCAGTTTCCTCTCCATCCACAGCCATCTTAGCAGCCGCTGCCTCAGCACGAGTGGTAGTGTTAGCCCACTGGGGCTTGATGCGAAGTATGATGGGATCATGACGGATCCAGTTAGGTGCCAGAAACTCATCCTGAGGGAAGCGCTGCTCCCAAGTCTTCGAGATCAGTAGAAACAGGTAATGTCCATAGATGGGAACCTTACGGTTGAACACCGCAAAGCGAAGCTCGCATCACATGACGTGGGAAACATCCAAGGGCTGAGTCTGAGAGATCCGCGCCTCCTCACAGATAAGCAACATGTCCACAAGATAAGCATGCACCTTGTCCTTGTCCCCAATGCGTGGGAAGAGAGAGTTGCGGAAGATCCGGTGCATGATGTCAAGGAAAGAGTTTAGCACCCATGTCTTCTTACCACTTGGGAGGACCTTCTCAACATAGTATGGCATGAGCCTGTTCTTGTTGGCAGACTCAGGGTTGGCATGAGGGCGAACACCAACGGGCGTGTTGAGCCCCTCATCAGGAACACTGAGCAACGCCATGAATTCCTGCCACGTAGCAGTCAGCTGACGTCCATTGATCATCCAGGTCATCCTCCGATCCTCCTCAGTGTGAAAGTGAACTGAAGCAAAGAACTGGGCCACAAGCTCGGGATCATAGTCCAGGTGAAAGGAGATCACATCCTCAATGGAAAACTGCTCCACGAGATCCAAGGCCTCACCAAAGTAGGCACGGTGCTTCTCCTCCCTCATGTGATGCATATCAATCCAGTGCACGTCCACATAGATGTTCTTCTTGCCCTTGATCACATCCAGGTAGATGAGGTTCTGCTGCTTGGTCCAGAACAGATCATTGCCTCTGATGATGGCACGAGGATTCACATAAGGGTTGATCCTCCTTCGAGCGATAACCTCTGCTTGTGGAATCTCATCCATGCCCATGGTGGGCTCCTTCTGCTTGGTGGCGGTGGTCTTGGTCCTGCGTTGGGGGGCATTGGAGCCCTCTGGAGCTTCGTCTTGATTGCGCAGACGCTTGGAGCTTGTGGCACGACTGGGATTGGAACGGCGAGCAGGAGCACCAGAGCCACCACCTAAGACACCAAAAACAAAACACACACGACCAGCAAGAAGAATCAATGAAAAGACCGCAGCAAAACAAGGGAAACATGTAGGAAGCATACGTGGTAATTGCCAAGAAGAAGATTGGACAACAACGGTAATACTGCCAGATCGCACGGTACTAAAATTTTAGTACCGCTCCTAGCCGCGGTAGTACCGCGTGAAGACACGGTAATACCGGGGCTCGTAGCGGTAGTAGGATGTTAGTACCGTAGCACGTGCGGTAGTACCGCACCTGAAGGGTAGTACCGGACAAGCGGTAGTATCGCACCGGAGGGGCGGTAGTACCGCGCGTCATCAGATCCGAACCACTTTGAATCTGAGAAGAACCGCGAAAATGTGACGGTACTACGGTTGATCAAATCTACCACGGGACAACATATCAAGTATAATTTCTACGCAACACAACTCTCCTACATCCTACTCTTGCATAGATTTGACCGAAAATCTCAGGAACACATGCATCTCCCCAAAAACCTAGAGGCAAAAAAATAACCAAGAAAGAGAGGGACTTGGGGAGGAACCTTGTTCCATGGCAAGAGGAAGTGGTGGGGAACGATCCCACCGGTCGGAATCCGAGGAGAGTGGCCGGAGACGGAGATCCGGCGAGGTTCACCGGCGCCGTTCTTGAGTAGGAGAGAGAGAGGCGGCGGGGAGAGAGACGAATGAATGGGTATGGGGGAGTTGGAACTCCCCCTGCCCGGGTCTTAACCCCACGCGCACTCGTCAGCATGGTAGTACCGCGCCTCATCGCGGTAGTACCGCTAGGGCGGAAGTACCGCACCGAAGCGGTAGTACCGCTCTCCCAGGCGGCGGTAAAAAATTACTGCCGCGCTAGGTGCGGTAGTACCGTGCACTCCATATGCGGTAGTACCGTGGCTGGCCGCGTTAGTACTGCGAGCTCAAGAAGATGCACGTTTCAAGCACAAGAAAAAGAGGTCTTCGCACGGAATCTTCAAGGCAACAAGACACCACAAGCACACGCTCAACACGAAGAATGAAAGGCAAAAGACAACAAGAAACAACCTCGAGACACAACCTCTCCAAAGAGAGGGCGGTGGCCGGAACCACCTATGTTTGAGTCAATTGGTATGGCCCCGTGAAGAATTATCCTTGGGCCCATGACCAAAACTCGTCTTTGAAGCACAAGTACCATAAAAAATGGCTAATGTGAAAGAGTTGATCAATTTATGCATAATGGGGGAGGGAGAGTTCATTGAGAGAACAACACTCCCCCAATGTCCATGCCTACATCTAAACAAGACATCAAGTTGAGTATGGTGGGGTGTGCAAGGGTTCAAGAACCATTGCTCGAATCAATGATATTTAGCTCATGCCTTAACTCGCGAAATCTTGCTTCATCCAACGGCTTCGTGAAAATATCTGCAAGATTATCATGAGTGTTTACGTAGTTGAGCTCGATCTCCCCTCGCCTAATGTGATCCCGGATAAAGTGATACCGAATCTCAATATGCTTCGTCTTGAAGTGTTGCACCGGGTTGAGAGAAATCTTAATGGCACTTTCATTGTCACACCAAAGAGGCACTTTGTCACAAATGACACCGTAATCCTTTAAAGTTTGCCTCATCCATAAGAGTTGCGCAAAACAACTACCGGCTGCCACATACTCCGCTTCGGTGGACGAGAGAGACACACAACTTTGCTTTTTAGAAGACCAACTTACCAAAGAGCAACCAAGGAATTGGCACCCTCCGGAAGTAGACTTCCTATCCACTTTGTCTCCCGCCCAATCGGAGTCCGAATACCCTACAAGCTTGAATTTGCTCCTCTTGGGTACCATAAGCCAAAGTTTGGGGTATGAGCCAAATATTGAAAGATTCGCTTGACCGCCACAAAGTGGCTTTCCTTAGGTGCAGCTTGAAACCATGCACAAATTCCCACACTCAACATAATATTCGGTCTAGATGCACAAAGGTAAAGCAAGGATCCAATCATGGAGCGATATACCTTTTGATCCACCGCTTTACCATTGGGATCGATGTCAAGTTGGCACTTGGTGGACATCGGAGTGGACGCTGGCTTGACATCACTTAGCTTGAATCTCTTGAGCATGTCTTGAGTGTATTTGGCTTGGTTGATGAAGGTTCCTTCTCTTCTTTGCTTCACTTCAAAACCGAGAAAGAACTTCAACTCTCCCATGGAAGACATCTTGAACTTTGAGGTCATGAGTGCGGCAAATTCCTCATTGAAAGCTTTGTTAGGGGAACCAAAGATAATGTCATCAACATATAGTTGGCACACAAACAACTCCCTTTGACCTTCTTAGTAAAAGGAGTGGGGTTGATTAGCCCAACTTCAAACCCACGATCTTGTAACAACTCGGTAAGGTGGTCATACCACACACGTGGGGCTTGTTTAAGGCCATAGAGTGCCTTATCGAGTTGATACACATGATCGGGAAAGTAGGGATGCTCGAACCCGGGGGGTTGCTTGACATATACCAACTCATTAATAGGACCATTAAGAAAAGCACTCTTCACATCCATTTGTTGCAACTTAAAGTTGTGATGAGAAGCATATGCAATCAACAAACGAATGGATTCAAGGCGAGCAATGGGAGCAAAGGTTTCACCATAGTCGATACCCTCGACTTGGGAGTAGCCTTGTGCCACCAATCTTGCCTTGTTACGAATGATGGTCCCATGAGCATCTTGCTTGTTCTTGAATATCCACTTGGTTCCAATGAAATTGTGGTTCCCCGTCGGCCTTGGCACCAATCTCCACACCTTGTTGTACTCGAAGTTGTTGAGTTCTTCATGCATGGCATTAAGCCAATCCGGATCTTCAAGGGCTTCATATACCTTTTGGGGTTCAACACAAGAGACAAACGCGTGATGTTCACAATAGTTTGCCAATTGTCTATGAGTGCTTACCCCCTTTTGAATGCTTCCAAGCACATTTTTCATGAGATGACCCATGGTGGAGAGCTTGGATGCAATCTTAGCGGCACGGCACTCCAATTCCTCCTCGGTGCTGAGTTGAGGAGCGGTCACTTGATCATCTTGAGCGTCGTTTTGAGCTTGTTCTTGATCTTGAACTTGCTCGGAGGAGAGAACTTGACCTTGGGCATCAC
Organism: Aegilops sharonensis; assembly: GCA_904067115.1. NCBI lineage: Eukaryota > Viridiplantae > Streptophyta > Magnoliopsida > Poales > Poaceae > Aegilops > Aegilops sharonensis. The sequence continues at coordinate 20,600,104 of LR880969.1, read as the reverse complement.
TTGGTGTATCAACACCGTCTTGAGCATGATCTTGCCCTTGGTCTTGTTCATGAGCTTGAGGGCCTTCACTTTGTTCTTCGGAAGCGTGTGGGCCTTGGGTTGGTGATGGCTCCACTTGAGTGGAACATTGTCCTTCTCCTTCGGCCACAAGGGGTTCCTCAATGGGTAGGATAAAACCAACACCCATTCTTCTTATGGCTTGAGGAGGAATTTCATCACCTACATCACAAGTGCCACTTTGCTCCACTTGGGAGCCATTATTCTCATCAAACTCCACATTACACGTCTCCTCAATAAGTCCCGTGGATTTATTGAGGACACGGTAAGCATGAGAGTTTGTAGCATAACCAACAAAAAAGCCCTCATATGCTCTAGCCTCAAATTTAGACAAACAAACACCTTTCTTGAGAATGAAACACTTACACCCGAACACCCGAAAGTACTTAAGGTTGGTTTTTACTGGTGAGTATCTCATATGGAGTCTTGTTCAAGCCCTTGCGGAGTTAGAGCCGATTGGATGCATGACATGCGGTGTTGATGGCTTCGGCCCAAAAGTTGTATGGAGACTTGAACTCCGCCATCATGGTCCTTGCCGCATCCATCAACGTCCGGTTCTTCCTCTCTGCAACACCGTTTTGTTGAGGGGTGTAAGGTGCGGAATATTGATGCTTGATCGCCTGATCACTAAGAAACTCATCCAAGGTGTAGTTCTTGAACTCGGTGCCATTGTCACTTCTTATTGTCAAAATCTTTGCATTGTGTTGACGTTGGGCTTCATTTGCAAAGTCAATGACCGTTTGTTGGGTCTCGCTCTTCCTCTTGAAGAAATATACCCAAGTGTATCTTGAATAGTCATCCACAATCACCAAGCAATACTTCCTACCCCCAAGACTATCAAAGGATGGAGGCCCAAAGATATCCAAATGAAGGAGCTCCAAAGGCCTCTTCGAGTAAATGATAAGTCGTGGGAGGGTGAGCCTTCTCATGTAGCTTTCCTTCGATACAAGCACTGCAAGCACGATCTTTAGCACAACTAACATTCGTCAGTCCACGGACATGGTCCCCCTTGAGAAGACTTTGCAAAGATCTCATATTGACATGGGCTAAACGGCGATGCCAAAGCCATCCCACGTCAACTTTAGCCATTAGGCATGTCGCGGTCTTAGTGGGTCGCTCTGAAAAGTTAATCACATAGAGACCGTTCTCGACATGCCCAACAAAGGCTACTTTAATAGTCTTGCTCCGCAAGAGGGCCACGGTATCAATATCAAAGAAAGTGGCAAAGCCCATGATTGCAAGTTGACAAACGGAAAGTAAATTGTATGCAAGGGACTCAACAAGCATGACCTTCTCGATCGTGAGATCATGAGAAATGACAACCTTGCCGAGTCCCAATACCTTAGAAGATGAGGCATCACCCCGCTCGACATTGGTGGGCATAGATGGAATCTTGTGCACGTCCACCACCAAGTCCTTGCTTCCGGTCATATGATTTCTAGCTCCACTATCGAGCAGCCATGATCCCCCACCGGAAGCAAACACCTACAAGAGATCAATGCTTGGTTTTAGGTACCCATTTTCTAATGGGTCCTTTGATGTTAGTAACAAGGGTCTTAGGAACCCAAATAGACCATTCAATATATTCATGAGGAGAACCAACAAATTTGGCATAAACATGCCCATCACTAGCACGGCATAACACATAAGAAGGATTAAAGTCGCCGGCTTTGTTGGGAGGGGTGGCATTGCCCTTCTTGACACCGCCACCCTTCGCATTGTTCTTCTTCTCCTTGGAACCACCCTCTCCCTCCTTCACAAAAGTTTGCTTGAGAGGAGGAGGTCGTTTGGTCTTATCATTCTTCTTCTTGTTCTTGGATTTGGGTGCGAACCCAATCCCCTCCTTGGCCACAACTTCCTTTTGATTGCTCAAAAGGTCGTTGAGGTTCTTCTCACCTTGTATGCATGACACAAGGCCTTTCTCAAGTTGCTCCTTCAACTTAGCATTCTCCTCAACAAGATGCACATGCTCACAATAAGGGTTAGTAGCATTTGCATTATCAATTAACACCATGTGAGGAAAGGTGGCTTTATCCTTGGTTAGCTTCACTTGGAGTTGATCATGAGACCCCTTGAGGCTAGAATGAACACCCTTCAAGACTTTGTGAGCCTTGTCGAGAATGTCAAACTCCTCTTTGAGTCTAGCTAGATCAACCCCAAGCTTTGCCTTCTCGGGGTTTAGCACACGAGAAACAACAAGAGCATGATCAAGATCTTTCTTTAACTTAGCATGATCATCGTTGTGTGACTCCTCAAGAGCCAAATGAAGACCACGCTCTTCCTCAAGAGCATTGGAAATATCCGAGATCTCATCGGCATAGTCACGACTATGCCCCTCCATCTTAGAGATGGTATCTTCGTGAGCCTCGATCATGTCATTGGCTTCACCAAGTTGTTCCAAGAGAGCAACGAAATGCTTCTTGGATTTACCCTTGAGTTTACTCATAAAGGTCTCAAACTCATTCTCCTCCACATTTGGTCCCTCATGTTCATCAATGCTATCCATCAAAGAAGGATGATTAATGATGGTAGTTTTGATGTTGGGGGTTACCTTGTTGGTGGCTTTAGCCATGAGGCACTTGGCGGTGATGCTCTCATTGGGTGAGTCGAAGAGAGACACCCGTGGAGTCGTCGCAATGGCAACGGAGGCCATGGCAACCGACTCACCATCTTCATCATCGTCATCATCCTCATTGTACTCTTCTTGTACCACCAATGCCTTGGGAGGCGTCTTCTTGGTGAAGTTGCTCTTGTTGGGGAACGACTTGGCCTTGTCCTTTCGGATGAGCTTGCCACCATTGTCTTCCCTCTTCTCGTAAGGGCATTCCGCAACAAAATGGCTCACATTGCCACAATTGAAGCACATACTCACTCGTTGCTTGCCCTTTGCGCCACTTGAATTGTTCTTGTTGAAGTTGGGCCTTGAGTTCTTGCTCCAAAATTGCCTTGAAGCAAGGGCCATGTGTTCATGATAGCCATACTTCGTATCTTCGAGGTTGCTCTCCTCTTCTTCCTCTTCATCCTCTTCCTCCATACTAACCTTGGCCTTTAGAGCAAGGTTGGGCTTCTTTACTCTTTGAGAGTGAAGTACCGCATTGTCAGCGGTCTTGTCCAAGATGCTCATAGCAACGAACTCATCCAACACGTAACTTGAGGAAAAGGTGTGGAAGTCCGACCTTTGACGAATGACAGAGGACATGGCTTTGTGGTAGGGCATCATTGCCTTGAGGAATTTGCGCTTGATCCAATTGTCATCTGTGTCCTTACTTCCATGATCTCGGAGAGAGACCGCGAGTTTGGTTACCCTTCGATAAAGCTCACGAGGTTCTTCATCTTATTTCATTGCAAACTCATCAGCTTCATCTTGCACCACTTCATAGTTGGAGCTTTGAATGCTTGCGCTTCCCCGATAGAGGGAAACCACTTGGTGCCAAGCATCTTTGGCCAAGGAGTAGGGCCGGAGATGAGGAAGGTCTTCGGGTGGGATTGCTTCTTGGATGATGAAGAGAGCATTCTCATTGAATTTATTATCCACGGCTTCTCTAGGAGTGAAGTTGCTTCGGTCATGCGGATAGAAACCTTCTTCAATGATTCTCCAAAGGTTAGTGTTGACATGATTTAAATGACGCTTAAAACGATAGACCCAAGAATCAAATTCTACATTCTTCTCAATCTTAGGGGCCGGGCCGGCATGATTCAAATGAGTGGAAGGAAGCGGTCCACCATAGACAAGTGGAGGTTCCACATGGGCAAAGATGCCGGTGCCATTTTTACCACTAGAAGAAGGAGCTTTCTCGCTAGCAGCTTCCCCCTTGTCGGAGGTAGCATACGCCACCTTGTTAGTGGGATCATCCACTTTCAACGGTGCGGTGGAAAGTTTAAGCCCTTCTAAGAATATATTAAACATGCTTTCGACCTCGGTCGTCATGGAGGTATTCAATGTGTCCAACGCCACATTGAATTCCTCACGGGAGACCGCAATTCCCCCATCTCCCGTAGACGAGACCGGATTCACACCGGAGTGCTCCTCCACCTCGTCTATGACGTCAACCATACTCTTCGGACGGTAAAGTCCTTAATAAAGAGACGAGGCTCTGATACCAATTGAAAGGATCAATATAGTTGACTAGAGGGGGGGGGGGTGAATAGGCAACAAATAATTTTTAGCTTTTCTTTACCAATCTAAACTTTGCATCAAAGTAGGTTGTCTAGATATGCAACTAGGTGAGCAACCTATATGATGCAACAACAATAAGGACACAAGCAAGCAAGAGATATAACACAAAAATCTTGCACAAGTAAAGGCACGAGATAACCAAGAGTGGAGCCGGTGGAGACGACGATGTGTTACCGAACTTCCTTCCCTTTGAAGGGAAGTACGTCTCCGTTGGAGCGGTGTGGAGGCACAATGCTCCCCAAGAAGCCACTAGGGCCACCGTATTCTCCTCACTCCCACACACAATGCGAGATGCCGTGATTCCACTATTGGTGCCCTTGGAGGCGGCGACCGAACCTTTACAAACAAGGTTGGGGCAATCTCCACAACTTAATTGGAGACTCCCAACGACACCACGAAGCTTCACCACAATGGACTATGGCTCCGCGGTGACCTCAACCGTCTAGGGTGCTCAAACACCCAAGAGTAACAAGATCCGCAAGGGATTAGTGGGGGGAATCAAATTTCTCTTGGTGGAAGTGTAGATCGGGGCCTTCTCAACCACTCCCGAGCAAACCAACAAGTTTGATTGGCTAGGGAGTGAGATCGGGCGAAAATGGAGCTTAGGGTTGGAAGAGGTAGTCAACTCGGGGAAGAAGACACCCCTTATATAGTGGAGAGACAAATCCAACTGTTATCCACCAACCCATTCTGCGCAGCACGGTACTACCGCGCCGGGACAGCGGTACTACCGCAGGCAGACGCGGTACTACCGCGGGGCCCTATGGTACTATCGCCTGAACAGCACAGCCCTGGCCAGCCCAACCGCACTGAAGCGGAGAGCAGTAGAACCGCACAAGCGGTACTACCGCATCACCTTGCGGTACTACCGCAAGGCAGGGAAGGTCCAGAGAACGGGGAGGCACGGACATAAAAAATTACATCTGTAGAAACTTCCGCTGAGTTGGAGACGATGGAAAAATCCGACACAGTAGTACAGCTGGAGGAGCGGTACTACCGCGTGGCAGCTGAGCCAAGCCAGGGCGCGCGGTACTATCGCGCACAGGGTGCGGTACTACCGCGGGGGTGCGGATGTAAAAAATTACATCCGCCCCTACTACCGCAGTGCAGCGGCACTTGGCCTGGGGGCCACGGTACTACAGCTCCTGAGTAGTGGTACTACCGTGGGCTCCTGAGGTACTACCGCACCGGGGTCCGGTACTACCGTAAGTCACTGCGGTACTACCGCTCCAGGGCGCAGTAATACCGCAAGCCCAATTTCAGCAACCAAGACAAAATGCATAGAGGATGAAACGGAGGATGCTCCAAAATGCACGGGGAAAGGTGGAGACAAGGAATAAAACGTGTACGTGATGATTCCACCCGAACCTTTCCGAAGCGGACCCCCTCTTGATAGTACGGCTTTCCTACGACTCAATTCCACCGAAAAGAAACGTAAAAGGAACATCGTCTTCAATAGTCTTCGAGGGGCACCAAACCTCTTGTGCCTAGCGATGAAACGTTTGAGAAACTCAAGGCACACGATTAGTCCGCAAAAGCATTGTCATCAATCACCAAAACACCTTAGGGATAAATATGCCCTTACAGCCGCGCGGCTCTGTGATGTAGAACCACTGCTTCTGCCACTCCTTGATGTTGGGGATCATTGCAGAAATTAAAAAATTTCTACGCATCACCAAGATCAATCTATGGAGTTTACTACCAATGAGAGGGGAGTGCATCTTCATACCTTTGAAGATCGCGATGCGGAAGCATTGCAAGAACGCGGTCGGTGGAGTTGTACACGAAGCGATTCAGATCGCGGCCGAATCCGATCTAAGCACCGAACAACGGTGCCTCCGCGTTCAACACACGTGCAGCCTGGTGACGTCTCCCGCGCCTTGATCCAGCAAGGGGATAGGGAGAGGTTGGGGAAGACTCCGTCCAGCAGCAGCATGATGGCATGGTGGTCGTGGAGGAGCATGGCACTCCAGCAGGGCTTCACCAAGCACTGCGAGAGACGAGGAGGGAGAGGGGTAGGGTTGCGCCAAGAGAGAGGGAGACTCATGTCTCTGACAGCCCCAAAACCCCCCACTATACATAGGGGGAGGCGAGGGGCTGCGCCCCCATCTAGGGTTCCCCCCCTAGGGGTGGCGGCCAGCCCTAGATGCATCTAGGGGGGCGGCCAAAGGGAAAGAGAGGGGGGCGCACCCTAGGTGGGCCTTAGGCCCATCTGAGCCTAGGGTTTCCCCCTTCTCCCCTTCCCTGCGCCTTGGGCCTCTTGTGGGAGGCACACCAGCCCACCTAGGGGCTGGTCCCTTCCCACACTTGGCCCACGCAAGCCTCCGGGGCTGGTGGCCCCTCCCGGTGGACCCCCGAACCCTTCCGATGGTCCCGGTACGTTACCGATAACGCCCAGAACACTTTCGGTGTCCAAAACGGGACTTCACATATATAAATCTTTACCTCCGGACCATTCCGGAACTCCTCGTGACGTCCGAGATCTCATCCGGGACTCCGAACAACATTCAGTAACCACGTACATCTATTCCCTTTAACCCTAGCGTCATCGAACCTTAAGTGTGTAGACCCTACGGGTTCGGGAACTGTGCAGACATGACCGAGACATTTCTTCGGCCAATAACCAACAGCGGGATCTGGATACCCATGTTGGCTCCCACATGTTCCACAATGATCTCATCGGATGAACCACAATGTCAAGGATTCAATCAATCCCGTATACGATTCCCTTTGTCTACCGGTATAGCACTTGCCCGAGATTCGATCGTCGGTATACCGATACCTTGTTCAATCTCGTTACGGTAAGTCTCTTTACTCGTTCCGTAACACATCATCCCGTGACCAACCCCTTAGTCACATTGAGCTCATTACGATGATGTCTTACCGAGTGGGCCCAGAGATACCTCTCCGCCATACAGAGTGACAAATCCCAGTCTCGATTCGTGCCAACCCAACAGATACTTTCAGGGATACCCGTAGTGTACCTTTATAGCCACCCAGTTACGTTGTGACGTTTGGCACACCCAAAGTACTCCTACGGTATCCGGGAGTTGCACAATCTCATGGTCTAAGGAAAAAGATACTTGGCATTAGAAAAGCTTTAGCA
>LR880969.1:20568006-20586254 GCA_904067115.1 Aegilops sharonensis | reverse complement strand
CGCTTTGCTGAAATGATTAGACCTATTTTCTTACGTATGCGCTTAACTGATATGCTCAAAGTAAATCCTTATGCTAAGTATATGAAGGATATCATTACAAATAAAAGAAAGACACCGGAAGCTGAAATTTCCACCATGCTTGCTAATTACACTTTTAAGGGTGGAATACCAAAGAAACATGGAGATCCGGGTGTTCAAACTATACCATGCTCTATTAAAGGAAATTACGTTAGAACTGCTTTATGTGATCTTGGAGCCGGAGTTAGTGTTATGCCTCTCTCTTTATATCATAGACTTGAATTGAATAAGTTGATACCTTCTGAAATATCTTTGCAAATGGCTGATAAATCAACTGCTATACCTGTCGGTATTTTTGAGGATGTGCCTGTTGTAGTTGCAAATGTCACTATTTTAACGGACTTTGTTATTCTTGATATTCCTGAGGACGATAGCATGTCTATTATCCTTGGTAGACCTTTTCTTAATACTGCAGGGGCTGTTATTGATTGCAACAAAGGCAATGTCACTTTTCATGTTAACGGTAATGAGCATATGGTACACTTTCCGAGGAAACAATCTCAAGTTCATAGCATCAATTCTATTGAAAAAGTTCCAACTACCATTTTTGGAGGTTTTGAATTTCCTCTCCCTACTGTCAAGAAAAAGTATGATATTCTTATTGTTGGGGATTTTCATATCCCCGTTGAGGTAACTTAGTGTTATTCGAAATTTCTCCGGTTCCGTGTTATTCGGAATGAGTTTGTTAACAAGACTTGTTCAACCTTGTTAGTGGATTCATTTTGATGATCACGAGATGGATGAAACTAGAAGGCACAACCTTCTGTACCCTCTTTTTACTTTCTGTTATTTAGGATAAATAAAGCAAAAATAGTATTATCCGTCTGTTTTCTGAATTATTCGTGCATTAAAAAAATACTCCGAAAATAAAAGTGCTCCAAATGCCCTGCAAATTCAGTATGATTTTTTCTGGAATATTTGAGGATTTTAGGCACTGAAAACACTACAGGAGGGCCAAGCACCAGGCCACGAGAGAGGAGGGAGCCCCCCCTGTAGGGCGCGCCCCCTATCTCGTGGGCCCCTGGTGGCTCCCCTCCACTTATGCCAGCACCCACACACTTCATCTTCTACCCAAAAAAATCCCCATCCATCTCAAGCCCGAGTTCTAGCTCGTTTTGCTGCGATTTTCGATCTCTTAGCTCAAAGCTCCATTCACAAAACTGCTTTGGGAGATTGTTGCTTGGTATGTAACTCCTCCATTGGTCCAATTAGTTTTTGTTCTAGTGCTTTATTCATTGCAAATTTTTTCTGCATAGGTGACCATGTTCTTGAGCTTGCATGTTAAAATTTTAAGGTCCCAAGCAATTCCAATGCATGATATAGGCTCTAGGCACTTGTAGGAGTAGTTGCTATCAATCTTGTTTAGTTTTATTCACTTTTATTTTGAAGTTACTAAAATTTCAGAAATTTTCAGAAAAAGAAATATGCTTAGAAGAATGTACCAAGGAGGTTCCTCGTCAAAGAAAGGGCCAAGGATTGCTATACGTGAACAAGATGTTAATTTGCCAAGGGACGCAAATGTACGGGCTTGTGAGTGGACATCCGATGATTTTATGGTCGAAGCAGGCTTCAAGGAGGAATTTGACGCATATGTGCGTAATGCCGAGCTGGAGGACTTCTTACAAGATAAGTGTCCTCAATATTATCAATTGACTGATTCCTTTGTGCGGAGGTTCGAATATATTTCTGCACGTAATTCTCCTAGTGTCATGTTTGATATTTATGATACATCTTATACCATGGATTTAGAGGATTTCACAACTGCTTGCAAACTCCCGCAGTGGGGTAATATTAATGATCCTCGCAAATCTGAATTTAGAGATTTTCCTGCTAGTATTACTGTGGGAGAATCTAGGGACGTAGCACAAGCTACCATAGGGAGCATTCATTTTCCTGCTATACATTACTTTGCTCTCTTTATTGGTAGATGCATTAACGGTAAGGACGAAGTATGTCACATGTGTGCTCCTGATCTTTTTGTCCTTAAGAGTGTTGTGTCAGGTTATAAAGGTTATAACTTGGGGCAATAGTTGCACGTAGGTTGCAGAATAATAGTAGAAGGGGAGATTTCTTTGGAGGAATTTATGCAACCCGTGTGGCTAACTTTCTTAATATAGCTCCACGAGAGGGGGATATGATTGTACCTCCTGTTTATTTGGATAAAGAAGCTATGTTTGATCATCATTTTCTTGAGAGGAATGAACAATTCCTCCATTATCGACTAATCTATGACATGCGCAATGTCGTCCCTGTTACTCTTCTTGCCCCCTACCTTTTTGATTATCAGGCAAAAGGAAGATATGTTGTCACCAGGGAGGAAGCAACTGAGTATGAGAGGGGAATGGAGGCAGCTCGCCAACACGCTGCTGCTCAGGAGGCGGTCGCCTCTACATCTCAGTACAACCCCAGTTTCACTTATGGATATCAGCCAGGCGGTCCTTGGTACTAGACCAACTTAGGACAAAATCCTAAGCTTGGGGGAGTACGTATTTCTCACCGACTTTACATTCATGTTCACACACTAGTCGTCAGTGCTCATACTCTTTCATTGTATTATCCATGCTAGTTTAAATTTCTTTTTCTAGCTTTCTTCTTGTGTGTTTGATAAACCTTAAGAAAAACCAAAAAAAATAGCTAGTTTAATTTCCATTCTTGGAGTAGAATTAAAATCAAAACCCAAAAAGATTTCTCGTTCTTCTTCTTACTTGTTGGGAGCTTTCCCGTGTAAATAGTATTATTTTCTTTTCTTTCCTTTGGGGGTCGAGAAGACCATATTGAAAATGCTTAGTGGCTCTTATATGCATGATTGTTTATTTAATTTAGAGCCCATATTACTTGTCTTCTCTCTTGACTTGAATGCTTGCAGATTCCAGCTTAGTCCAATGCATGTGCACTCTTATTATTATACACATCGTTCGGTCGTGCGAGTGAAAGGCAATAATGACGATATATGATGGACTTATTGGGATGAGAAAAGCTGGTATGAACTCGACCTCTTTTATTTTTGGAAATATGATGAGTTCATCGTTCCTGAGTCAGCTATTATGAAGTAAACATATTTGCAATGACATTTAGAGATTATAGTTACTTGTGCCATGCTTGATTAGCTATGAGTTATAATGGTTTACCTTGCGTGCCAACATGCTATCAGATTGATTATGATGTGGTATGATGGGATGGTATCCTCCTTTGAATGAATTGAGTGACTCGACTTGGCACATGTTCACACATGTAGTTGAAACAAATCAACATAGCCTTCATGATATTTATGTTCATGGTGGATTATATCCTACTCATGTTTGTATTCAGTGTAAATTAATTTTAATGCATGTTTACGACTGTTGTCGCTCTCTCAGTTGGTCGCTTCCCAATCTTTTGCTAGCCTTCACTTGTACTAAGCGGGAGTACTGTTTGTGCATCCAAACTCCTTAAACCCCAAAGTTGTTCCATATGAGTCGACCATACCTTCCTATATGCGGTATTTACCTGCCGTTCCAAGTAAATTTGTATGTGGCAAACTCCAAACCTTCAAATGAAATTCTGTTTTGTATGCTCGAGCAGCTCATGTTTCAACTAGGGCTGCCTATATCTTCCATGCTAGGTGGGTTATTCTCAAGAGGAGTGGATTGCGCTCCTCATTCACGAGAAAGGGCCGGTAACCGGGATGCCCAGTCCTATGATCCAAAAATATCAAAGCAAATCAAAATAATTAAACAAAACTCCCCCAGGGCTGTTGTATGTTGGAGGCACTCGTTGTTTCGAGCAAGCCATGGATTGATGCTTGTTGGTGGTTGGGGGAGTATAAACCTTTACCATTCTGTTTGGGAACTGCCTATAATGCATTCAGTATGGAAGATACAACCATCTCATAGTTGTTGCGTTGACAGTGAAAGTATGCCGCTCAAAATGTTATTCAATCTCTAATTTAAAATCGAGCTCTGGCACCTCTACAAATCCCTGCTTCCCTCTGCGAAGGGCCTATCTATTTACTTTTATGTTGAGTCATCACCCTTCTTATTAAAAGCACCCGCTGGAGAGCACACTGTCATTTGCATTCATTATTATTGGTTTATATTGGGTATGACTTGACTGGATCTCTTTTACCATGAATTACAATGTTTAGTCAGTCCTTGATCTTTAAAGGTGGTCTGCATTTATGTTTTGCGGTCTCTGTCGGTGTCAAAACTGGTGGATCTCGGGTAGGGGGTCCCGAACTGTGCGTCTAGGCGGATGGTAACAGGAGACAAGGGACACGATGTTTTACCCAGGTTTGGGCCCTCTTGATGGAGGTAAAACCCTACGTCCTGCTTGATTAATATTGATGATGTGTGTTACAAGAGTGGATCTACCACGAGATCAAAGAGGCTAAACCCTAGAAGCTAGCCTATGGTATGATTGTTGTTCTCCCTATGGACTACAGCCATCCGGTTTATATAGACACCGGAGAGGGCTAGGGTTACACAGAGTCGGTTACAATGGTAGGAGATCTACATATCCGTATCGCCAAGCTTGCCTTCCACGCCAAGGAAAGTCCCATCCGGACACGGGACGAAGTCTTCAATCTTGTATCTTCACAGTCGTGGAGTCCGGCCGATGATGATAGTTCGGCTATCCGGACACCCCCTAGTCCGGAACTCCCTCAGTAGCCCCTGAACCAGGCTTCAATGACGACGAGTCCGGCGCGCATGTTGTCTTCGGCATTGCAAGGCGGGTTCTTCCTCCGAACAATTTATAGGAGATTGTGAACACCAGGATAGTGTCCGGCTCTGCAAAAAATAAATTCCACATACCACCGTAGAGAGAATAATATTACACAAGATCAATCTGCTGACGTATTCTGTGGCGTGACGTCGCACCACTACCAAGCCTTTACTCAAATTGTTTTTATTGTTCCACCTCAGCGCGTTTAGCGAAGCGGTTTCCTTGGCACGTCTTGTTGAAGCAGAGATCGTGTTCCCCTTATTCCGGGATTCCCATCAATACGGACGTGGGTAACCCAACCGCGCCATTGATTGTGACGCTTGGGAGATAAGCGAGTTTTACCAGGCCGGTGGGGACACATGTTTTTGTCCGCCCATATAAGGGGATAAAGATCCAACCCTTTTACCTGCGCCTTCTTCCTCCTTGGCTTATCCATCTCCGCGAACTCGAGCTCCAGCGCCCAAGTCCGCACTTCTTTCCTCAACCTTCTCAAACTATGTCCGGAGCGGGAGGCAAGTGGATGGCCTCCTCCGTCACGAAGGGGCAGATCCAGAAGCTGCGCGACGCCGGATATTTGTCCAGCAACATTGCGCATCGGCTCCCCGACGAGGGAGAGCTCGTTCCCAACCCCAGGCCCCATGAGAGGGCAGTATTTCTTCCCCATTTCCTCCGTGGACTGGGCTTCCCGCTTCATCCCTTTGTCCGGGGGCTCATGTTCTACTACGGCCTAGATTTCCATGATCTGGCCCCGAATTTCATCCTCAACATCTCGGCGTTTATCGTCGTGTGCGAGGCCTTCCTCTGCATCCAGCCCCACTTCGGCTTGTGACTCAAGACCTTCAGTGTCAAGCCGAAGGTTGTGAAGGGCAGCCAAGCGGAGTGCGGAGGCGCCATGGTGGGCAGGATGTCCCACGTTACGTGGCTGGAGGGCACTTTCGTGGAAACCATCAAGGGGTGGCAATCGGGGTGGTTCTACATCACCGAGCCGCGTGACCCTGATTGGGCAGCGGCCCCCGAATTCAGATCTGGCGTCCCTACACGGCTCACCTCCTGGAAAGAGAGTGGCCGGATTTGGGGGGATTCGGAGGAGCTGACCGGACTCCAAGCCTGTATCCAGAAGCTGGTGGACAAGAAGCTCAAGCTTGTCAACGTAGTCCAGGTCATGCTCATCCGCCGGATTCTCCCGTGCCAGCGACGGGGCTTCAATATGTGGGAGTTTGATCCGGCGCAGCACCAGACCCTAAGCGGGCTCTTCGACACTACGTACGAAGATGTCTGGAAGGTGCTGTTCAAGGGCGCCGAAGCTCCCGCATCCGCTACCGAAGATCGCGGATTCCGCTCGCAGCGTCCAGCTGACGAGGTAAGTGATTTCACCACTTGTTTTCCATAGTTTGGCTCTATGCGGGATCTAAACTCCCTTTACCTTTGACAGGAATGGCTGGCGAAGGCCGAACGGACTATCTGTCCGGCCCCATTGCGAGAGGACCCAGCGGACACCCGCCTAACGGGGCTGCTGGCTCCGGCACCTCACGTGGTGCCGGAGAAGAAGGCCAAGAAGACGGCCACGGGGACTTGGAAGAGTTCCCGTTTTCAGGTGCTATCGGATGATGAATCCGAGGCCGACTCCTCCCACCAAGGCGAGGAGGAGAAGAAGAAAGCCTCTCCCCCAGCGGGGGGAGGGAAAAAAAGGAAGGCCTCCCCAACAAGGGAGGCCGAAGGGTCCAAGAAGGGAAAAACTCTTCCCCCGGACTGCTCCGCCAACGCCAGTGACGACGACGAGGACTGGCCTCCAAGGGCCAAGCCCTTGGCGAGATCGTAAGTATCCGGACTCCCGAATAACTTCAAAGTTTCTTCTTTTCGCCACATAATGTCTTTCTAATGCCGCATACAACCCTGCAGTCCGCCCAAGGATGATCTTCCCGTTTCGTCGAGCGGGTCCTTGGGTGCGTCGAATATGGATTCCCTTCCGACTGCCTCCACCCCCCGTGCCGCGGACGACGCCGAGGTGGGATCCCAGGAAGGGACCCACCAGGAGGAGGAGGCCCCGAAGGTGTCACAGGACACCCTCCCGGACTTTGCACCGGACTCAGCCCCGGAGGCCACAGTGGCTCCGGAGTCCGGTGGGCGACCCCTTCATAAGAAGGGCAAGACCGCGACGCCGGCTGCCTCCGTCCAACCGAAGGTGCCAGATAATTTGCTGGAGGCGCTCAACGGCGCCTCCATCAAAGAGGAACACCGCACTGTTATGAGTGCGGTGATTCAGAAGGTTCAACTCGTCAAGAGCGGGCTGACCGAACCCTGCAGCAGCCTTCTAACAGGCTTTGAGGTAAGAATTTCAATATATGTAAAATGGTACCGCATAGACAGTAGCCCCTGATGCTCGGTTCGGTGTTCGGAAAGAAAAGCCGGACTGAGGATCTTTAGAAAGATAAACGCAGGAGTCATAAAAAATATGTCAATATGGGATTGTAGGCTATGCTGCTGACCTCCGCCGCACTGACTGCGGAGGTCAATACTTTGAAGGAAAACCTTGAGCGATCCGAGAACGAGCTCGGCCATGCCAAGAAGCAGCTCAAGGAAAAAGAAGGTGAGTAATACCTTATGAAAATTGTACCTTACAGAAAAGGATTTGGTTGCAAGAAAAATGACAAGGATAACATGGGTATTGTAGGGGCCACTAACGAGGTGGCGACCCTGAAGGAGGCGGTGGCCGCGGCCGAACGTAATGCGGCCGCGGGGCGCACCGAGCGAGAGAAGCAGGAGGCGCGGGTGGCGGAGGTGCAGCAAGAGCTCCAGGATCTCGTGAAAAAACATGAGAGCTTGGAGCGTGACTCGAAGACTCAAGAGTCTAAGCTTGCAACGACTCTTGAGAGTGCTAAAGCCGCTAAGGCCGAAGCCTACAAGGCCCTCCAGGAGATTGAGGTGGTGAAAAAAAATAGCAGCGGGTAAGGCATTTTTCATGCAAAGTAAGCATGTGAGTGTTAATTACCTGTTGCTTACCCGAATTCGGAGCTCTCCAGGAGCGTTCGCAGATCTTCCTTGCAGCGTGTCCGATGCTGCCGCATTCTACCGGGCCGAGGAGGGGAGCTCGACGGAGAAGGTCTTTTGGTCTCAGTATGCTGAGGCCGGACATCCGGTGCCCCTTGGCGACCAGCTGAAGCAGCTGGTCGAGCTCCACAAGGCGGCCGAACAGGCCATGAAGGGCCTCATAGTTCAGTTGTGGCCTAAGGAGGCCATGCCTGGGAGCTACTTCGGCCTGGTGCGGCGGCTGATGGATGCGTGCCCGTGGGTAGAAGTCATCAAGCATTCCGCTTGTATTGAGGGTGCCCGTCGGGCCCTTGCCCGCGCAAAGGTGCACTGGGGCAAGATGGATGCCCAGAAGCTCGTGACGGACCCGCCACCAGAGGGCAAGGAGCATCGCACGCCCGAGATGTATTATAAGAGTGTGCTGAAGGGCGCCCGCACTATTGCGGGTGAGTGCTCGAAAGATGTAATATTTGAGTAGACTCGCATTTTGTTATCCTGTGCGCTGAAAACTTAGTTCATATGCGCTAAGCAACGCTTGTTAATTTAAAATATTACCTTCTGTGCGGCTGTTTATCAAATCTGAGAGATGGCAAGTCGTCGGCTTCAGCCCCCATACCACGAGTGCTGGGGTGTTCGGGATAAACTTGAGCGCTCTTGTTCCCATTTTTGGGTCCATCTAGGGAGGCGCTCAACACAGCGAACAAGGCAACCGGACTTATAATGCTTGAACACTCTCACTTAGCCATAGAATTCTATAATTTTAAATTTCGGCGAAGCCCCTAGTCTTCAGAAGGCCGAATTTGGGGCGCTATCCACGCCTTGGCCGGACAGTATCCGGCTCCTCGCTCTAAGCGGCATAAGTCTTTAAGGACTCGCAAAAAACCTCTCGAACAGCGACCGGCTCTCGCCTCATCATGACGGTCAGTTTTAGCTTTCTCCACTGAGGCGTTAACCCAGCTCAACTGGGGCGGAATCGCAGTGGTTCTCCCAGTGCTACCTTAGCCGATATAACGGAACGTAAGGTACCAAAACATGGGAGCCGGGCAAACCCAACTATTGACCCAAGACATGATTCGGAGCCGATGCATATAGTGCTATAAGTTCGGGGTGCCGCACTTGTGAAACTGTTCGGACTCATCATACCATAATGTGGGAAACATAAGCCCCTGGTGTATATTAGCCGTACCAAAGTGTACGGATGCAACATGCCGTAAATGAACATATGTATGAAAAAGAAATGCAATTATAAGCAAAAAGGTGCTGCATTGTTTTATTCAATAAGTGTTGCTACGAATGCAGAACGATGCAAATAGTGCGATAAGCAAGGTATGGGACTGTTAAACATGTCCCCCTCCAGGGGTAGGTTGCAGATTGGTGTATAAAAATGCTCGTAATGGAGACCACCTGTATATTCGTTGTAGCCTTTATCCTTCACTGGCTATTGCATCGTGAGTTCGGCAGGTCTGCTGCCGGACAGGGCCTCTGACAAACGGAGTCCTGTGGGTAAAAAGTAAAAGGTAAAAAGAAAAGAAAAAGGAACGACACACTTGAGAGCCCCTGGTGTGGTTGAGCCGCAGTCTGGGTTTATCGTGGTCGTGCCCCTCTCCCCATGCCCATGGTATCTTCAGAGCGTAATGGTGTACGCGAAGGACCTGCTTTGACGCTTCGCAGGAGCTGGGGTTGGGGCCGCACTGCTACGCGTGCTCGGAACGTGCCAGGTGGTCTTGTTGTAAGTTACTCCGGACGCGCTTAGCTGTGTTCGGCCGCTTAACGGCCGGACTCGAGAATTGCCTTAAGAGGCTGCATTGCACTTCTGCCGCGAGAGCCGCTGTATGTTCCTCCATGCGGAGAGAACGTTCAGTGTTTCCGTTGACCGTGATGACTCCTCGAGGGCCTGGCATCTTGACCTTGAGGTATGCGTAGTGCGGCACCGCGTTGAACTTTGCAAACGCGGTACGTCCGAGCAAGGCATGATAGCCGCTGCGGAACGGGACTATGTCGAAGATTAACTCCTCGCTTCGGAAGTTATCCGGGGATCCGAAGACCACTTCCAGTGTAATTGAGCCTGTACAATTGGCTTCTACACCTGGTTTGACGCCTTTAAAGGTCGTTTTGGTAGGTTTAATCCTTGAGGGGTCTATGCCCATTTTGTGCACTGTATCCTGGTAAAGCAGGTTCAGGCTGCTGCCGCCGTGCATCATGACTCTGGTTAGGTGAAATCCATCGACGATTGGGTCTAAGACCAGTGCAGCGAATCCGCCGTGGCGGATGCTGGTGGGGTGGTCCCTTCGGTCAAAAGTGATCGGGCAGGAGGACCATGGATTGAACTTCGGGGCAACTGGCTCCATCGCGTAGACATCCCTGAGTGCACGCTTCCGCTCCCTTTTGGGTATGTGCATTGTGTATATCATGTTCACCGTCCGCACCTGTGGGGGGAAACCCTTCTGTCCTCTATCGTTCGGCGGTTGGGTCTCGTCCTCGTCATCGCTATGCAGCCCCTTGTCATTGTTTTCGGCAATTAACTTGCCTGCCTGCTTGAATACCCAACAGTCCCTGTTGGTGTGGTTAGCTGGCTTTTCGGGGGTGCTGTTTATCTGGCACAAGCGGTCGAGTATTCGGTCCAAATTGGACGAACCCGGAGTAGTTCTTTTGAATGGCTTTTTCCGCTGACCGGGTTTAGAGCCTCTGAATCCGGCATTGATTGTCGTATCCTCAATATTGTCGCCGTTAATGCGGCGCTTGTTTTTATTACGACGCGGCCTGCCATTTCGGTCCTTGAAGTCCGGACTGCCAGAATTTTTGCTGAGTTTGTTGCTGCGTGCTAGCCAGCTGTCCTCACCCGCGCATAAGCGGGTCATGAGTGATGTGACGGCTGCCATGGATTTCGGCTTTTCCTGTCCTAGGTGTCGGGCAAGCCACTCGTCGCGGATGTTATGCTTGAAGGCCGCGAGGGCCTCCGCATCCGGACAGTCGACGATTTGGTTTTTCTTGGTTAAGAACCGTGTCCAGAATTGTCTGGCCGATTCGTCTGGCTGCTGAATTATGTGGCTTAGGTCATCAACGTCTGGTGGTCGCACATAAGTGCCCTGGAAGTTATCGAGGAATGCGGCTTCCAGGTCCTCCCAACTCCCAATTGACTCTGCTGGCAAGCTGTTGAGCCAATGCCGGGCTGGTCCTTTAAGCTTGAGGGGGAGGTATTTGATGGCGTGAAGATCGTCACCGCGGGCCATGTGGATGTGAAGGAGATAGTCTTCGATCCAAACCGCGGGGTCTGTTGTGCCATCATAGGATTCAATATTGACGGGTTTAAACCCTTCGGGGATTTGATGATCCATTACTTCGTCTGTGAAGCATAGTGGGTGTGCGGCGCCTCTGTACTGGGCGATATCACGACGGAGCTCAAAAGAGCTTTGTCTGTTTTGTTCGGCCCGGCCGGACTTACTGTGTCCGGCGCGACGGTTCTTGTCACGTACCGTGGGGCGCCCACGCGATCCATATATCGATCTTGATAGTCTTGCCTTGTCCTCCAATATATCCCGCAGGTCCGGAGCGTTCTCCTGTGGCCGTGTGCTTTTTGAGCAATGCCGGGGTACGGTTCTAGTGAAGGGCCTAGAGGCCTCTCTGTCGCGACCACGGGGTGGTCGGTCAGCCGTATTGTCTCCTGGTGAGGCGGGTTCGTAAGCCTCCTCCTCTAATCAGGGGAGCAGCTTGCGTTTAGGGTAGCTTTTGGAGGGGCGTTCGAGCTCATGCTCTTCGGCCGCGAGGACTTCAGTCCATCTGTCGGCTAGCAGATCCTGATCAGCTCTAAGCTGTTGCTGCTTTTTCTTGAGGCTATTCGCCGTGGCCATAAGCCTGCGTCTAAAACGCTCTTGTTCGACGGGATCCTCAGGCACGACGAATTCATCGTCGTCGAGGCTTGCTTCGTCCCCGGAGGGAGGCATATAATCCTCTACCTCTTCTTCTGCCGCTCTCTCGTGAGGGCTGGCGTCTCCATCCTCCTGCGCTGGATCTTGCTGGAGTGGATTGTCTTCGGCACTGTCCGGTGTATTGTTATCTCCGGTGCCGGAATCTTCATTCTTGCTGTGGCGGGATTTAGAGCGGCGCCGCTGACGCCGGCGCTTGGGCAGTTTCTTGGAGGGGTCATCCTCCTCTGTTCCTTCGCCATTCCCATCCTTTGGGATATCCACCATGTATATGTCATATCATGAGGTGGCTTTCCAGTGCCCGGTAGGCGCTGGTTCTTGTTCGTCTCCGGCATCGTCGTCCATACCGTCGATGTCTTCGGAGTCGTAGTCTAGCATGTCGGTTAG
Organism: Aegilops sharonensis; assembly: GCA_904067115.1. Lineage (NCBI taxonomy): Eukaryota > Viridiplantae > Streptophyta > Magnoliopsida > Poales > Poaceae > Aegilops > Aegilops sharonensis. Next base: position 20,574,138 of record LR880969.1, on the reverse strand, counting down.
ATCGTCGACAGCGGCTACAAAGTGGGTGGTGGGTGGGCTTTGAATTTCTTCGTCGTCCGCATCCCAACCGTCCTGGCCGCAGTCCGGCCAGCGCTCTCCTGATAACGAGAGGTACTTTAGCGAACTCAAGATGTCGCCAAAAGGTGAGAGTTGAAAGATGTCCGCTGCGATGAACTCCATGACCAGCGCCCAATCGGATTCGATCGGAGGGGGCGCGGGAGGTTCGAAGTCCGGCAAGGAGTCCGGCACCTCGGAGTCGCGAGCTTTATGAGGGACAAGATCAGTGTTCGGCTCTATCACCGTAGAGGTTGCAGCCCCCGGGGCGGTGTCTAGCCATCCGTCCCCGATCTGCGCAGCCGGCTCCGAATTGAAGATCGGAGCGGGTTCGAGTGCGGCCTCCAGGGTACTGTCCGGCTGCAGAGCTAAATCATGCTCGCCGTGACAGTGCGGCACGCTCGACTGTGGCTCGACTCCATCGAGGATCAAGTCCCCGCGGATGTCAGCCGTGAATTTCAAACTTCCAAATCTGACCTGACGGCCAGGAGCGTAGCTTTCGATCTGCTCCAGATGGCCAAGTGAATCGGCCCACAGTGCGAAGCCCCGAATACGAAGATCTGTCCGGGGAGAAAAGTCTCACCCTGGACTGCGTCGTTGATTAAGGTCGAAGAAGCCATCGAGCCTATCATTGACGACACAGAGGAACTCTCAATGAAAGCACCAATGTCGGTGTCAAAACCGGCGGATCTCGGGTAGGGGGTCCCGAACTGTGCGTCTAGGCGGATGGTAACAGGAGACAAGGGACACGATGTTTTACCCAGGTTCGGGCCCTCTTGATGGAGGTAAAACCCTACATTCTGCTTGATTAATATTGATGATGTGTGTTACAAGAGTGGATCTACCACGAGATCAAAGAGGCTAAACCCTAGAAGCTAGCCTATGGTATGATTGTTGTTCTCCCTATGGACTACAGTCATCCGGTTTATATAGACATCGGAGAGGGCTAGGGTTACACAGAGTCGGTTACAATGGTAGGAGATCTACATATCCGTATCGCCAAGCTTGCCTTCCACGCCAAGGAAAGTCCCATCCGGACACGGTACGAAGTCTTCAATCTTGTATCTTCACAATCTTGGAGTCCGGCCGATGATGATAGTTCGGCTATCCGGACACCCCCTAGTCCGGAACTCCCTCAGTCTCAGAAAGGGCTAGCGAGATACCATTTTGTTATATCATGTTATGATTATTTTGAGAAAGTGTTGTCATCCGAGCTTTATTATTATGGCTCGTTAGCTGATGATGTTATTGATATGAGTAATTGTGAGACCTACGTGTTATTGTGAGTATGGTTAGTTCATAATATTTGCTGAAACTTGAATGCTGTCTTTTCATGTTACAACAACAAGAGCAAACAGAGTTTGTAAAAGATTTTCTTTATCACTTTTAGTTTATCAACTGAATTGCTTGAGGATAAGCAAAGGTTTAAGCTTGGGGGAGTTGATACATCTCCAACGTATCTACTTTTCCAAACACTTTTGCCCTTGTTTTGGACTCTAACTTGCATGATTTGAATGAAACTAACCCGGACTGACGCTGTTTTCAGCAGAACTACCATGATGTTGTTTTATGTGCAGAAAAGAAAAGTTCTCGGAATGTCCTGGAAATCCACGGAGGCACTTTTTGGAATTTATAAGAATTTTTGGCGAAATAATTAATGCCAGGGGGCCCACAGCCTGTCCACGAGACAGGGGGCGCCCCCCTAGGGCGCGGCCTCCAATCTCGTGGGCCCCCTGGACCTCCTCCGACCTTAACTCCAACTCTATATATTCCGTCTTCGGGAGAAAAAAATCAGAGAGAAAGTTTCATCGCGTTTTACGACACGGAGCCGCCGCCAAGCCCTAATCTCTCTCGGGAGGGCTGATCTGGAGTCCATTCGGGGCTCCGGAGATGGGGATTCGTCGCCGTCATCATCATCAACCATCCTCCATCACCAATTTCATGATGTTCACCGCCGTGCGTGAGTAATTCCATCGTAGGCTTGCTGGACGGTGATGGGTTGGATGAGATTTACCATGTAATCAAGTTAGTTTTGTTAGGGTTTGATACCTAGTATCCACTATGTTCTGAGATTGATGTTGCTATGACTTTGCTATGCTTAATGCTTGTCATTAGGGCCCGAGTGCCATGATTTCAGATCTGAACCTATTATGTTTTCATGAATATATGTGTGTTCTTGATCCTATCTTGCAATTCTATAGTCACCTATTATGTGTTATGATCCGACAACCCTGAAGTGACAATAATCGGGATACTTCTCGGTGATGACCGTAGTTTGAGGAGTTCATGTATTCACTATGTGTTAATGCTTTGTTCCGGTTCTCTATTAAAAGGAGGCCTTAATATCCCTTAGTTTCGGTAAGGACCCCGCTGCAACGGGAGGGTAGGACAAAAGACGTCATACAAGTTCTTTTCCATTAGCATGTATGACTATTTACGGAATACATGCCTACATTACATTGATGAATTGGAGCTAGTTCTATATGACCCTATGTTATAACTATTGCATGAGGAATCGCATCCGGCATAATTATTCATCACTGATCCATTGCCTACGAGCTTTTCATATACTGTTCTTCGCTTATTTACATTTCCGTTGCTACTGTTACAACTACTACAAAAACCCAAAAACATTTATCTTTACTTTTGCTACCGTTACCTTTATTATCATACCCCTTTTGCTACTAAACACTTTGCTGCAGATACTAAGTTATCCAGGTGTGGTTGAATTGACAACTCAACTGCAAATACTCAAGAATATTCTTTGGCTCCCCTTGTGTCGAATCAATAAATTTGGGTTGAATACTCTACCCTCGAAAGCTGTTGCGATCCTCTATACTTGTGGGTTATCAATCAACTCTTGTAATACTCATATTCATCAAGATCAATCAAGCAGGAAGTAGGGTATTACCTCCATAGGGAGGGCCTGAACCTGGGTAACATTGTGTCCCATGTCTCCTGTTACCATCGACCTTAGACGCACAGTTCGGGACCCCCTACCCGAGATCCACCGGTTTTGACATCGACAGCTGTAACCTCAGAAAACGGGCTAAGTTGTCAACTGGAGGTGGTGGCGGTGGGTTGTTGTTGTTGTTGCCTTGGTTCTGGACAAGTAGCTGCATCAAGGCATTCTGCTGTTGGATCAACTGAGTGAGCTCCGGTGGGAAGACAAATCCGGGGTCATGTCTCGGAGGCATCTGATGGGTTTTAGAGGGGAGAGATTAGAATAGAGGGAGGTCTAGTGAAAAAGCACTACCCATATGCACATGATACAAACACATTCATATCACACCAAAATCAATTCAAGCAAGGGCATACAATCGATCTAACTATCATTACACTGCTCGGACAACTAAGTATATACATGGGGGGAAATTCTACTGATAATATGGTGGTCTACTAGAAATTTTGATCGATGGAAGACTCCATGATATCCGCTCCAGCTTCGTCTTCATAATCATCATCACTACTGTCGGGATCAGAGTCGGTGTCGTCGATGATGATGTAGTCTTCAGAACGGATGTCGTTGGAATGGACGTCATCTCCTCCTAGCGCGGGGTCTCCCATGAATACTCCTAACTTACTCGTCAGGTCGTCGTTCTTCTCCACTAGTATGGTGATTTCCTCCTCGTATCCGTCGCGTGTAGACTTGAGTTCCTCTTCTAGCTCCATGTTCCTGGTCATCACCTTCTTCAGGTATATCATGCTTGTGCACATTTGGTTCTCCTGGCGACGAATGTGCTGGTTTAACTCCTGGATGAAAGCTGCAATGGACCTGTCCCTCCTGGTGCTGATCATTTCCCATTGCTCATCTCGGTGCCCACATATCTGGTAGATAGTGTCCTTAATATCCTGTTTGTAGACTTCTCCGATACGTCCCATGGCGATGTGGGCTGCCATGCTCTTGCCTAGACTCCAGGTGGGTGCATCAAAGGAAAACTCTATGGGCTCAGTGACTGGCGTGAATGTCCTTCCTGGAACTTGAACTCGAATCATCCATCGCTCCTCTTCTGATAGAGTGGCGGTGTAGGTCCCGGTGAAGCTTGGTATTCCGATGTTCAGCTACCTAGTGACTTCCTTCAAGTGTCTTCCAAATGGGGTGTCTTCATCCGGTTGGGAAAACTTGTTCCTTGCGTCGGCCATCCTATAGATTAGAAAATGGAGAGGAGTCAGAAATGAGTAGAGAAGAGTGACCTATGGCTTAACTTAGTGGTCATGTCCTACATTCAGTGTGTGCTCTGATACCATCTTGTAGCGATCTGACCTCAGACGGTCAAATCACTGTGTTCAAGTGTCATCCCTAGATCGGTAATGCTGACACATACAGTACTCGAAGGATTTATAACAGAGAGACAATCACACACTTATTACATCGAATGTCTCAAAAGAGAACTTATTATAATAAATATGGCTTAAGGCCATCTAAATAAGATAACAGCGGAAGGCTTAGAAGATAAAGTGAGTCCATCAACTCCAACGGCATAGCTGAGTGCACGACAACGACCTAGCGCACCTTACTCTTTGTCTGCAAAGTCTGCAACATGATATGTTGCAGCCCGAAACGGGCCAGCACGTGGAATATGCTCGCAATGTAACACAGTAGAGAAATGAACAGAATAAATGCTATCACTACATGCATATATGGCTGGTGGAGGCTCTATGGTTGCAATGTTTTGTGAAAAGCCAATTTTTCCTACAACAAAGGAATATATTTTATTTAACTATCATGATAGTTTAAACACTGAGAATGGTACCCCCATTTCAATCCCAATTAAAGGTAATCATTAACAACCCAACAAATTGATTTAGATAGAGTAATGAGATACATATGATAATCCAAGAACCAGATACTCAAGATGTCCATAACCGGGGACACGGCTAACCATGATTAGTTTGTACACTCTGCAGAGGTTTGCGCACTTTTCCCCACAAGACTCGATCTCCTCCGTTGGATTTCTCGCACTACATGGTGTTTGAGAAACGGATGACCGAGACACAGTCTTTCAGAAACATTGACTCTTTACTCTGGGTGGACAGTTAAACCTACTTTCCCCTACATCTGCTAGCCCACCACTGAAAGAGGTCATGCAACATACTCAACTATGCTAGAGCCCATAATAGCTTGTGGATGCACACGGAAATTTCTAGCATGAATAATCTTATGATCCCTTTGAGCCTGGGTGGCGAACCAAAAATGACAGCACTAGTATATCCCCAGGTGCCCGCAACCAATCCACCCAGATGTGTGTTTAAGTAGCCACCTTAGGTTAACCATTAATTAACAATCTCACATCTGTCATGAATACACTCAAACCCGATCCACATCTACTAGCATAGCATGGCAATAATAGCATAACGTAGAAGTAACTCCCAAGGGTTTGATAATAAAGGGCAATAGGTTCTACCTCATCAACTACTTCCCAAGACCCACATGTTAATAGATCCTGCACATGCAATGTTTGTGGACTGTAACTAATGCATAAAAACTGGGTATCAAAAGAGTATGTGATGTCTACTACACAACCTTCTTCTTGTATACGTTGTCGGGCCTCCAAGTACAGAGGTTTGTAGGACAGTAGCAAATTTCCCTCAAGTAGATGACCTCAGGTTTATCAATCCGTGGGAGGTGTAGGATGAAGATGGTCTCTCTCAAACAACCCTGCAACCAAATAACAAAGAGTCTCTTGAGTCCCCAACACACCCAATACAATGGTAAATTGTATAGGTGCACTAGTTCGGCGAAGAGATGGTGATACAAGTGCAATATGGATGGTAGATATAGGCTTTTGTAATCTGAAAATATAAAAATAGCAAGATAGAAGGTAATAAAAGTGAGCGTAAACGGTATTACAATGCTAGGAAACAAGGCCTAGGGTTCATACTTTCACTAGTGCAAGTTCTCTCAACAATAATAACATAATTGGATCATATAACTATCCCTCAACATGCAACAAAGAGTCACTCCAAAGTCACTAATAGCGGAGAACAAACGAAGAGATTATTGTAGGGTATGAAACCACCTCAAAGTTATTCTTTCTGATCGGTCTATTCAAGAGTCCGTAGTAAAATAACACGAAG
>LR880969.1:20525440-20545908 GCA_904067115.1 Aegilops sharonensis | reverse complement strand
TTGTCGGAGAGGTATCTCTGGGCCCTCTCGGTAATGCACATCACTATAAGCCTTGCAAGCAATGCAACTAATGAGTTAGTTACAGAATGATGCATTACGTAACGAGTAAAGAGACTTGCCGGTAACGAGATTGAACTAGGTATTGAGATACCGACGACCGAATCTCGGGGAAGTAACATACCAATGACAAAGGGAACAACATATGTTGTTATGCGGTTTGACCAATAAAAGATCTTCGTAGAATATGTAGGAGCCTATATGAGCATCCAGGTTCCGCTATTAGTTATTGACCGGAAACAGTTCCAGGTCATGTCTACATAGTTCTCGAACCCGTAGGGTCCGCATGCTTAACGTTACGATGACAGTTATATTATGAGTTTATAGTTTTTGATGTACCGAAGGTTTTTCGGAGTCCCAGATGTGATCACAGACATGACGAGGAGTCTCGAAATGGTCGAGACATAAAGATTGATATATTGGAAGCCTATATTTGGATATCGGAATCGTTCCGGGTGAAATCAGGATTTTACCGGAGTACCGGGGGGGTTATCGGAACCCCCCCGGGGGTTAATGGGCCTACATGGGCCCTAAGGGAGAAGAGGAGAGCCGGCCAGGGCAGGCCGCGCGCCCCCTCCCCCCTAGTCCGAATAGGACAAGGAAGGGGGGGGGGCGCCCCCCTTTCCTCTTTCCCCCTTCCCCTTTCCTTCTCCAACAAGGCAAGAGGGGGGAGTCCTACGCCCGGTGGGAGTAGGACTCCTCCAGGCGCAACCCTAGGGGCCGGCCGCACCTCCCCCCTCCATCCTTTATATACGGGGGCAGGGGGGCACCCCATGACAAACAAGTTGATCTTCGTGATCGTTCCTTAGCCGTGTGCGGTGCCCCTTCCACCATATTCCACCTCGGTCATATCGTAGCGGTGCTTAGGCAAAGCCCTGCGTCGGTAGAACGCCATCACCGTCACCACACCGTCGTGCTGACGGAACTCTTCCCCGACACTTTGCTGGATCGGAGTCCGGGGAACGTCATTGAGCTGAACGTGTGCTAGAACTCGGAGGTGTCGTAGTTTCGGTGCTTGATCGGTCGGGCCGTGAAGACGTACGACTACATAAACCGCGTTGTTATAACGCTTTCGCTTTCGGTCTACGAGGGTACGTGGACAACACTCTCCCCTCTCGTTTCTATGCATCACCATGATCTTGCGTGTGCGTAGGAAATTTTTTGAAATTACTACGTTCCCTATCACTTTTGCGCGGGCGAAGATAGTTGGCTGGCCCATAGCGGCACCAGCGACCCAGTCACAGCCGAAGTCAGGGATGGCAATGGAAAACCACGACGCAATAAAAACAAGCGTAGAAACAATGAAGACAGCCCAGACAAGACGGCGGTAAACACGGGATTCAGGGGCTCTCGACCCGGTCAACGGAAAAAGCCATTCAAAGGCAGCAGAGATGGACCGTCCAGCCTAAACAAGACTCTAGACAGATTATGTCAGATTCATGGCATCTCCGACAAACCTACAAATCACACCAACAGAGAATGCTGGGTCTTCAAGCAGGCCGGCAAGCTAAATGCCGAACAGAAGGGGAGGGAGACACCAAGTGAAGACGAGGATGAGCCTCGCCAGCAAAACACCGGGGGACAGAAAAAATTCCCACCAGAGGTCAAAATAGTGAACATGATTCACGTAAAAAAAGGAGGAGCAAATGCGCACTCCAAGACATATGCACCGTAGAACCCGTCACCCCCAAGTTTAACCCTTGGTCGGCCTGCCCGATCACTTTTGATCGCAGGGATCACCCGACTAGTATCCGAATGGAGGATCGGCTGCCTTGGTACTAGACCCAATAATTGACGGATACCATCTCACCCGAGTCCTTATGGACGGCGGCAGTAGTCTTAACCTGATATATCAGGACTCAATCCGCAAAATGGGGATAGACCCGACAAGAATCAGCCAGAGCAATACTACCTTTAAAGGAGTAATACCAGGCCCAGAGGCCCGCTGCACGAGCTCTCTAGTACTGGAGGTTATATTCGGTTCTCCCGACAAGTTCCGAAGTGAAAAGTTAACCTTCGACATCGCTCCATTCTGAAGCGGCTATCAAGCACTACTCGGAAGAACGACCTTCGCTCGTTTTAATGCAGTACCGCATTACGCTTACCTTAAGCTTAAGATGCCCGGTCCACGTGGTATCATCATAGTTAGCGGAAGCACAGAGCGTTCCTTATGTACGGAAGAATGTGTGGCGGCTTTAGCAGCCAAACACTGAACGGCCTCTCCAACCAGAATAAATGATTGGTCATCAAGACCGTGGACACGGCTAGACGAGTCCGACGCACCCCTAGCTGGAACAGCTTAGATAAACCTGAGATTGGGTCGAGGGATATACCCCCATAGGTGGTGCTAGGGGCTTCCCGCATGTAAAAAGGACTACAGTTCGCCTTGACATTATTTAGATTGAATTTTAATGGTTTATTAAGAATAACCAATTTTTCGCACGAAGACTTTCACCTGGGTTTTTCTCTTTTACAAATGATAACCATGCTACTGCTACGTCTTGAGCTTGCGTTGGTTTTCCCGAACAGGAGAGGATGATGCAGCACAATAGCGTAAGTATTTCCCTCAGTTTTTGAGAACCAAGGTATCAATCCAGTAGGAGACCACGCACAAGTCTCTCGTACCTGCACGAAATGATAGCTACTCGCAACCAACGCGATTAGGGGTTGTCAATCCCTTCACGGTCACTTACGAGAGTGAGATATGATAGAGATAATATTTTTGGTATTTTTGATAGGTATATGCAAAGTGAAAAGTAAAAGGCAAAGTAAAAACAAAGCAAGTAAATAAAGTGATAGAGATTAATATGATGAGAATAGACCCGGGGGCCATAGGTTTCACTAGTGGCTTCTCTCAAGAGCATAGTTTTTCTACGGTGGGTGAACAAATTATTGTTCAGCAATTGAAAGAATTGAGCACAGTTATGAGTATATCTAGGCAATGATCATGTATATAGGCATCACGTCCGAGACAAGTAGATCGGAACGATTCTGCATCTACTACTATTACTCCACTCGTCGATCGCTATCCAGCATGCATCTAGAGTATTAAGTTAAAAACAGAGTAACGCCTTAAGCAAGATGACATGGTGTAGAGGGATAAATTCATGCAATATGATAAAAAAAACCATCTTCTTATCCTCGACGGCAACAATACAATACGTGCCTTGCAACCCTTTCTGTCACTGGGTAAGGACACTGCAAGATTGAACCCAAAGCTAAGCACTTCTCCCATTGCAAGAACTACCAATCTAGTTGGCCAAACCAAACGGATAATTCGAAGAGACTTGCAAAGATAACTCAATCATACATAAAAGAATTCAGAGAAGAATCAAATATTTTCCACAGATAAGCTGGATCATAAACCCACAATTCATCGATCTCAACAAACACACCGCAAAAATAAGATTACATCGAATAGATCTCCACTAGAGAGGGGGAGAACATTGTATTGAGATCCAAAAAGAGAGAAGAAGCCATCTAGCTACTAGCTATGGACCCGAAGGTCTGAAGTAAACTACTCACATTTCATCGGAGAGGCTATGGTGCTGATGTAGAAGCCCTCCGTGGTGGATGCCCCCTCCGGCGGAGCTCCGGAACAGGCCCCAAGATGGGATCTCGTGGATACAGGAAGTTGCGGTGGTGGAATTAGGTTTTCGGGTCCTGTTCTGATCGTTTGGGGGTACGTAGGTATATATAGGAGGAAGGAGTACGTCGGTGGAGCGTCAGGGGGCCCACGAGGTAGGGGGCGTGCCCAAGGGGGCGCGCCCTCCACCCTCATGACCGCCTCTGGCACTTCTCGGAGTAGGGTCCAAGTCTCCTGGATCACGTTCGATTGGAAACTCACGTTCCCGAAGGTTTCATTCCGTTTGGACTCCGTTTGATATTATGTTTCTTCGAAACACTAAAATAGGCAAAAAAATAGCAATTCTGGGTTGGGCCTCCGGTTAATAGGTTAGTCCCAAAAATAATATAAAAGTGGAAAATAAAGCCCAATATAGTCCAAAACAGTAGATAAAATAGCATGGAGCAATCAAAAATTATAGATACGTTGGAGACGTATCAGCTACACCCTTCTAGGATACGGCACAACGGAGACACAGGCGCAGACGTGCAGCAGGGACCCGCTCAAAGGTTTCTTTTTAGATTAAGACCCTGTGTAAACCTTTTTTACTGTCTCTTGTTGCTTCACACCCTCCGGATACTCAACATAACCAAGAGGGATGCTGGCGTTATTGGTATTTCTACACGTCAGACTAATGCACGTACCTGGAAATTCAGGGCTTATTATGGAGGGCGTTACTCAGCCCAGTATACGTTGTAAAGACCGAATACCTTAGGGAGTGTTCAGCGTCGCGAGTTTGGCCATATATGCATCAGCTCTGAATCATGTCTTTGGTCAATAGTTGGGTTTGGCCGGCTCCCGTGTTTTGCTGCCTTACGTTCCGCTCTATCGGCTAAGGTGGCACCGGGAGAACTACTGAAATTGTGCCCTGGTTCATCTGGACGAGCACCTCAGTAGAGAAAGCCGAAAAGTGACTGTCATGATAAGCGCGAGACTGGCCAACCACTCGATGACTCAGCGGAATCTTCGTGATTCCTCCGCACTAACGAAGGGTCGGTTTCCCGGCCATGTATGTACGCGCCCCGTATTCGGATAAGCGCGGAAGTACCAGGGGCTATATCGTAGCCCCACCGTCAAACTCCTATGGCTAAGTGAAAGTGTTAAAGCTATATAGTCCGATTGCCTTGTTCACCGCGCCATCACCTCCTTAATGGACCAAGACGTTGGATCAAGTGTGAATACGCGCTTTTTTGAACACCCCCACATTATATGTGTGGGGGCTGAAGCCGACGACTGCAAACTTTCAGGTTATATACATACATAAAACGGCCACACAGGAGGCATCATAATACTTCCAAGCAAAAGTATAAACACAACCTTTATAATCAAAATAGCATTGTTTTTACAATCGGGATACATGTCACTCGAACATGATATTCTTTGAGCACTGAGCCTCTATTAAACGAGCACCTTCTAAGACTTCTTCAAAATAGTGCTCGGCCGAGACCTGGCCTACGGCCGGTTCCTGGGTTGCAATAGCGGTGGCCTCCATCCCTGCCCAGTATGTCTTAACACAGGCCAGAGCCATCCGCGCACCCTCTATGCACGCCGACCTCTTTATAGCATCGATATGCGGCACAGCACCAAGGAATCGTTGCACTAAACCAAAATAACTATTGGGCCTCGGTCCTTCCGGCCAAAGACGATCCACGACAGACCTCATGGCAAGTCCGGACAATCTATGGAGTTCAGCCCACTCGGCCATTTGTTCATTTAACAGCAGCGGACGCGTTGGAGCACTGAACTGCGACCAGAACAACTTTTCCACTTCGTGATCTTTTTGATCCTTGAAAAACTCAGTCGCATCAGCAGCACTCGTTGCCAAGTCCGAATACGCGTCTGCAGCACTCCATAACTGATCCAGAGGGGCATACTTCGGATCTCCAAACTTCGACCGCAACAAAAAGGGCTTCCCAACCGTGATATCTCCGGCTTGACGAAGCTCCTCCTTCGCCGCTCTGATTTTAGAGCGGGTTTCCTTGGCTGCTATCATGGCTTTCTTCAGGTCCGCCGCTTTCGCTTGGCTTTCCTTTTCTAGAAGCTCATACCAGTCGGCGGCATCCTTCAGCTCAACAGCCATCTTGGCTATTTTATCTTCGCTCTGGCGATGAGCAGCTTGTTCGGCTCTTCACACTTCGGCCGCCTTTAGGGCGGCTGCATCGCTTCTCCTGGCTTGTTCTTTGGCCCGGGCAAGCTCCGCTCGAAGGGTCTCCACGGCGGCAGCTCCATCTGCAGTCACAGCATATTACAAATACTAGCATCATGCTCGTCTTACTATTTGCTGACCACCAGAGAATACATACCATGTGCCTCGTCAAGCCACTTGTTTACAAGCACGATGTCGGCATCTGCCGCATCGAGTTGCCGCCTTAGTTCGGCAAACTCAACAGTCTGGCCAGCCACCGGACCCTCAGCCGCCTGCAGATGAAAGCAGCATGATCATTACCTGGGACTATGATCCTCTGTTTGCCGCCTTTGGACAGCAACCAGAGTCTCAGGGGCTACTATCTGCATAGGGCACACCTAACATGTGTGGTACCATCAAAAAATATATATATATTACTTTGCATACCTCAAAGCCTCTTAGCAGGCTCATAAAAGCTTCATGCAACCCACTTTTGGCGGATGAAATCCTCTCAACCACCGTACCTATCGGTGTCAAAACCGGCGGATCTCGGGTAGGGGGTCCTGAACTGTGCGTCTAGGCGGATGGTAACAGGAGACAAGGGACACGATGTTTTTACCCAGGTTCGGGCCCTCTCGATGGAGGTAAAACCATACTCTTGCTTGATTAATATTGATGATATGGGTAGTACAAGAGTAGATCTACCACGAGATCAGAGAGGCTAAACCCTAGAAGCTAGCCTATGGTATGATTGTTGTTCGTCCTACGGACTAAAACCCTCCGGCTTATATAGGCACCGAAGAGGGTTAGGGTTACATAGAGTCGGTTACAATGGTAGGAGATCTACATATCCGTATCGCCAAGCTTGCCTTCCACACCAAGGAAAGTCCCATCCGGACACGGGACGAAGTCTCCAATCTTGTATCTTCATAGTCCAGGAGTCCGGCCAAAGGCTATAGTCCGGCTATCCAGACACCCCCTAATCCGGGACTCCCTCAGTAGTCCCTGAACCAGACTTCAATGACGACGAGTCCGGCGCGCATATTAACTTCGGCATTGCAAGGCGGGTTCCTCCTCCGAATACTTCATAGAATATTTTGAACACAAGGATAGTGTCTGGCTCTGCAAAATAAGTTCCACATACCACCGTAGAGAGAATAATATTTACACAAGTTCAATCTACTGACGTATTCCGCAGCGTGATATCACACCACGGCCAAGCCTTTATTCGAATCGTTTTTACTGTCCCACCTCAGCGCGTTTAGCGAGGCGGGTTCCTTGGCACGTCTTGTCAAAGCAGAGATCGTGTCCCCTTATTCCGAGATTCTCATCAATACGGGCGTGGGTAACCCAACCGCGCCATTGATTATGGCGCTTGGGAGATAAGCGAGTTTTATCAGGCCGGTGGGGACGCATAGCTTTGTCTGTCCATATAAGGGGATAAGGATCCACTTTTTCACACACGCCTTCTTCCTCCTTTGCTTATCCATTTCCGCGCACTCGAGCTCCAGCGCCCAAGTCCGCACATCTCACCTCAACCTTCTCCAACTATGTCCGGAGCGGGAGGCAAGTGGATGGCCTCCTCCGTCACGGAGGGGCACATCAAAAAGCTGCAGAAGGCCGGATACTTGTCCGACGACATCGCGCATTGGCTCCCCGACAAGGGGCAGCTCATCCCCACCCCCAGGCCCCATGAGAGGGTGGTGTTCCTCCCCCACTTCCTCCGTGGACTAGGGTTTCCACTTCACCCATTTGTCCGGGGGCTCATGTTCTACTATGGCCTAGACTTCCACGATCTGGCCCCAAATTTCATCCTCAACATCTCGGCGTTCATCGTCGTGTGCGAGGCATTCCTCTGCATCCAGCCCCACTTCGGCTTATGGCTGAAGACCTTCAATGTCAAGCCGAAGGTAGTGGGCGGCCGCCAAGCGGAGTGCGGAGGTGCCATGGTGGGCAAGATGGCCAATGTCCTATGGCTCGAGGGCTCCTTCATGGATACCATAAAGGGGTGGCAATCGGGGTGGTTCTACATCACCGAGCCGCGCGACTCCAAATGGGCGGCGACCCCCGAATTACGATCTGGCTTCCCTACACGGCTCACCTCATGGAAAGATATGGGCCTGACGTGGGGTAATTCGGAAGATCTGACCGGACTCCAAACCTGCGTCCGAAACCTGGTGGACAAGAAGCTCAAGCTTGTCAACGTAATCCAGGTTATGCTCATCCGCCGGATCCTCCCATGCCAGCAACGGGCCTTCAACTTGTGGGAGTTTGATCCGGCACATCACCGAACCTTGATCCGGCTCTTCGACACTACGTACGAAGACGCCTGGAAGGTGATGTTCAAGGGTGCCGAGGCTCCCGCATCCGCTACCGAAGATCGCGGATTCAGCTCGCGGCATCAAGCCAGCGAGGTAAGCTATTTTACCCTTTACGGGACTCTTTTTTCATAGTTTGACTCTATGCGGGATCTAAAACTCCCTCACCTTTGACAGGACTTGCGGAAGACGTCCGGACAGGTTGACTGTCCGGCTCCCTTGCCAGAAGACCCAGCGGACGCCCGGTTGACGGGGCTGCTGGTTCCGGCACCTTACGTGGTGCCGGAGAAGAAGGCCAAGAAGAAGGCCACGGGGACTCGAAGGAGTTCCCGGCGCCAGGTGTTGTCGGACTCATCGTCCGATGACTCCGAGGCGGACTCCTCCCACGAAGACGAGGAGGAGGAAAAAGAGGCCTCTCCCCCAGCGGGGGGAGAGAAGAAAAGGAAGGCCGCCCCAACCGGGGAGGCCGGAGGGTCCAAGAAGGGAAGGACTCTCCCTCCGAACTACACCGCCAACGCCGACGATGGCGAAGAGGAGTGGCCACCAAGGACCAAGCCCCTGGCGAAATCGTAAGTGTCCGGACACCAGAATAACTCATGGCATTCCATTTGTCGCACATCATCTTCTAACACCGCATGTAACCATGCAGCCCGCCCAAGGACGGGCTCGACGCTTCGTCGAGCGGCTCCCTGGATTCGTCGGATGTGAATAGCACCTCACTTCTGACCGCCTTATCTCCTCCCATCGCGGATGACGGCGGGGTGGAGTCCCAAAGGGGCCCAGCCAGGAGGAGGTGGCCCAGGAGGCGCCGCAAGGCGACCTCCCGGACTCCGAGCGCAAAGGGGATAAAATCCCGAAGGGCTTCAAGTCCGGCCCTGTGCCGGACTCCGTACCAGAACCTTCAGTGGTTCCGGAGTCTGGCAAGAGACCCCTTCGTAAGAAGGGCAAGACTGCGATGCCGGTGACCTCTGTCCAACCGGAGGCACCGGATGATTTGACGGAGGCGCTTAACGGCGCTTCCATCGACGAGAAGCACCGCACTGTTATGAGTGTGGTGATCCAGAAAGTTCAGTCCGCCAAGAGCAGGCTGACTGAAGCCTGTGCCAGCCTCCTAACAGGCTTTGAGGTATGTATTTAAGATATGTAAAAATATTACCACATAGACAGTAGCCCCTAATGCTCAGTTTGGTGTTCGGAAAGAAAACGCCGAACTGAGGATCTAAACAGATATACGCAGGAGTCTAACATAAGTATGTCAATATTGTAATGCAGGCTGTGCTGCTGACCTCTGCCGCACTGACTGCGGAGGTTGATGCATTGAAGCAGAGCCTCGAGCGGTCCGAGAACGAGCTCAGCCTTGTAAAAAAGCAGGTCGAGGACAAGGAAGGTAAGTAATAACTTATGGGAGTATTTAAAAGATGTGGTTGCAAAAAATGACAGGAATAACGTGAATACTGCAGGGGCCACGAACAAGGTGGCGACCCTGAAGGAAGCGGTGTCCAAGGCCAAAAGCAATGCGGCCGCGGAGCGCACCGAGCGAGAGAAGCAGGAGGCGCGGGTGGCGGAGGTGCGGCAAGAGCTCCAGGCTCTCGTGAAAAAACACGAGAGTTTGGAGCGTGACTCAAAGACTCGAGAGTCCGAGCTCGCCTCGGCCCTTGAGAGTGCCAAAGCCGCTAAGGCCGAAGCCCAAAAAGCCCTCCAGGAAATTGAGGCGATGAAGAAGATAGCGGCAGGTAAGGCATTCTATATGCAAAGCAAGCATGTGAAAGTGAATTATCTGTTACTTACCCGAATCCGGAGCTCTCCAGGAGCATTCGCAGATCTGCCCCGCAGTGTGTCTGATGCTGCCGCATTCTACCGAGCCGAGGAGGGAAGCTCGACGGAGAAGGTGTTCTGGTCTCAGTATGCTGAGGCCGGACACCCGGTGCCCTTAAGCGACCAGTTGAAGCAGCTGGTCGAGCTCCATAAGGTGGCCGAACAGGCCATGAAAGGCCTCATAGTTCGACTGTGGCCTAAGGAAGCCATGCTTGGGAGCTACTTCGGGCTGGTGAGGCGGCTGGTGGACGCCTGTCCATGGGTTGAAGTCGTCAAGCGCTCCGTCTGCATCGAAGGTGCCCGTAGGGCCCTTGCCCATGCTAAGGTGCACTGGGGCAAGATGGACGCTGAGAAGCTTGTGACGGACGGACCACCACCGAAAAAGGAGCATCGCAAGCCTGAAATGTATTATAAGGGCGTCCTGAAAGGTGCCCGCCTTATAGCGGATGAATGCTCCAAAGATGTAATATTTGAGTAGACTCGCATTTGTTATCCTGTACGCTGAAAACTTGTTCATATGCGCTAAGCAACACTTTTGAATTTAAAATATTACCTTCTGTGCGGTCGTGTATTAAATTTGAGAGATGGCGAGTCGTCGGCTTCAGCCCCCATGCCACGAGTGCTGGGGTGTTCGGGATAAACTTGAGCGCTCTTGTTCCCATTCTTGGGTCCTTCGAGGGAGGCGCTCAACCCAACGAACAAGGCAACCGGACTATAATGCTTGAACACTCTCACTTAGCCATAGAATTCTATAATTTTAAATTTCGGTGAAGCCCCTGGTATTCGGAAGACCGAGTTCGGGGCGCTATCCACGCCTAGGCCGGACAATGTCGGCTCCTCGCTCTAAGCGGCATAAGTCTTTAGGGACTCGAAAACCTCTCGAACAGCGACCGGCTCTCGCCCTATCATGACGGTCAGTTTTAGCTTTCTCCACTGAGGTGCTTAACCCAGCTCAACCGGGGCACAATTGCAGTGGTTCTCCCAGCGCTACCTTAGCCGATATAACGGAACATAAGGTACCAAAACATGGGAGCCGGGCAAACCCAACTATTGACCCAAGACATGATTCGGAGCCGATGCATATAATGCTATAAGTTCGGGGTGCCGCAATTGTGAAAGTGTTCGGACTTATCACACCATGTTGTGGGGGACTTAAGCCCCTGGTGTATTGCCCGTACCAAAGTGTACGGTTGCACAATGTCATAAATGAACATATATATATAGAAAAAAGGGAATTCAATAATAGGCAGAAGCTATGTATTGTTTATTCAAA
Organism: Aegilops sharonensis; assembly: GCA_904067115.1. Classification (NCBI taxonomy): domain Eukaryota; kingdom Viridiplantae; phylum Streptophyta; class Magnoliopsida; order Poales; family Poaceae; genus Aegilops; species Aegilops sharonensis. The sequence goes on along the minus strand of LR880969.1, from coordinate 20,534,695 downwards.
AGGGCTGCAGTAAGAGCAGAGCGATACAAATAGTGCGATAAGCAAGGGACGGGACTTTTTAACATGTCCCCCTCCAGGGGTAAGCTGCGGGATGGTATGTAAAACAGGTATACTGCTCATAATAGAGACCACCTGGACACTCGACGTAGCTTTCTACTTCCCTGGCTGTTGCATCGTGTGTTTGGCGATTCTACTGCCGGATAGGGCTTAGTGGGAACGGAGTCCTGAAAGTAAAAAAAGAGAAGAAAAGAAAAGAATGACACAATCGGGAGCCCCTGGTGCGGTTGAGCTGCATTCTGGGCATGCCATGGTCGTGCCCCATCCCCTATGCCCATGGTATTTCCAGAGCGTAATTATGTACGCGTAGTACTGGTTTTGCAATTTCGCGAGGGCTGGGGCTTTGGGCCGCATTGCTATGCGTGCTCGGAACGTGCCAGGCGGTCTTGTTGTAGGTTACTCCGGGCGCGATTGGAGGTGTCCGGACGTTTAATAGCCGGACTCGAGAACTGCCTTAAGAGGCTGCTTTGTACTTCCGCCGCGAGGGCCGCCGTATGCTCCTCCGTCCGGAGAGAGCGTTCAGTGTTTCCATTGACCGTAATGACTCCGCGAGGACCTGGCATCTTGAGCTTGAGATATGCGTTGTCGGAGTAATGGGCCACGGGTAGGCTAACCCGAGCCCGTGAACCTTTCAAGACATCGGGGCAGGCTGCGACCCTCAAGACCCTCAAGACGAAGGGCCGCTCTTTGAGAGTCGGCGGCAAGGCCACCGACTGCCCCTCATGGCCGAGTCCCAGGGACGACTTCGAGATAAGACGACTACTAACTGGCGGCTTCCAGAGAAGCCGGCTATTGGGAGACGGCCTGCGACTCCGACCACCTCCTGCCTTCGCAATGATGGACGGGACGGGGTACGGCCACCACGCAGCCCATTCCTGCCCCGTTTACGAAGGGCAGGCATGGCCACAGTGCGCCGTACCAACGGAGATCTCCATCCGGCGCGGCACTGTTGCCATGCCAGCCCTGACATCAGCCCCCGTGGGCGGCGCCCTGTGCCCACGAAGGCCTGTCTGTATGACCCAGAGATGGCGGGTCCCGCCTATCAGCGGGGTTACAGAAGACGGCGAGAGCGCCACAAGACGGACCCGTTGGGAGTCGGCCCCCACGAGTCGGCTAGCTCCTCCCACGGGCCCCGCACGCCATTAACCAGACAAGACGGGGAATGGCAACAGTGATCGCTCGTCAGGCGGCGGCACTGTTGCCATGACCCCATGACCAAGCCAGCGTCATTAGAAGCACGACTACAGTAATCCGCAGCCGGCAAGACCCGCCCGCGACGGACAAGGCCTGTCGGCTCCGTACCAGGCCCGTCGGCGGGGCCCACCAGTCGGCGGGCCCCAGCAGCCGGCGGAGAAGACGGCGGCCTGAGAGACAGACGGCTGGGACCCGCGCTCAGCCGGATTACCATTGTACCCCCGGGGGGTAGGCCTATATAAACCCCCCGGGGCACCCATGCAAATGGTTGGATTCTGATAGTTCTGGACACACATAGAGGGAAGAGGAGAGCTAGCCGTGCCCTTCTCCTTCCTCACCCCGAACAGCTCAAGGAGCCTCTTGTAAGCCTTGTTCATCTAGTGATCATGCGGAGACCCCGCGGAGCAGCATTAGGGGTGTTATCTCCACGGAGAGCACTGAAGCTGGGTAAGATCCGCCGGCGTGCATGTCTTCGCCTCATCCCGTTTCTAGGCACCGGCGACGTTCTACTCGCCCCCACCATGATAAGCCATCCCTTGGCATATGTCGCACCCAACCCCCGGCATTTGGCGCCCACCGTGGGGCGAGGTGCACCGTCGTCCGGAGACCTGCTCTGGACGGGAACCCTTTTTCTCCCCGGCGAGCGCAGCCAGCCCGGCACGCCAGACGGAGTCTGCACCGACGCGCTGCACGGTGCTGAGATTGCCTGCGCAGCCAGCTGCCTCGCCGAACTTGTCGACGAGGTTCGCCTCTCCGACGAGCCTGCATCCAACGCAGGCACGGGCGGCCCCCAGAGCCTCCTCGCGGGCCTCCTTGACCAACTCCACGTTGCCGATGAGTCTGCCGTGGACTTGGAGTCCGTAGGCTCCACCGACCCAATGCTGGTCGACTCCGACACCGCGTCGCTCGACGCGTTCCCCACCAACGTGGTGGTCTATGACGAGCCGCTCCCTCGCGCGGAGAGCGGCGGAAGCACCGTCACAGAGGTGCTCGTCATCGGTCATGGCGAGCATTCCGGTGCAGGAGCTCATGACCCACTCGACGTGGCTCTGCAAGACCTGACCGCGCCTATTCTGGAAGACGCTGACGCCGAGACGCTGGAGGCGCGCTGCCTTCAGCTCGTTGAAGGCGCGAAGAAGCTGGCAAGCATGAGACGCTTGTCAGAAGCCTACCAGCGTGAGATGGATCACGCTGTGGTCGGCTCGCCGGCCCCAACTGGGCCTAGGCGCGGTCCAGCAGCGCGGCGTGGCCATCACCAACCTGTTCAGGGCCAATCGCCCTGTGTACGCCACGCCTGCGGAGAACATCCGCGCCGCCCAGGCGGCGGCGGTCGAGCTAGACAACTTCGAGGGTGAAGAGCGCCGCCTGATGACGGAGCGAGTCCAGCAGCTCCTCGACGCGGCTGCCGCACAGAACGAAGCCGGCTGCCGCACAGAGGCGCCGCAACGACAAAACGACAACCTGCCTCCCCGCTGGGATCAAGGCGCGACGTCTCGGACACCGACTGGCGGTGTCCGCGGAAGAAAAGACAAGGATCCGGCTGTCAGCCACAGTCGGACTCGCGTCACCATCGAGAGCGACCAAGACGGCCGCCCAAGAGAAGTGGAACGGCGGGATGACTAACTGCCTCCTCCTCCTCGCAAAGAAAGGCGAGTCTCCCTGCCACCCGTCGAGCATCCGACTCTCGGCGACCGCCTTGGCCGCCGAGAGGGAGTCGGAGAGAATGACGCCCGCCACCGGATCGACCGACTCCACCGATCCCTGGCGCTGGAAGAAGAAGACGAGTTGTGTCCGCCCTGTTTTGGACCTCGCATCCGAGACGAGCCCTTTCCCAAAGGGTTCACGCTCACCCGAGATACGCCCAAGTACACCGGCTCCGTAAAGCCGGAAGACTGGCTGGTTGACTACACCACGGTCGTCAACATAGCGAATGGCAACAAGCATGTTGCCGTAAAGTATGTTCCCCTCATGCTCCAGGGCACGGCCCGGACATGGTTGAACAAACTGAAGCCCCACAGCATCAACAGCTGGGTCGACTTCACCGAAGCCTTCGTCCGCAACTTCACAACCACGTACAAGCGACCTCCCAAGCCTCGACAGCTTTCCTTGTGCGTGCAGGGCCCCAACGAGTCAACTCGCGACTATCTCACGCGTTGGGCCGAGCTTCGGAACTCCTGCGAGGGCGTGCACGAGGTGCAGGCTATCGAGTACTTCACTGCCGGGTGGAGAGAAGGCACCCTCCTCAAGCACAATCTCCTCTGCGACGAGTCGGAGACCCTCGATGAGCTGCTGATCATAGCAGACAAGTACGCCATAGCCGACTCTTCCATGAAGGCGGAGATTCAAGTTAGTGCGACCGGCAAAGTGGCACCTAATTCCCAGAACTCCGGCTGGAGACGCCAGTCGGCGACAACAACAAAACAATCACAAGCGCAAGGCCCCACAGCCGGCTTCCAGCAGCCGGCAGGTTGCGACAGTCGAAGACCAGCAGCATGAGGGGCAGCCTCCGACCAAGCGACAGAAAGGCGGCAAGTCCAACTGGTTGCCAGCCTTCTCTTACGAGAAGACTCTAGATGGTCCCTGCAAGTTCCACAGCGGCGCGAAGCCGTCAAACCGCACCACCCGGAAGTGCCACTGGCTCACCAGGATCGCCAAGGGAGACGGCTTCCTGCCTCCCCCGCCTGCTGGGCTGCCGCCTCCACCGCCGCCCCAGCAGCTGGCTGTCAGGCCAGTCGGCGCAGTACAAGATGAGTACCCAGAAGAGCACGGAGCCTATGTGGTGTTCACTAGTGTGGCTGACGATCGACGCAGCAGGCGGCTGCAGCAGCAAGAGGTGAATGCAGTAGCATCAGATACTCCAGAGTTCATGCACTGGTCCGAGAAGCCTATCAGTTGGAGCAGAGCTGATCACCCAGAGGAGATGCCGATTACGGGCTCCTACGCCCTGGTCTTGGGTGCCACCTTGGCCACAGATAGGCGGGCCGCTCGCTTCTCGCGAGTGCTGATAGACGGAGGCAGTAGCATCAACATCCTGTACAAGGATACCATGGAGAAGTTAGGAATCAAGCAAAGACAGCTTCAGAACAGCCGGACTGTGTTCCATGGCATTGTTCCTGGCCTTTCCTGCTCACCAATCGGCAAGATCCTGATAGACGTCCTCTTTGGAGACAAAGATCATTTCCGCCGAGAGCCAGTTTGGTTTGAAGTGGTGGACCTCGAAAGTCCATACCATGCGTTGCTTGGCCGACCTGTTTTGGCCAAGTTCATGGCGGTCCCCCACTACGCCTACCTCAAGATGAAGATGCCAAGTTCCAAGGGGATTCTGACCATAGCCGGCGACTACAGAAAGTCGTCCGCTTGCGCGGCTGAAACAGTCGGCTGGCCGAGTCCCTGGTGATCGCAGCAGAGAAGCGGCTTCTTGATCGGGTTGTGGCGATGGCTGGCAAGCAGCCCGAGATATCGCCCAACCCCAAGGAGTCGGAAGCTGAGGGTTCGTTCAAGCCGGCCAAAGAAACGAAGAAGATACCCTTGGACCCGGAGCACCCAGAGATACGCTGTCATAGGTGCAAACCTTGACAGCAAATAGGAAGGCGAGCTCGTCAATTTCCTCCGTGAGAATCGGGACATCTTCGCATGGTCTCCTAAAGACATGCCAGGTGTACCGACGGAAGTCGCCGAGCACAAGTTACATGTCCGATCTGATGTGAAGCCCGTCAGGCAGCCCTTGCGCCGCCTGTCAGAAGAGAAGAGAAGAGTTGTTGGAGAAGAGATAGCCCGACTCCTAGCAGCCGGCTACATTATGGAAGTGTTTTTTTCCAGAATGGTTAGCAAACCCAGTCCTGGTGCTGAAGAAGAACAAGCAGTGGCAGATGTGTATTGACTACACAAGCCTCAACAAAGCTTGCCCCAAGGACCCATTCGCTCTGCCGAGAATTGATCAGGTGATAGACTCCACAGCCAGATGCGAGCAGTTGAGCTTCTTAGATGCATATTCAGGATATCACCAGATCAAGCTGAACCCAGCTGACAGACTGAAGACCGCCTTCATCACGCCGTTTGGAGCCTTCTGCTACCTGACCATGACGTTCGGCTTGAGGAATGCCGGCGCCACCTTTCAGCGTTGCATGCAGAAGTGCCTCCTCAAGCAACTCGGCAGAAACACGCACGTCTACATGGACGATGTGGTGGTGAAGACGGAAAAGCGTGGAACACTGCTGGAAGACCTCAAGGAAACCTTTGAGAACCTGCACCGATTCCAGATCAAGCTCAACCCTGAGAAGTGTGTCTTCGGAGTACCAGTCGGCCAACTCCTTGGCTTCCTGGTCTCTGAACGCAGCATAGAGTGCAACCCTGTAAAGATCAAGGCCATCGAGAGGATGGAGGTACCCAGCCGACTGCTAGATGTGCAAAAGTTCACCGGCTGCTTGGCGTCCATCAGCCGATTCATCAGTCGGCTGGGCGAGAAAGCTCTCCCTTTATACCAGCTCATGAAGAAGACCACCTTTTTCGAATGGAACCACAAGGCGGATGAAGCTTTTCTCCAGTTGAAGAAAATGTTGACTACTCCCCCTGTGCTGGCGGCCCTGACTCCTAAAGAGCCCATGCTCCTGTACATTGCCGCCACCAGCCGGGTAGTCAGCATAGTCATTGTAGTTGAACGCAAGGAGGAAGGCAAGGCGCTACCTGTCCAGTGACCGGTATATTACCTGAGCGAAGTACTGTCGACCTCCAAGCAGAACTACCCCCACTACCAGAAGATGTGCTACGGCGTGCACTTTGCCGCCAAGAAGTTGATGCCTTACTTTCAAGAGCATCCAATCACTGTGGTTTGCACAGCCCCACTAGCCGAGATCATCGGAAGCCGAGATGCTTTTGGCCGAGTGGCCAAATGGGCCATAGAGCTGGCTCCCTACACCATCTACTACCAGCCCCGCACCGCCATCAAGTCGCAAGCACTGGCCGACTTCCTTGTCGACTGGGCCGAGACCCAGTACCTGCCGCCAGCGCCCGACTCCACCCATTGGCGGATGCATTTCGATGGCTCCAAGATGCGCACCGGCTTGGGAGCCGGCGTTGTCCTCACTTCCCCCAAAGGCGACAAGCTCAAATATGCGCTGTAGATCCATTTCGCCGCCTCCAACAACGTCGCCGAATACGAGGCGCTCATTCACGGGCTCCGGCTTGCCAAAGAACTTGGCATTCGCCGGATCCTGTGTTACGGCGACTCTGACTTAGTGGTCCGGCAGTCATCCGGTGATTGGGACGCCAAAGATGCAAACATGGCGAGCTACCGTTTCCTTGTACAGCAACTCAGCGGATATTTCGAGGGGTGCGAGTTCCTTCACGTTCCAAGAAATGACAACGACCAAGCAGACACCCTGGCACGAATCGGCTCCACCCGCCAAGCAATACCATCCGGCGTCACCCTTCAGCGCCTCCTCGAGCCGTCTGTCAAGCCTTCACCAGAACCAGACTCCATCTTTGTGCCGGCTCCCCCTGAAGAAGTCGGATCCGACTCAAGAGCCCCAGCAGACGACACGAGAATTCTTACAGATGGCTCGAAGAACGCCGCAGTCGAAGCCGGCTCGGGAACTTCAGAACCCGGCCCGGGGACTGCGGCGACCAGTCCGAAGACTCCAGAGCTCGGCCCGGGGACTGCACCAGTCAGCCCGTGGACTTCATCAATCCAGCAAGCGGCCGCGGACTCCAGCCCTCCGCCTCCCGGCCCAGCCGCCCTCGTCCAAGTCGCAGTGCTGGCAGTTGAAGAAATAGCATCACCCTCATGGGCCCAGCCATCCTCAAGTTCCTAGTGAGCAAAGAGCTGCCAACCGATGAAATCTTGGCTCGAAAAGTACAACGCCGAGCGGCAGCCTACACCATAGTCAACAGAGAGCTGGTCAGGCGCAGCATCACTGGTGTCTACCAGCGTTGCGTCAAGCCAGAGCAAGGCCAAGCAATTCCCAAAGACATCCATCATGGCGAGTGCGGCCACCATGCGGCCTCAAGAGCACTCGTCGCCAAAGCCTTTCGACACGGTTTCTTCTGGCCAACTGCCCTAGAAGAGGCCAAGGAATTAGTCCAAAAATGCAAAGGTTGCCAGAAGTTCCGCTCCAAGCCGCATCAGCCGGCTTCCGCACTCAAGACTATCCCATCGCCTGGCCCTTCGCGGTTTGGGGCCTGGACATGGAGGTACCATTCAAAACAGCACGAGGCAGCCTAACTCACTTACTTGTCGCGGTGGACAAGTTCACCAAGTGGATAGAAGTAAAGCCCATCAAGAAGTTGAATGGTCCGACTGCAGTGACTTTCATCTCCGACATCACGACTCGGTACGGCATACCACACAGCATCATCACCGACAATGGCACAAATTTTGCCAAAGGCGCCTTGGCCCGTTTCTGCGCGACATAGGGCATCCGAGTGGACTTAGCGTCCATCGCCCATCCGCAGTCAAACGGCCAGGTGGAGCGGGCAAACGACCTCATCCTGTCTGGCATCAAGCCTTGACTGGTCGAACCACTGGAGCATTCGGCCGACTGTTGGCTTGATGAATTGCCAGTCGTCCTCTGGAGTCTGCGCACGACTCAAAACAAGTCAACCGGCTTCACACCTTTATTCCTCGTCTACGGTGTTGAAGCCGTCATCCCAACGGACATAGAGTTCGACTCCCCGCGAGTCACCATGTACACCGAGGAGGAAGCAGAAGAAGCACGTCAAGACGGTGTCGATCTGCTGGAAGAGGGCCAGCTGTTGGCACTCAGCCGGTCCAGCATCTACCAGCAGAGCCTGCGCCGATACTACAACAGGAAGGTCAGGCCGAGATCTTTCCAAGAGGGCGACCTTGTGCTCCGACTGATCCAGCGAACAGCCGCCCAGCACAAGCTGTCGGCGCCTTGGGAAGGCCCCTTCATTATCAGCAAAGTGCTGGGCAACGACTCCTACTACCTGATCGATGCTCAGAAGCCCCGAGCGCGCAAGAGGGACGACTCCGGCAAAGAGACGGAACGGCCATGGAATGCAAATCTTCTCCGAAGATTTTACAGTTGATGCAGTATGTACCACGCTACCCTTTGTATTAAAGTACCAAGACTTCGGGCCCCCCGAGACAAGCTCGGGGACTGCCCTTTTGTTTATCTATATGATAAGAATTATGCTTTCGAGTATGCTACTCTTTGTTATGCCGCTTGGCACCGGGTTCGACTAGTCGGCCCGGGGACTCGCCGCCTCGCACTATGGAATGCTTCCTGCAGTCGGACAAGTAGTGTGTGGTGCCTAAGCCGTCTCCTGTCAGAAGCCGCAGCTCACAGAGCGACTGTTTGGTGGGCAGGAGTAAGGAAGAATGGGCGCCCACATGAAAAATGGCTAAGGACTCAAAGCATAAACATAGCGTAAGCCGGCTTCCAGCCTCTCTGCGCAAAGCCGACTCTTAAGTAGTCGGCTTGCCGCTTTCTATCCAACTTGTTAAAAAGACTCTAAAAATGGCCAAGTACTTGCCTTCCCAAAAGTAGCCAAGCATTTGATCCAGCGGCAGCCCGTAGAACGGTTGTCCGACTGGCAAGGCGGCGACTAAGGGAAGGCGGCAAAGGAAAAGGCCAAAGTAGAAATGAGCAAGAAAAGATAGAATTCGGGCAAATATTTACATAACATAGGCCCTTGGCCGAATCTTCAAGCAGAAGTTCAAAATACACCCCGCGGGTGGAATTGTGCGAATTAACAAGTTCTTCAAAGACTACTAAAGCAGATAAAATAAAGGCAAGACGGCAGCCTAGGAAGGGGCAGACGGGTTCGGAGGGTCGGAAGAGACGGCGGTGTCAGGCGCCGGGGCGGCCGGCTGGGCAGTCTCGGCTTGATCGTCTCCGGCGGGAGCCGGCTCGGTCGGGCGCGGCTCATTGCTGGAGGCGCGGTCGAGCTGAGGCTGGTCGCCTGCTCCGTCTTCTGGCGCCTCCGTCTCACCTCCGTCCTCCGCCTCGCCTTCCTCCTCGGCGCTGGAGCCGATCACCTCCG
>LR880969.1:20487645-20518215 GCA_904067115.1 Aegilops sharonensis | reverse complement strand
TGCGTGAATATTCATGGCTTTCAAGCCAAATGATCAATCTTATGGCCACATTCATGGCATAGTTTGTTTAACTAATCTCATATTGTGCACAAGGGTACATCTTGGAATTCCAAACAATGTTGCCTAAGGAAGTTTTATTTTCTTTGCACGGAAAATTCATTTTTCATTTTCCGAGTGCCCAAAAGGAGGTTTTTTTTGTGAAGGAACTACCAAATAATTGTTGCAAAAATGGACCAAATCAATTTTATAAAATACTAAGCCATATATAATGCACAATTGACAAAATGGCTGGGTGTCAAAATTTTTGATACACCTCTGGTGAAAAAGACAAATTCCCGTCGATTCAGATGGAAGCGGGTCAAATTTGAACTGCAGCTGCCTCATAGTTTGCTCTTTATTTTTTCCAAAAATCATTTCTAGGTAAATAAGTATCTATTTAATCATAGAAACACCAAAAAATTCCCAAGATTAAACCACTAGCTAGGAACGGTCAAGCCCGCCGTTTTGACCGGATTTTGAAACGGGCATAAAAAATTCAAAAAAAAATCAAAAAATTGGAAAACCTTCGCATTGTGTCATTATATGTGACCAAGTTTCCAGGAAAAATAATAAACTTGTAATACGGTAACTATTTTAAAAAAGTGTTCTCAGAAATAAGCTATCATGCGTGAAGATTCATGGCTTTCAAGCCAAATGATCAATCTTATGGCCACATTCATGGCATAGTTTGTTCAAATGATCTCATATTGTGCACAAGGGTACATCTTGGAATTCCAAACAATGTTGCCTAAGGAAGTTTTCATTTTCTTTGCACGGAAAATTCATTTTTCATTTTCCGAGTGCCCAAAAGGAGGTTTTTTTGTGAAGGAACTACCAAATAATTGTTGCAAAAATGGACCAAATGAATTTTATAAAATACTAGGCCATATATAATGCACAATTGACAAAATGGTTGGGTGTCAAATTTTTTGATCCACCTCTGGTGAAAAAGACAAATTCCCGTCGATTCAGTTGGAAGCGTGTCAAATTTGAACTGCAGCTGCCTCATAGTTTGCTCTTTATTTTTTCCAAAAATAATTTCTAGGTAAATAAGTAACTATTTAATCAGAGAAACACCAAAAAATTTCCAAGATTCAAGCACTAGCTAGGAACGGTCAAGCCCGCCGTTTTGACCGCATTTTGAAACGGGCATAAAAAATTCAAAAAAAATCAAAAAATTGGAAAACCTTCGCATTGTGTCATTATATGTGACCAAGTTTCCAGGAAAAATAATAAACTTGTAATACGGTAATTATTTTAAAAAAAGTGTTCTCAGAAATGAGCTATCATGCGTGAAGATTCATGGCTTTCAAGCCAAATGATCAATCTTATGGCCACATTCATGGCATAGTTTGTTTAAATAATCTCATATTGTGCACAAGGGTACATATTGGAATTCCAAACAATGTTGCCTAAGGAATTTTTATTTTCTTTGCACGGAAAATTAATTTTTCATTTTCCGAGTGCCTAAAAGGAGGTTTTTTTTGTGAAGGAACTACCAAATAATTGTTGCAAAAATGGACCAAATCAATTTTATAAAATACTAGGCCATATATAATGCACAATTGACAAAATGGTTGGGTGTCAAAATTTTTGATACACCTCTGGTGAAAAAGACAAATTCCCGTCGATTCAGCTGGAAGCGGGTCAAATTTGAACTGCAGCTGCCTCATAGTTTGCTCTTTATTTTTTCCAAAAATCATTTCTAGGTAAACAAATATCTATTTAATCAGAGAAACACCAAAAAAATTCCAAGATTCAACCACTAGCTAGGAACGGTCAAGCCCGCCGTTTTGACCGCATTTAAAAACGGGCATAAAAAATTCAAAAAAAATCAAAAAATTGGAAAACCTTCGCATTGTGTCATTATATGTGACCAAGTTACCAGGAAAAATAATAAACTTGTAATACGGTAATTATTTTAAAAAAGTGTTCTCAGAAATGAGCTATCATGCTTGAAGATTCATGGCTTTCCAGCCAAATGATCAATCTTATGGCCACATTCATGGCATAGTTTGTTCAAATAATCTCATATTGTGCACAAGGGTACATCTTGGAATTCCAAACAATGTTGCCTAAGTAAGTTTTATTTTCTTTGCACGGAAAATTCATTTTTCATTTTCCGAGTGCCCAAAAGGAGGTTTTTTTTGTGAAGGAACTACCAAATGATTTTTGCAAAAATGGACTAAATCAATTTTATAAAATACTAGGGCATATATAATGCACAATTGACAAAATAGTTGGGTGTCAAAATTTTTGATACACCTCTCGTGAAAAAGACAAAATCCCGTCGATTCAGCTGGAAGCGGGTCAAATTTGAACTGCAGCTACCTCATAGTTTGCTCTTTTTTTTTCAAAAAATCATTTCTAGGAAAATAAGTATCTATTTAATCATAGAAACACCAAAAAAATAAAAAGATTCAACCACTAGCTAGGAACGGTCAAGCCCGCCGTTTTGACCGCATTTTGAAACGGGCATAAAAAATTCAAAAAAATCAAAAAATTGGAAAACCTTCCCATTGTGTCATTATATGTGACCAAGTTTCCCGGAAAAATAATAAACTTGTAATACGGTAACTATTTTAAAAAAGTGTTCTCAGACATGTGCTATCATGCGTGAAGATTCATGGCTTTCAAGCCAAATGATCAATCTTATGGCCACATTCATGGCATAGTTTGTTCAAATGATCTCATATTGTGCACAAGGGTACATCTTGGAATTCCAAACAATGTTTCCTAAGGAAGTTTTCATTTTCTTTGCACGGAAAATTCATTTTTCATTTTCCGAGTGCCCAAAAGGAGGTTTTTTTGTGAAGGAACTACCAAATAATTGTTGCAAAAATGGACCAAATCAATTTTATAAAATACTAGGCCATATATAATGCACAATTGACAAAATAAATGGGTGTCAAAATTTTTGATCCACCTCTGGTGAAAAAGACAAATTCCCGTCGATTCAGTTGGAAGCGGGTCAAATTTGAACTGCAGCTGCCTCATAGTTTGCTCTTTATTTTTTCCAAAAATCATTTCTAGGTAAATAAGTAACTATTTAATCAGAGAAACACCAAAAAAATTCCAAGATTCAAGCACTAGCTAGGAACGGTCAAGCCCGCCGTTTTGACCGCATTTTGAAACGGGCATAAAAAATTCATAAAAAAATCAAAAAATTGGAAAACCTTCGCATTGTGTCATTATATGTGACCAAGTTTCCAGGAAAAATAATAAACTTGTAATACGGTAATTATTTTAAAAAAAGTGTTCTCAGAAATGAGCTATCATGCGTGAATATTCATGGCTTTCAAGCCAAATGATCAATCTTATGGCCACATTCATGGCATAGTTTGTTTAACTAATCTCATATTGTGCACAAGGGTACATATTGGAATTCCAAACAATGTTGCCTAAGGAATTTTTATTTTCTTTGCACGGAAAATTCATTTTTCATTTTCCGAGTGCCCAAAAGGAGGTTTTTTTGTGAAGGAACTACCAAATAATTGTTGCAAAAATGGACCAAATCAATTTTATAAAATACTAGGCCATATATAATGCACAATTGACAAAATGGTTGGGTGTCAAAAATTTTGATACACCTCTGGTGAAAAAGACAAATTCCCGTCGATTCAGTTGGAAGCGGGTCAAATTTGAACTGCAGCTGCCTCATAGTTTGCTCTTTATTTTTTCCAAAAATCATTTCTAGGTAAATAAGTATCTATTTAATCAGAGAAACACCAAAAAAATTCCAAGATTCAACCACTAGCTAGGAACGGTCAAGCCCGCCGTTTTGACCGCATTTTGAAACGGGCATAAAAAATTCAAAAAAAATCAAAAAATTGGAAAACCTTCGCATTGTGTCATTATATGTGACCAAGTTTCCAGGAAAAATAATAAACTTGTAATACGGTAACTATTTTAAAAAGGTGTTCTCAGACATGTGCTATCATGCGTGAAGATTCATGGCTTTCAAGCCAAATGATCAATCTTATGGCCACATTCATGGCATAGTTTGTTCGAATGATCTCATATTGTGCACAAGGGTACATATTGGAATTCCAAACAATGTTTCCTAAGGAAGTTTTCATTTTCTTTGCACGGAGAATTCATTTTTCATTTTCCGAGTGCCCAAAAGGAGGTTTTTTTGTGAAGGAACTACCAAATAATTGTTGCAAAAATGGACCAAATCAATTTTATAAAATACTAGGCCATATATAATGCACAATTGACAAAATGTTTGGGTGTCAAAAGTTTTGATCCACCTCTGGTGAAAAAGACAAATTCCCGTCGATTCAGGTGGAAGCGGGTCAAATTTGAACTGCAGCTGCCTCATAGTTTGCTCTTTATTTTTTCCAAAAATCATTTCTAGGTAAATAAGTATCTATTTAATCAGAGAAACACCAAAAAAATTCCAAGATTCAACCACTAGCTAGGAACTGTCAAGCCCGCCGTTTTGACCGCATTTTGAAACGGGCATAAGAAAATCAAAAAAAAATCAAAAAATTGGAAAACCTTCGCATTGTGTCATTATATGTGACCAAGTTTCCAGGAAAAATAATAAACTTGTAATACGGTAATTATTTTAAAAAAATGTTCTCAGAAATGAGCTATCATGCGTGAAGATTCAAGGCTTCCAAGCCAAATGATCAATCTTATGGCCACATTCACGGCATAGTTTGTTTAAATAATCTCATATTGTGCACAAGGGTACGTATTGGAATTCCAAACAATGTTGCCTAAGGAAGTTTTCATTTTCTTTGCACGGAAAATTGATTTTTCATTTTCCGAGTGCCCAAAAGGAGGTTTTTTTGTGAAGGAACTACCAAATAATTGTTGCAAAAGTGGACCAAATCAATTTTATAAAATACCAGGCCATATATAATGCACAATTGACAAAATGGTTGGGTTTCAAATTTTTTGATCCACCTCTGGTGAAAAAGACAAATTCCCGTCGATTCAGTTGGAAGCGGGTCAAATTTGAACTGCAACTGCCTCATAGTTTGCTCTTTATTTTTTCCAAAAATCATTTCTAGGTAAATAAGTATCTACTTAATCATAGAAACACCAAAAAAATTCCAAGATTCAACCACTAGCTAGGAACGGTCAAGCCCGCCGTTTTGACCGCATTTTGAAACGGGCATAAAAAAATCAAAAAAATCAAAAAATTGGAAAACCTTCGCATTGTGTCATTATATGTGACCAAATTTCCAGGAAAAATAATAAACTTGTAATACAGTAACTATTTTAAAAAAGTGTTCTCAGAAATGAGCTATCATGCGTGAAGATTCATGGCTTTCAAGCCAAATGATCAATCTTATGGCCACATTCATGGCATAGTTTGTTCAAATGATCTCATATTGTGCACAAGGGTACATCTTGGAATTCCAAACAATGTTGCCTAAGGAAGTTTTCATTTTCTTTGCACGGAAAATTCATTTTTCATTTTCCGAGTGCCCAAAAGGTGGTTTTTTTTGTGAAGGAACTACCAAATAATTGTTGCAAAAATGGACCAAATCAATCTTATAAAATACTAGGCCATATATAATGCACAATTTAAAAAATGGTTGGGTGTCAAAATTTTTGATCCACCTCTGGTGAAAAAGACAAATTCCCGTCGATTCAGCTGGAAGCGGGTCAAATTTGAACTGCAGCTGCCTCATAGTTTGCTCTTTATTTTTTCCAAAAATCATTTCTAGGTAAATAAGTATCTACTTAATCAGAAATACATGGTTTGATGGCGAGACATCGAGGTTTGGATGGTGGCCGAGGGCTCCAACACTAGAGCGTGTAAGCTCGCATGCCCGCTGCGTGGTCACCGCATGACCGTGGCGTTGCCATGTGTTCTGGGAGGCCTAGGCATGTCTAGTGGGTTGGGCACTCCCCAGGTAGGTGCTAGGAAGAAAATCACAACATAAGATTCTCACGAGGAGACCGATCGATGCTCAAACATGAATAAGCAGCCAAGTGTTTGATTTGCGGTACGGGAAATGCACATGGCTAATGGGCGTGAGTTTTGGCTGAGGATGATCAGTTACTAACGTCTTCACAAATTTTCACCTCAAAAGGAGGAGCCTAGGTGGTACTTGCTTTACAAAGTACCACACTGGACATAAATATGCATGTTGAAGCTGGGCTCAAAATAATGAATGGATTGAGCTAGCATTTGGTGGAGGATGGTTATTTGGGCATAGGAAAGCACTGTAGAAAATGGATACCATTTGGACATGCCAAAGTGGTACTTCCTTCACAAAGTGTTGCTCTGAACAGAATAGGAAAATGAATATTTTTGAATTATTTTTGAACTAGGCAAGGAAGGTTTTTTCATATTTGATGAATATATGACCCAAAGAATTTATGAGATTTTTTTGGGAATTTTGGGAATAACAGAAATATAGGTTGCTTCACAACCTAGGGCAAAAACCGCCACATGGACATGACACATAGGCAAAACTGATGAGATGGCGCCTAGTCATCACAACCCACCACAATCTACAAGGCTATGACCATCTATATTGGTCATTAACAACTAGAAATAAGGCAGCGGACTAGCACTGTTTGCTTTGTGACCTTTTCGTGTAAGGAAATTACGACCTTTCTGACCAAAATGGTCGCAATGGTTTACGGTTTGGAGCCCCCCGAACAGCTTTTGACCAATTGGTCTGAAATGGTCATAGATCTATGACCAATTCTTCCAGGGTCACTAACAGAAGGTCACTAGTTGACATATTTCTTATAGTGAGAGCAGTCTCTTTCTTCTCCGCCTCGTCCTGCGCCTTCTTAAGCAGCCCCCTTTGCTCTGCCAGCTGCGTAGCTAGCAGATCGCGCTCTGCGGCGAGCTTGCTGCACTCCTCCCCCTTGGCACGCAAGGCGGTGTTGGCTTCGCCCAGCTGCTGCTGAAGAGTGGCGTTGGCCTCTGAAGAATAAAAAGAAAAAGGACGTTAAGTCGTCAACAAAGAAGGTCGCCGGGAAGATCCGGCCCGACTGCTCAGCAGTTGGCCCGAATCTCGGGGACTACAGCCCGCGGGTGCGCCAGCGCGCCCCCGCGAAGAAGGAGGAGGACTCACTCCGGCTCTCTGACAAGTCGGCAGTCCGCTTGCCCAGCTCCTCAACATTGCGGTTGAAGGTAGTGACGCGGAGGTTGTGATACTCCTGTGATAAGTATTTTAGACAAAGGTAAATATTTGGAACTCACCAGATGGAGTTCCGAGCCGCCTGCTCAGCAGCCGGCCCGAAACTCGGGGACTACACCCAGTGGGTGCGCTGGCGCGCCCCCACAGAGAAGAACAAGAAGAACAAAGTCAAAAGAAGAAAGCATACCCGGACGGCTGCCCGCGACGCCAGATGCGCCTTGATGCAGTTCTGGATGGCGTCGCCCTCGGCTCGCAGCTTCGCCTGAACGTCCAGAAGCGCCTAGTTCCGCGGGCCTGTGCCGCCTCCTCGCACCCACCCAACGGGCGCGGTGCTCGTCGCCTCGGCGTCTGGGATGGCCGAGATGGCGGCCCCGGTCTCCAAGGGGTGTGGCGCCGAAATCGCCTTCTCAAGGCGGCAGCGCATTGGCGAGGCGACTGGAAGAAGCAGCTTCGCCACGACCTCGTCTTCAGTCGGCGGCACCGGCGGGTCCGCCGGCTGTTTACGTTGCGCGCTCCCAGACGGCGGCGGAGGCGGCGGTGGCGGCACGGCCGTGTCCTACATGGAGGTCTCGCCGCTTTCCCTCTCCATGATGGGGTTCTCGCCGCCGGCTCCCTCAGTCTGCCCCGTGAACTCCGGGGGCGGCGGCGCGGAGCTCAGCGGGATGACGAGCAACGCCAATTGGCGGTGCGCGGCCTCCTCAGCTCGCGCTTTGCCGCGACGGCGGCTTCGGCCTCATCCAGCTTCTTCTGGGCGGAGGCCGCCGCCTTCTCCAGGCGGGCGGCTTCTTCCTCGTCGCGCTTCTCCTGCGCGTTCCGCTCCGTCGCCTCCCGGAGGTCGGCGGCGGGGTCAATCTGCCGAGTAGTGGCGGACGTCTCTGCCCTCCCCATGACGGAGGCGGCGGCGACCCTCTCTAAAGTAAGGGGAGCCCTGAAGCGAGGAAGGCTCGTAAAAGATTTGGACAAGATTCACTAGAAGAAAACAAGACAAAAGGCGGAAGCACTTACGCAGAGACCAGTGGCGGCTTTTTCACTTCCTTGCGGAAGCGGTTGGCCTTTGCGACCGCCTCCTCCCGCTTGGTCGCGGCGGCCGCCCCCTTGAACTTCTTCGATCGGCCGCCAAGCAAGCTCGGCCCGGCCGGCGCTTCTTCGCGCCGCCTTGACCATCCAAGCCGGCGGAGGAACTCGCGCTCGGCTGGCCGACCTTTGACCGGTGGCGCGGGGCAACTTCCCCCTCGGCGTCGTCATCAGGCCAGTCGGCAAAGGTGGCCGAGGGACGGAAGTCGCCTGCTCCTCCTCCTCCTCCTTCGGCGTCGGCCTCCATCGCCGCTGCCCCCAAGTCAGGGTCGTCGACGTCGCTCTCCGCTCGGTCGGGGACGAACTGACGGGCCGGTCCCGTGGTGCCGGTTGAAGGCTGGATGAGGGGGTTCTGACTCGAAAAACCAAAAAAGATCAGAAGTCGGATTCGGCTGGAAAAGAAAACAGAAGAAGAAGAGAGACGACTTACAACAGGTG
Organism: Aegilops sharonensis; assembly: GCA_904067115.1. Classification (NCBI taxonomy): domain Eukaryota; kingdom Viridiplantae; phylum Streptophyta; class Magnoliopsida; order Poales; family Poaceae; genus Aegilops; species Aegilops sharonensis. The sequence continues at coordinate 20,509,543 of LR880969.1, read as the reverse complement.
GGGGGTTGGCGCGTGAGTACGGCTCCTTGCCGAACCGCCAATCCGCCGTGAGATTGCAGTTCGCGATGTAGTTCACCGTGTCCGCCACCTCCGCGTGGGGCATGTCCTTGGAGCACATCCGACTTGGGTCCCAGTGGCCGCTCATCTGACAGATCAGATGAGGTCGGCCTTGGAGCGGGAGGACTCAGCGCGCCACGGAGGCGGCCAGCAGGTCGGCCCCGGTCAAACCCTCCAACTGCGTTAGCACTCGGAGTCGCGCGACGGCGGCGGCACCAGCGGGAGTCAGCGTCCTGGCCCGGTGGGACCATCTGGGGAGCCTCCCAGCCAGTGCGCCGGCTTCGTAAGGCGGCAGATTGACCCAGTCGCCTTCTGGGGCGACGTTCTTCACATAAAAATAAGACCGCTGCCACATCTTCACCGACTTAATCAGCAAGATGGTGGGAAACGGGTTGTCGGCCACCAATCTCCGCATCACGATGAAGGCACCACACTGGGCTGGCACGCGGGCAACGTGTGTGCCGAGCTTGGACTGGAAGAATTCCCCTCATAGCTCGATGGTGGGGAGAACGCCGAGGAAGCCTTCGCACAAGGTGGCGAAGGCAGCCAGCAGCACCACCGTGTTCGGAGTAAGGTGGTGCGACTGGAGCCCGTGGAACTCCAAGAAGGAGCGGAAGAAACCGCTCGCCGGCAGCCCTAGGCCGCGCATGAGGTGCGAGCGGAATACGACCCGCTCGCCCTCCTCCGGCGCCGGCGATACTTCCCTCGCCGGCGTGGCGCGGGCCCGCACTAGGTTCTTGCCGGGGAGACGACGCGTCTTGCGAAGGAACTCGATGTGGTCATCGTCCACCTCGGAGCCGTCCCACACGCTGGAGCGCACGGCAGGAGGTGCGGCGGCGGAGGAAGAGCTCATCGCTGCGGGCGTGGCGTGGTTCGGCGAGGCGGCGGCGAGAGGAAGAAGAATCAAGAGGAAGCGAAGGGAGTAGGGAAGATGGGCGCGCGTGCTTCGCCGCCCCCTCCTCCCACCTACTTATAGGCTCATGCACTGAGAAGCCGATGGGGCGGACGTGGGATTAACTGCGCCGAGGACCCCGCGCCCCCCACGATTTACCACACGAAGTTACTGCATGCAGTTACGACGTGGGAACCCCAACCGTCCGCACGGCCGCAACGGATCCGTTCACGTGCTGAGGCGCGGTAGTGGCGGGTCCCGCCTGACGGCCTGTCCCATCGCGCGCGTGGGTGGGCAGACTGACCCTGCCGCGTGGCGCCACGCGACGGGTCCGCAACGGGCAGTTGCCTGGATCCCGCTACCACTTTCAAACTCTTTAAGGGGCAAGACGGCCTTCCGCGAGTCCGGCTCCAGCTAGTCGGCCTAGAGGAAGACGGCAAGCAAGGCCCAGATTCCACCACCAGGAGGATGAAACTGTTGAGGCTCCTCAACATGTCACCCTCGGCGCCTCACCAGCTTCGGGGACTAGTGTCGGAGTAATGGGCCACGGGTAGGCTAACCCGAGCCCTGAACCTTTCAAGACATCGGGGCAGGCTGCGACCCTCAAGACCCCCAAGACGAAGGGCCGCTCTTTGAGAGTCGGCGGCAAGGCCGCCGATTGCCCCTCACGGCTGAGTCCCAGGGACGACTTTGAGATAAGCCGACTACTAAGTGGCGGCTTCCAGAGAAGCCGGTTATTGGGAGTCGGCCTGCGACTCCGACCACCTCCTGCCTTCGCAATGATGGACGGGACGGGGTACGGCCACCGCGCGGCCCATTCCTGCCCCGTTTGCGAAGGGCAGGCATGGCCATAGTGCGCCGTACCAACGGAGATCTCCATCCGGCGCGGCACTGTTGCCATGCCAGCCCTGACANGCAGACTGACCCTGCCGCGTGGCGCCACGCGACGGGTCCGCAACGGGCAGTTGCCTGGATCCCGCTACCACTTTCAAACTCTTTAAGGGGCAAGACGGCCTTCCGCGAGTCCGGCTCCAGCTAGTCGGCCTAGAGGAAGACGGCAAGCAAGGCCCAGATTCCACCACCAGGAGGATGAAACTGTTGAGGCTCCTCAACATGTCACCCTCGGCGCCTCACCAGCTTCGGGGACTAGTGTCGGAGTAATGGGCCACGGGTAGGCTAACCCGAGCCCTGAACCTTTCAAGACATCGGGGCAGGCTGCGACCCTCAAGACCCCCAAGACGAAGGGCCGCTCTTTGAGAGTCGGCGGCAAGGCCGCCGATTGCCCCTCACGGCTGAGTCCCAGGGACGACTTTGAGATAAGCCGACTACTAAGTGGCGGCTTCCAGAGAAGCCGGTTATTGGGAGTCGGCCTGCGACTCCGACCACCTCCTGCCTTCGCAATGATGGACGGGACGGGGTACGGCCACCGCGCGGCCCATTCCTGCCCCGTTTGCGAAGGGCAGGCATGGCCATAGTGCGCCGTACCAACGGAGATCTCCATCCGGCGCGGCACTGTTGCCATGCCAGCCCTGACATCAGCCCCCGTGGGCGGCGCCCTGTGCCCACGACGACCTGTCTGTACGACCCAGAGGCGGCGGGTCCCGCCTGTCAGCGGGGGTACAGAAGACGGTGAGAGCGCCACAAGACGGACCCGTTGGGAGTCGGTCCCCAGGAGTCGGCTAGCTCCTCCCATGGGCCCCGCATGCCATTAACCAGACAAGACGAGGAATGGCAACAGTGATCGCTCGTCAGGCGGCGGCACTGTTGCCATGACCCCATGACCAAGCCAGCGTCATTAGAAGCACGGCTACAGTAATCCGCAGCCGGCAAGACCCGCCCGCGGCGGACAAGGCCTGTCGGCTCCGTACCAGGCCCGTCGGCGGGGCCCACCAGTCGGCGGGCCCCAGTAGTCGGTGGAGAAGACGTCGGCCTGAGAGACAGACGGCTGGGACCCGCTCCCAGCCGGATTACCATTGTACCCCCGGGGGGTAGGCCTATATAAACCCCCCGGGGCACCCATGCAAAGGGTTGGATTCTGATAGTTCTAGACGCACATAGAGGGAAGAGGAGAGCTAGCTGTGCCCTTCTCCTTCCTCACCCCGAACAGCTCAAGGAGCCTCTTGTAACCCTTGTTCATCTAGTGATCATGCGGAGACCCCGTAGAGCAGCAGTAGGGGTGTTATCTCCACGGAGAGCCCTGAAGCTGGGTAAGATCCGCCGGCGTGCATGTCTTTGGCTCATCCCGTTTCCAGGCACCGGCAACGTTCTACTCGCCCCCACCATGATAAGCCATCCCTTGGCATATGTCGCACCCAACCCCCGACATGCGTAGTGCGGCACCGCATTGAACTTTGCAAATGCAGTTCGTCCGAGCAGTGCGTGATAGCCGCTGCGGAATGGGACTATGTTGAAGATTAACTCCTCGCTTCGGAAGTTATCCGGGGATCCGAAGACCACTTCAAGTGTAACTGAGCCTGTACAGATGGCCTCTACACCTGGTATGATGCCTTTAAAGGTCGTCTTCATGGGTTTAATCCTTGATGGGCCTATGCCCATTTTGCACACTGTGTCCTGATAAAGCAGGTTCAGGCTGCTGCCGCCGTCCATTAGGACTCTAGTGAGGTGAAATCCGTCAATGATTGGGTCTAGAACCAATGCGGCGAATCCGCCATGGCGGATGCTAGTGGGGTGGTCCCTTCGATCAAAAAGTGATCGGGCAGGAAGACCACGGGTTGAACTTTGGGGCGACTGGCCCCATCGCATATACGTCCCTTAGTGCACGCTTTCGCTCCCTTTTGGGTATGTGGGTTGCGTATATCATGTTCACCATCCGCACTTGTGGGGGGAAGCCGTTATGTCCTCTATTGTTCGGCGGCCGGGGCTCCTCCTCGTCATCACTATGCAGCCCCTTGTCATTGTTTTCGGCATTTAACTTGCCTGCCTGTTTGAACACCCAACAATCCCTGTTGGTGTGATTGGCTGGTTTTTCGGGGGTGCCGTGTATCTGGCACGAGCGATCGAGTATTCGGTCCAAATTGGACAGGCCCGGAGTATTTCTTTTAAATGGCTTTTTCCGCTGACCGGGTTTAGAGCCTCTGAATCCGGCATTGATTGCCGTATCCTCAGCATTATCACCGTTAATGCGGCGCTTGTGCTTGTTGCGACGCGACCTGCCATTGCTGTCCTAGGTATCCGAATTACCAAGGCTCTTGGTCATGTTGTTACTACGAGCTAGCCAGCTGTCCTCTCCCGCGCAAAAGCGGGTCATGAGTGTTGTGAGGGCTGCCATGGATTTCGGCTTTTCCTGCCCTAGGTGTCGGGCAAGCCACTCATCGCGGATGTTGTGTTTGAAGGCTGCAAAGGCCTCGGCATCCGGACAATCGATGATTTGATTTTTCTTGGTTAGGAACCGTGTCCAGAATTGTCTGGCTGATTCCTCTGGCTGCTGAATTATGTGGCTTAGGTCATCGGCGTCTGGTGGTCGCACATATGTGCCCTGGAAATTGTCGAGGAATGCGGCTTCCAGGTCTTCCCAACAACCAATTGACTCTGCTGGCAAGCTGTTAAGCCAATGCCGGACTGGTCCTTTAAGCTTGAGTGGGAGGTATTTGATGGCGTGTAGATCATCACCGCGGGCCATGTGGATGTGAAGGAGATAGTCCTCGATCCAGACCGCAGGATCTGTTGTGCCATCATATGATTCAATGTTTACGGGTTTGAAACCCTCAGGGATTTGATGATCCATCACTTCATGTGTGAAGCATAGTGGGTGTGCGGCGCCTCTGTATTGGGCTATATCACGACGCAGCTCAAATGAGCTTTGTCTACTGTGTTCGGCCCGGCCGGAGTTGCCATAGCCGGCGTGACGGTTATCGTCACGTGTCGTGGGGCGCCCACGCGATCCGTAGATCGATCTTGTTTGCCTTGCCTTGTCCTCCAATATATCTCGCAGGTCTGGCGCATTTCCCCGCGCCTTGGTATTTTTTGAGCAGCGCCGGGGTGCGGCTTGAGTTGAGGGCCGAGAGGCCTCTCTGTCGCGGCCACGAGGTGGCCGGTCAGCCGTATCATGCGCTGGTGATGTAGGTTTGGGTGCTTCCTCCTCTAATCGGGGTAGCAACCTGCGTTTTGGGTAGCTCTTGGAGGGGCGCTCGAGTTCATACTCTTCGGCCGCAAGGACTTCAGTCCATCTGTCAGATAACAAGTCTTGGTCAGCTCTAAGCCGTTGCTGCTTTTTCTTGAGGCTGCTTGCCGTGGCCATAAGCCTGCGTTTGAAACGCTCTTGTTCGACGGGATCCTCGGGCATGACAAATTCGTCGTCGTCGAGACTTGCCTCATCTTCGGAGAGAGGCATGTAATTATCGTCCTCTACCTCTCTTTCTGCCGCTCTCTCACGAGGGCTGGCTTCTCCATCCTCCTGCGCTAAATCCTACTGGAGGGGGTTGTCTTCGGCACTGTCCGGGGTGTTATTATCTCCCATGCCGGAATCACCGTTTTTGCTGTGGCGGGATTTAGAGCGGCGCCGCTCACGCCGGCGCTTGGGCTATTTCTTGGAGGGGTCATCCTCTGTTGTTCCATCGCCATTCCCATTTTTTGGGATGTCCACCATGTATATGTCGTATGACGAGGTGGCCTTCCAATGCCCTGTAGGCACTGGTTCTTGATCGTCTCCTGCATCATCGTCCATACCGTCGATGTCTTCGGAGTCGAAGTCGAGCATGTCGGTTAAATCATCGACAGTGGCTACGAAGTGGGTGGTGGGTGGGCTTTGAATTTCTTCGTCGTCCGCATCCCAACCTTCCTGACCATAGTCTGGCCAGGGCTCTCCTGATAAAGAGAGAGACTTTAGTGAGTTCAGGATGTCGCCAAAGGGCAAGTGCTGAAAGATGTCCGCGGCAGTGAATTCCATGATCGGTGCCCAATCGGATTCGATCGGCGGGGGCGCGGAAGGTTCGGAGTCCGGCACCTTGGAGATACGAGCTTCACAAAGGACGGGGTAGGTGTACATCTCAATCGCCGTAGAGATTGCAGCCCCCGAGGCGGTGTCCAGTCACCGGTCCTCGATCGGCGCAGTCGGCTCCGAGCTAAGGGTCGGAGCGGACACTGGTGCGGCCTCCAGGACACTGTTCGGTGGCAGAGCTAGATCATGCCCCTCGTGACAGTGCGGCGCGCTTGGCCGTGGCTCAAACCCGTCGAAGATCAAGTCTCCGCGGACGTCAGCGTGTAGTTCAAACTTCCAAATCTGACCTGGTGGCCAGGGGCGTGGCTTTCAATCTGCTCCAGATGGCCAAGCAAATTGGCCCGCAGTGCAAAGCCGCCGAATACGAAGATCTGTCCGGGGAGAAAAGTCTCACCCTGGAGTGCATCGTCGTTGATGATCGGAGGAGCCATCGGGCCTAAGGATGACGACACATAGGAACTCTCAATGAAAGCACCAATGTCGGTGTCAAAACCGGCGGATCTCGGGTAGGGGGTCCCGAACTGTGCGTCTAGGCGGATGGTAACAGGAGACAAGGGACACGATGTTTTTACCCAGGTTCGAGCCCTCTCGATGGAGGTAAAACCCTACTCCTGCTTGATTAATGTTGATGATATGGGTAGTACAAGAGTAGATCTAGCACGAGATCAGAGAGGCTAAACCCTAGAAGCTAGCCTATGGTATGATTGTTGTTCGTCCTACGGACTAAAACCCTCTGGCATATATAGGCACCGAAGAGGGTTAGGGTTACACAGAGTCGGTTACAATGGTAGGAGATCTACATATCCGTGTCGCCAAGCTTGCCTTCCACGCCAAGGAAAGTCCCATCCGGACACGGGACAAAGTCTTCAATCTTGTATCTTCATAGTCCAGGAGTCCGGCCAAAGGCTATAGTCCGGCTATCCGGACACCCCCTAATCCGGGACTCCCTCAGTACCCATTAAAGTATGATGCGCCTCTGAGATAGCCGCTTGCTCCAGAAGACTCATCAGTACGTCCGGTCGTGCACCGGACAGTCCTGGACTCTTTCTGTTGCTCTCCTTAGGAGCCAAATACTCCGGACTTCAGGTGGCCGAAGGGTTACCTTCTGGCCTTGGTGGATCAGGAGAAATCCTCCGTGACGACACCTCAGGGTCGTCTGCCTCATGAGGCGGGGAGGCACGGGGAGGCGTTTCGCTCTCCATCATCTCCGGAAGAAGATCCCCCAAAGACGAACTCTGTCGAGAAGGGCTACGATCCGAACTGTAAGACATACGTCTCGGTTATTGTCCTCAGAGATGAAGTAGGATATATTTACTATAAAGTACTTTTGTTCACTTACAACTCAGTGGAGGGCTGATTCCCTTGCGGGCACTATGCGGTAAGGATGCCCTTCGGGACAGGACCCCCTGGCGAAGGTTTCTTCCCTCATTTAGAAACCCTTGTTTCCAATTCTTCAGAGGCGGTCCTTTTCCTTCCTTGGGGAGAAGGGATCTCAGATTCTTCTCCTCGATTATCCTCCTTCACAGAGATACTAATTCCCCCAGTCTGGATGAGTAATGTGTGGAGCCTGCTTTTGGCTTCTTTATGCCTCCCTTTATCTTCCTCTGATGGCACTTGATAAGGTGCATGCTCGAGCATCCTGGCTTGTACAGGATCCAGTGAGCCTTCGGGAAGGGGGGGCGAACACCTGATCATCTTCACCTTTTTTATCCAGTCCTGGTCAAAGGGTGATTTTCAGAATGATGTTAGGACAAATTAAAAGACAGCATGTTCGGCCGCAGAATTACTAACGTGGGTATCTGGACGATTGCAGTTTAGACCCGCATCCTCGGTGGTGTCCGGACACTTTATTCATGATCCGAAGAACAATCCATACATCCCTTCAAGCGTCACGCCGAAGAATTGCTGAACAGTTCACGGTCCTTCTGGGTTGAACTCCCACATACGGAGAGGTCGACGTTGACATGGCAGGACCCGACGAACTAGCATGACTTGCATTACCTTGACAAGGCTGACATCTCTCTTGAGGAGATCTCGGATGCGACTCTGCAATGTCGGCACATCATTAACTGGCCCCCAGTCCAGCCCCTTGTTTACCCATGACGCCAGTTGTGGTGGGGGGCCCGAATGGAAGGCTGGGGCAGCTACCCACTTAGCACTTCGGGGAGCTGTGATGTAAAACCACTCCCGCTGCCATAAGTCGGACATCTCCCGGAAGGACCCATTGGCCATGGAGCCTCGGCGCCTTTGCTTATTATGGCACCTCCGCATTCTTCGTGTCGCCCATCGATCATCTTCGGCTTCACATTGAAGGTCTTGAGCCATAAGCCGAAGTGTGGGCTGATGCGGAGGAAGGCCTCACAAACGACGATGAACGACGAGATGTGAAGGATGGAATCCGGAGCCAGATCATGGAAATCGATCCCATAATAGAACATAAGCCCTCTAACAAAGGGATCGAGGCTAAAGCCTAGCCCTTGGAGGAAGTGGGAAACGAATACGACACTCTCGTTGGGCTCGGGAGTGGGGATTACCTGCCCTTGAGCAGGCAGCCTGTGTGAGATTTCGGCGGTCAGATACCTGGCTTCTCTTAGCTTCTTGATGTCCTCCTCTGTGACAGAGGAGGCCATCCACCGGCCTTGAAGGTTGGATCCGGACATAATTGAAGGTCGGAAGCGCTTAGCCTGAGCCTTGGATATTGGAATTCGAGGTGGGGGAAGGGAAGGATCGAGCGCGAGAAGAAAGGGACAGGTGTAAGTGCATTTTTATCCCTTAGGTGTTTTGGTTATTGATGACAATGCTATTGCGGACTAATCGTGTGCCTTGAGTTTCTCAGAAATTTCTTCACTAGGCACAAGACGGTTTGGTGCCCCTCGAAGACTATTGAAGACGGCGTTTCTCTACGTTTCTTTTTGGTGGATTTGAGTCGTAGGAAAGCCGTACTATTAAGAGGGGGTCCGTGTCGGAAAGGTTTGGGTGGAATCATCACGTACACGTTCCCTTCCTTGACTCCACATTTCCCTTGCACTTTGGAGCATCCCCCGTTTATCTTCCTTGCGATTGTCTTGGCTGCTGTTGATGTGCTTGCGGTAGTAATGCTCCTTGGAGCGGTAGTACCGCACGCACCTGCGATAGTACCGTGGCTCAGGCATGGTAGTACCGCGGGAGCCCACGGTAGTACCGCTCCTCTGGAATCGTACTACTGTGCCCCAGGCCAAGTACCGCTGCATTGCGGTAGTAGGGGCGGATGTAATTTTTTACATCCGCGCCTCCGCGGTAGTACCGCGCCTCATGCGCGGTAGTACCGTGCACGGTCTGATCCAGTAGCCACGCGGTAGTACTGCTCTCCAGCAGTAGTACCGTGTCGGATTTTTGCACCGTTTGTTTTCCAACGGAAGTAGGCACGGATGTAATTTTATTCATCCGCGCCCTTCCCAGGCTAGGGATTTCCTGCCTTGCGGTAGTACCGCAAGGGTGGAGCAGTAGTACCGCGCTCGCGGTAGTACTGCCCCCTGTCAGGCTCGCTCTAGCCCCCGCTGCTACTGCGGTAGTACTGTGGTCGCCCACGGTAGTACCGCGTGGCCTTGCGGTAGTACCGCGCCTCTGGAGCGGTAGTACCGCATGTCGCGGGCTGGTTAAGTGGATAACGGTTGGATTTCGTCCTCTACTACAAAAGGGTCGTCTCCTACCTTTAGTTGTTCACCTCTTCCAACCCTAAGCTCCATTGTTGCTCCAAGCTCCATTTTCGCCCGATCTCTCTCCCTAGCCAATCAAACTTGTTGATTTGCTCGAGATTGGTTGAGAAGGCCCCGATCTACACTTCCACCAAGAGAAATTTGATTCCCCCCACTAATCCCTAGCGGATCTTGTTACTCTTGGGTGTTTGAGCACCCTATATGGTTGAGGTCATCGTGAAGCCATAGTCCATTGTGGTGAAGCTTTGTGGTGTCGTTGGGAGCCTCCAATTAAGTTGTGGAGATTGCCCCAACCTTGTTTGTAAAGGTTCGATCGCCGCCTTCAAGGGCACCAATAGTGGAATCACGGCATCTCGCATTGTGTGAGGGTGTGAGGAGAATACGGTGGCCCTAGTGGCTTTTTGGGGAGCATTGTGCCTCCACACCGCTCTAACAGAGACGTACTTCCCCTCAAAAGGAAGGAACTTCGGTAACACATCCTCGTCTGCACCGGCTCCACTCTTGGTTATCTCATCCCTTTACTTGTGCAAGCTTATTTGTGTTATATTCATTGCTTGCTTGTGTGCTTGTGGTTGTTGCATCATATAGGTTGTCCACCTAGTTGCATATCTAGACAACCTACTTTGATGCAAAGTTTAATTTGGTAAAGAAAAGCTAAAAATTGTTAGTTGCCTATTCACCCCCCCCCCCCTCTAGTAAACCATATCGATCCTTTCAATTGGTATCAGAGCCTCATCTCTTTTTAAGGACTTTACCGTTCGAAGAGTATGGTTGACGTCGAAGACGAAGGAATTCAATGTGGCGTTGGACACATTGAAAACCTCCATGACGACCGAGGTCAAAGACATGTTTAAGGAATTCTTAGAAGGGCTTAAACTTTCCACCGCACCCCTGAAAGTGGGTGATCCCGCCAACACGGTGGCAGATGCTAACCCCGACAAGGGGGAAGCTACTAGTGAGAAAGATCCTACGTCTAGTGGTAAGAATGGCACCGGCATCTTTGCCCATGTGCAACCTCCACCCGTTTATGGTGGACCGATTCCTTCTACTCATTTGAATCATGCCGGTCCTCCCCCAAGGTTGATAAAAAGGAGGATTTTGATTCTTGAGTCTATCGTTTTAAGCGTCATTTAAATCATGTGAACACTAACCTTTGGAGAATCATTGAAGAAGGTTTTTATCCGCATGACCGGAGCAACTTCACTCCTAGAGAAGCCGTGGATGATCAATTCAATGAGAATGCTCTCTTCATCATCCAAGAAGCAATCCTTCCCGAAGACCTCCCGCATCTCCGGACCTACTCATTGGCCAAAGAGGCTTGGCACAAAGTGGTTTCCCTCTATCAGGGAAGCGCAAGCATTCAACGTTCCAATTATGAAGTGGTACAAGATGAAGCCGATGAGTTTGCAATGAAAGAAGATGAAGAACCTCATGAGCTCTATCGGAGAGTTACCCAGCTCGTGGTCTCTCTCCGGGATCATGGAAGTAAGGACACGAATGACAATTGGATCAAGCGCAAATTCCTCAAGGCAATGATGCCCTACCACAAAGCCATGTCCTCCGTCATCCGTCAAAGGCCGGACTTCCACACCTTGTCCTCAAGTGATGTGTTGGATGAGTTTGTGGCTATGAGCATATCGGACAAGACCGCCGACAATGCGGTGCTTCGCTCCCAAAGAGCAAAGAAGCCCAACCTTGCATTGAAGGCCAAGGTGTGTGTCGAAGAAGAAGAAGAGGAGGAAGAAGAGGAGAGCAATCTCGAAGATACGAAGTATGCCTATCATGAACACATGGCCCTTGCTTCAAGGCAATTTTGGAGCAAGAAGAACTCAAGGCCCAACTTCAACAAGAGCAGCTCAAGTGGCGCAAAGGGCAAGCAACGAGTGAGGACTTGCTTCAATTGTGGCAATGTGAGTCATTTTGTTGCGGAGTGCCCGTATGAGAAGAGGGAAGACAATGGTGGCAAGCTCATCCGTAAGGACAAGGCCAAGTCTTTCCCCAACAAGAGCAACTTCACCAAGAAGACTCCTCACAAGGCTTTGGTGGTACAAGAAGAGTACAATGAGGATGATGATGATGATGAAGATGGTGAGTCGGTTGCCATGGCCTCTGTTGCCATTGCGACGACACCTCGGGTGTCTCTCTTCGACTCACCCAATGAGAGCATCACCGCCAAGTGCCTCATGGCTAAAGCCACCAACAAGGTAACCCCCAACATCAAAACTACCATCATCAATCATTCTTCTTCGACGGATAGCATTGATGAACATGAGGGAACTAATGTGGAGGAGAATGAGTTTGAGGCCTTTATGGGTAAACTCAAGGGAAAATCCAAGAAGCACTTCGTTGCTCTCTTGGAACAACTTGGTGAAGCCAATGACATGATCGAGGCTCACGAAGATACCATCTCTAAGATGGAGGGGCATAGTCGTGACTATGTCGATGAGATTTCGGATCTTTCCAATGCTCTTGAGGAAGAGCGTGGTCTTCGTTTGGCTCTTGAGGAGTCATACAACGATGATCATGCTAAATTAAAGAAAGATCTTGATCATGCTCTTGTTGTTTCTCGTGTGCTAAACTCTAAGAAGGCAAAGCTTGGGGTTGATCTTGCTAGACTCAAAGAGGAGTTTGACATTCTCGACAAGGCTCACAAAGTCTTGAAGGGCGTTCATGCTAGCCTCAAAGAGTCTCATGATCAACTCCAAGTAAAGCTAACCAAGGAGAAAGCCACCTTTCCTCATATGGTTTTAATTGATAATGCAAATGTTGCTAACCCGTGTTGTGAGCATGTGCATCTTGTTGAGGAGAATTCTAAGTTGAAGGAGCAACTTGAGAAAGGCCTTGTTACATGCATACAAGGTGAGAAGAAGCTCAACGACTTTTGAGTAATCAAAAGGAAGTTGTGGCCAAGGAGGGGATTGGGTTCGCACCCAAGCCCAAGAACAAGAAGAAGAATGACAAGACCAAACGACCTCCTCCTCTCAAGCAAACGTTTGTGAAGGAGGGTGAGGGTGCTTCCAAGGAGAAGAAGAACAATGCAAAGGGTGGCAACGTTAAGAAGGGCAATGCCACCCCTCCCAGCAAAGCCGGCGATTTCAATCCCTCTTATGTGTTATGTCGTGCTAGTGATGGGCACGTTTATGCCAAATTTGTTGGTTCTCCTCATGAATACCTTGAATGGTCTATTTGGGTTCCTAAGACCCTTGTTACTAACATCAAAGGACCCATTACAAAATGGGTACCTAAAACCAAGCATTGATCTCTTGTAGGTGTTTGCTTCCGGTGGGGGATCATGGTTGCTCGACAGTGGAGCTACGAATCATATGACCGAAAGCAAGGACTTGGTGGTGGACGTGCACAAGATTCCTTCTATGCCCACCAATGTCGAGTGGGGTGATGCCTCGTCTTCTAAGGTATTGGGACTCGGCAAGGTTGTCATTTCTCATGATCTCACGATCGAGAAAGTCATGCTTGTAGAGTCCCTTGCATACAATCTACTTTCCGTTCGTCAACTTGCAATCATGGGCTTTGCCACTTTCTTTGATATTGATACCGTGGCCCTCTTGTGGAGCAAGACTCTTAAAGTAGCCTTTGTTGGGCATGTCGAGAACGATCTATATGTGATTAACTTTTCGGAGGGACCCACTAAGACCACGACATGCCTAATGGCTAAAGTTGACGTGGGATGGCTTTGGCATCGCCGTTTAGCCCATGTCAATATGAGATCTTTGCAAAGTCTTCTCAAGGGGGACCATGTCCGTGGACTAACGAATGTTAGTTTTGCTAAAGATCGTGCTTGCAGTGCTTGTATCGAAGGAAAGCTTCATGAGAAGGCTCACCCTCCCACGACTATCATTTACTCGAAGAGGCCTTTGGAGCTCCTTCACTTGGATCTCTTTGGGCCTCCATCCTTTGATAGTCTTGGGGGTAGGAAGTATTGCTTGGTGATTGTGGATGACTACTCTAGATATACTTGGGTGTATTTCTTCAAGAGGAAGAGCGAGACCCAACAAACCGTCATTGACTTTGCAAATGAAGCACAACATCAACACAATGCAAAGATCTTGAAATAAGAAGTGACAACGGCACCGAGTTCAAGAACTACATCTTGGATGAGTTTCTTAGTGATGAGGGGATCAAGCATCAATATTCTACACCCTACACCCCTCAACAAAATGGTGTCGTAGAGAGGAAGAACCGGACGTTGATGGATGCGGCAAGGACCATGATGGTGGAGTTCAAGTCTCCATACAACTTTTAGGCCGAAGCCATCAACACCGCATGTCATGCATCCAATCGGCTCTACCTCCGCAAGGGCTTGAACAAGACTCCATATGAGATACTCACCGGTAACAAGCCCAACCTCAAGTACTTTCGGGTGTTCGGGTGTAAGTGTTTCATTCTCAAGAAAGGTGTTTGGTTGTCTAAGTTTTAGGCTAGAGCTTATGAGGGCATATTTGTTGGTTATGCTACAAACTCTCATGCTTACCGTGTCCTCAATAAATCCACGGGACTTATTGAGGAGACGTGTAATGTGGAGTTTGATGAGAATAACGGCTCCCAAGTGGAGCAAAGTGGCACTTGTGATGTAGGTGATGAAATTCCTCCTCAAGCCATAAGTAGAATGGGTGTTGGTTTTATCCTACCCATTGAGGAACCCCTTGTGGCCGAAGGAGAAGGACAATGCTCCACTCAAGTGGAGCCATCACCAACCCAAGGCCCACATGCTTCCGAAGAACAAAGTGAAGGCCCTCAACCTCATGAACAAGACCAAGGGCAAGATCATGCTCAAGACGATGTTGACACACCAAGTGATGCCCAAGGTCAAGTTCTCTCCCCCGAGCAAGTTCAAGATCAATAACATGCTCAAGACGACGCTCAAGATGATCAAGTGACCGCTCCTCAACTCACCACCGGGGAGGAACTAGAGCGTCGTGCCGCCAAGATTGCTTCCAAGAACTCCACCAAGGGTCATCTCATGAAGAATGTACTTGGAAGCATTCAAAAGGGGGTAAGCACTCGTAGACAATTGGCAAACTATTGTGAACATCACGCGTTTGTTTCTTGTGTTGAACCCCAAAAGGTATATGAAGCACTCGAAGATCTGGATTGGCTTAATGCCATGCATGAAGAACTCAACAACTTCGAGTACAACAAGGTGTGGAGGTTGATGCCAAAGGCAACGGGGAACCACAATGTAATTGGGACCAAGTGGGTTTTCAAGAACAAACAAGATGCTCATGGAACCATCATTCGCAACAAGGCAAGATTGGTGACACAAGGTTACTCCCAAGTCGAGGGTATCGACTACGGTGAAACCTTTGCTCCCGTTGCTCGTCTTGAATCCATTCGTTTGTTGATTGCTTATGCTTCTCATCACAACTTTAAGTTGCAACAAATGGATGTGAAGAGTGCTTTTCTTAATGGTCCTATTAATGAGTTGGTTTACGTCAAACAACCCCACGGGTTCGAGGATCCCTACTTTCCCGATCATGTGTATCAACTCGATAAGGCACTATATGGCCTTAAACAAGCCCCACGTGCGTGGTATGACCACCTTACCGAGTTGCTACAAGATCGCGGGTTTGAAGTTGGGCTAATCGATCCCACTCATTTTACTAAGAAGGTCAAAGGGGAGTTGTTTGTGTGCCAACTATATGTTGATGAAATTATTTTTGGTTCCCCTAACAAAGCTTTCAATGATGAATTTGCCGCACTAATGACCTCAAAGTTCAAGATGTCCTCCATGGGAGAGTTGGAGTTCTTTCTAGGTTTCGAAGTGAAGCAAAGAAGAGAAGGTACCTTCATCAACCAAGCCAAATACACTCAAGACATGCTTAAGAGATTCAAGCTAAGCGATGTCAAGCCGGCTTCCACTCCAATGCCTACTAAGTGCCAACTTGACATCAATCACAATGGTAAAGCGGTGGATCAAAAGGTATATCGCTCCATGATTGGATCCTTGCTTTACCTTTGTGCATCTAGACTGGATATCATGTTGAGTGTGGGAATTTGTGCACGATTTCAAGCTGCACCTAAGGAAAGCCACTTTGTGGTGGTCAAGCGAATCTTTCGATATTTGGCTCATACCCCAAACTTTGGCCTATGGTACCCGAGAGGAGCAAACTTTAAGCTTGTAGGATATTCGGATTCCGATTGGGCGGGAGACAAAGTGGATAGGAAGTCCACTTCCGGAGGGTGCCAATTCCTTGGTTGCTCTTTGGTAAGTTGGTCTTCCAAAAAGCAAAGTTGTGTGTCTCTCTCGTCCACCGAAGCGCAGTATGTAGCGGTCGGTAGTTGTTGTGCACAACTCTTATGGATGAGGCAAACTTTAAAGGATTACGGTGTCATTTGTGACAAAGTGCGTCTTTGGTGTGACAATGAAAGTGCCATCAAGATTTCTCTCAACCCGGGGCAACACTTCAAGATGAAGCATATTGAGATTCGGTATCACTTCATCCGGGATCACATTAGGCGAGGGGAGATCGAGCTCAACTACGTCAACACTCATGATAACCTTGCAGATATCTTCACGAAGCCTTTGGATGAAGCAAGATTTCGCGAGTTAAGGCATGAGCTAAATATCATTGATTCGAGCAATGTTGCTTGAACCCTTGCACACCCCACCATACTCAACTTGTTATCTTGTTTAGGTGTAGGCATGGACATAGGGGGAGTGTTGTTCTCTCAATGAACTCTCCCTCCCCCCATTATGCATAGCTCGATCAAATCTTTCACATTAGCCATTTTTTATGGTACTTGTGCTTCAAAGATGAGTTTTGGTCATGGGCCCAAGGATAATTCTTCGCGGTGCCATACCAATTGACTCAAACATAGGGAGGTGGTGTCTCGTGGTTGTTTTCGTGTTGTCGTTTGCCTTTCTGTCTTCGTGTGTCGCGTGTTCTTGTGGTGTCGTGTTGCCTCGAAGTTTGTTTTTCGTGCAAAGACCTCGTTTTCGTGTGCTTGTTTGTTCGACTTCCTGAGTTCACGGTACTACCGTGGCTAGCCACGGTACTACCGCGTTGAGAGGGCACGGTACTACCGCACCTGCGCGGCAGTAATTTTTTACTGCCGCCCAGGAGAGCGGTACTACCACCCATGTGCGGTACTTCCGCCGAGCGGTACTACCGCGATGATCCACGGTACTACCGCGCCGCGAGTGAGCGTGGGGGTTATGACTCGGGTAGGGGAGTTCCAACTCCCCATACCCATTCACTTCTCCCCACATCTCTCTCTCTCGCTCACGAACGGCGCCGGAGGTCCTCGCCGGATCTCCGTCTCCGGCCACTCTCCTCAGATTCCGACCGGTGGGATCGTTCCCCACCACTTCCTCTTGCCATGGAACAAGGTTTTTCCCCAAATCCCTTTCTTTCTTGGTTGTTCTTTCGCTTCTAGGTTCTTGGGGAGATGCTTGTTGTTCATGAGATTTTAGGCCAAATCTGTGAAAGAGTAGGATGTAGGAGATTCGGGTTGCGTAGGAATTATACTTGATATGTTGTCCTATGATAGATTTGATCAACCGTAGTACCGCCGAGGTTTCGCGGTTTTTCTCAGATTTGAACTAGGTTTGGATCTGACGCGGTGCGGTACTACCGCGCCTCGTGTGCTGTACTACCGCTTGTGTGGTACTACCGCCCGTCAGGTGCGGTACTACCGCGCTAGCTGCAGCACTAAGACCCTACTAACGCTCTCAGACCTGGTACTACCGTGACTTCGCACGGTACTACCGCGACTTGGAGCGGTACTAGATTTTTAGTACCGCAGCACTGGGCAGTACTTCCGTGGATCAAATCTTTCTCATGGCATTTAGCATGTATGTTTCCTAAGTGTTTCTTTTGCCTTGCCGAGGTCTTTTCTTTGATCCTTCTTGGTTGTCGTGTGTGTTTTGCGCTTTGTGTCTCAGGTGGTGGCTCTCGCCGTTCCAATCCCAGTCGCGACACTGGATCCAAGCGTTTGCGCAATCAAGGTGAAGCAGCAAAGGGCCCCAATGCCCCCAAGCGTCATGTCAAGACCACCACTAACAAACACAAGGAACCTGCTAAGAGCATGGATGAGATACCCTCCTCTGAGTACGTCCGTCTCAGGCAGATGAACCCATATGTGAATCCTCGTGCTACCATCAGAGGCTGTGAGTTGTTCTGGACCAAGCAGCAGACTCTCATTTATCTGAATGTCAAGAACAAGCAGAATACCTACATGGAGGTCAAGTGGATTGACATGCATCACATAAGGAAGGAAAAGTTTCGTGAGTACTTTGTAGAGGCTCTGGACTTGGTGGAGCAGTTTGGTATTGAGCATGTGATCTCCTTCCATCTGGACTTTGACCCTGAGCTTGTTTGTCAGTTCTTTGCCTCTGTGTACTTTCACCCTGGGGAGGAGCGGCGGATGAAGTGGATGACCAACGGCCGTTAGTTGACCGCTACCTGGAAGGAGTTCATGGATCTGTTGCATGTTCCGGATGACGGACTCAACACTCCTGTTGGTGTTCATCCCCATGCCAATTCTGAGTCTGCTAACAAGAACAAGCTCCAGCAGTACTATGTTGAGAAGGTGCTCGCCAATGGTAAGTCAGCTTGGGTGCTGAACTCCTTTCTGGATATCATGTATCGCATCTTCCGCAACTCTATGTTCCCGCGCATTGGCGACAAGGATAAGGTTCATGCATATATGGTGGATATGATGCTCATGTGCGAGGAGGCCCGGGTGTCTCAGACTCAGCCTCTTGATGTCTCACACATCATGTGGCATGAGCTTCGGTTTGCGGTGTTCAACCGCAAGGTGCCTATCTACGGGCCATACCTATTTCTGCTGATCTCCAAGACTTGGGAGAAGCTGTTCCCTGGGGATGAGTTCCTTGCACCAGACTGGATTAGGCATGATCCCATCAGTCTCCGTGTCAAGCCCAACTAGGCCAACACTACTACTCGTGCTGAGGCGTCTGCTGCTAGGAGGGCTGTTGGTGAGGAGGAGACTGGAGCAGAGAATGTTGTTGAGGACCGTGCTGCTAGGTCTTCCCAGAGTTCCTTTGAGCCCTCGTGGGCCAAGAAGCTGAAGGACAAGATGAAGTCTCTCTTCTGCATGCAAGCTAAGGGGCAGTACAGGACTCACGTTGCCTCCAAGGAGGCTCGCCGCCGTGACTTGCACATCCTGAAGGTCTTTGGTGAGGCTCATTCCAGCGGGTCAGAGAGGAACATCACTCCAGAGGCCGAGTGGATGGCGAAGCAGGGCTTCAAGTGGACTGATTCTGACGAGGACTTCGAGGAGGACATCCCTGTCGCTGAGTCTGAAGAGGAGCACTGGGATGATTTCTCCGCTTGAGCCACCCCGAGTGTGTAGGTGTCCTCTCTGCCTTTTTGGCGTCTCGATGCCAAAGGGGGAGAGAGTGTAGGGATTTGCTCGTGTGTCGTTGTGTTTGTTGTGTTTGCTGTCTCGTTTGAACCTCGTTTCGTTTGCTTTGGTTAGGTTTGAGACTTATCCTTCATATGGTGTAAGACATATGCACTTTATCCTATCTTAGCGAGCTTATGTTATATTGTGCTACCTATGTTTTTTGCTCTTGATTAGTTGTTTAGCCTTATCTTTGCTAGAAATGCCTTGTCTCTAAAATATAGGGGGAGTGTTGATCCTAGTTGTGTGTTGTGCAGTCCAAAGCATCCATCTAGATTGCACACATCTAGGGGGAGCCCGTCTATATTTTAGAGAGTAGTGGTTTGCCTTTGCTCTAGTTTATTTCCCTTTTGCGCAAATCATGTATTGTCATCAATCCACCAAAAAGGGGGAGATTGTAAGTGCATTTTTATCCCTTAGGTGTTTTGGTGATTGATGACAATGCTTTTGCGGACTAATCGTGTGCCTTGAGTTTCTCAGACATTTCTTCACTAGGCATAAGACGGTTTGGTGCCCCTCGAAGACTATTGAAGACGGTGTTTCTCTATGTTTCTTTTTGGTGGATTTGAGTCATAGGAAAGCCGTACTATTAAGAGGGGGTCCGCGTCGGAAAGGTTTGGGTGGAACCATCACGTACACGTTCCCTTCCTTGTCTCCACCTTTCCCTTGCACTTTGGAGCTCCCCCGTTTATCTTCCTTGCAATTGTCTTGGCTGATGTTGCTGTGCTTGCGGTAGTACTGCTCCTTGGAGCGGTAGTACCGCACGCACCTGCAGTAGTACCGTGGCTCAGGCGCGGTAGTACCGCGGGAGCCCATGGTAGTACCGCTCCTCTGGAGCCGTACTATTGTGGCCCCAGGCCAAGTACCACTGCGTTGCGGTAGTAGGCGGATGTAATTTTTTACATCCGCGCCTCCGAGGTAGTACCATGCCTCGTGCGCGGTAGTACCGTGCATGGTCTGATCCAACAGCCACGCGGTAGTACTGCTCTCCAGCAGTAGTACCGTGTCAGATTTTTGCACCGTTTGTTTTCCAGCGGAAGTAGGCACGGATGTAATTTTATTCATCTACGCCCTTCCCAGGCTAGGGATTTCCTGCCTTGCGGTAGTACCGCAAGGGTGGAGCGGTAGTACCGCGCTCGCGGTAGTACTGCCCCCTGACAGGCTCGCTCTAGCCCCCGCTACTGCTGCGGTAGTACCGCGCCTCTGGAGCGGTAGTACCGCGTGTCGCGGGCTGGTTAAGTGGATAACGGTTGGATTTCGTCCTCTACTATAAAAGGGTCGTCTCCTACCTTTAGTTGTTCACCTCTTCCAACCCTAAGCTCATTGTTGCTCCAAACTCCATTTTCGCCCGATCTCTCTCCCTAGCCAATCAAACTTGTTGATTTGCTCGGGATTGGTTGAGAAGGCCCCGATCTACACTTCCACCAAGAGAAATTTGATTCCCCCCACTAATCCCTAGCGGATCTTGTTACTCGTGGGTGTTTGAGCACCCTAGACGGTTGAGGTCACCGTGAAGCCATAGTCCATTGTGGTGAAGCTTCGTGGTGTCGTTGGGAGCCTCCAATTTAGTTTTGGAGATTGCCCCAACCTTGTTTGGAAAGGTTCGTTCGCCGCCTTCAAGGACACCAGTAGTGGAATCACGGCATCTCGCATTGTGTGAGGGCATGAGGAGAATACGGTGGCCCTAGTGGCTTTTTGGGGAGCATTGTGCCTCCACACCGCTCTAACGGAGACGTACTTCCCCTCAAAAGGAAGGAACTTCGGTTACACATCCTCGTCTCCACCGGCTCCACTCTTGGTTATCTCATCCCTTTACTTGTGCAAGCTTATTTGTGTTATATTCATTGCTTGCTTGTGTGCTTGTGGTTGTTGCATCATATAGGTTGTCCACCTAGTTGCATATCTAGACAACCTACTTTGATGCAAAGTTTAATTTGGTAAAGAAAAGCTAAAAATTGTTAGTTGCCTATTCCCCCCCCCCCCCCTCTAGTCAACCATATCGATCCTTTCAACAAGCCTTGGCCCCTTTATAAAGAGGATGAATATCAAGCGTCCTCCGCGCGGCCGTTTGGAACTTGCCTAAAATCGAGGAGTCATACCAGTAGGCACGATTGGGTTACCCATACCCGTATTGATGGGAATCCCGTGATAAGGATTAAGGGGACACGATCTCTGCTTCGACAAGACGTGCCAAGAAAACCGCCTCGCAATATGTGCAGTAGCTGGTTGAGAAAAATGGTTCGAATAATGACCGGGCCGTGGCGTGATGTCACGTCATGAAAAGTTGTCAGCAGATTAGATTTGTGGAAATATTATGCTCTCTACGGTGGTATGTGGAATTTTTTTTGCAGAGTCGGACACGATCCTTGTGTTCAAAATCTTCTATGGAGTATTCGGAGGAGGAACCTGCCTTGCAATGCCGAAGACAATCTGCGCGCCGGACTCATCGTCATTGAAGCCTGGTTCAGGGGCTACTGAGGGAGTCCTGGATTAGCGTGACACCCGGATAATTAGGCTACAGTAATCCCATGTTAATGTCGCCATGTCACCTTGGTTACTATTGCTAATCTCACGCTAGATCAAAACCGGTCCAAAATTCAAATTCAAAGTTTGGTAAATAATAAAAGTTTTCAAACATTAAAATAAAAATGTTCGGTTTGTACTAAAAATTGCATACGTAAATATGGTGTAATAAACACATTTTTATAAAATTCCTAAATAATTTAAATTGAAATAAAACAGAAAAGAAAAGAAATAAGAGAAAGAAAATAGAAAAGAGAAAACAAACAAAAAAGAGAGGAAAGAAAACCCACCCGGGCTCCGGCCCAGCAGACCATGGGGCCAAACCACCTGGCCGGCCCACCCCGCACCCCATAACCTCCCCCCACTCCCCCACTCACCCACCGACAC
>LR880969.1:20467893-20487262 GCA_904067115.1 Aegilops sharonensis | reverse complement strand
CCCCCGCAAAATATCCCCCTCTTATCTTCCCCCGATTGGATCGGGATCGAGGAGGGGAACCGTTCGTCGTCGCCGCCCGAGGACCGCCACGCCGCCTCGCCGGACCTCCCCGCTGGACTGCCTCCCGCTCCGCCGCGTCGTCCCCGTCTTCCTCCTCGAGCCCCACTGCCCTGTTCCCTACATCCCCATGGTGAGGCCCCCAGCCTCTTCTCTCCCCCTCGCTCCGTACGCCCACGCACGCGCCCGACCGCCCGCCGCCTCCCGTTGCTCACCCGC
The DNA here is from genome assembly GCA_904067115.1 of Aegilops sharonensis. NCBI lineage: Eukaryota > Viridiplantae > Streptophyta > Magnoliopsida > Poales > Poaceae > Aegilops > Aegilops sharonensis. The sequence continues at coordinate 20,486,986 of LR880969.1, read as the reverse complement.
TGCGCCCTTGCTCCGGCCGCCACTACCCGCACTGAAGCGCGCACGCGCTCGCGCACCTCGTCCCACTGCCGCCCCGGGGTCGCGGCCTCCTTCTCGGCGTCGCGCCTGGGCCACGCGCCCCGCTCCTCTGCCGTTGCTGCCGCTCCAGTCGTCGCTGCCGCCGACGCCCGCCGCCCTGCCTTCCCCCGCCGCGAGCCTGCCTCCTCCCACGCCTCCTTGGCTGCTCGCGCACCAGCGCACCGTGTCGCCATGGCCGCGACCTACGCCCCTCGCCGCACATGTTCCGGTGCCCGCTCGCGGCCGCCGCCGCCCTGCACCGTCCAGCCACCTCTCTGCTCCACCATCGCCGCCGCCCAACCACTCCGCCCGTGGCCGTTCCCCCCTACCGCCTCCTGCCTGGCACACCTCGCCGCAGCCGCCGGTACCCTGGCGCCTCCACTGGCTTGGGTAGGCGCCCAAACGGGCTGACGCCCGTAGCGCCCATTCGCCCGATGCCCGCTAGCCCCGTGCCCGTTAAGGCTCCCAGAGCCACTGACGTTGGGGCCCCACTCCCCTTTTGGACAGAATAAAACAAAAACAAAAAAAGGATTAAAAATGATAAAATAATTAATTAAATAATTAATTAATATTAATTAGGATAGATCATTAACCTATGTTAGTTAATCTAATTAACTAATTGATTTAGTTAATCTGATAGTTAGTTAGTCTGTCAATGACATGCGGGACCCACACGTTAGTTTGACTAAGTCAACACCCTGTTGACTGCTGACGTCAGGCTGACGTCATGATGACATCAGCAAACTCTATTCTGGATAATGTTGATCTAAAATAATTAAATAAATTCTAAAAATGATTAAATCTTTTAAAAATTAATATAAAATAAACAGTAGCTCGGATGGAAAAACTTTGTACATGAAAGTTGCTCGGAACGACGAGACGAATCCGAATATGCACTCCGTTTGTCAGCCACACGTCCCTAGCATATCAAACCTGTAAATTTTCCCCTCCGGCCTGTCTATCAGAAAACGCGAAACACCGGGAATATTTTCCCGGATGTTTCCCCCCTTCACTGGTATCACCTCATACCGCATTAGAACACGTCTAGCTCTGCCTGTTGTCCTGTTATGCACTTGCTTGCTATGTATTTACTGTTTCTCCCCCCTCTTCTCTTCGGTAGACCCCGTGACGATGTTGATGCCCCTATGGTCGACTACGTCACCGACGACCCCTCCTTCTTGCCAGAGCAACCAGGCAAGCCCCCCACCCCTTATCACCAGATATCGCCTATTCCTTCTCTATACTGCTTGCATTAGAGTAGTGTAGCATGTTACTGCTTTCGGTTAATCCTATTCTGATGCATAGCCTATCATTGTTGCTACAGTTGTTACCCTTACCTGCTATCCTACTGCTTAGTATAGGATGCTAGTGTTCCATCAGTGGCCCTACACTCTTGTTCCTCTGCCATGCTATATTACTGGGCCGTGATCACTCGGGAGGTGATCACGGGCATATGCTATATACTTTATACTGTTACATTACTTATGATACTGTTCGGAGATGGGGGCTGAAGGGGCAGGTGGCTCCATCCCGGTAGAGGTGGGCCTGGGTTCCTGACGGCCCCCGACTGTTACTTTGTGGCGGAGCGACAGGGCAGGTTGAGACCACCTAGGAGAGAGGTGGGCCTGGCCCTGGTCGGCTTTCGCGGATACTTAACACGCTTAACGAGATCTTGGTATTTGATCTGAGTCTGGCCACTGGCCTATACGCACTAACCAAGTACGCGGGAACAGTTATGGGCACTCGGCGTCGTGGTATCAGCCGAAGCCTTCGTGACATCACCGACTGAGCGGGGCGCGCCGCATTGAACCGTAAGCTCGCGCTTGTATTAAGGGGGCTAGGTCTGCTTCCGGCCGCGTACGCAACATGCAGGTGTGCAATGGGCCATGGGCCCAGACCCCTGCGCCATAGGATTTAGACCTGCGTGCTGACCTCTCTGTTGTGCCTAGGTAGGGCTGTGACATGTTGATCTTCCGAGGCCGGGCATGACCCAGGAAAGTGTGTCCGGCCAAATGGCATCGAGCGTGTTGGGTTATGTGGTGCACCCCTGCAGGGAAGTTTATCTATTCGAATAGTCGCGATCTTCGGTAACAGGACGACTTGGAGTTGTACCTTGACCTTATGACAACTAGAACCGGATACTTAATAAAACACACCCTTCCAAGTGCCAGATATAACCCGGTGATCGCTCTCACACAGAGCGGCGAGGGGAGGATCGCCGGGTAGGATTATGCTACGCGATGATACTTGATGAACTTACCATCTACTCTCTTCTACATGCTGCAAGATGGAGGTGGCCAGAAGCGTAGTCTTCGACAGGATTAGCTATCCCTCTCTTATTATGGCATTCTACAGTTCAGTCCATCGATATGGCCCTTTACACATATACCCATGCATATGTAGTGTAGCTCCTTGCTTGCGAGTACTTTGGATGAGTACTCACGGTTGCTTTTCTCCCTCTTTTCCCCCTTTCCCTTCTACCTGGTTGTCGCAACCAGATGCTGGAGCCCAGGAGCTTGACGCCACCGTCGACGATGACTCCTACTACACCGGAGGTGCCTACTGCTACGTGCAGGCCGCTGACGACGACCAGGAGTAGTTTATGAGGATCCCAGGCAGGAGGCCTGCGCCTCTTTCGATCTGTATCCCAGTTTGTGCTAGCCATCTTATGGCAACTTGTTTAACTTATGTCTGTACTCAGATATTGTTGCTTCCGCTGACTCGTCTATGATCGAGCACTTGTATTCGAGCCCTCGAGGCCCCTGGCTTGTATTATGATGCTTGTATGACCTATTTTATTTTAGAGTTGTGTTGTGAAATCTTCACGTGAGTCTATGATCTCGATTGTACACGTTTGCGTGTATGATTAGTGTATGATTGAATCGGGCGTCATAAGTTGGTATCAGAGCCGACTGCCTGTAGGAATCCCCTTTCCAACTCCTTGGCCGAAGTCGAGTCTAGTAATTGCAAAAACTTTTACTAACATGGCTATGTGGCTTACGGGCCCACGTCGCCATTGGGTAATATTAGGATCTTTTACTCCGCGTCTATACTCTGGGGCTCTGATCTCTCTTCTATTCGGGTTAAATGAATTTTGCTAACGCTAACATTAGGATCTCGTGATCACTTCCACCCGGAGAGCCTCGTGTTACCGATGACCGCCTGCTTCACCAAAAGATTCCGAAGATACTCTTCCATATTCTCTCGAGACTTTGTGCCCACCGCTTTTGCTATTCCCGACCATCGATAAACCCTTATGGATAACAACATTCACTTGTCGTCCATAGCTTCACTTCTAATTGTTCTTGTTATTACAAGATACCCTGAAATACTTCGGATATTCCGAGAATACTTTGTGCCTACTGCGGTACTGCCTTGTAGTTACTAGCCACATAAATACCCCTACGGATAGTTCCTCGCACTTGCCGAGTATCCGCTCATCCTTAGCCGTTCATGTGTTTCAAATAAGTCCTCGAAATACCATTCGATTTTCTGAAAATCCTCAGCAGCCCTGTGACGCCCCCGATTCAATCGTACACTAATCATGCACGCAAATGTGTACGACCAAGATCAGGGACTCACGGGAAGATATCACAACACAACTCTAAAAATAAAATAAGTCATACAAGCATCATATTACAAGCCAGGGGCCTCGAGGGCTCGAATACAAGTGCTCGATCATAGACGAGTCAGCGGAAGCAACAATATCTGAGTACAGACATAAGTTAAACAAGTTGCCATAAGATGGCTAGCACAACTGGGATACATATCGAAAGAGGCGCAGGCCTCCTGCCTGGGATCCTCCTAACTACTCCTGGTCGTCGTCAGCGGGCTGCACGTAGTAGTGGGCACCTCCAGTGTAGTAGTCGTCATCGACGGTGGCGTCTGGCTCCTGGGCTCCATCGTCTGGTCGCAGCAACCGGTTAAAGAAAGGGGGGGGGAAGGGGGAACAAGGCAACCGTGAGTACTCATCCAAAGTACTCGCAAGCAAGGAGCTACACTACATATGCATGGATATATGTGTAAAGGGCCATATCAGTGGACTGAACTGCAGAATGCCAGAATAAGAGGGGGATAGCTAATCTTGTCGAAGACTACGCTTCTGGCAGCCTCCGCCTTGCAGCTTGTTGCAAAGAGTAGACTGAAGTCCTCCAAGTAGCATCACATAGCAATAATCCTACCCGGCGATCCCCTCCTCGTATCCCTGAGAGAGAGCGACCACCGGGTTGTATCTGGCACTTGGAAGGGTGTGTTTTATTAAGTATCCGGTTCTAGTTATCATAAGGTCAAGGTACAACTCCAAGTCGTCCTGTTACCGAAGATCACGGCTATTCAAATAGATTAACTTCCCTGCAGGGGTGCACCACATAACTCAACATGCTTGATCCCATTTGGCCGGACACACTTTTCTGGGTCATGCCCGGCCGCGGAAGATCAACACGTCGCAGCCCCACCTAGGCATAACAGAGAGGTCAGCACGCCGGTCTAAACCTAAGCGCCCAGGGGTCTGGGCCCATCGCCCTGAGCACACCAGCACGTTGCGAGGGCGACCGAAAGCAGACCTAGCCTAGTGGCGTTCCAGTCCAATCTGGCGCGCGCCGCTCAGTCGCTGACGTCACGAAATGCTTCGGCTGATACCACGACGCCGAGTACCCATATCTTTCCCACGTAGTTGGTTAGTGCGTATAGGCCAGTAGCCAGACTCAGATCAAATACCAAGATCTCGTTAAGCGTGTTAAGTATCCGCGAACGCCGAACAGGGCCAGGCCCACCTCTCTCCTAGGCGGTCTCAACCTGCCCTGTCGCTCTGCCACCAAGATCCACTCGCGGGTGCTCCACAAGCCGACCCGACTTTAGTCTCCACATGTATCATGTATAAGTATATAGTATATACCCGTGATCACCTCCCGAGTGATCACGGCCCGATAGTATAGCACAGCAGACGGACAAGAATGTAGGGCCACAGATGGAAATACTAGCATCCTATACTAAGCAAGTAGGATTGCAGGTAAAGGTAACAACAATAGTAGCAAAGACAGGCTATGCATCAGGATAGGTATAACGGAAAGCAGTAACATGCTACACTACTCTAATGCAAGCAGTATAGAGTAGAATAGGCGATATCTGGTGATCAAGGGGGGGGGCTTGCCTGGTTGCTCTGGCAAGAGAGAGGGGTCGTCAACTCCGTAGTCGAACTGGGGCATCAACATCGTCACGGGGTCTACCGAAGAGAAGAGGGGGGAGAAACGGTAAATACATAGCAAGCAAGTGCATAACAGGATAACAGGCAGAGCTAGACGTGTTCTAACGTGGTATGAGGTGATACAGGTGAAGGGGGAAAACATCCGGGAAATATCCCCGGTGTTTCGTGTTTTCGGACAGATGAACCAGAGGTGAAATGTTGCGGGTTCACTATGCTAGGGACGCGTGGCGGATGAACGGGCTGCGTATCCGGATTCGTCTCGTCGTTCTGAACAACTTTCATGTACAAAGTTTCTTCATCTGATAAACGGTTTAATTTATATTATTTATCAAAGTTTTAATCATTTTCTATAATTATTATTAATTCGAAAATAAATAGGAAAATGCTACGGGTACACAGAAGTGTACCCAGCTAGAGTGTGTGTGTGTGTGTGTGAGGCTGGCAGTGGGACCAGGGGGCCAGTCAGCAGTCTAGTCAGCATCGACCATTGACGGGTCAAGCTGACTAGTGGGGCCCAGGTGTCATTGACACAGGTTTAACCTAGTGTTAAGTTTTATTGATAACAGATTAATTAGCAGGGTGGGTCCCATCTGTCAGTGAGTGGTTACCTTAGTTAAATATGTATATTAACTAATCTGCAGTTAATTAACGCGTGGGGTCCTGCAGTTAGTGAGTGTTAGTAGGGGGTAAATGACGTCCTCGTCATCATGGTTAACGCCGACGAGGAGCTATAGTGCGCCGGCGACGGCAGCAACGCGAGAACCCGTCGGGCTTGCGCTACGGGCATCGGTTCGATGCGTGAAGGGGACCGATGGGTAGCTGGTGGTCGACCACGTCGACCGGTGGTCGCGGGGCGGCCGAACTTGGCCGGAGACGACGGCGGAGTTGACATCCGCCACGGCGCAGGCGGCTGCCGGAATAGGCGTGGTGGGGCGACGCGAGGTAGGCAGCAGGCGCGGACTATGCGGGCGGGCTACCGGCTAGCGGCAGCATGGCCACGCACGGGAGCGTGCACAGGCTGCAGTGAGCAGGCCGGGGGGCGCAGCGGGGCACCGTGGTGTGCACCGGCGCACGCGCACGACGCAAGGAAGGAGGGGAAGGAGGATAGAAGGGGGTGCTCACAGGGGAGCTGCAGGGGGAAGGCAATGGGCTCGAGGAGGTGGCGACAGTCTGGCGAGGGAGGGCGGGCTCCGGGCGGAGCGGTCCTCGGGAGGCGGCGGGCGCGGTCGACCCGGCGGCGGCGGGGTCGGGCGACGCAGATCCGGCGAGGAGGAGGTCGAGGACGGAGCGGTTCGTCCGGGAGGCGGTCCGACGAGGTGGTGGGCGATCCGACGAACGGCGGCGAGGGGCGACGGGGGCAACGATGTGGGCGGGGTCGGGCGCTGGGGCCCCGATCCAGACGGGATCGAGAGAGAGGGGGGGAGTGGGGATCATGTGCCGGTTAGGGTTAGGTTTCGGTGGAGGTAGGGTTTAGTAGGGGAGGTGGACCGGGGTGGGCCGGCCCGTTCGAGCGGCTGAGGCCAGCTGGGCCACTTGTGGCCCAGCGGGGGGGGTCCTGTTTTCTTTTCTCTCCCTTTTTTTGTTTGCTAGTTTTCCTTTTCTCTTTTTTTTCAATTTCTTTTCTGTTTATTTTTGCCTTTGTTTTATAAATTAGAAATCTAGCCCCTAAATTAGAACTAATACTTATGACACTACCACAATTGATTTGGCACCCTAAACAATTAGTTTATATTTGTTTAGTATTTAAAATACAATTAAATATTAGTTTTACTGCAGTTTTTATTAATTTAGTGCTTTTAACTACTTTATAAAAAGATGTTTCCTCCACCATAAATACCTACGCATTATTTGTCACCTCTCGAACATTTTAGTTTTAAAGTTTGAAAATCTTTACCATTTGACTTTATTTTAAGTTTGAATTTCGAATCGATTTTGAACTAACATGAGATTAACAACAGTAACCATGGTGATGTGGCATCATTAACGTGGGATTACTGTAGCCTAATTGCCCGGGCGTCACAATTCTCCTCCACTACAAGAAATCTCGTCCCGAGATTTAGGAGCGGTTATAAGGGGGGAAGGGATCTGGTTACGAAATTCTAACGATTCTTCTCGGTCATAGTTGCTCTTCTCGAAGTGGTCAATCCAATACATTGATGTCTTCATTTTTCTGCTTCAGGTCATTAAGATGAAGTCGGCATCCTTTCTTCGGAAACTCCATCGTACTTACGAATAGGTCACGGGGTAGATCGGAAATGACAGAATGCTATAAGGGTAATAACCTGGGATTAACCCATGAATGAGCATATGAGTACCTCTCGAGTTGAACAAATAGAACACATCAAGAGTAAAGTTGGAAGGTCCAACAAGAAGTTTCAGGCAGCCAGGCAATCGTTCAATGCCTACTCAGAAGGTGAAAGGGGTTTCAAGCAACGGAATAATTATTGTTTCCGATGCCAGAATTGATGATCTCATCGGAAGGTGGCTCATGAATTACATACGAGTCCACGCGGGAGGAATAACTTTGGGAACAGGGGGTGTACAGGAGAGTCAGGTTTCGACTCTGTGGAACTGTGGGTTATGGGCCCACCATGTGGTTGAAAGTAGGAAGGGGGCCGACATCTTGCACGGTCATGATAGTAAGGCGTGTCAGAGGGTAGCCTGTCAGTTATGTCGGCAACAACATCGATACCAAGGGCGAGGGACGAAGAGAACCATTTTCCTACTCGTTGAACGAGGCGGGCCAATAGGCAAAGTTCCCGTCCGTCGGTGGCTACCGAAATGTCATCAACAGTAGAAACAGGGTCTTATTGGCACGGTTTTACACTAACGTGTTTTACATAAGCAGAAGACTACTACTGCTTATATAATATAGATCACAAGAAGGGTTAAGCAAACCAAAGGAAAGGAAAGGTGATTACCAGGTTAAATAGAACAATTGAAAGGAAAATTGTGTTTAAACACATTTCGGGGGCATATCCTTCCCAAGGACAAGCAGAGCAAGATATCCATGACAGGATATAGAGTGGATAACCATTTAGGTAAGGGGAGAGGAATTTGATGACCATACCCATACAGCGGTGTTTGGGTAATCGAGCAGGAAACATTTAGCATTGGGCTTCAAATGTTTTTGTTGAAAATCGGAGTACCATGGACATGCTTCAAGATAGCATTGACATGGTCTTTTAAAAAAATCAGACTTTAATACTCAAAGGATTCATCAGGAACAACTTATTGAATAAGTCTAACCACATCCTCATGGAAGAATAGATAACCTTGTTAAAAGGAAACTATAACAATAGGGCCTCCGGCCAGGTGTGCTAGGCACGACATCACCTTACCGGGTCACATAAAGACCATTGTTATAACTCTTGGAAATATGTTCCAACCATCATATCTGACCGAGATTTAGATCTGATTGGTGTTGGGATACCTCAGGCTCAGGATGCCTGAGAAGAAAAGGTGCGACACAAATTAACGAGGTGACATCGTAAGACTCTCAGGGAACGAACTATGGAAGAGAGTTCCAAAACAAGAGTTCATCATTAAATCAAGGAGAGGGTGAGGAGGTGGCTGATGGACTCAGCGACTTTCCATTGGGATTAAAAAAAGGATTTCCACGATTATCTGAACAAGGAGATAACCTTTGTCAGATTAAATGATATAGTGAGGTATGCTCGAGGAAAACATACATAATTAAACATTGGTTGAAAGGTGCACCCGAAATATGGGCTGGGTTGCACGACCAATGTTAGAATGGTGATTCAATTATCAGAAGACTTAGAATGAAACTATCGCCCATTCACTCCAAAGCAATAGGGTTGCTAGAAGTTTTGAATTCACACGTCATAGCTCAATTGTCGGTATTCCAGTAAAAAAAAACAATACGGGGTCCAAGGAATGAACGGAGATGGCGAGAAGTATTATTATATCAAGAATTCTTAAGAGGTGGTGAAATTCTCACCACATTCTTGATAAAAGAGATGGTAATACTCCAAGGTAATTACGAACAAAGTCTGGATAGCAAGGAACTCAAGGTATAACACAGAACACGAACAAGTTTGTGTTGGAGGGGAGGCATTAAAATGGTCGATGACAACACAAATCATCGAGGGCAAGGATGGTATTTCTCATCATGAATTCAATTGATATCCAGGAAGGAGTCAAGATGTTGATGATGATCACGACAAATTTTGTCGAGAGGCTCCACGAAGATGTAATAGATCGGCGATGAGATCAAGTCAAAGGAATGATGAAGCGAAAGGTTAATGGAACCGAGGGTACGACACAAACTCCAAAGCAAGCTTGCTGTCCAAAGCGAAATGATATGATGATGAAAGATCGACGTAAGCTTAGCTCATCGTCAAAAAATTGTGCTCTGGGAAGAAGGACCAGGTAGCACAGTTAGAATCATCACGACAACGATATAGCCAAACAGGCTAGGAATGGCGTGATCGGGTACAAACTCGTACTTATAGAAGCTTACTGAAGAGTTGTTGAACCGCAGTGCGGACTCGGTTCAGTTATCGGTGTCTATGAGTGTTTAATAACTCAGAGCCCGTGAAAAATTGGAATCAGTGGGAAGGTAGCACTTGATGGAGAACTCATAAGAAGTTATGCAGTTTTGTGACAATCTCGAGATACTAGGGGGGCAATACTCGACGGTAGATCAAAGTAAGGGTTGGACTGGGTATTGATCCATAGAAGACAAGTGCTTAAACTTGCCCGGGAATTGGACAAAGAAGAACATATGGTCGGAACCATGATTCCAAAGGATCAATTCAACGAAACCAAAGGATATTATATCAAGGAAATAGCTATTATTACAAGAAGCTTCCAGGATAGGATCTACATCGTGTCCATGGGCATGAACACAAAGTTCAAGGTCGACTCCCACTTCTTCAATGTATAACCTTCCATTCACTCCTCGCTTTGATAAAGGCATTAGTGTTGAAAGTTTTACCTGGTGAAATACCAGATGAGTATGACCCGTGAAAACTTCCGAGTTCACACATAGTAAGGAAGGCATAGGTTCAACCCATCAGGGCATCTTACGAACATATACCACAAACTTCAATAGTAAATACCACCAGCTTGAAAGTAGAGCATGGTTGGCCAAGCAGATGATACAATTTACCGGAGGCACTATGTATCAGGGGAAGAACTCACAAGGTGATTGAATATGAAGGACACTGTCGGATAACAATCCAAAAATGGATCGGGTGATCCACAACGGAGCTGATGCGAGTATCGGTACTCCATCAGAGGAAGAAAGAATGCACGAGCATCATATTATAGAACATCGGAATAATTCGATGCTTAGATTAACCAAGGAATTATGATTTCCAAAACAGAGGATCAGAAGCAGATGCTCTGATCAAGGATGGATAAGTTGTATAGACCAGAGGCACAATTGACGACAAATAGTTTGGTCGAGAACCAGCTCATGTTCAAAATGACATCTGAGCAGGAAATATAATTTAGAAGGGTTGATAGATGATTGTGTGCGTTCGCACACATGTGATCAATAGGATCAAAATGACGGTGTCAAAAGATACTAATGAATATTGCTAGTGATATGGGAGCATCCATAATGTAAGCAGACAAGTATTGCAGAGCAATAAGCTACTAAGGATTTTTGGAGGATTGAATAGTATTTCAAAGACCATTATGAAACACATGAACAACGTTGAAAGAATGGATACTCGGTAAGTGTGAGGAATTATCCATAGAGGGTATTCATGTGGCAAAGATCTGCAATGCAATGGCTCAAAAGATTCTTAAAAGTCAAAGAACAATTCGATGCATCTTGTAACAACAAGAGCAGCTAGGGATGAATGTAAGAATGGTAAGGGCAATAAGTTATCCATAAGGATTTATCAGTGGTAGGGAATTGCAAAAGCAATGGGCACAAGGTCTGGAGAGAATATCGGAGATTATCTTCGAAATCTTCTGGTGCAGCCGGCAATCAGCTGTATTAAGGGGCTCTCCGGGAGGAAGTAGTTACGAGAACCTAGAGTCAGATTTAGTAAAATCATTTAACCCGAGTAGAAGAGAGTTCGGAGTCCCAGAGTAAAGGTCGAGGAGTAAAAGATTCTAGTACCACCCGATGGCGACGTGGGCCCGTAAGGCACACAGCCAAGTTAGTAAAAGTTTTTGCAATGTCTAGACTCGACTTCGGCCAAGGAGTTGGAAAGGGGGATTCCTACAGGCAGCCGGCTCTGATACCAACTTGTGACGCCCCCGATTCAATCGTACACAAATCATGCACGCAAATGTGTACGACCAAGATCAGGGACTCACGGGAAGATATCACAACACAACTCTAAAAATAAAATAAGTCATACAAGCATCATATTACAAGCCAGGGGCCTCGAGGGCTCGAATACAAGTGCTTGATCATAGACGAGTCAGCGGAGGCAACAATATCTGAGTACAGACATAAGTTAAACAAGTTGCCATAAGATGGCTAGCACAAACTGGGATACATATCGAAAGAGGCGCAGGCCTCCTGCCTGGGATCCTCCTAACTACTCCTGGTCGTCGTCAGCGGGCTGCACGTAGTAGTAGGCACCTCCAGTGTAGTAGTCGTCATCGACGGTGGCGTCTGGCTCCTGGGCTCCATCGTCTGGTCGCAGCAACCGGGTAAAGAAAGGGGGGAAAAGGGGGAACAAGGCAACCGTGAGTACTCATCCAAAGTACTCGCAAGCAAGGAGCTACACTACATATGCATGGATATATGTGTAAAGGGCCATATCAGTGGACTGAACTGCAGAATGCCAGAATAAGAGGGGGATAGCTAATCATGTCGAAGACTACGCTTCTGGCAGCCTCCGCCTTGCAGCTTGTTGCAGAGAGTAGACTGAAGTCCTCCAAGTAGCACAGATAGCAATAATCCTACCCGGTGATCCCCTCCTCGTATCCCTGAGAGAGAGCGACCACCGGGTTGTATCTGGCACTTGGAAGGGTGTGTTTTATTAAGTATCCGGTTCTAGTTATCATAAGGTCAAGGTACAACTCCAAGTCGTCCTGTTACCGAAGATCACGGCTATTCGAATAGATTAACTTCCCTGCAGGGGTGCACCACATAACCCAACACGCTTGATCCCATTTGGCCGGACACACTTTTCTGGGTCATGCCCGGCCGCGGAAGATCAACACGTCGCAGCCCCACCTAGGCATAACAGAGAGGTCAGCACGCCGGTCTAAACCTAAGCGCCCAGGGGTCTGGGCCCATCGCCCTGAGCACACCTGCACGTTGCGAGGGCGGCCGAAAGCAGACCTAGCCTAGTGGCATTCTAGTCCAATCCGGCGCGCGCCGCTCAGTCGCTGACGTCACGAAATGCTTCGGCTGATACCACGACGCCGAGTGCCCATATCTTTCCCACGTAGTTGGTTAGTGCGTATAGGCCAGTAGCTAGACTCAGATCAAATACCAAGATCTCGTTAAGCGTGTTAAGTATCCGCGAACGCCGAACAGGGCCAGGCCCACCTCTCTCCTAGGCGGTCTCAACCTGCCCTGTCGCTCCGCCACAAAGATCCACTCGCGGGTGCTTCACAAGCCGACCCGACTTTAGTCTCCACATGTATCATGTATAAGTATATAGTATATACCCGTGATCACCTCCCGAGTGATCACGACCCGATAGTATAGCACAGCAGACGGACAAGAATGTAGGGCCACAGATGGAAATACTAGCATCCTATACTAAGCAAGTAGGATTGCAGGTAAAGGTAACAACAGTAGTAGCAAAGACAAGCTATGCATCAGGATAGGTATAACAGAAAGCAGTAACGTGCTACACTACTCTAATGCAAGCAGTATAGAGTAGAATAGGCGATATCTGGTGATCAAGGGGGGGCTTGCCTGGTTGCTCTGGCAAGAGAGAGGGGTCGTCAACTCCGTAGTCGAACTGGGGCATCAACATCGTCACGGGGTCTACCGAAGAGAAGAGGGGGGAGAAACAGTAAATACATAGCAAGCAAGTGCATAACAGGATAACAGGCAGAGCTAGACGTGTTCTAACACGGTATGAGGTGATACCGGTGAAGGGGGAAAACATCCGGGAAATATCCCCGGTGTTTCGTGTTTTCGGACAGATGAACCAGAGGTGAAATGTTGCAGGTTCACTATGCTAGGGACGCGTGGCGGATGAACGGGCCGCGTATCCGGATTCGTCTCGTCGTTCTGAACAACTTTCATGTACAAAGTTTCTTCATCTGATAAACGGTTTAATTTATATTATTTATCAAAGTTTTAATCATTTTCTATAATTATTATTAATTAGAAAATAAATAGGAAAATGCTACGGGTACACAGAAGTGTACCCAGCTAGAGTGTGTGTGTGTGTGAGGCTGGCAGTGGGACCAGGGGGGCCAGTCAGCAGTCTAGTCAGCATCGACCATTGACGGGTCAAGCTGACTAGTGGGGCCCAAGTGTCATTGACACAGGTTTAACCTAGTGTTAAGTTTTATTGATAACAGATTAATTAGCAGGGTGGGTCCCATCTGTCAGTGAGTGTTTACCTTAGTTAATTATGTATATTAACTAATCTGCAGTTAATTAACGCGTGGGGTCCTGGAGTTAGTGAGTGTTAGTAGGGGGGTAAATGACGTCCTCGTCATCGTGGTTAACGCCGACGAGGAGCTATAGTGCGCCGGCGACGGCAGCAACGCGAGAACCCGTCGGGCTTGCGCTACGGGCATCGTTTCGATGCGTGAAGGGGACCGATGGGTAGCTGGTGGTCGACCACGTCGACCGGTGGTCGCGGGGCGGCCGAACTTGGCCGGAGACGACGGCGGAGTTGACACCCGCCGCGGCGCAGGCGGCTGCCGGAATAGGCGTGGTGGGGCGACGCGAGGTAGGCAGCAGGCGCGGACTATGCGGGCGGGCTACCGGCTAGCGGCAGCGTGGCCACGCACGGGAGCATGCACAGGTTGCAGTGAGCAGGCCGGGGGGCGCAGCGGGGCACCGTGGTGTGCACCAGCGCACGCGCGCGACGCAAGGAAGGAGGGGAAGGAGTATACAAGGGGGTGCTCACAGGGGAGCTGCAGGGGGAAGGCAATGGGCTCTAGGAGGTGGCAACAGTCCGGCGAGGGAGGGCGGGCTCCGGGCAGAGCGGTCCTCGGGAGGCGGCGGCGGCGTCGGGCGACGCAGATCCGGCGAGGAGGAGGTCGAGGACGGACCGGTTTGGCTGGGAGGCGGTCCGACGAGGTGGTGGGCGATCCGACGAACGGCGGCGAGGGGCGACGGGGGCAACGATGTGGGCGGGATCGGGCGCTGGGGCCCCGATCCAGACGGGATCGAGAGAGAGGGGGGGAGTGGGGATCGTGTGCCGGTTAGGGTTAGGTTTCGGTGGAGGTAGGGGTTAGTAGGAGAGGTGGACCGGGGTGGGCCGGCCCGTTCGAGCGGCTGAGGCCAGCTGGGCCACTTGTGGCCCAGCGGGGGGGGGGGGTCCTGTTTTCTTTTCTCTCCCTTTTTTTGTTTGCTAGTTTTCCTTTTCTCTTTTTTTTCAATTTCTTTTCTGTTTATTTTTACCTTTGTTTTATAAATTAGAAATCTAGCCCCTAAATTTAGAACTAATACTTATGACACTACCACAATTGATTTGGAACCCTAAACAATTAGTTTATATTTGTTTATTATTTAAAAGACAATTAAATATTAGTTTTACTGCAGTTTTTATTAATTTAGTGCTTTTAACTACTTTATAAAAAGATGTTTCCTCCACCATAAATACCTACGCATTATTTGTCACCTCTCGAACATTTTAGTTTTAAAGTTTGAAAATCTTTACCGTTTGACTTTATTTTAAGTTTGAATTTCGAATCGATTTTGAACTAACACGAGATTAACAACAGTAACCGTGGTGACATGGCATCATTAACGTGGGATTACTGTAGCCTAATTGCCCGGGCGTCACAAGCCCATTGCTCTTGATTTCCTTCCCTGCCTGCATTATGGTGTTAATTCCATACTTCTAGTAATCTCCATTGACATCCTCTGTCACTATCATTTCGAGTCACTTGATTCGATATGTTGGGAATGCTCGCAATCCTCAATCAGATCCTAGAATTCATCCTTCCGGCTCAGACGTCATTTTGAACATGAGCTGGTCCTCGACCAATCAAGTTGCTGTCGAATGTACTCCTAAGTCTATTCAACTTATCCATTCTTAATCAGAGCGTTTGCTTCTGATCCCCTGGTGAGAAAACATAATTCCTTTACATTTGAGCTTTGAATTAGTCGGTTGTTTCTATAATCTTATCTCCTTGCATTCTTTCTTCCTCTGGTTGAGTACCGATGCTCACATCAGATCCCTTGTGGACCACCAGACCCTTTGTCGTGTTTTACCCGACAACGTCCTTCATATTCAATAATCTTGTGAGCCTTTTCTTCGAAACATAATGCCTTTGGTAAATTGTATCCCCTTCTTGCTCAAGCATGCTCTACTATCGATCTTGTGTTATTTATTCTTAAATTGTGTGGTATATGATCCTAAGATGCCCCGATGGGTTGAACCTATGCCTTCCCCAAACTGTATGAACCCGAAAGTTTTCGCGAGTCATACTCTTCTGTTGTTTAGCCAGATAAAATTTCTACACTACAGCTTCATCAAAAGCGAGAAGTAAAATGAAAGGTTATGCATTGAAGAAGTGGGAGTCGACCTTGAGCCTTTGCGTTCATGCCCATGGACCCGATGTGAAACTTAGCATCGAAGCTTCTTGTAATGATAATAATCCCCTTGTTATAGGTTCGTCATGTATCTATGTTTGGTCCTTTGCGGTCGTGGTTCCGACCATATTGTTCTTCTTTGATCCCATTCTCGGACAAGTTGAAGTACTTGTGTTTTGCGGGACAATACACCTGTCCAACCTCTATTCTGCTCTACCTTCGAGCATTCCCTCTGGTACCTCGAGAATATCATGGAACTACATAACTTCTTATGAGTTCTTCATCAACTATTATTCTCGTCGATTCCAATCCCCCTCGAGTTTTGAGTTATTAGTCACTCGATAACACCGATAAGTGTATCGATTCCGCACGCCGATTCAATACCCTAAGTAATTTTCGTTGCTTATGAGTTTAATAATCCTTCAAGTCATTCCTAGCCTGATTAGCTATATCCTTATCGTGCTAAATTTTAACTATGCTACCTAGTCCTTCTTCCCAGAGCACAATTTTCGACGATGAGATAACCTTATGCCGATCTTCCTCGTCATATCATTTCGCCTTGAACAGCAAGATCAATTTCGAGTTTGGGTCGTACCCGTGGTTCCAATAACCTTTTGCTTCATCATTCCTTTGACTTGATGTCATCGCCGATCAATTACATCTGCATGCAATCTCTCGACAATTATGTCGTGATCATCATCGACATTTTGAGCTCTTCCAGGATATCAATCAAATACATGATGGGAAATACCATCCTTGCCCCTCGATGATTGTATTATCATCGGCAACGTTAATGCCCTCCCTCCAACACAAACTTTCTCATGTTATGTGTATTACCTTGAGTTCCTTTCTACCCAGCTTGTGTTATGTTCTACCTTGGAATATTACCATCTTTTATGTCAAGGATGTCGTGGGAATTTCACCACTTCTTGAGAATTCTTGATATAAGTGATACTTATCACCATCACCATTCTTTTCTTGGTCCCCGGTTGTTCCTAACAGTAATACCGACAAATGGACTAGTAATTTTAAAACTTCTAGCAACCCTATAGCTTGAAGTTGATGGTCGATAGTTCGTTCTTAGACTATTGGTTGTTGAACCACCATTCTAACATTGATCGTGCAACCCAGCCCATATTTCGGGTGCACCTTTCAACCAATGTTTAATTGTGTATGTTTTCCTCGAGCATACATCATTATATCGTTTGACCTGACAAGTGTTACCTCCTTGTTCACATCATTGTGGAAATCCATCTTTTGTTAATCTCGATGAATAGTCGTTGAGTTCATCAGCCACCTCCTCATCCTCTCCTTGATTTAATGATGAACTCTCGTTTCGGAACTCACTCCCATAGTTCATTCCCTGAGTCTGAGGTATCCTGACACCAATCAGATCTGAATCTCGGTCAGATATGATGGTTGGAACATTTTTCAAGAGTCATAACTTTGGTCTTTATATCACCCAGTAAGGTGATGTCATGCCTAGCACACCTGACCGGAGGACCTAGTGTTATAGTTTCCTACTTAACATGGTTAATCATTTTTTTCTTTCCGTGAGGAAATTGAATGCCTCGTTTAATAAGTTTATCCTGATGGATACTTTGTGTATCCAAAGTCTGACCTTTGCTTGAAGACCTTGTCAATGCTATCTCGAAGCATGTCTGTGGTGCTCCGATTTTCAACAAGAACATTTGAAGCCTTATGCTAAATGTTACTTGCTCAATTATCCAAACACCATTGCATGGGTAATGTCATGAAATTTCTCTCCCCTTTCCTAAAGAGTTTTCTACATTACATCCTGCCAAGGATATCATGCTCTACTTGTCCTTGGGAAGGGTATACCCATGATATATGTGTTTAAACACATTTTCCTTTCCATTGTTTGGTTTTAACCTTTCTTGTGATCTATATGATCTAAGCAGTAATATACTCCTGCATATGTATATACCTCGGTTTACAATTCTGTCAGCAAGACCCTGTTACTTTTGTTGATGACATTTCGGTAGCCACCGATGGACGAGAACCTTGCCTATTGGCCCGCCTCGTTCAACGAGCAGGAAAATGGTTCTCTTCGTCCCTCGCCCTTGGTACCGATGTTGTTGCCGACATAATCGACAGGCTACCCTCTGACATGCCTTGCTTACATGATCGTGCAAATCATCACCGCCTCCCTACTTTTGAGCCACATGGTGGGCCCATAACCCACAGTTCCACAGGATCGAAACCTGACTCTCCTGTACACCCCCTTGTTCTTAAGGTTGTTCCTCGCGCGTGACCTCGTATGTAATTCACGAGCCACCTCCTAGTGACCTATTCTGGTATCAGACGCAATACTTATTCTCGTTGCTCTGAACCCCTTTTCACGCCCTGTTTCAGGCATCGAACGATTGCCTGCCCGCTTGAAACTTCTCATGGTACCTTCTTACTTGCTCTCGATATCTTCTTAAGTTCAATTCGAGAGTTACTTTCCGCCACCTTCCCTGATGTTATCGACCAGATAGTCGACCTTACAGAGGTCTGTTCTCCCGGAATGCCCACCCTTTATTCTTACGTAAGTGCTATGTCTTGAGCTTGCGTTGGTTTTCCCCGAAGAGGAGAGGATGATGCAGCAGAGTAGCGTAAGTATTTCCCTCAGTTTTTTAGAACCAAGGTATCAATCCAGTAGGAGGCCATGCGCGAGTCCCTCGTACCTACACAAAATAAATAGCTCCTCGCAACCAACGCGGATAGGGGTTGTCAATCCCTTCACGGTCACTTACGAGAGTGAGATCTGATAGAGATAATAGAGAATATTTTTGGTATTTTTGGTATAAAGATGCAAAGTAAAATAAAAGGCAAAGTAAAGAGCAAAGCAATAATAAAGCGTAGGAAGATTAATATGATGAAAATAGACCCGGGGGCCATAGATTTCACTAGTGGCTTCTCTCAAGAGCATAGGTATTTTACGGCGGGTGAACGAATTACTGTTGAGCAATTGACAGAATTGAGCATAGTTATGAGAGTATCTAGGTATGATCATGTATATAGGCATCACGTCCGAGACAAGTAGACCGACTCCTGCCTGCATCTACTACTATTACTCCACTCATCGACCGCTATCCAGCATGCATCTAGAGTATTAAGTTAATGAAAACAGAGTAACGCCTTAAGCAAGATGA
>LR880969.1:20419555-20456956 GCA_904067115.1 Aegilops sharonensis | reverse complement strand
GATGTAGAGGAATAAATTCATGCAATATGATAAATACCCCATCTTGTTATCCTCGATGGCAACAATACAATACGTGCCTTGCTGCCCCTACTGTCACTGGGAAAGGACACCGCAAGATTGAACCCAAAGCTAAACACTTCTCCCATTGCAAGAACTACCAATCTAGTTGGCCAAACCAAACGGATAATTCGAAGAGACTTGTAAAGATAACTCAATCATACATAAAGGAATTCAGAAAAGATTCAAATATTGCTCATAGATAATATTGATCATAAACCCACAATTCATCGGTCTCAACAAACACACCGCAAAAAGAAGATTACATCGAATAGATCTCCACGAGAGAGGGGGAGAACATTGTATTGAGATCCAAAAAGAGAGAAGAAGCCATCTAGCTACTAACTATGGACCCGAAGGTCTGAGGTAAACTACTCACACTTCATCGCAGAGGCTATGATGATGATGTAGAAGCCCTCCGTGGTTGAATCCCCTTTTGGCGGAGCTCCAGAACAGGCCCCAAGATGGGATCTCGTGGATACAGAAAGTTGCGGCGGTGGAATTAGGTTTTTGGCTCCGTATCTGATCTGACGGGGGTACGTAGGTATATATAGGAGGAAGAAGTACGTCGATGGAGCCTCGAGGGGCCCACGAGGTAGGGGGCGCGCCCTAGGGGGGCGCCCTCCACCCTCGTGACCGCCTTGGAGCTTTCTTAACGGAGGGTCCAAGTCTCCTGGGTCTTATCCGATGAGAAAATCACGTTCCCGAAGGTTTCATTCCGTTTGGACTCCGTTTGATATTCTGTTTCTTCGAAACACTGAAATAGGCAAAAAACAGCAATTCTGGGTTGGGCCTCCGGTTAATAGGTTAGTCCCAAAAGTAATATAAAAGTGGAAATTAAAGCCCAATATAGTCCAAAACAATAGATAATATAGCATGGAGCAATCAAAAATTATAGATACGTTGGAGACGTATCAGCAAGTACAATGGAGTTCCTTAAGAAAGGACGTCGGCTTCATCATGATGACCTGAAGCAGAGGAGTGAAGACATCAACGTAGTGGATAGACCTCTTCGAGAAGCTCAACCAAGATGAGAAGATCCGTTAGAGTATCGTAACCAGACCTTTCCGCCTTCCCCTCTTAAAATCTCGGGACGAGATTTCTTGTAGTAGAGGAGAATTGTGATGCCCGGATAATTAGGCTACATTAATCCCACGTTAATATCACCACGTCACCTTGGTTACTATTGCTAATCTCGCGCTAGATCAAAACCGGTCCAAAATTCAAATTCAAAGTTTGGTAAATAATAAAAGTTTTCAAACATTAAAATAAAAATGTTCGGTTTGTACTAAAAATTGCATATGTAAATATGGTGTAATAAACACATTTTTATAAAATGCCTACATAATTTAAATTGAAATAAAACAGAAAATAAAATAAATAAGAGAAAGAAAATACAAAAGAGAAAACAAACAAAAAAAGAGGAAAGAAAACCCACCCGAGCTCCGGCCCAGCAGACCATTGGGCCAAACCACCTGGCCGGCCCACCCCGCACCCCATAACCTCCCCCCACTCCCCCACTCACCCACCGACACCCCCACCCACCCCCCCCAAATATCCCCCCCTCTCTTCCCCCGATTGGTTCGGGATCGAGGAGGGGAACCGTTCGTCGTTGCCGCCCGAGGACCGCCACGCCGCCTCGCCGGACCTCACCCTGTTCCCTACACCCCCACGGTGCGGCCCCCGACCTCTTCTCTCCCCCTCGCTCCGTACACTCACGCACGCGCCTGACCGCCCGCCGCCTCCCGTTGCTCGCTCGCCGCGCCCTTGCTCCGGCCGCCACTACCCACGCCGAAGCGCGCGCGTGCTCGCGCGCCTCGCCCCACTGCCGCACATGGGCCGCGCGCCCTGCTCCTCTGCCATTGCTGCCACTCCAGTCGTCGCTGCCGCCGACGCCCACCGCCCTGCCTTCACCCGCCGCGAGCCTGCCTCCTCCCACGCCTCCTTGGCTGCTCGCACACCCGCGCACCGCATCACCGTGGCCGTAACCTGCGCCCCTCGTCGCACGTGTTCCGGCGCCCGCTCGCGGCCGCCGCCGCCCTGCACCGTCCCGCCGCCTCTCTGGTCCACCATGGCCGCCGCCCCAACCACTCCGCCCATGGCCGTTCCCCCCTACCGCCTCCTGCCTGGCGCACCTCGCCGCAGCCGCCGGCGCCCCGGCGCCTCCACTGGCTTGGGCAGGTGCCCATTCGCCCGATGCCCGCTAGCCCCGTGCCCGTTAAGGCTCCCAGAGCCACTGACGTTGGGGCCCCACTCCCCTTTTGGACAGAATAAAACAAAAGCAAAAAAAGGATTAAAAATGATAAAATAATTAATTAATATTAATTAGGACATATAATTAACCTAATTAACCTGTGTTAGTTAATCTAATTAACTAATTGATTTAGTTAATCTGATAGTTAGTTAGTCAGTCAATGACATGCGGGACCCACACGTTAGTTTGACTATGTCAACACCCTGTTGACTGCTGACATCAGGCTGGCGTCATGATGACGTCAGCAAACTCTATTCTGGATAATGTTGATCTAAAATAATTAAATAAATTCTAAAAATGATTAAATCTTTTAAAAATTAATATAAAATAAACCGTAGCTCGGATGGAAAAACTTTGTACATGAAAGTTGCTCAGAATAACGAGACGAATCCGAATACGCAGTCCGTTTGTCAGCAACACGTCCCTAGCATATCAAACATGTAACTTTTCCCCTCCGGCCTGTCTATCAGAAAACGCGAAACACCGGGAATATTTTCCCGGATCTTTCCCCCCTTCACCGGTATCACCTCATACCGCGTTAGAACACGTCTAGCTCTGCCTGTTGTCATGTTATGCACTTGCTTGCTATGTATTTACTGTTTCTCACCCCCTATTCTCTTCGGTAAACCCCGTGACGATGCTGATGCCCCTGTGGTCGACTACTTCACCGATGACCCCTCCTTCTTGCCAGAGCAACCAGGCAAGCCCCCCCCCCCTTGGTCACCAGATATTGCCTATTCCTTCTCTATACTGCTTGCGTTAGAGTAGTGTAGCATGTTACTGCTTTCGGTTAATCCTATTCTGATGCATAGCCTATCATTGTTGCTACAGTTGTTACCCTTACCTGCTATCCTACTGCTTAGTATAGGATGCTAGTGTTCCATCAGTGGCCCTACACTATTGTCCGTCTGCCATGCTATACTACTGGGCTGTGATCCTCGGGAGGTGATCACGGGCATATGCTATATACTTTATATTGTTACATTACTTATGATACTGTTCGGAGATGGGGGCTGAAGGGGCAGGTGGCTCCATCCCGGTAGAGGTGGGCCTGGGTTCCCGACGGCCCCCCATTGTTACTTTGTGGCGGAGCGACAGGGCAGGTTGAGACCACCTAGGAGAGAGGTGGGCCTGGCCCTGGTCGGTGTTTGCGGATACTTAACATGCTTAACGAGATCTTGGTATTTGGTCTGAGTCTGGCCACTGGCCTATACGCACTAACCAAGTACGCGGGAACAGTTATGGGCACTCGGCGTCGTGGTATCAGCCAAAGCCTTCGTGACGTCAGCGACTAAGCGGGGCGCGCCGCATTGGACCGTAAGCTCGCGCTTGTATTAAGGGGGCTAGGTCTGCTTCCGGCCGCGTACGCAACGTGCAGGTGTGCAATGGGCGATGGGCCCAGACCCCTGCACCATAGGATTTAGACCGGTGTGCTGACCTCTCTGTTGTGCCTAGGTAGGGCTACGACATGTTGATCTTCCAAGGTCGGGCATGACCCAGGAAAGTGTGTCCGGCCAAATGGGATCGAGCATGTTGGGTTATGTGGTGCACCCCTACAGGGAAGTTTGTCTATTCGAATAGTCGTGATCTTCGGTAATAGGACGACTTGGAGTTGTACCTTGAACTTATGACAACTAGAACCGGATACTTAATAAAACACACCCTTCCAAGTGCCAGATATAACCCGGTGATCGCTCTCACATAGGGCAGCGAGGGGAGGATCGCCGGGTAGGATTATGCTATGCGATGATACTTGATGAACTTACCATCTACTCTCTTCTACACGCTGCAAGATGGATGTGGCCAGAAGCGTAGTCTTCGACAGGATTAGCTATCCCCCTCTTATTTTGGCATTCTGCAGTTCAATCCATCGATATGGCCCTTTACACATATACCCATGCATATGTAGTGTAGCTCCTTGCTTGCGAGTACTTTGGATGAGTACTCATGGTTGCTTTTCTCCCTCTTTTCCCCCTTTCCCTTCTACCTGGTTGTCGCAACTAGATGCTGGAGACCAAGAGCTTGACGCCACCGTCGACAACGACTCCTACTACACCGGAGGTGCCTATTGCTACGTGCAGGCCGCTGACGACGACCAGGAGTAGTTTAGGAGGATCCCAGGCAGGAGGCTTGTGCCTCTTTCGATCTGTATCCCAGTTTGTGCTAGCCATCTTATGGCTACTTGTTTAACTTATGTCTGTACTCAGATATTGTTGCTTCCGCTGATTCGTCTATGATCGAGCACTTGTATTCGAGCCCTCGAGGCCCCTGGCTTGTATTATGATGCTTGTATGACTTATTTTATTTTAGAGTTGTGCTGTGATATCTTCCCGTGAGTCCCTGATCTTGATCATACACGTTTGCGTGTATGATTAGTGTATGATTGAATCGGGGGCGTCACAAGTTGGTATCAGAGCCGACTGCCTGTAGGAATCCCCTTTCCAACTCCTTGGCCGAAGTCGATTCTAGTAATTGCAAAAACTTTTACTAACATGGCTATGTGGCTTACGGGCCCACGTCGCCATTGGGTAATATTAGGATCTTTTACTCCTCGTCTATACTCTGGGGCTCTGATCTCTCTTCTATTCAGGTTAAATGAATTTTGCTAACTCTAACATTAGGATCTCGTGATCACTTCCACCCGGAGAGCCCTGTGTTACCGATGACCGCCTGCTTCACAAGAAGATTCTGAAGATACTCTTCCATATTCTCTCGAGACTTTGTGCCCACCGCTTTTGCTATTCCCGACCATCGATAAACCCTTATGGATAACTACATACACTTGTCGTCCATAGCTTCACTTCTAATTGTTCTTGTTATTACAAGATACCCTGAAATACTTCGGACATTTCGAGAATACTTTGTTCCTACTACCTTGCAGTTACTAGCCACATAAATACCCCTACGGATAGTTCCTTGCACTTGCCGAGTATCCGCTCATCCCTAGCCGTTCATGTGTTTCACATAAGTCCTCGAAATACCATTCGATTTTCTGAAAATCCTCAACAATCCATTGCTCTTGATTTCCTTCCCTACCTGCATTATGGTTAATTCCATACTTCTAGTAATATCCGTTGACATCCTCTGTCACTATCATTTCGAGTCACTTGATTCGATATGTTGCGAATGCTCGCAATCCTCAATCAGATCCTAGAATTCATCCTTCTGGCTCAGACGTTATTTTGAACATGAGCTGGTCCTCGACCAATCAAGTTGTCGTCGAATGTACCCCTAAGTCTATTCAACTTATCCATTCTTAATCGGAGTGTTTGCTTCTGATCCCCTGGTGAGAAAACATAATTCCTTTACATTTGAGCTTTGAATTAGTCAGTTGTTTCTATAATCTTATCTCCTTGCATTCTTTCTTCCTCTGGTTGAGTATCGATGCTCACATCAGATCCCTTGTGGACCACCAGACCCTTTGTCGTGTTTTATCCGACAACGTCCTTCATATTCAATAATCTTGTGAGCCTTTTCTTCGAAACATAATTCCTTTGGTAAATTGTATCACCTTCTTGCTCAAGCATGCTCTACTATCGATCTTGTGTTATTTATTCTTAAATTGTGTGGTATATGATCCGAAGATGCCCCGATGGGTTGAACCTATGCCTTCCCCAAACCGTATGAACCCGAAAGTTTTCGCGAGTCATACTCTTCTGTTGTTTAGCCAGATAAAATTTCTACACTACAGCTTCATCAAAAGCGAGAAGTAAAATGAAAGGTTATGCATTGAAGAAGTGGGAGTCGACCTTGAGCCTTTGCGTTCATGCCCATGGACCTGATGTGAAACTTATCATCGAAGCTTCTTGTAATGATAATAATCCCCTTGTTGTAGGTTCGTCCTGTATCTATGTTTGGTCCTTTGCGATCGTGGTTCCGACCATATTGTTCTTTTTTGATCCCATTCTCGGACAAGTTGAAGTACTTTTCTTCTGCAGGACAATACACCTGTCCAACCTCTATTCTGCTCTACCTTCGAGTATACCCTCTGGTACCTCGAGAATATCACGGAACTACATAACTTCTTATGAGCTCTTCATCAACTATTATTCTCGCCGATTCCAATCCCCATCGAGTTTTGAGTTATTAGTCACTCGATAACACCGATAAGTGTATCGATTCCGCACGCCGATTCAATACCCTAAGTAATTTTCGTTGCTTATGAGTTTAATAATCCTTCAAGTCATTCCTAGCCTGATTGGCTATATCCTTATCGTGCTAAATTTTAACTATGCTACCTGGTCCTTCTTCCCGGAGCACAATTTTCGACGATGAGATAACCTTATGCCGATCTTCCTCGTCATATCATTTCTCCTTGAACAGCAAGATCAATTTCGAGTTTGGGTCGTACCCGTGGTTCCAATAACCTTTTGCTTCATCATTCCTTTGACTTGCTGTCATCACTGATCAATTACATCTGCATGAAATCTCTCGACAATTATGTCGTGATCATCATCAACATTTTGAGCTCTTCCAGGATATCTATCAAATACATGATGGGAAATACCATCCTTGCCCCTCGATGATTGTATTATCATCGGCAACGTTAATGCCCTCCCTCCAACAAAAACTTGCTCATGTTCTGTGTATTACCTTGAATTCCTTTCTACCCAGCTTGTGTTATGTTCTACCTTGGAATATTACCATCTTTTATGTGAAGGATGTCGTGGGAATTTCACCACTTCTTGAGAATTCTTGATATAAGTGATACTTATCACTATCACCATTCTTTTCTTGGTCCCCGGTTGTTCCTAACAGTAATATCGACAAATGGACTAGTAATTTCAAAACTTCTAGCAACCCTATTGCTTGAAGTTGATGGTCGATAGTTCGTTCTTAGACTATTGGTTGTTGAACCACCATTCTAACATTGATCGTGCAACCCAGCCCATATTTCGGGTGCACCTTTCAACCAATGTTTAATTGTGTATGTTTTCCTAGAGCATACATCATTATATCGTTTGACCTGACAAGTGTTACCTCCTTGTTCACATCATTGTGGAAATCCATCTTTTGTTAATCTCGATGAATAGTCGCTGAGTTCATCAGCCACCTCCTCATCCTCTCCTTGATTTAATGATGAACTCTCATTTCAGAACTCACTCCCATAGTTCATTCCCTGAGTCTGAGGTATCCTGACACCAATCAGATCTGAATCTCGGTCAGATATGATGGTTCGAACATTTTCCAAGAGTCATAACCTTGGTCTTTATATCACCCGGTAAGGTGATGTCATGCCTAGCACACCTGACCGGAGGACCTAGTGTTATAGTTTCCTTCTTAACAAGGTTAACCATTTTTTCCGTGAGGAAATTGAATGCCTTGTTTAATAAGTTTATCCTGATGGATACTTTGTGTATACAAAGTCTGACCTTTGCTTGAAGACCTTGTCAATGCTATCTCGAAGCATGTCTGTGGTGCTCCGATTTTCAACAAGAACATTTGAAGCCTAATGCTAAATGTTACTTACTCAATTATCCAAACACCGTTGCATGGGTAATGTCATGAAATTTCTCTCCCCTTTCCTAAAGAGTTTTCTACATTACATCCTGCCAAGGATATCATGCTTTGCTTGTCCTTGGGAAGGGTATACCCATGATATATGTGTTTAAACACATTTTCCTTTCCATTGTTTGGTTTTAACCTTTTCTTGTGATCTATATGATCTAAGCAGTAATATTCTCCTGCTTATGTATATACCTCGGTGTACAATTCTGTCAACAAGACCCTGTTACTTTTGTTGATGACATTTCGGTAGCCACCGATGGACGAGAACCTTGCCTATTGGCCCGCCTCGTTCAACGAGCAGGAAAATGGTTCTCTTCGTCCCTCGCCCTTGGTATCGATGTTGTTCCCGACATAATCGACAGGCTACCCTCTGACATGCCTTGCTTACATGATCGTGCAAATCCGTCATCGCCTCCCTACTTTTAACCCACATGGTGGGCCCATTACCCACAGTTCCACAGGATCAAAACCTGACTCTCCTGTACACCCCCTTGTTCTTAAGGTTGTTCCTCGCGCGTGACCTCGTATGTAATTCACGAGCCACCTCCTAGTGACCTATTCTGGTATCAGACGCAATACTTATTCTCGTTGCTCTGAACCCCTTTTCACGCCCTTTTTCAGGCATCGAACGATTGCCTGCCCGCTTGAAACTTCTCCTGGTACCTTCTTACTTGCTCTCGATATCTTCTTAAGTTCAATTCGAGAGTTACTTTCTTCCTGTGCGAGATTTCGGCGGTCAGATACCTGGCTTCTCTTAGCTTCTTGATGTCCTCCCCTGTCATCCACCGGCCTTGAAGGTTGGATCCGGACATAATTGAAGGTCCGAAGCACTTAGCCTGAGCCTTGGATGTTGGAATTCGAGGTGGGGGAAGGGAAGGATCGAGCGCGAGAAGAAAGGGACATGCCTTGGCCCCTTTATAAAGAGGATGAATATCAAGCGTCCTCCGCGCGGCCGTTTGGAACTTGCCTAAAATCGAGGAGTCATACCAGTAGGCACGATTGGGTTACCCATACCTGTATTGATGAGAATCCCGTGATAAGGGGACACGATCTCTGCTTCGACAAGACGTGCCAAGAAAACCACCTCGCAATATGTGCAGTAGCTGGTTGAGAAAAACGGTTCGAATAATGACCGGGCCGTGGCGTGATGTCACGTCATGAAAAGTTGTCAGCAGATTAGATTTGTGGAAATATTATACTCTCTACGGTGGTATACGGAATTTGTTTTGAAGAGCCAGACACGATCCTTGTGTTCAAAATATTCTATGGAGTATTCGGAGGAGGAACCCGCCTTGCAATGCCGAAGACAATCTGCGCGCCGGACTCATCGTCACTGAAGCCTAGTTCAGGGGCTACTGAGGGAGTCCTGGATTAGGGGGTGCTCGGACAGCCAGACTATATACTTTGGTCGGACTGTTGGACTATGAAGATACAAGATTGAAGACTTCGTCCCGTGTCCGGATGGGACTCTCCTTTGCGTGGAAGGCAAGCTTGGCAATTCGGATATGTAGATCTCCTCCCTTGTAACTGACTCTGTGTAACCCTAGCCTCCTCCGGTGTCTATATAAACCGGAAGGTTTAGTCCGTAGGACAACAACAGTCATAACCATAGGCTAGCTTCTAGGGTTTAGCCTCTATGATCTCGTGGTATATCAACTCTTGTAATACTCATATCATCAAGATCAATCAAGCAGGAAGCATGGTATTACCTCCATTGAGAGGGCCCGAACCTGGGTAAACATTGTGTCCCCCGCCTCCTGTTACCATCCGCCTTAGACGCACAGTTCGGGACCCCCTACCCAAGATCTGCCGGTTTTGACACCGACAGTTGGGCCTCCAAGTGCAGAGGTTTGTAGGACAGTAGCAAATTTCCCTCAAGTGAATGACCTAAGGTTTATCAATCCGTGGGAGGTGTAGGATGAAGACGGTCTCTCTCAAACAACCCTGCAACCAAATTACAAAGAGTCTCTTGTGTCCCCAACACACCCAATACAATGGTAAATTGTATAGGTGCACTAGTTCGGCGAAGAGATGGTGATACAAGTGCAATATGGACGCTAGATATAGGCTTTTGTAATATGAAAATATAAAAACAGCAAGGTCACAAGTAATAAAAGTGAGCGTAAATGGTATTACAATGCTAGGAAACAAGGCCTAGGGTTCATACTTTCACTAGTGCAAGTTCTCTCAACATTAATAACATAATTGGATCATATAACTATCCCTTAACATGCAACAAAGAGTCACTCCAAAGTCACTAATAGCAGAGAACAAACGAAGAGATTATTGTAGGGTACGAAACCACCTCAAAGTTATTCTTTTTGATCGATCTATTCAAGAGTCCGTAGTAAAATAACACGAAGCTATTCTTTTCGTTCGATGTATCATAGAGTTCGTACTAGAATAACACCTTAAGACGCAAATCAACCAAAACCCTAATGTCACCTAGACACTCCAATGTCACCACAAGTATCCGCGGGTATGATTATACGATATGCATCACACAATCTCATATTCATCTATTCAAACCAACACAAAGTACTTCAAAGAGTGCCCCAAAGTTTCTCCTGGAGAGTCAAGACGAAAACGTGTGCCAACCCCTATGCATAAGTTCACAATGTTACGGAACCCGTAAGTTGATCACCAAAACATACATCAAGTAGATCACGTGATATCCCATTTTCACCACAGATAAGCACATGCAAGACACATCAAGTGTTCTCAAGTCCTTAAAGACTCAATCCGATAAGATAACTTCAGAGGGAAAACTCAATCCACTACAAGAGAGTAGAGGGGGAGAAACATCATAAGATCCAACTATAATAGCAAAGCTCGCGATACATCAAGATCGTATCACCTCAAGAACACGAGAGAGAGAGAGAGAGAGAGAGAGAGAGAGAGAGATCGAACACATAGCTATCGGTACATACCCTCAGCCCCGAGGGTGAACTACTCCCTCCTCGTCATGGAGAGCGTCGGGATGATGAAGATGGCCACCGGAGAGGGATTCCCCCCCTGGCAAGGTGCCGGAACGGGTCTAGATTGATTTTCGTTAGCTAAAGAGGCTTGCAGCGGCGGAACTCCTGATCTAGGTTATGTTCTGGGGGTTTCTGTATATATAAGAGGTTTTGGCGTCGGGGACAAGTCAGGGGGGTCTACGAGGCGGCCACGAGGTAGGGGGGCGCGCCCATGGGGTAGGGGGCGCCCCCACCCTCGTGGGTGCCTCGGGACTCTTCTGTCCCATCTCCGGTGCTCCGTGGGCTTCTTCTGGTCCAAAAATAATCTCCGTCAAGTTTCAGGTCAATTGGACTCCGTTTGGTTTTCCTTTTCTGCGATACTCAAAAACAAGGAAAAAAACAGAAACTGGCACTAGGCTCTGGGTTAATAGGTTAGTCCCAAAAATCATATAAATAGCATATAAATGCATATAAAACATCCTAGAAGGATAATATAATAGCATGGAACAATAAAAAATTATAGATACGTTGGAGACGTATCAGTATGATCAATGTGTTACTTGCCATGCTGACGATCTGCTAACCCTAGTGACTCGTAGTAGCACGCTTCGCACTTCGGGAATTCTATCGCAAACAAACAATAGCATACATAATCACTCAAGCATAGATGCACAGGTAAAACTCAAATAAGAAAATCGAATCTGAAAACCCAATTGAAGAGATCGCTATCTGCAAAAAGAATCAATCGAATCGGAGCTACGGAACTGAAACTACGGTCAAAAGAACTTCGAAATCAAATCTTCTTGAAACCAAATTTTAAATTGTCAAAACCTTGTTCAAGTTGATTAAACAGAAAGAGGGGCTCGAGACGAAGATTTTGGCGTTGGTTTCACTGGATTTGGACAAACGGTTTAGAAACGGCGAGGGTATGAAGTTCATGGGCTAATCTGCGATAAAAATAATCGCGGATAGGTCCCTGGCCGAAAATAAAAATAAAAAGAAAAGACTAACGAACGTTCGCTGTCTGAACCTAACCGGTGAACAGCGTTCGTTAGAACGAAAGGACGGACGAACGCCCGCTAAATAAATAAACCGAAGAAAAACAAAACCGGTATAAAATACGCATCTAGGGTTTGAAAAAAAACCGGGCGGCGGTTCTTGCGGGTTTTTACCGGTTCTCTGACGAAAACCGGCGACGGCGGCGAGGACAACGGCGGCAGTCGGCGGCGGTGGAGCGGAGCAGCGGCGGTGGCTCGGGCTGGCGCTGCTGCTGCGGCTTACGGCGGCTGCTCGGGGTGAGAGGAGGGGCGGCGGCGGCGGGTATTTATGAGAGGGGGGCTCGGCGGCTTGGGGAGGGGGTCGAGGAGGAGGAGTCCTCCTCAGACTCGGCGGCGGCGGCGGCGTGCGCCGGCCGGACTCACGGTCGGGGTCGGTCGGGGCGAGGTGGTGGGCTGAGGCGGCCTGGCTCGGCTGGGCCGTTGGCCCAGTCGGGCGCGTGACTTTTAAAAAAAAACTGCCGAGAAAATCCTAAATAAATCAAAATAAAATCTAGAAATGCCAAAACAAATTTTAACCGTCTAAATAAAATATTTAGAACTTAGTGAACATTTTCTTGGCCTAAAATGCAATTTTGAAAAATGCATTTTTTTTCTAATTCAAATAAAATAGCAACAAAATCCAAATAAAAATTATTTATTTGATTTTAATAATTTTCCTCCAATATTTCTTTTATTTTGGAGAAGTCATATTATCTCCTCTCATATATTTTAACATGAAATATTGTCGGAGAGAAAAATAATAAAAACCAAAATGATCCTTGTTTTGATATTTGAGAAAATTCAAATATGAAAACGGTGAAACCCACAACTCTCTCCGTGGGTCCTTGAGTTGCTTAGAATTTTCGAGGATCGCAAAGCAAAACGTAGCAAAATATGATATGCATATGATGACCTATGTATAAATTCCAAATTGAAAATTTGGGATGTTACAATGACGATGCGTCTTAAATATATGTCTATATTTTTTGATTGTTTCATGCTAGGTTTATATCATTTTGGCATAATTTGGCATCAACTTTTATTATTTCTCTGGACTAACCTATTAACTCAGTGTCCAATGCCAGTTTTTTTGCATGCTTTTGAACTTTTAGGAAAATTAATATTATGGAGCTCCAAAAATCCTAAAAAAGGTCTAGAAAATACTTTTCAGCGAGAAGCTTCTGGTGGACCTGGGGCCCATCTGGGGCAACAAGCGGCTAGGGGGTGACCGCGTGGTACACCCACGTGCCCCGTGGCTCCGAAAACATATATTTTTTGTTCGCTCCGAAAACCCTATATATCGAGGAGTCTTTCTGTTTCCATGACTTCACCTCTTTGTTTCGAAGTGATCCAATCTAGAGGCCTTTTTCGGTGCTCTGCCGGAGGAGGAAATCATCTTAGTGGCCATCTATATCAACTTGAAGGCCACCATGATCCCTCGTGAGTAGCTTTCTTTGGACTATGGACCCACAATAATAGCTAGTTGGGTTTTCTCTTCGTTGCTTCTCAATACAAATATCACATAAGCTGCCCTACATGATTGTGATCCATTTGATGTAATTTGTCCATTCCTTTGTTGTGATGTGATGAGTTGTCACTTAATGATCAGATCTATCCATGAATTCTCTTGAGATCAATTTGGTTTCTTTGCTACATAATTCTTACTACTCATATATGCTCTCTGATCTATTTGTCTTTCTTTGGCCAAGTTTGATGGATGATCTCCAAAAGGAAGTTGTGTATGTTGGTTCAATCTTGTAAGTAATCTACTACAGTGATAGAAAGTGGAAAAGGCTTGCATTGTATTGTATTGTTGCCACTAGGGATAAAAAGATGATTCATAGTTGTCCTTTTGAACACAGGGTGAAGACAATGTACCATCTACTTCGTGGCATCATAGTTAATGCAATACTCTATTTCTTTAACTTAATACTTTGAGATGCATGTTGGATAATGGTCTTGGGGTGTAGTATTAGCTATAGAAGTAGTAGGATGGTGGTCCATAGATGTTTGGACGTGATGCTCATATGCAACTATGCCATGTATAATCATACTCATAAAAACTGTAATTTAATCAATGCACAACTGTATTTGTTCATCACACCTTGCTCTTTCTTTCGAAGAGAAACCGCTAGTCAACCTATGGATCCCGGTCCATTCTTCCTCCTATTGCTTCCAACCTCCATGAACACTCTTTACAATTCCTCTTTTTTTCTTTGAAACTTTAATCTCCCGTAGACACTTACGTTTAATCCTTGTAACTAACAAGGCTAGTAAGACTGAAAATCTTGCTAGTTTCGTTGGGGGTCTGATACGTCTCCGTCGTATCTATAATTTTTTATTGTTTCATGCCAATATTTTATAACTTTCATATATGGCAACATTTTATATTATTTTTTGGGACTAACATATTGATCCAGTGCCCAGTGTTCCTGTTTTTTTTTTGCATGTTTTTTGTTTCGCAGAAAGTTCATATCAAACAAAGTCCAAACGAGATAAAATTTTACGGAGATTTATTTTGGAATATATGTGATTTTTGGGAGGTGGAATCAACGCAAGACAGTGCCCGAGGTGGCCACAAGGCAACAGGGCGCGACCTGGGGGTGACTTCGCCATGTTGCCTTGTTACTCCCTCGTAAGTCGGTTGGAGCCCTTCTTTCGCCGCAAGGAAGCTTATATCAAGGGGAAAATCGTGTTAAAATTTCAGCCCGACCGGAGTTACAGATCTCCGGGAATATAAGAAACAGTTTTCTGCCAGAAAACAGGAACGCGAAACATAAGAGAAACAGAGAGAGAGATCCAATCTCGGAGGGACTCCTGCCCTCCAGAAGCCATGGCGGCCATGGACCAGAGGGGAAACTCTCCTCCCATCTAGGGGGAGGCCAAGCAAGAAGAAGAAGGAGGGGGCTCTCTCCCCCTCTCTTCCGGTGACGCTGGAGCGCCGCCGGGGGAACCACCGTGACGACGATCTACACCAACAACTTCTCTGTCGTCATCACCAACTCTCTCCCCCTCCATGCAGCGGTGTAACCTCTCTATTCCCACTGTAAATTTGTACTTAAACATGGTTATTAATGCTTCATATTATTATCCAATGATGTGTTGCCATCCTATGATGCTTGAGTAGATTCTTTTGTCCTACAGGTTAATTGTGGTATGGTGTGATTGATATGAGTTTTATGTTGATATGGTGTTTTCCTATGGTGCCCTCCGTGTCACGCAAGCGTGTGAGATTACCGCTGTAGGGTTTGCAATACGTTCATAATTCGCTTATAGTGGGTGGCGAGAGTGACGGAAGCTTATACCCGAGTAAGAGGGTTGTTGCGTATGGGAGTAAAGAGGACTTGTGGTTCGGTTTTACCTTAATGATCTTTAGTAGTTGCGGATGCTTGCTAGAGTTTCAATCATAAGACACATGTGATCCAAATACGAAAAGTATGTTCGCTCATGCTTCTCCCTCATTGCATATGATAAGTATCTATCGTGTTATATTCAATTGCCTATGGACAATCTTTCTCTTTGTGTTACAAAAAGCTTTCTACTAAATAACTAACTTTTATCATCTAGCAAAGTACTCCTAATTTTATTCTCGCAAAGTAGCTCTCGCATTACACCTACAAAGTACTTCTAGTTTCATACTTGTTCTAGGTAAAGCAAACGTTAAGTGTGCGTAGAGTTGTATCAGTGGTCGATAAAACTTGAAGAGAATATAAATTCTACCTTTAGCTCCTCATTGGGTTCAACACTCTTACTTATCGAGAAAGGGTACAATTGATCCCCTATACTTGTGGGTTATCAGGGTCAAGAAAGTTTTGTATTTGTGTGTGGATGTATTGATCATTGGCTGCTTAGCAAATTCCTACTAATTCAATAAACCTTAGGGTCATCCACTTTAAGGGAAAATTGTTGCTTGCTATAATCCTTACACTTGGGGGTCCAACATCTTCCTAGTTGAGATGAAGCAATCCTCAAAACCAAAAAAGAGGAAAGAATTCCCATGGTTTTCTCTTTGGACAATTCAATACATTATGCCCCAGCCCTCAACCATCACACCTTGGAGGGGTGATGTTGTAGTTGGAGAGCTCAGATCAGCAACCCCTCCTGCATTCTCAACTGAAACACTAACAACCGTCACTAGAGAGATCTCCCTGGTGGGCACAACAGTCACATTAATAATCTTACTCACTAGAACCCCTTGACCTACTATAGTATTCCCTTCGGTCTGAATTAGTTGACTCATTCAATGGTGAACAAAACCTCGATAGCTCGTTTCAAGGTCAATCCTTCAAATTAGGCATGTGTGTCCTTTGGAGTCTATCATGCATCCCACAACCCACAACTACCACACGAGTACAAGAGATAGATGTAGTAGTGGTCAAGGTTTGGGCATTTGGGTGTTTCCCATGGGAATTACATGGCGGTCGCTATGGGGGGAGATACCTCACACTTCACATTTCTCCAGATATTTGAAGTTTTGTTTATATATACAACTCAAAATTTACTAAAGTCACCACGAAGAGTAGAGAACGCATAAACTCATCGATGATCACAATTACTCTTATGAGGTGCTTTCAAGAAGAAACATCTCTAAATTTTCTAAGCTCCCTGAAAATAAAGCTACTTGGTGGGTCATGAGTCTTGCAAGCGGGAGGGCCTATGCTGTCAGCTTGTCATACGTGTGTACCCCTTGTGTTCATGTGGCCTGCGTCTAGCACTTCCCCAGAGACATCAGTCCAGCTACGTATAGCACTTTCACCACCTCTTGACATTAGATCCAGCTATGTAACTCCACCAACAAAATAAAAATAATAATCATCCATCCTACCATGGCTTAACCGCAAACAAACAAGAAAAAGAAAAAGATACGTCTACCGATAAACAACAAGGGCACCAAAAAGAGCCAATAGCAAAATGCCCAAAATAATGGAGGCAGGCAAATCTGCTGCCATAAAAAGAATGTTATATATAAATAGCTTGTGCTTATGAAGACATACTAATTAACCAACATCATTAGTAAATGGGTGTGTTCAATCCAAACAGTCGCATTCTTTCTCACCTAACATGTACTGCCATGTCTTGAAGCAACCCCTCAATATGGATATATACCCTCCATATCAATAAAACGCTTGATTCAATCTCTCTCTTTTAACTTTGTTCTACATATTTTTTCCTTTTTTTCCCTTCAGATTTTTCTTTTATGAAATATTGTTAAGCAACACGCGCGCACACACACACAGCCACAATCGTTTTGGAGAAATACACGAATATTTCTTATAAAATGCATGAACATTTAAAAAACTCACAGGCAAGTTTTAAAAATCATTTTATCAAATATGTGAATATTTATATGTGTGAATGTTCAAAATAAATAAATACATGAGCACAGTTTATAACCACATGAACATTTTTCAAATGTGTAGTCATTTCTTAAAAGCAAATGGAAGTGAAGAAAATTTAACACAAATAAAGGGAAAAAGAACATCTGACCAGCCTATGCTAATGGGCCATCCCCATATATAAGGTACCCGGCGGTGCAGTGCTATTGGACGCTAAAAGCGTCCTATCGCAGCCTGACAGTGATAAGTTTTGCGCTGCTGGGGCTCTATGGCCAGCGCGAGTGTGAATTTTCTCTAAAACACGCGTCGTATGTAACTATAAGTTCTCAAAAAAGAATATCCAAGCCTCTATATCCGGGAGCTTTTTAGCTCCAAGATTCATCCACTTGTGTGAAAGTGACTTGAGGACCTATGTACGGGTGACAAATGCATTATTTTGGGACGTGGCGGGGTAGATAATGCGTGTGGATTTAACGTGTCACTATGAATTTTGTTAACTGATTTGTATTTTTTCGTGTGCGCTTAGAGTGTCTTCAACGATTTTGGTTCAAATGATTGTTTGATCTAGACCTGCATGCATGGGTGCACGTCATTTCGATTGGTTGATGCATGTTGTCGTGATGGGACCACGTGTTGGCGTGTTTTTAGTTGAGCGGTTGTTCCCAGGTTTCTCTCAATCCCTTCCATCCTTCTCTCTGTCTCCAACGAAGCAATTCATCAAATCACACACGCCTCACTCTGTTCTCATCTCGAATCCTGTTGCCACCGCCACATCGCAGTTTCTGCCTATAAAAGGAATTGCTTCCTTCTTATCGAGCATCCACCCTTCGCTTATGAACCACACCCCTCGATCGTTGCTTTGCTAAATTCCTGCAGTGCATACGTCCCACTTCGCCACCATGCCTCGCCGCAGACCTCTGCCAGTCCCTGCCCCGGCCGACCGGCCCTTCATGTGGCCTTCTTCGGTGCCGCCAACTGGCTGACATCCCTGCGGGTGTCGACAGAAGGGCAACAGCCGGCGTGATCTATTCTGGACGCGACACCGCGCAGGGGCAGAAGCAGGCGTTTGCAAGGCTACCAGCATCTTCGAGGGCCATCGCAAATGGCAGTCCCGTCGCCACCGTCATGCTATTTTCGGATAGACAGAAGCATGAGCAGCAAGTCTCAAGGAAACATGAAGTTCTTGGGTCTCTACACAGCGTTCAGGCAGCCTGTCTCCTCCTCCTCTCTGTGTTGCGTTCGTGTCTGCGGCCTAACGCGTCCTGCAGCTGCTTCGCGGCTCTGCGCGGGTTGTGTAATGCTACTATTGCGTGTATGTTGTATAAGCTTAATGCGTGCAGGCCGATTAGCAGCTCGCCGGCGACGTGCTCTACTACAGAGACAACCACATCGTCTTAGTGCAGCTACACAACCAGGCGGACATAGAGGCGCTCATGTTCTGCTTGGCGGTGGGCGGTGGCTCTTCATGCCAGCATCCCGTCCTTCTTTCTCCCTACGACGATGAAAGCGTAGTGTTCGTGTGGTCATCGCCGGTCAAGCTCGAGGCCAGCCTGCTAGCCATCTTGTCGCCGACCACGTCGAGGATTGCGAGCCCGACGAGGGGCACCAGGGGTAGCCCTCCATCTTTCCACGGCGGCTGCGCCAGCCCCTAATGCTGCTGCTCCTTGAAGACGCATTTCGAGCAGAGAAACCGAGCAGCGCCAGAGCGCAGCTGACACAAGTAAGCGGCGCAGAGCGGGGCTTTGGCGTGGCGGCAGTAGACCGTGCTGGTGCCGCGGACGCAGCGTCCGTCCGGCAGTGGTTCTGGGCTAGATGGCCAAGCATTGCTTAGCGGGTTGGGTTAACATGACCATTAGACCTTATTCTATCAATTGCTTAGGATCAGTATGTTCCACGGGATCTTCAACCAAAAAAAAAGGTAAGTTCCACATACACTAACCTTGCTCTGCTCTTTCGGGCTATCTGAATGCAGAAAGATAACTTGCTAGATTTGTGTGACCTTGTGATGCAAATATAATGTTACAAGTATATATTGAATTTACATGGCGAATATACTAATATTGCATGTATTTCTTCCTCTGGATAGATGATATAGTAGAGGACAAAATGTCGCGCACCGGGTAATCCGTGGGCGGTTCGAATCCATTCAGTGGTCAGACTCCAGACTTGCATGAGTAGTTTATTTCATTCTTTGAGTTGTTGATTTACTCGCTTCATTGTTGTGCTTTTGTAATCTTAATTAGGAGTACGCACTATGTACTATGCATAGTTGGCGGTGTTCATCGACCAGGCGACGCTTTGCGAGCGCATTTGCACGGTGGGTTTGGTGGTGACCACAGTGTCCGTGTCTGACGTCACCATAGGATTACATGTCGGTGAGCATGGGACGGCGAGGCGTTTCACAGGTGTTGTTGTTCATGTTCTATCTATGGAAAGATCGTCAATTTTGATTTTATGAAACAATGCAAAACATTTCACTTTCATATTTTTGTATAGTACTGCTCACGGTAGAGAAAGAACAAACACACGGTGTCAGGAAGCAACGAGGTGTTAGTTGATGATTAAGGAGTGACATTGTACTGACTCAAGAAGCTGGATTTTAGTCTAATAATGCTTTATAACACTGTTTTCAGCATCTTAGCCCCAAGGTATTGGAATATCATGCCCTCTGGGCTCTGTTGCAGTTTAGATTCTAGCATGTGCAACTCAGATATACGCATCGGATGTACTGTTTGGTGGCACTGATTCATTATAAGAAAACAAAGTGGCATATCCGGGCCTCAGTTAGTATAACCTCTTGAACTTTTAGGTTTTGGTTCGACGTACTTCTGAGTGGGTCAAATGTGGTGTCCAGTAGGTAAGTTATATGTGAACATTTTCCTGAAGTACTAGCGCAATTTATTATTGAAGTGCGATTATATTTAGGAGATGGCTTTCATATTTTTGTTTCCGATTTCCTTATCTCTCTTTGTCCAGTTTGTCCGGCAATTTACTGGTTCATGATACTTGGCCGTGTGATAAATATTGCAGAAAATTATCCTATTTTTCTGGATTTGATGCACAACTAGGTTGTAAAATTGCAAGCAAGTTGGCATTTATGCCCAGCAAGAAGGAAAATGGTTTCTGCTATATATACAGACTGAACTGGACAATCACATAAAAAGTAGATATTTGCACATCTAATTTCTTCTGTGCAGTTTGAATGTTCTATCGCATGGTATTAGCAGTATATATTTTTGTGAAATTGTATAACTTATGTGAGTTTGTAGCGCACTAAGTTAACCCAAACTGGCTTCAATTTATTGGTTTGGCTTGGCAAGAACAAAGTTGGTAAAAGCAGCAGTGCTTGCTTTGGTTTATGTTGTTCAGTTAAATTATTAACATGGATACCTCAACTTAGTAACAGTTTCTAAATGTGGCTCATTGGCATTTAGTGGATTTTCAGCTGCCATTTTAATGTGACGACCTACTTTACAAAAGAAAGCATGACTCCTTTCGAAATTTTTCCTATGCATAGCTTGCTTTCTTGTGATTACTGAATTATAATGACAAGGTTAAACAAGTGAAGCCCTTATTTTCCCTCACATGAACCAAAAAGAGTGAAGCCCTCATTTTCCATCACATGAACCAAAAAATAGCATATACATATGTATCGTATCAAGAGGGCGCGGCGTGCCGCCGCGCGGGTATAGCTAGTTGTTACTATAGACGACTTTTTTCTCATGTCTAAACCCTACCTCTAACAAATGCGGAGGATGACACCACCTCAAGGAAACATTTCGAGTTAGAAGCCCACAAACCAGAGACCAATCCTGGGGAAATTTTGACTCATGATGAAGAACGGCGCGACAAAGCGCGTGATTGTTTCTTCTATTACATGAAGCCCACAAAATGAATCAACCCATCTAACAAGTCGTTATCTCCCTCCATTAAAAAATAATTAATGTGGTTTTAGTTCAATTTGTTTGAGGGAATTTTAGTTTAAATTTTAACTAATACCACATCAGTTATTTCTGAACGGAGGTAATGAATCACATGTCGGCGAGGCCTGCTGAATTATGTTCTTGGTGACAAGTGTCTTGCCCATGTAACACATGTTTTCAGTGCTTTGACACAAGATCCACGATGTAACCTCATTTGTCCTTTTGGGAATATACTCCAACATAATCCGAGTAATAATGCGACATAGTGAAATTGACATATCACTAGGAAAATGGTCCCTGTCTGCATGTGCCAAATACAATCTGTGATAATTTGAAGCTCACAAAATGAGACAACGCCTCTAGCAAGTCATTATCGAGAAAGAGAATCACTTGTCGACGATGCCTGGAAAATTAGATTCCCAAGATTTCATCCTCACTTGTTTGAGAAATATTCCTATTTGGTAATGCGGCACACCTTTGGTAATAGCTAGACGACGGTATCACTGCACAAAATGGTATCTATGCATTCTTCTCTACCAAATACAAATTTGGGACCCGTGGTAGCCGCACGCGTGTACCGCCATACAAGCAGCGGGTCCCCTTCGTCCACTGCGGAAGGGTGGTTCATTCCACACAGACACACTCCCTCTCTCCCGTCAAGCGGGCCTCACGTGCTAGGCCCGCACACCACGCCGACGGAAAGGGCCACAACATTTTTTAATCTGAACCAACGTGCACCCAAAAAAAAGAAGACATTTAAATCGAACATAATGTGACATCATCTTTAAAAAAAAGTGAAACACGCTATATTTTGCCGGAAGCATCCGAAACATGTAGCACTCGTGACCATATGAAAATGAACGCAAACAATTGTGATCAACATGCATGAGTTGATTTCCCAAAAAAAAGGCATGCATGGATAAACTAATGCAAATTTACAACTAATTTGTGGCCATCCATAATTAATCGAACGAATGAACTAAATTGTGGCGACGTGGAGGATTGTGAGGGCAGGGAAATCATGTAGTGGGGGCCCCGGAGGGCTTCTATTTTGATATAGTAGATTCACCAAGAAGAGCAGAGAACCCATAAACTCATCGATGATCGCAACTACTCTTACGAGTTGTTTTCAAGAAAAAATATATTACATAATTGTAGTGCCAGAATGTGAAGCCCACAAAATGAATTGGCTTTTTTTTTTGAGCATCAGTACAGACACAAGCGCTCATATACACGCGCATACACTCATCCCTGTGAACACATACACGCACACCCTACCCATATGAGCACCTCCGAGAGACCGAGCCGGCATATCATCTTGAGATTTACGAAGTCACCGTAGGCGCCTAGTCGTCGACGGGAACGTCTCCTCCCACTGAAAGCGCATCGCCGGAAATCCTGAAATAAATCTAGGAATAATGCGAGCACCAGGATTTGAACCCTGGTGGGTTGAGGATACCACTGTCCACCTAACCAACTCAACCACAGGTTGATTCGCTGAATTGGCTCTTCTAATGAGTCGTTATCAAGAAAGGAAAAAAAGTCATTATCAGAAAAGAAAATTATATGTCGGTGAGGCCAGCTAAATTAGGTTCCTTGGCGAAAAGCGTCCTGCACATGGACCACATGTTTACAGTGTTTTTGATATACAAGATCTAAGATGTAACCTCGCTTGTCTTTTTGGGAAAAATACTCCGACATAATCCGAATAATAATGCGACATGGTGAGACATATCGCTGGAAAAATGGTCCACATCCACCTGCACCAGATACAAATTTGTGATAATGTTAAGCTGCAAAAATGGGCCGACACCTCTAGCAAGTCATAATCAACAACAATAATCAGATGTCGGCTATGCGATGCCTGTAAAATTGGTTTTTCAGATAACAGGTGTCTCGCACGCATATGAACCACACATTTACAATATTTTTGATACAAAATCAAAGATTTTGACATCGGCCCGCATATTTTTTAACATTGCTTGTTTGGAAACTAAAGATGCCCCGTGAGTTGCCGCGGTAACCGTGTTAAGACGAATGTATAAGTAAGTGGGCGTTTGGAAACATAAAAAAAACTACTGAAAAACAAATGTATGTCGGTCTACATTTAAAAGCAATAAACTTATAAAAGTGTGTGGCAATATAATGTATAAAAAGGAAAAACATTTAAATCGAACATAAGCGTCGCTGCAAGCGTCCAAAACATGTACAGTACCATCCATGCCCATACGAAAACGAACACAAACAGTTTAAATTGCGATCGACATGCATGAGCTGATTCCTCAGCAAAATGATAATGTGGCATGGTTTGCATGGATACAATAATGCAAAATTACACCTTAGGCTGCGCTTGAAATGGATGTATTGAAATGCGGGTGTATTTTCTAAACGGGTGTAACTTACCGGCCGAGTGAAGTTTCCAGGCGGAAACGGAAACGACGGGCGGAGGCTTGTATTCTTTACAAGTGTATTTGAAATGAAAACGACAATGCAAGCATGCCCTTATGTGTACGTACCATACAATTTCGACCGGACCACCATCAATACGCATGGGAAGAAAAATCTAGTAGCAAAGGCTAGTTATATAGATGGGTGCGTGTAGGCCACATCACATCTAAGTGTCTCAGCTAAGCATAAGAAGAACAAAAAAAAAACTATACCGCCGTGGGCAGTAATTGCTAGGCGACGGGGTCACCAGGGAAAATGGTCCCTGCATGCATATTCTTGTCTTCACTACTCCGGACGGACGCGTGTACCGCCGTACGGGCCGCGGGGTCCTCGCCGGCCACCGCGGAAGGCCGGCCGACGACGACACTCGCCCCCTCCCGTCAAGCGGGGGGCCCACGCGCTAGGCCCGCGCACCACGCCGACGGGCGGCCCACGGCGATTTTTCTTTTTTTTGTAATTCCAAGGAACGAACACCGAGGAAAAGACGCGTGGAGAAAAGTTAAAAGGAAAATAAAAATAAAAAAGGAAGACAGCGACGGATCGATCGAGCCAAGCGAACAAAAGCAGAGCGAGCGCCCCCCCACGGACCTCGCCGTCCTCCATGCCCTAGCGCGCACACCACGGCACGGCACGGCACACCGCGGCGCCCCGAGGTAACCGCCCGCCCCCCTCCGATCCCCCTCCCCTCCCCTCCCCTCCGACCAAAGCCCCCGCCCGGCCTAGCCGCGGCCTCTCCCCGATCCGCCCCTCCGCCCCGTCGATCTGGGTTTCTCTGCCAACGGCGAGGCGCGCGTTTCCCGCGGGTGAGAGGAGAGGGGCGTCGCGCCGACGGTCTCGGCGCCAACCGCCGCTGTAAGGGTGGGGTTGGGCTGCTCCGCGGTTCTGCTGGTTCGGGTTTGACCAGCAGATCTGCGGGGGTCCGGTAGACGTTTGCTTGCGCGGCGGGGCTGGTCGGGGGGGCACTGGGAGTCGATCGATGCCGGATTCCGCACCATGCGGCGAATCTGCGCGTGCCCCTGATGGGATCTGCTGCCGCCGCTGGATTCTCTTGTAGTAGCTTGTAAGAGCGCCTTTCTTTCAAGCAAGGCAGTGGTTGTAAGAGTCTTGTAAGAGTGTTTTAATTGTTAGGGTTTCTTCCCAGCCCTCACTGAGTAGGAGTTACCTGTGTGATTCTGCTTGCTGTGTGCGAGCCTTCCATGATGGTGACTCGGATTGTTTGTGCCAAGGGGTGTTGGCGCGCCTTTATTATGTCGTTACTGCATTACTGGGAAAATCATCCTTGCCTTTTATGGATGAATAGGGTAGATGATGGAAACGTCAATTATCTTTTAACGACTTTTTTACCTGCTGTACGCTCCACGTGCCGACATTTTTGACATCTTGTACACACAGGAGTATGATTAACTACCACACGCACTGCATGAGTCTAACAAATTTATGTCTCATTTCTGCAGGTCTTTGGTTTGCTGCCCTCCGACACTGTGCTGTAACATAGCCTCTTGATAGCACACCAAATCAAGAGCTAATCATGGCCGATTCCATGGCCGATTCGATGGTGGCGAGCTTCTGGGGCCCGGTTACATCAACAACTGAGCTGTGCGAGGAGAACTATGCGCGCTCGTCATATATCGCAGAGTTCTACAACACTCTCTCTAATGCCCCATGCATTCTTTTGGCGCTTATTGGGCTCGTGAATGCTCTCCGCCAGCGTTTCGAGAAGCGCTTCAGCGTCCTGCACATATCCAACATGATACTTTCTATTGGGAGTATCATCTTCCATGCAACCTTGCAACATGTGTAAGTTTTTAGTTAACTGTACTAGTATTCTCTGCTGGTATTAAATGCTACTTGTAATCATGCAATTCCCGGAGCAGCCAGATCGCTTGTAGAATGTTGTTATTTCCTATTACGTGCATCTTGCAATTGTGCTCATAATGATTGGATGGTGAGATGTATTTGGTTTTTGGTTACAGCGCTTTATCTCATGTCGTACAACTAGGGTATTTTCCTCTTTCTGTTCTATTAGTTATGGCTTTGCTTTAGAACACCAAAGTTAAATTCAGTGCTGCCTACCATTTTGAGGGGAAAAAACACTCTACAACGCCTGCTGTTAATTTGCTCAGAGGTGGTTTCTTATTTCACCTTGACCA
The DNA here is from genome assembly GCA_904067115.1 of Aegilops sharonensis. NCBI lineage: Eukaryota > Viridiplantae > Streptophyta > Magnoliopsida > Poales > Poaceae > Aegilops > Aegilops sharonensis. Next base: position 20,431,286 of record LR880969.1, on the reverse strand, counting down.
TTTTCGTTACATTTTTGGCTGATTTCCTGTCTACAATGGTCACAGCTTAGTAAGTGAACATGATGTAGTATTGGCGACTATAAATTATTGAAATACAGAGAACATATCGATATTATGTAGAACAGAGTTTGTTAGGTATCTCTCAGACACTACCCAGGACACACTTTTTACATTTGGTGACGCGCGCGTGCGTTTGATTGAGAGTTTATGTGAACAGAAAATAAATGCACCTTGATTTACTGCCATTTGAATCATTTGCAGAAGATATTTTGTTAACATGAATTTGTGTTGAGTTTGTATTAGTACTATGATATATTGCGCCCTGCTATTGTGTTTTTTATCTTGCCGTTATTGACCTGAGCTTTTCTTTGATCTCGTTGCTGTGGATATTCAAAGAAGTGCATTTTACTTCAGGTGTTTTTGCATGGAAATAGCTGACTATTGCTTACAACAGTGCTGTTATTATCCATTGCACAAAGCCAAAAGCCATAAGCAATACATTCTTTGTTACTTCTATAGTTCTATGTGATTCTGTTAGAACACCTTGTAAATTTTTGGTGAATGCTCCCTTTAATAATTTGAATATTGCCCTACTCTGAGAAGTTACAAAAATACAGGCGAATTACAAACAAAACAGGATTGTCTTCATAGATTGAAAACTTGGGTACAGAAGGTTGCATTGATAAAATTACAAGCCACGTTAGATTGTTTTCTCCATCGAGTCTTGCTTTCAAAATTCCATGCTTATTTGATGTGTGATGCACTGATGAGTGGATATGCACTTGCGCACCCCAACAACGAGTGATTTATTTGGAACATTTTGAATTAAAAATTGGGCATGGTTGTACTTATGCCCTGGCTGACCATCAACAACTGGTGCATCTGTTCATTGCTGAAATGGTGTCTGCATTAAATGGTTGTCTTATGTTTATGACAAAATTTCAGTAGTTACAGGCGCTCACTATTTGCCACTCCTGTTGGTCCTTGAAAAATGCATAGGGTAATCTAGCTGCCTTTTGGTTGGCAAATTAGTAAATTAGAGTTCTCCCGAATAAAGCAACTTGCATGTTTTGGTGGTCATATGATGCACATCATTATTTACCACTTACCTCCTTAACAACTCTCTGTGCTGCATGTACTTTGAACTATAAATACCATATCCATTACATCAAACACAATCGGTGAGTTGTTTCAAGTCCTATGTAGAGTGGATGCATTCCTGTAATTAAGACCATGATCTGCAAGTTAAAAATCATTCTGTCTCTTTATCTGTTGAGTAAAGGCTGTGCATTTAAGGCCTCATGGATCATCACAGGCATTTTCTTTGTGTGCTTCTCAGTTTCAGCATGTCTAACTTCAGCCAAATTCTTCATATTATTTCTTTCAGTTTTGCTGTACTGTATGCAATATATTGATTTGTGTTGGCCATATTTTGTTTTCCAGCTTACAGCAGAGTGACGAGACTCCAATGGTGTGGGAAATCCTCCTATATCTGTATGTCCTTTATTCACCAGACTGGCATTACAGGAGCACCATGCCTACTTTCCTAGTCCTATACGGTGCTGCATTTGCTGTAGTTCACTTCTTCGTGCGATTCCAAGTAGTATTCAAGTTGCACTACATTGGCCTCTGCCTTCTCTGCATCCCACGGATGTACAAGTACTACATTCAGACGAAAGACCTGGCTGCCAAGAGGCTCGCGAAGCTGTGGGTTCTTACCATATTCCTGGCGACAGTTTGCTGGCTAGTTGATCGCATCTTCTGTAAGAAGCTCTCGCTCTGGGTCATCAACCCGCAGGGGCACGCATGGTGGCATGTGCTTATGGGCTTCAACTCGTACTTTGCAAACACATTCTTGATGTTCTGCCGAGCTCAGCAGCGTGGGTGGGAGCCGCGCATCATCCACCTCTTTGGATTTTTGCCTTATGTCAAGATTCAGAAATCCAGAAAGAGGGAGTAAGTCGTGTGTCGATCAGCGGTGTTCTCCAGGACCAGAAATCTAATGTCCACCAGGCTCGCAAAAAAGAACAGGCGGTGGCATTTTTTGTAAATGGGCTTCCAAGTGATTACGGACTACAAATGAAATGTCGTCAGTGATGTCTCAATTGATTTTGGTAACTTTTAACTAACGCCCTGTTTTGTACCATACTCGATTTCAACCAGAGATTAGCTGGAGTGTCCGTCTCTTACTTTCAATCTGCAGCAGTTTGTGTTTGCGAACTTATAGGACTTCATATTTTTATTCTTTGAATTTGACTTGAAATGGGGTTGAATTGTATTAGTTTGACTTGCTGCTGGAGTGGTGATAGATTCATGTTCGTGGTAACAGTTGATTCTTTTATCGTTAATCGATGCTATTTGGTGAACTGGTGCCTGGAGGCTGGTGTGTATTACGTTTGATCTTTGTGCACCCGCTGATTGTGGAAGCATGGCTACGAGTCTCGGAGCGATTTTATTTTCCTATTTGTTCACTGAACTTGCTCATGCAAGCAGAAGGGTCGCGCCATCAAGGAGCTGAAACTTGAAAACGCAGCCATTTCTGCTCATCGTTGGTTTTTGCCCAGTTTTTCATAAATTAACTGGGCAATTCTTTTCTTTTTAATTAATCGATGAGTCAAAAATTTTGCCCGTTTCAAAAAAATAATCTTGTCACCATGTCATCACCCTATACCAAGCTTCTGGCCTGTGCACGTCATGCCTGTACTGGTCTAGCGATGGTCTTGATGGAGACCCTGGAGTGCCAATGTCGAATCAATGCTTCAACCATGGAAAGGGGATTCATGAAATCGTCAAATATCTAAACCAACAAGTTCAGACATTTTCCATCCACCGGCAGTCGTCAAATCCTACAAACGTCCCCCAAACTTGGAGAAGGTTTGGGGGAGTCCGGACACGCTAACTCAGCCTCAGACCAACTACAAAACCGCCCCGAACTTACGGAAGGTTTGGGAGAGTCCGAACACGCTAACTCAGCCTCAGACCAACTATAAACCACCCGAACTTACGGAAGGTTTGGGGGAGTCCGGACACGCTAACTCAGCCTCAGACCAACTACAAAACCGCCCCGAACTTACGGAAGGTTTGGGGGAGTCCGAACACGCTAACTCAGCCTCAGACCAACTATAAACCACCCGAACTTACGGAAGGTTTGGGGGAGTCCAGACACGCGAACTCAGGCTTGAACCCAAGGGATGGATATTTGTTGGATGGCTGTCCGCAAACACATCCGGACATTTGAGGAGGTTCGTTTTGGCGACTCCCCGTTGGAGGAAAAAGCACCAAACAATATTCTACATCTAGAACCGCCTCACTGTCAAAAACCGGTGCGATAATAAGAATCACATCGCGGCTACGCGTCCTCCGAATACCGGCACGAATTCGAATCAAGATCTAGGGTGAAAACGGGGATAAGATTCCACGATCTTCACACTGACTGCTCGGCGCATTATCTCGCTCACACTTGGCCAATAAAAATGCACCCACAAACGACTCCACCACGTGTGCACCCACTAGCCCTGAAATTCTTTCCATCTACCAGTCACAACAAATTCAGGAGCACTTCAGATGAACCAAGATCCGACGGCGAAAAAAATAAACAGCGACGCGGATTCGGTAACAATTTCACATTATTATCATCATCGTTACAATTATCATCCATGAACAATAGAGGAATCGACAACATCTTCCGACCGAAAACAAGGCCATGGTGTAAATCCTCTCACAAATCATGTTGAAGGAAAAAATTAAAATTAAAGCATATTTGGGGACTTGGAACTATAGCATGCCCGGGTAACCATTTATACCCCAATCAGTGCATCAAGTATCCATGTCATCACAACAATAAACAAAATAAACAACAACCGCCAAGGTAAAAAAAAAAGAGGAAAGAATTCTGGCATGGCACATGAGCCTTCTTTTTTTAAAATTTTAATATAACAGGGTTAATTAACAGAATAGACAACTAATAAATCTTTTTGGCTGATGAACTGAAGCTGCCGGGGTGCGATTCTCTCTACCTCCGTTCGGCCCGGCCCCAAACCGAGGTAACTCCTCCACTCTTTAATTTAACCTACTGGAAATGGAAACTCAATAGTTGTGTATTGATTTACCTCCCAAAAATTTAACGAAAACCAATCCCTGAATCACCGCCTTCAGCTATCCATCCATCCTTTTCGCTTGCTTGCTGACCACCTCAATGAACAGAAAATCAAAAAAATACTTGCAATTCTTCTTTAGCTAACAATGGTAACTTCTTCTCGCACCTCCCGGGCTCGTTTGTTGTTCAGTCTATGTTGCTGCTAGACTACCAATCTGCTCGTCAAGCTGCATCTGCTCGAGCAGCGCTCCGATAACTGCGGCTTGGTCATGTCGGTTCAGCTGCGTGCTCACACTGGAGCCTTCACCATTACTTACACTGGGATGCATTTGAGGTGAAGGTCTGATAGAGTGGTTGATGGATTCAGCTGTGGTCACTTGCTTCTCTGGTGGGGACTCCTTGACCAGTGTGTGCACCCAGGAGAGATCTGGGTCGTCACCGCCTGATCTCAGCTCAAAGGAAGATGACCGGCGAAGCTTACCCAATTCTTCACCGTTGACGCCCCAATCCGGTGCTCCTGAAGGAGATCCCCACTTGGACCATGATGAGGTCAGAGGAGAGCCAACAGCAGCCGATGCTCTTGCAGCATTGGGCCCAAGATCGCGAGAACTGAGGCTCCTCATTGTCTGCTGGTGCTGTTGATGCTGCTGCTGCTGTTGTTTCTCACGCTGGGCAAGGGCGGCAGCTAGGTGGGAGTTCATTGGCGACCCAGATTCAACGCAGCGGGGGGACATCCGGCCAGGAGAGGATATCCCAAGTGATGCTTGCAGTAGAGATGAGCGTGAATGCAACTGCTGGTTATCCACAGCCTTTGGTGAGAACCCTGTGTTGATTGGCGAAAGAAGCTGCTGCTGTTGCTGGAACTGATTAAGGATAGCAGCCTTCTGAGAAGGCGAAAACATAGCACCTTGATCAGCATTGTTGTACCTCGGGGACGAGACCATCTCAGCAGAAAAGAGATCATCCAGGTTTGAAGGGTTCAGACTCTTGGTCCGAGAACTGTGGTTCCCTCCTGCTGATGAACCAAGACGCGAGTAGCACAGATCGTTTATAAGCTGGGAATCGATATCCTGCAACAGGGAGTAGTCATCCATAGGCATATCCCTTGCATTGAGTGAGCTTCGGAGTCTGCTCGACTGAAGGCTGCTGCCCGGAAGGTGTAGCGTCGGAACATTTGGCTGCTGCCAGCCCAGAGAAGGGGGCATCCCATTGCCAGAAGGAGACCTTGGTGGGGTAAACGGGGACATGACCGCCGAAACCGATGACGGAGAACCAGGCATCAAGCCCATTGCTGCTGCCATCTCCATTGCAGCTGTTGCTGAGGCCCTAGGGGATGGCACTGCAGACCCAGTGGAGACATACAGCGGGCGGAGCTCATCGGTGGTGTGCGCGAAGAAACAGACGCGGCGATTGCAGCCGGTGCCATCCTTGCAAAGGCGAGTGCGGTATTGCGCTGGGTGGAGCCAGCACTCAAACACCCCATGAGCATACTCACACATGTCTCCACGCCGGCAGACCCCTTTTCTGAAATCAGGGCATGGAACACAACTGTAGTGATACTTGCGCGGATCGCGGCGCCGAGCGTTCTCCCCAGGGTGCACAAAGGGGCACTCAGTCCAGTCATGCGAGTACGCCCGGGAGCACGGCCTGATCTTGAAGGAGTACATGCGGAACTCATCAGAAGCATAGATGCTGTTCTTGATATCCGGCAGGGATGGATCCACTGGGTATTCTTTCTTCTCTGAGGTTGCAACCCTCGGCAGGTCTGGGAACTTTGACATCATCATCACAGCAGCTGATGGAGACCGGGCGTCTTCGGCGGTGGGTGATGACACCGGCGACGAGGTCAAGTTTGTGGCCCTTGTCACCACCCGGAGCACGCCATGCCCAGACTTTGGGAGCCCAAGCAGATCTAGGAGCGCGATCTTTGCATCAATCATCTTGGGCGGCACAGAGATCACATCAGCAGGACGGCACCCGGTCGCATCTGTGGCATCAGCGTCAGCCCCGGCCACCAGGAGCAGCCTGACGGCCTCGACGGCCGAGGACGAGCCACCAGAGGCGGCGCAGTGGAGGGCGGTGGTGCCGTCGGGGCCGCAGCGGCGGTTGACGTCGACGGAGGGGAGGGACAGCAGCAGGCGGAGCGCGGCGAGGCTGCCGTAGGTGGCGGCGACCATGAGCGGGGTGCGCTGCTCGAGCGCCTTCCGGCGGCCGTACCAGAGGCCGGCCTCGTCCGCGGCGGCGGGGGGCGCGCGCTCCAGCGCGCGGCGCAGGCCGTCCGCGTCGTCGTCGGCGGCGAGCTCGAGGAGGCCGGCGAAGGCGTCGTCCGTGTCGACGGTGAGGTGCCTGGCCATCTCGGCGACCGCATTCTTCTTGGGCGTCGCGGCGTCGGCGCCGGCCGCCGCGGGGATCGGCGCGCCGTTCATCTTCTTGGCTCGTCGGATCGAAGCGACTGAACCAAAAAAACACGAGTCAAGAAGGCAGTCAAGCAAGGTCCGAAATAGCACAGCGAGATTGACTGGAAACCTGCCGAATCGGACGCGAGATACAACGGGAAAGGGGGGGAAAAACCGAGGCTACAAAAATGGAAGCGCGGCGACCGAATCCACGGGAAGATCTCCGGGGAAGCAAAAACCAATCTTTGGGTAGATCAGGAGCTCGTCAAAGCTCGGGCCCTCGGCCGGCAGATCGGGGCGAGGAGAGGGGAGGGGAGGGGAGCGGAGCCTGACCTGTGCACGGCAGCAGCTTGCGGCGCGGCGGACCATGTCAGTAGCACGCCATGGACGACGGCGCCGGCGGAAAGATCCCGGAAATCTCCACGGAGGCCCGAATCTGGGGAGAGCGGGAGGGCGTGGTGGTGGCGGTGGGGTGGGGTGGCGTTGGGTGGAAGCGGCCGGCCGCCGCGGCGTTCCGAGGGCAAAGATTTGGGTCCGATCTATCTATCCCCTATCCGGTTTCGCGATTGATGGGGGGAAGAAGAAGCGGAAGAAGCATGGGGTGTGTGCGGGGGAGGAGAGAGAGAGAGAGGGCAGTAAAAAAGGGGAAAGTTGAGGAGAGAGAAAGGGAGTGGGGGTGTGGCCGGCTATCGGAGGGAGTTCTCGCTCTCCTGTGGACGTGCATCAAACGGACAATTTCCTTGTGCTGGTGTTGAGTGTGCAGTGGTGATAGTTAGTAGTTTGGTTTAGCAATATTGCATGCATGTTTCTTGGATGCAATAGAATTTACCGTGTTGGTCGATTGCTCGCCGCGGCCGGCACACGGTGTCGCATGTGGAGATGAGTCGGAAACTTGACGATTCGGGGTGCGGGGAGGTCACTGGCGGGTATGAGGAGGGGGGGGGGGGGCCCAGGGGGGGGGAAGGGGCCGGCTCAGGAGGGGGGGGGGGGGCCCAGGGGGGGGGAAGGGGCCGGCTCAGGAGGGGGGGGGGGGGCCCAGGGGGGGGGAAGGGGCCGGCTCAGGAGGGGGGGGGGGGGCCCAGGGGGGGGGAAGGGGCCGGCTCAGGAGGGGGGGGGGGGGCCCAGGGGGGGGGAAGGGGCCGGCTCAGGAGGGGGGGGGGGGGCCCAGGGGGGGGGAAGGGGCCGGCTCAGGAGGGGGGGGGGGGGCCCAGGGGGGGGGAAGGGGCCGGCTCAGGAGGGGGGGGGGGGGCCCAGGGGGGGGGAAGGGGCCGGCTCAGGAGGGGGGGGGGGGGCCCAGGGGGGGGGAAGGGGCCGGCTCAGGAGGGGGGGGGGGGGCCCAGGGGGGGGGAAGGGGCCGGCTCAGGAGGGGGGGGGGGGGCCCGGGGGGGGCGAAGGCGCCGGCTCATGAGAGGCGGGGGGTGTGGGCGGCGATGCTTGCCGGAACGGGGGTGGCGGCAAATGGCGGTTCAGTCGACATCGGAGGGGGGAAGGGGACTGTGGTTGGGGACCGCGAGGAAGAAGATGAACAGTGGGGTTGCTGGATTGTCATCTAACGGTTCCGACATAATCCGCTGAGACCGGAAAAATATCAATCGATTGATTTGGGTGGTCCAGGAAAGATGCATTTAGAAATATCATGAACAATGTTCGGCATGGTACGAAAGAAAATCATCATCATTCCGTGTGCTTTTTAGGTGTAGGATCTTGTTTTCCATAAATGTTGGTAGGCAGTTCACAAACATATTTCGTGCCTTCGTTAGGCTTAATAGGCTAGAAATAGCTGCATTTAGAGTTAGGCACGTATCCCGCCAAAAAAACACATATCATGTCTTAGCTAACACATCAATTGCTTTATTTTATGATTTGTGGTGTGTGTAGCTCCGTGTTAAGCTTATTACTCATTTATGAAAATAGGACTTTGGGCAACTCTGACATGAGTACTCGGTAACATTAACATAGGGGCAATACATGGCGCGCCAGGCATGGCCTATGCGGAATTCTTCCCTTTAATTCAGGCTCAAACAAAATGATGTGTATGACAGCTCTATAGTATGTCGCGTGCCTCAAGTCGCAAATCAAGAACAAACTCGCAATAGCTGACATGATTGCGGCAAGAATCTCACACACAACATTCTCGCTCTTGTTGTAAATATGTACTCACTATATGCTTAAATGTTGTGTTTTAGTATAGTACATTTTTTGAAGGGCCGTTGTGTTTTGGTATCAGTGGTTAGGTTAGATATAGAAAGGCAACGACACAAATAAAATACAAGCAACAAAGAAGAATACGGATCGATCGAATCGACCGACGGCGCAACCCACACGGCCGTTGGGCGCGGCCGCACGAGGCAACCCCCACGTTTCCGTAACCGGCGACACGCCCACCCGCCCACCCGCCCACGTACGGCACGGCAGCGCGAGTGCGGGCGGCGCGGTGCGGGGCGTCCCTGTCTGTCTGTCTGCGCGTCGCGCCTTCTCGAAGCTCACGTCGCCCCGCTCGTCGGCTTGCGCTGCGCCGCGACGCTTTTCCCACCGGACGTCCACGTCCATTGTGACCCTGGGTGTGACGTCGCGCCAGGGGTGAGTGAGTGAGTGACTGGCTCGGTTGGTGCGTGGCGGCACCCGAGGACAAGCAGGAAACTAAATTAGTCATACAATCTCTATGATTTTTTAATAATAACATAAAGTATATTAACGATTTCATCGGAAGAGAATCCATTTGTGAATTCCTTTCAAAGCAAAATTTTCATGCAATGCTCAAGCAAGCCTTCTTTCGTTTTACTTTGAAAACTTGTCCTCCACAATTAGGTTGAAATAATGTTTCCGGTATTTCGCCACGCCTTTCTCTTGATAAATATAAATCTGAAGAATGACATCAGAGATCACACAATCAAAAGAAATGAAATTTGATGATGTACAAATTTGATAGGTATAAGGTGAGAACTGATCGAGAAGAGTAGGCGGTTGGTAGTTGTGCTAACCTTGGCTAGTTGGCCGGAGAATTAACGAGCTCACGATCGTGCCGACGTCGTCTCTGATCTAATCCGAAATTGATCGCCGAAATTTGCATGAAGAGCTGGAAGTATCAAGGATGTACCGGAAAGCCAATATCCTTGATCCTTTGTTTGGATGCTAAATTGTGCAGAGACAATATCCTAATGCAATCACGCATCAATCACAGAGGGCGGCGGCGTTTAACGTTAAGACCTAGCTTTTTTTAGGGAAACTTCAAGACCATACTCGCGGATGAGATCGAGAGTGGGCTTTTCTTTATCTGACAGTGGGCTTACTTATGTAAAACACTACCTTACGGGCCTTCTCTATTCCTTTCCTGATTTTACGTTTCAATAGGAGGGGCCAGTACGCCAAATCACGTAATATTCTCGCTAATTACTACTGCCTCGTAAAAGAAATCTCCTATGCCAGGCCCCTGCTCGCCCCCCTTGTCTCCGCCACTGGGGCCAACGGCACATTAGAGCATGGGTTCCCAGTCCCTCTCTATACATCCGGTCACTGTTCGGTCAAAAAAGTTGATCCAAACGAACGATACGTCTAGACTAACCGACATCCCACGTATCCGGCCCAAATCTGAGACGGATATGGGGTGGCCTGTCAAGGCTCAACATCCGGCCTCCTTCGGTGCTGCAGATCTCCCGCATCCCGCCGGAGGCGCTGCCACCAGGGGCTGTGCTCCCCAGGGTTCCTTGAAGCTTCAGCAACCCGGCGCATGGGCCCTGCAGGGTGCCCCCGCTCTGCAACCAGGGCATAGGAGGATCAGGGGCTCATATCTGGAACCTCCGCCATGGCCGGGTGATCGCAGGGAGAAACCTCACTCAAAGGTACGAAAAAATCGAGCCAATCCCTGTCCAAATGTTCTACTTTGTGTTTGTCCTGAATTTCAATCGAATGGGGATTCCCAGATTGTTCTGGGTGGGGAGATTAGTAAGGAAATCGAGGGCGTCACAGATGGAAGGGTTGTCCCTTCGAGTAGCCATGGCAAATCCTTGCCCATTCCAGGGGCGTTGTGTCTCCCTTCCGAACTTCCAACTCCGATGACCAAATCTAACTCCGGCGAGCTCGTTTGTACGAGAGAGGCGGGGCGGTGTTCAAACGAACTGGTCGCTGCGGTAGGACCAAAACCCACCCCATCTCCGCTGATCAGGGGATGTGTGGTTGGGAAGAAAGCGGGGTCCCGTAATACGTTTTCCTCTCGGGCCCATGGGTTTGGGGAGGAGGTGGCGGATTTCTTCGGGCAGTTGTGGGTTATCCCTTCCCCAACCCGTAGCCGTGAAGGAAATATGCCCTAGAGGCAATAATAAAGTTATTATTTATTTCCTCATTTCTTGATAAATGTTTATTATTCATGCTAGAATTGTATTAACCGGAAACATAATACATGTGTGAATACATAGACAAACATAGTGTCACTAGTATGCCTCTACTTGACTAGCTTGTCGATCAAAGATGGTTGTGTTTCCTAGCCATAGACATGAGTTGTCATTTGATTAACGGGATCACATCATTAGAAGAATGATGTGATTGACTTGACCCATTCTGTTAGTTTAGCACTTGATCGTTTAGTATGTTGCTATTGCTTTCTTCATGACTTATACATGTTCCTATGACTATGAGATTATGCAACTCCCATTTACCGGAGGAACACTTTGTGTGCTACCAAACGTCACAACGTAACTGGGTGATTATAAAGGAGCTCTATAGGTGTCTCCGAAGGTACATGTTGAGTTGGCGTATTTTGAGATTAGGATTTGTCACTCCAATTGTCGGAGAGGTATCTCTGGGCCCTCTCGGTAATGCACATCACTATAAGCCTTGCAAGCAATGTTACTAATGAGTTAGTTGTGGGATGATGCATTATGTAACGAGTAAAGAGACGTGTCGGTAACGAGATTGAACTAGGTATTGAGATACCGACGATCGAATCTCGGGCAAGTAACATGCCGATGACAAAAGGAACAACGTATGTTGTTTGCGGTTTGACCGATAAAGATATTCGTAGATTATGTAGGAGCCAATATGAGCATCCAGGTTCCGCTATTGGTTATTGACCGGAAACGTGTCTCGGTCATGTCTACATAGTTCTCGAACCCGTAGGGTCCGCACGCTTAAGGTTTCAATGACAGTTATATTATGAGTTTATGAGTTTTGATGTACCGAAGGAGTTCGGAGTCCCGGATGAGATCGGGGACATGACGAGGAGTCTCGAAATGGTCGAGACGTA
>LR880969.1:20398379-20409301 GCA_904067115.1 Aegilops sharonensis | reverse complement strand
GATTAACAAGCTAGTCAAGTAGAGGCATACTAGTGACATACTGTTTGTCTATATATTCACACATGTATTATGTTTCCGGTTAATACAATTCTAGCATGAATAATAAACATTTATCATGATATAAGGAAATAAATAATAACTTTATTATTGCCTCTAGGGCATATTTCCTTCATATTGTAGCGGTGCTTAGGCGAAGTTCTGTGATGGTAGAACATCAAGATCGTCACCACGCCGTCGTGCTAACGGAACTCTCCCTCGACACTCGTCTGGATCGGAGTTCGAGGGACGTCATCGAGCTGAACGTGTGCTAGAACTCGGAGGTGCCGTGCTTTCGGTGCTTGATCGGTCGGGCCGTGAAGACGTAGACTACATCAACCGCGTTGTTCTAATGCGCCCGCTTTCGGTCTACGAGGGTACGTGGACACACTCTCCCCTCTCGTTGCTATGCATCACCATGATCTTGCGTGTGCGTAGGAATTTTTTTGAAATTACTACGTTCCCCAACAAGCCGCCCCTACATAAACCAAACCAGTCGCCTCCAAACCCTAGCTATGCCATCCCCAGATTATTTTGGGTGAGGAAAGATCTGTTCCAGTCGAAGAAGTTTACGGTGCAAGATTGCTTTCCCATCCCTTTTACTGGTCCGTTTGATCCTATCCCCACCATCTTCAAAATTTCCACCGAAGATCCTAGGTTCTCTAGTTCGTTTGTGGAAGCTGTTAAGAAAGGGATGGAGAATCGGAGCCAGATGCCGCAGACAAATCGCCGGCCTGTGCCAGGGAAGAAACCCAACCCCCAGGAGGGGAAATCTACTGCTCCTGCCGTGGGTGCTGCCGGGAAATCAGGTCATCAAGGAGCGGAAACCAACCAGGGGATCCAGGCCCAGGTGGTTCCTCCGGCAGCTGCAGCCCCACCGCCTCCTCCACCTCCTCCTATGGTAAAACCTCTCGATCCAAAATACAAAGATATGATATGCTTCAATTGTAGCTGGCCTGGACATTATGTGGGGAATTTTGTGGAGGCAAAAAAGTGCTTTATGTGCGCTGGGAATCATAATGTCAACAATTGCGCTGCCTGGGCGAAGCCACAACCTGCTGCTACCTACTTTGGTAGTGCTGCGTCTGGATTGGGATTTTATCATATAGAAGTTCCTTTGGCGGCTGAATCCAACTGGCTTAACTACAAAAACTATGCTGTCCTTAAGGTGGTCAAAGGAGAGGTTTCTACCTCGGATCTACTAACACAATTGAATGGGATCTTTTGTAAGAACAAAGAGTGGCCCTGGCAAATTAGAGAATTGGAAAACAAGAAATTCCTGTTGAGATTTCCTCCTTGGAAGAATGTAGATGACTTCATTGACTTTCCTCCTTTTGAATTACCTATTGCTTGTGTATCTGTTAAGATTTTGAATGGGAGGGCATGTTGGATGAGTTTGGTGCACTTACTGAAGCTTGGGTACAGATTGAAGGAATTCCACCTAAGTGGTGTGCCTGGAAAGTAGTTCCACAGATTGCTGCATGTTTTGGTATCCTTGTGGATGTGGATTGGAATGGAATTTTCAAGAGTTTTTATGAAATTATCCGAGTCAAAGTGGCCTGTAGAGACCCAAGGAGGATTCCTTTTGAGAGATTGGTGGAGATGAAAAAGAAATTGTACCTGCTGTTTTTCACAGTGGAGGGGTTTGAACAGAATGGTGAGGACTCTGATGGGGGTGATTATGATCCAGGTCTAGATAATCTTGGCAGTGACAATGGAAATAACAGTAAGGAACCTAAGGATAAAGAAGGCACATAAGAAGATGAACCAATCGATGAGTTAGACAAGGCCAATTTTTGGACCAAGTCAATTACCTCATCCAGCTCGAACAAAAACAAATCTCAAGTGGTTGCTTCTGCAGTAGAAGTCCATCCAGGGAGCTCGATAAATGATATGCAAGTTATGATGGCTGTTGACCTCAAAAGTTGGACGCCAGTGAGAGTGGATGAGGGTGAAACTGTATCTGCAGGAGGTGAAAAAAGTGATGCTCTGTCAGTCCATCTGGACTACTGTTCTGAACAATTTAGCAGGTTTGAGATGGAGGAGTCTGATGTGGAAGAGGAAAACAACAACATGGAGATGGAGTGTCTGCCAGATGAGCTAACCTTGGCAATGAATTCGGTTAAAAGATCTCTGCTGGATTCTCTGGAAAGAGCTAACACCGTGGTCAAGAAGAAAATCAACAACAAAAATTCACCTGTTTGGAGCCCCGTGCTTGCTGACAAACCCAGGACCAGGACTCATGGAAATGTTAAAATCACGGACAAAGCTGCGACATACATGATGAAGAAGAACTTGGAGATACCAGCCACATTTAAAGGTAAATCATTTGCCACCCTTAATCCTATCAAACTTGCTTCTCATACTGCCAAAGTTGATCTCTGCATTGGTAGCGATGAAGTAGAACGCACTGATATTATTCTCGACCTTATTAACAAGGAAAAACTTAAATGCTTACAATTTGTTGATGAAAATCCTGAGATTGTTCTCCCTGATAACCTAGATTTGTTGGATAGTAATGACCTTACCCCTGTTTCTGGGCAAGAAAATATACCAGATCATGAACCAGTTGGCACTGCTGTTTCAGATTTGGAATGCCCTGTTTTGAACATTAAGAAAAAGCCTTGTGTCTTATCCCATCCTTTTAAGATTAAATGATAGGAGCCTTTTGGAACATCCGTGGATTAGGGCAACCTGGGAAAATTCAGTGCCTAGGAGATTTTATTAGTAATAATCATGTAGATTTTCTTTGCTTCTCTGAAACCAAGAAAGAAACCATTGATGCTCATATCCTCAATGGCATTTCTGGTGGTATGTCTTTTGACTGACATTATCTCCCTACTATTAACCCAGCTGGTGGCATCCTTGTGGGCCTCAAAAGTGATTTGTTTGATATTATTGGATTTGTTAATAAGAAGTTCTGCGTTGTTGCAACTCTAAAAAATAAAAAAGATGGTTTTATTTGGCATCTTATAGCTATCTATGGTACGACATATAACGAATTTAAACTTGATTTCTTTGCGGAGTTACATGATGTCATGGATGGGCTTACTTATCCAGTTTTACTTGGGGGGGGGGGACTTTAATTTGGTCAGGTCTTCGGCTGATAAAAACAATGGGGTTGTTAATAGTCAGTTTTCCTATCTCTTTAATGACTGGATTAACAAGTGGTGTTTTATGGAAATCAATGTTGCGAATAGGAAGTACACGTGGAGCAACAATCAGGATGATCCTGTTTTTGCAACCATAGATAGGGTTTTTGTTTCTCTGAACTGGGATGCTCATTTCCCCTTATCAGTAGTTACTGCACTCCCTCGAGTGGGGAGTGATCATACACCACTGTTGTTGGACACAGGAGCTAGGAGGGTTACCTCCCCGAAGATTTTTCGTTTTGAAAAATGGTGGCTTGACCACCCGGACTTCAAGAAAATGGTGATTGATACCTGGAACACCACGGTCCTTGGAAAAACTGCTATGGATATTTGGATGAACAAGAGTAAACTTTTTAGGAAAAAAGCTAGAGGGTGGAGTATTAAGTGTGGACTTTAAGAAAATGGTGATTGATACCTGGAACACCACGGTCCCTGGAAAAACTGCTATGGATATTTGGATGAACAAGAGTAAACTTTTTAGGAAAAAAGCTAGAGGGTGGAGTATTAACATTGAGGCAGACGCTAAGAAGAAGAAGCGAGAGCTTTTGCTTGAATTTGACATTCTTGACGTTTTTTCTGAAAGAAACCAGATTGATAGTAGAGATAAAAGTAGAATGGAAGAAATTAAGAAAGAACTCGCTTCAATCTGGAGTAAGGAGGAAACTGCCTTGTGGAAACGCTCCAGAGATCGTCGTATTGTGGACGGGGACAAGAATAATGCGTACTTTCATGCGATGGCCAACCATCGACATAGGGAAAATCATTTATCTGAGTTGATTGGTGACAATGGTCCAGTGTATACTACTCAGGAGATGCTGGGGGTGGCTACTTCTTATTACAAAAACTTGTTTGGCTTTGAAAACAAACACAATATTTGTCTTGGTCCTTCCTTTTGGGAGGAAGATGAGTTAGTTACTCAAGAGGAGAATGATCTCTTGCAAAAGAATTTTTCTGAGGAAGAAATCAAGGAAGCAATATTTGGGTCTTATGCCCATGGTGCCCCTGGCCCTGATGGGCTATCTTTTCTGTTCTATCAAACTTTTTGGGAAGTTATAAAAAATGATTTCATGGCCCTAGTCAGAGACTTCGAGACCGGGAAATTAGATTTGCAACATTTGGATTTTGCCCTTATTGTTCTTATCCCAAAAGAAGATGATTCCAGGGAGATGAAGAAGTTTCGTCCTATTAGTTTGAGCAATTGTGGGATAAAAATCTTTTCTAAAGCTATTACCAATAGGGTGTCCCCTGTGGGACGTAGGCTGATCTCCTCAAATCAAACGGCTTTTTATTAAAGGGAGATATATTTTGGAGAGCGTGGTTATGGCCCATGAAGTGATTCATGAGGTTAAAAATCAGGTTCTCAAGGCCTAGTTCTTAAAATAGATTACGAAAAAGCCTATGATAGGGTTAGCTGGGATTTTTTATTTGATATGCTTCATTCGAGAGGCTTTGGTCCTAAGTGGATCGCTTGGATTAAAAGCACTCTCATAAATAGCACATTCAGTGTTAGGATTAATGACACCACTGGCCCTTACTTTGTAGGGGGGAAAAGCCTCAAACAAGGAGATCCTCACTCTCCCTTGTTGTTTAATCTTGTTGCTGATGTTTTTACAAAGATGCTAAAAAAAGCAACTTCTCAAAATCTGATTTCTGGGCTTCTGCCCCATGTGATCCCTGGAGGTGTGGTTAGTCTGCAATATGCAGATGACACCATACTCTTCTTGGAAAATTCTACTGAGAAAGCAAGAAATTTTAAATGGCTTTTGTCTTGCTTTGAAAACTTGTTTGGTATAAAAATCAATTTCCACAAGAGTGACCTCATGACTATAAATATAGATGATGCAATTGCTAGTGAATTTGCCCAGATTTTCTATTGTAAAAAATGTTCGTTTCCTATTAAATATTTGGGAGTGCCTCTGCACTATGATAAACTGAAGAAGGAAGATCTCCAACCTATGATTGATAGGATCATCAGAGGTATCTCTGGCTGGCTAGGGAGATACCTTACCTATAAAGGGAAGATCATTTTACTTTGTGCTTGTGTGGTCAGTATCCCTGCTTACTTGATGTCTGTGATCAAGTTCCCTAAGTGGGCGATCAATGCCATTAATTCACAAATGGCCCATTTCTTTTGGGGGAACATGGGAGACCAACACAAGTACCATCTAGCCAATTGGGGTTTAATTACTAGAAAGAAGGAATTTGGTGGCTTGGGGATACCGAATATTAAAGAATATAATATGGCATTATTAGCTTCCTGGGGTAGAAGATTCTTTAATAATCCTGAATCTGACTGGTCTAAACTGCTCTTACATAAATATAGAGTGAATTCTCCTAATCTCCTTTGGGCTAAAAGTGAGGGGGTCTACTTTTTGGAAAAGCATTACTTGGGCCTTGGCGGCTGCAAAAACCTTTTATAGATGGAAGATGGGAAATGGTAAGCTCATCAGTTTTTGGCATGATGTGTGGGTGGGGGATTATTCCCTTAAAACACAATTTTGGGACCTTTATAGCATTTGTAATCAAACGGACAGTACTGTAGCCCAGGTCTGGGATGGGAATGAGTTGAGGCTAACATTCAGGAGGTGCGTTGACACTGTGGGGATGAACCGCTGGGTTCAACTTGTCTGCATGATAAGGGGATACCCTCCATCAGATGAAGTGGACACTTCAATTTGGAGATTAGAATCCAATGGCTCCTTCTCAGTTAAATCCTTTTACAAGCAAATTAATTTTGGTGGAGTTACTGTTAACTTCAGTACAAAAATGTGGAAAATTTTATGTCCACAAAATATTCATATCTTCTTATGGCTTTGCATTCACAACAAGATACTTACTAGGGACAATCTTGCAAAAAGAAGGGAGGTGGAAGATCCTTCCTGCTTATTCTGTTCCGAACCTGAAACTGTACAACACTTGATGTTCGATTGTGTGGTTGCCCAGCAAGTTTGGAAACTTGTGGCAGAAATGTTTAGTATTGATATCATATCATGCTTAGATAGAGTTATGTCCTTCTGGCATATGCATAAAGAGAAAGCTGTTTTTAATCTAGTAACACTGCTGCCTTATGGAGCTTGTGGATATTGAGAAATGAATTTTGTTTTCAGGGGCGCAAATGGAGAAGTGTGAAATGCATTCTTGCAAAACTAAGCTGCTATATTCACCAGTGGAAAGTTCTCTGCGACGATGGACAGTCAACTCTCCTGCTACGATGCATTCTGCTGCTGGATAAGCGTCATGGGGAACTCCTCCGGATCGCCTGGAGATGAGACTGGGTGAGACCAACTGAAGAATCAGGGTGTTGGATCTTGTTTTCCCTATTTTTGTTCTTGGTATCGTGTAATCTTTGTACTAGACTAAGTTTGGCGCGGTGACTAATTTCTAAGTCTGATGGCTTTAGCCTTTACCACTCGAAGTGGTTTGCTTTTTGTTAAGTATACGATGTCATTCCTTTGTAGGCGATGAACTGGTTGCTTTTCTGCTTCAATAAAATGGGGCAGGGGGGCAACCCCCTTTCATTCAAAAAAAATATGGGGTGGCATGGGCGTGTTTGCCATGTCGAATTGACGTTGGTTCCCTCGCGAAACACTCGGAAAAACCCAGGGTCCAACAACTGGACGGTGGAGGGTGGGGGTTGTGAACGCCATGTGGCTGCTTCGGCTCGCTGCCCGAGGACCAAAGTCTGGCTATTTAAGCCGGACGATGACCTCTAGTCATAGCCGCATCCACTTTCTTCCCTCTCCGCATCTCCAGCCCAAGCCGCACCCACTTCCCTACCTCTACACCCGCCACCCATTGAGAGCCATGGTCCGATAGAAGGTGACCACCCATGAAGCAGGCGGATCCGGAGGAGGAGGCGGAGCCATCTATGGGCTTCGTCATGGAGGACACCATGGCGGAGTTTGAGGTGGCCCGAGCACAGAGAGCGGTCATCTTGGACTCCATCCAATCAGAGGCCACAATGGAGGCCAACCGGCGCTTCCTCCGCTAATAGAGGGCGGAGATCGATGGAATCTTCACCTCTAGTGAGTTGGACGATGAGCCGGAGTTGCCGCAGGCGGCCATCTACTCGGATCCTGGCACGGAGATCGTGTGCATCTCCAACGACGAGTAGTGCAAGGTACGGAGGATATCTACGTAGTACGTTGATATTTATTTTGCATGGTTTTGTATGGATTTGAGGTATTGATGACCCACAAATAAGGAGGATCGCAACAGTCTTCGAAGGTAGTATTTCACTCAAATTTATTATTTTGAAACAAGGGAGCCAAAGAATATTTATAATCTTTAGCAACTGAGTTGTCATTTCAATCACACCTGAGAGATAACTTCCGTGCAACAATTTATTAGCAGGACAGTAATATGATAATAGTGGTAGCGGTAGTGATAAAGTAACAACAACAGTAATGGTAGTAATGACAAGTTTGCAGAACATTAGCCAAGTAACAGTAGTAATTTTCGCAGAGAAAAGAGCAAAAAAAAAGCGTAGGCATGAAGTAGCGATGTGGTGTTTAGATGAGATTCAATATGCAACGGTCATAACCTAAAGCGATACAAACTAGCTCCAATTCATCAATTATATGTAGACATGTGTTCCGTATATAGTCATACGTGCTTGCCATAAGAAATTGCATAACATCTTTTGTCCTACCCTCCTGAAAGACATGCGGTGCCCCATGTTTGGTTTGGTAATTGATGACAATCTCTATGGACTAATAGTTGCCTTGAGTTATATTTGAAAGGCTTGTCCATAGTATTTTCTTGAAGTCCATTTGTTGGTTTCAAGAAGATTATGTGTTGACCAAGGTACTATTCAAGGAAGTATCCAAAGATTGGTCACTGAGAAGACATGATACAGGGTTGATCAAGACTAAGTCAAGAGTGAATCAAGTTGATCAAGACATAAAGCGTAGAAGGTGTACCTAGAGGGATCATGTGATCCCATGTTATGGTAAGCATTGTCCGTTATGCTGTGTGTACTAACCCAAGGTCTACGTGAGAGTTCTATGTGGGGTTAGGTTGCGGTGTGCAAGTTCAAGTGGAGCATCATGAAGAGATCACGTCCTTGAAGCTTGCCATCCATTGTGGTGACAATGGACTTGTGAAGATGTGCCGAAGATTGGCTCACCCATAATGGAGTATGGGGGAGTAATCAACTAGTCTTCATCAAGCCAACGCTATCAACAAAGGTGATCCAACTTGAGGAAGTCAAGATTGTCATCATCTAGCTCAAGTGGACTTTGTGCAAGGCAAATATTTGCCCTTGATAGGTTTTCTATTTTACCGGTCTCATGGTGGTAGTTTGGAGACGGGTTATAGGATCGATTATCGTACTATCAAGGGGGACTCTCAAGTGAGTAGCTTGATCATATCATTCGTAGAGAGCTCAAGCCATTGCATCATTGCACCATCTTTCTTGGTTCTTATTTGGTTTTTCTCCTTGAGATTTGGAGCTTATGGTCATCTTCGTGACAAGCTCGAGTTCATCAAAAACGGAGTTCACATGCATCTTCTATGATGTTTTCGATGTTGGGGTTTTTGTCGGTTTTTAATTCATAGAGGTTTCACATCTCTATATCATTGACATTTTTCTACTGTCTCTTCTTACTATAACCAGTCATTGTTTGGATAGTACGTGTCATCTTCTATCCAACAAGCTTGTGTTTGCTGAATTCAAGCTCTTTCGCAGAAGTTATGGAAGTTCTGGTTTTCTTGCTTCCATCTGTTTTACTTGGGCTATCTTGCAGCTCTCTAGCGATAGTACCGCTTGCGCGGTACTTCTGCGGTTCCAGTGCCACAGGCACTTCCGCTTACGCGAGGTCTTTTGGTATGGTTTGCATCTCCGCAACACTAGGGCGGCAGTGCAACTGCGGTTGTACTCCCCTTCTACCGCTCGTACCTTTCTAATGCACCCTAAGTGGTTGTGCCGCTAGGGAGAGCGGTAGTATTGCTCCGGCGGCACTACCATCTCAGGGCACGCTGCCCATGCATTTAGATTGCGTACTACCACGAGAGCGGTAGTACCGCTTACCTGAGAGGTAGTACCGCTTGTGTGCCCCGAGTCTTCTTCCCCAATGGCTCTTATCCTTCGAGTTCGCGTTAGTCCCCCATTGTTCACTTTCTTCGAGCTTGCTATCTCTCAATCCCTCTAATGATTCTTGCTAGTTCTTGAAGGAAAAGAGAGAGGACATCTAGATCTACGTTTTCACCAATTACTTTCTCCTCTATGTGAGGGAAACCCTTTGGATCTAGATCTTAGGTTCTCTGTGTTCTCCTTCTTGTTCTTCCTCACATATTCCTGCATAGCTTTCGTTGCTTTGGTGTGATTTGAGTGAGGGACTTGGGCACTCTGTGTGCCCTTGCCATTGCATTTGGTGCATAGGTTTGAGTTCTCCATGATGATACATGGAAGTGAAGTTTGAGAAGCTTTTTACTCTTGGGTGCTTGGTACCCTAGAGCTTGTTTCCCTTGGGCATACTTGGCCATCCCTCAGGTCGGGCCGGGCTTCAGGTCGATCCTAACCAAGCCCAATGCAGAAAACTCAGGCCTAGGCCCCGCCCCACCCGGGCGTCGGACCTCAAAATCAGGCCCAAGGCCACCCAGACAGTGTAAAAGCCCGACGGGCCTCTCTGTTAAATCGCTAATATGGTGGGCCCAACCCGGCCTAGCCTTCGGGCTTAAAATCTAGGCCCAGGCCCGGCTAGGCCGGGTCGGACTTTTTCGGGCTGGGTCGGGTCGAGACGTCCTGGCCGAGCTACCCATGGCCAGGTATATATACTCTTGGGTGCTTGGGCGCCCTAGACGGTTGGTGGTGCCTTGGAGCTCAATCATTGTGGTTTAAATCTCCGTGCAAGTGTTGGGATCGCCAATTAGGTTGTGGAGATTGCCCCGATCAATTTGTACGGGTTCCGGTGACCGTCCCAAAGGGTTTTCAAAGTGTACGAGTCCAGTGACCACCCCAAGGGTTGCCAGTTGTAAGGGTTCGGTGACCGCCCTCAAGGGTCGCTTAGTGGAATCATGGCATAGTGCATTGTGCGAGGGTGTGAGGAGATTACGGTGGCTTCTTGGGAGCATTGTGCCTCCACACTGCTCCAAATGGAGATTAGCATCCGCAAGGGTGTGAACTTCGGGATACATCGTCGTCTCCGCGTGCCTCAGTTATCTCTTACCCGTGCCCTTTACTTATGCACTTTACTTTGTGATAGCCATAGTGTTTCATGATATATTTCTATCACTTAGTTGTTTATATTGCTTAGCATAAGTTATTGGTGCACATAAGTGATCCTTGTAGTTTTAGGTTTCGTGCTTGACAAATTAAACGCTAGTTTTATTACGTATCTGTTCAAGCCTAAATCATAATTATTTTAAAGCACCTATTCATCTCCCTCGAGGCAACATCTACGATCTTTCACCTCCCATGGCAGCGGGTCCTAATGGGAACTAAGGGTAATTAAGGCGCTCCTTTTAATAGAGAAGAACAAAGCATTCTCCGAAGCTAGAAATAGATTCCAGATTAGGCCTCCGACGAAGAACATGAGGTGGCGGCGGCTCCGTGTCGTAAAACGCGATGAAACTTCTCTGTCATATTTTCGGACATATGTGAATTTATAGCGCCGGAATTAGGTCAACGAGGTGCCTAGGGGCCCCACATGGACACATGGTGCGGCCTTGGGGGTGGTCGTGCCACCTGTACATGTGACTCTGTGGTGGCCCCCTCCCGTAGTTCTTGGCTCA
>LR880969.1:20384265-20394598 GCA_904067115.1 Aegilops sharonensis | reverse complement strand
TCCTACGGACACGCAAGATCTATCATGGTGATGCATAGCAACGAGCGGGGAGAGTGTGTCCACGTACCCTTGTAGACCGAAAGCGGAAGCGTTTTATCAACGCGGTTGATGTAGTCGTACGTCTTCACGATCTGGCCGATCCAAGTACCGAACGCACGACACCTCAGAGTTCAGCACACGTTCAGCTCGATGACGTCCCTCATACTCTTGATTGAATTCAGGCCGAGGGAGAGTTCCGTCAGCATGACGGCGTGGTGACGGTGATGATGATGTTACCGGCGCAGGGCTTCGCCTAAGCACTACGACGATATGACCGAGGTGTGTAACTGTGAAGGGGGCACCGCACACGGCTAAGAAATCAACTTGTGTGTCTATGGGGTACCCCCTGGCCATGTATATGAAGGATGGAGGGAGGAGGAGGCCGGTCCTCATAGGGCGCGCCCAAAGTGTGGAGTCCTACTAGGACTCCCTAGTCCTAGTAGGATTCCACCTCCCACATGGAATAGGAAAAGGGGAAGGGAGAAGGAGAAGGAAGGAAGGGGGCACCCCCTTTCCCTAGTCCAATTCGGACCAGTCCATGGGGAAGGGGCGTAGTCACCCTTGAGGCCTTTCTCTCCTTTCCCGTTGGCCCATTAAGGCCCAATACGAATTCCCGTAACTCCCCGGTACTTCGTAAAATACCCGAATCACTCGGAACCTTTCCGACGTCCGAATATAGCCTTCCAATATATCGATCTTTACGTCTTGACCATTTCGAGACTCCTCGTCATGTCCATGATATCATCCGGGACTCTGAACTATCTCTGTCCATCAAATCACATAACTCTTTAATACAAATCGTCATCAAACGTTAAGCGTGCGGACCCTACGGGTTCGAGAACTATGTAGACATGACCGAGACACATCTCCGGTCAATAACCAATAGCGGAACCTGGATGCTATTGGCTCCTACATATTCTACCAAGATCTTTATCGGTCAAACCGCATAACAACATACATTGTTCCCTTTGTCATCGATATGTTACTTGCCCGAGATTCGATCGTCGGTATCACCATACCTAATTCAATCTCGTTACCGGCAAGTCTCTTTACTCGTTCCGTAATGCATCATCCCGCAACTAACTCATTAGTCACATTGCTTGCAAGGCTTATAGTGATGTGCATTACCGAGAGGGCCCAGAGATACCTCTCCGACAATCGGAGTGACAAATCCTAATCTTGATCTATGCCAACTCAACAAACACCATCGGAGACACCTGTAGAGCACCTTTATAATCACCCAGTTACATTGTGACATTTGGTAGCACACAAAGTGTTCCTCCGGTATTCGGGATTTGCATAATCTCATAGTCATAGGAACATGTATAAGTCATGAAGAAAGCAATAGCAACATACTAAACGATCAAGTGCTAAGCTAACGGAATGGGTCAAGTCAATCACATCATTCTCTAATGATGTGATCCCGTTAATCAAATGACAACTCATGTCTATGGCTTGTAAATACAGGCTTCACCGCAAGTCTGTATAAAAATATATGCTTTGATCAACTCATCAAAGCACATATTCCAACTCCGAGATGCTTGCACCAATCCACAGATGGATCGCTGGAGCTTTGCACACTTTGTTAGCATCTTTAGGATTGACAAAACCTTCTGGTTGCATCATATACAACTCTTCTTTAAGAAATCCATTAAGTAATGCAGGTTTGACATCCATTTACCAAATTTCATAAAATGCGGCAATTGCTAACATGATTCAGACAGATTTTTAAGCATCGATACAAGTGAGAAAATCTCATTGTAGTCAACATCTTGAACTTGTCGAAAACATTTTGCGACAATTTGAGCTTTGTAGATAGTAACACTACTATCAGCGTCCGTCTTCCTCTTGAAGATCCATTTTATTCTCTATGGCTTACCAATCATCGGGCAAGTAAACCAAAGTCCATACTTTGTTCTCATACATGGATCCTATCTCAGATTTCATGGCCTCAAGCCATTTTGCGGAATCTAGGCTCATCATCGCTTCCTCATAGTTCGTAAGTTCATCATGGTCTAGTAACATGACTTCCAGTAAAGGATTACTGTCGGTGTCAAAACCGGCGGATCTCGGGTAGGGGGTCCCGAACTGTGCGTCTAGGCGGATGGTAACAGGAGACAAGGGACACGATGTTTTACCCAGGTTCGGGCCCTCTTGATGGAGGTAAAACCCTACGTCCTGCTAGATTAATATTGATGATGTGTGTTACAAGAGTGGATCTACCACGAGATCAAAGAGGCTAAACCCTAGAAGCTAGCCTACGGTATGATTGTTGTTTATATCAGATTGTCTATCGACTAGCCTGGCCTCGGTTTATATAATGCACCAGAGGCCTAGGATAACAAGAGTCCTAGCCGAATACGCCGGTGGGGGAGGAATCCTTTGTCTTGATCGCCAAGTCTTGTGGAATCTTCCTTGTATGCGGAAACTGTCCGGACTGGCCCATGAGTATACGGCCATGGGGATCCTCGGCCCAATCCAACTGATCGGGAGACGACGTGGTGAGTACCCCCTAGTCCAGGACACCGTCAATTACCATACCACTCTGGTGCGCATCGTGCTCTGGTTGATCTACGAAGTTCTGTAGTAACTTGATCCGAAGCTTCATGATCATCATATTAACTTCCTCACTAATTGGTGTAGGAATCACTGGAACAGATTTCTGTGGTGACCTACTTTCCAATTCGGGAGAAGGTATAATTACCTCATCAAGTTCCACTTTCCTCCCACTCACTTCTTTTGAGAGAAACTCCTTCTTTAGAAAGGATCCATTCTTAGCAACAAAGATATTGCCTTCCGATCTGTGATAGAAGGTGTACCCAACAGTTTCTTTTGGGTATCCTATGAAGACGCACTTCTTCGATTTGGGTTCGAGCTTATCAGGCTGGAACTTTTTCACAAAAGCAACGCAACCCCAAACTTTAAGAAACAGCAGCCTTGGTTTCTAGCCAAACCAGAGTTCATACGGTGTCGTCTCAATGGATTTAGATGGTGCCCTATTTAACGTGAATGTAGCTATCTCTAATGCATAACCCCAAAACAATATTGGTAAATCGGTAAGAGACATCATAGATCGCACCATATCAAATAAAGTGCGGTTATGACGTTCGGACAGACCGTTGCGCTGTGGTGTTCTAGGTGGCATGAGTTTTTGAAACTATTCCACATTGTTTTAATTGAAGGCCAAAATCATAACTCAAATATCCGCCTCTGCGATCAGATCGTAGAAATTTTATATCCTTGTTACGATGATTCTCCACTTCACTCTAAAATTCTTTGAACTTTTCAAATATTTCAGACTTGTGTTTCATCAAGTAGATATACCCATATCTGCTTAAATCATCTGTGAAGGTCAGAAAATAACAATACCTGCCGCGAGCCTCAACACTCATTGGACCGCATACATCAGTATGTATTATTTCCAATAAGTCAGTTCCTCGCTCCATTGTTCCGGAGAACGGAGTCTTAGCCGTCTTGACCATGAGGCATGGTTCACAAGCATCAAATGATTCATAATCAAGTGATTACCAAAGTCCATCCGCATGGAGTTTCTTCATGCGCTTTACACCAATATGACCTAAACGGCAATGCCACAAATAAGTTGCACTATCATTATTAACTTCGGATATTTTGGCTTCAATATTATGAATATGTGTATCACTACAATCGAGATTTAATAAACCATTTATATTGAGTGTATGACCATAGAAGGTTTTATTCATGTAAATAGAACAACTATTATTCTTTGACTTGAATAACCGTATTGCAATAAATATGATCCAATCATATTCATGCTCAACGCAAACACCAAATAACATTTATTTTAGGTTCAACACTAATCCCAAGGTAAAGGGAGTGTGCGATGGTGATATTATCAACCTTGGAATCACTTCCAACACACATCATCACCTCGCCCTTAACTAGTCTCTGTTTATTTTGCAACATCCGTTTCAAGTTACTACTCTTAGCAACTGAAGCAGTATGAAATACCGAGGGGTTGCTATAAACACTAGTAAAGTACACATCAATAATATGTATATCAAATACACTTTTGTTCACTTTGTCATCCTTCTTATCCGCCAAGTATTTGGGGCAGTTCCACTTCCAGTGACCATTTCCTTTGCAGTAGAAGCACTCAGTTTCAGGCTTGGGTCTAGCTTTGGGCTTCTGCATGGGAGTGGCAACTTGCTTGCCATTCTTCTTGAAGTTCCCTTTCTTTCCCTTGCCCTTTTACTTGAAACTAGTGGTCTTGTCAACCATCAACACTTGATGCTTTTTCTTGATTTCTACCTTCGCCTATTTCAGCATCGCGAAGAGCTTGGGAATCGTTTCCGTTATCCCTTGCATATCATAGTTCATCACGAAGTTCTAGTGACTTGGTGATAGTGACTAGAGAATTCTGTCAATCACTATCCTATCTGGAAGATTAACTCCCACTTGATTCAAGTGATTGTAGTACCCAGACAATCTGAGCACATGCTCACTGGTTGAGCTATTCTCCTCCATCTTGTAGGCAAAGTACTGTCAGAGGTCTCATACCTCTCGACACGGGCATGAGTATGAAATATCAATTTCAACTCTTGGAACATCTTATATGCTCCGTGGCGTTCAAAACATTTTTGAAGTCTCGGTTCTAAGCCGTAAAGCATGGTGCACTAAACTATCAAGTAGTTATCATACCGAGCTTTGTCAAACGTTCATAACGTCCGCATCTGCTCCTGCAATAGGTCCGTCACCTAGCGGTGCATCAAGGACATAATTCTTCTGTGCAGCAATTAATACAATCCTTAGATCATGGACCAAGTCCGCATCATTGCTACTATCATTTTTCAACTTATTTTTCTCTAGGAACATATCAAAAATAAACGGGCAGCTACATAGCGAGCTATTGATCTACAACATAGTTATGCAAATACTATCAGGACTAAGTTCATGATAAATTTAAAGTTCAATTAATCATATTACTTAAGAACTCCCACTGAGATAGACATCTGCCGAGTCATCTAAATGATCACGTGATCCAAATCAACTAAACCATGCCCGATCATCACGTGAGATGGAGTAGTTTTCAATGGTGAACATCACTATGTTGATCATATCTACTATATGATTCACGTTCGATCTTTCGGTCTCCAGTGTTCCGAGGCCATATCTGCATATGCTAGGCTCGTCAAGTTTAACCCGAGTATTCTGCGTGTGCAAAACTAGCTTGCACCCGTTGTATGTGAACGTAGAGCTTATCACACCCGATCATCACGTGGTGTCTCGGCACGAAGGACTGTCGCAACGGTGCATACTCAGGGAGAATACTTATACCTTGAAATTTTAGTAAGGGATCATCTTATAAAGCTACTGCTGAACGAAGCAAAATAAGATGTATAAAAGATAAACATCACATGCAATCAAAATATGTGACATGATATGGCCGTCATCACCTTGTGCTTTTGATCTCCATCTCCAAAGTACTGTCATGATCTCCATTGTTACCGGCATGACACCATGATCTCCATCATCTTGATCTTTTATCAACGTGTCGTCACATGGTCGTCTCACCAGCTATTGCTTTTGCAACTATTTCTATCGCATAGTGATAAAGTAAAGCAATTACATGGCACTTGCATCTTATGCAATAAAGAGACGACCATAAGGCTCCTGCCAGTTGCTGATAACTCTAACAAAAACATGATCATCTCATACAACAATTTATATCTCATCACGTCTTGACCATATCACATCACAACAGGCCCTGCAAAAACAAGTTATACGTCCTCTACTTTGTTGTTGCAAGTTTTACGTGGCTGCTATTAGCTGAGCAAGAACCGTTCTTACCTACGCATCAAAACCACAATGATTTTTCGTCAAGTATGTGCTGTTTTAACCTTCAACAAGGACCGGGCGTAGTCACACTCGATTCAGCTAAAGTTGGAGAAACTGACACCCGCCAGCCACCTGTATGCAAAGCACGTCGGTATAACCAGTCTCGCGTAAGCGTACGCGTAATGTCAGTCCGGGCCGCTTCATCCAACAATATCGCCGAATCAAAGTATGACATGCTGGTAAGCAGTATGACTACTATCGCCCACAACTCTTTGTGTTCTACTCGTGCATATAACATCTACGCATAAACTTGGCTCGGATGCCACTGTCGGGGAACACAGTAATTTCAAAAATTTCCTACGGACACGCAAGATCTATCATGGTGATGCATAGCAACGAGCGGGGGGAGTGTGTCCACGTACCCTCATAGACCGAAAGCGGAAGCGTTTTATCAACGCGGTTGATGTAGTCATACGTCTTCACGATCCGACCGATCCAAGTACCTAACGCACGGCACCTCCGAGTTCAGCACACGTTCAGCTCGATGACGTACCTCGTACTCTTGATCCAGTTGAGGCCGAGAGAGATTTTCGTCAGCATGACGGCGTGGTGACGGTGATGATGATGTTACCGGCACAGGGCTTCCCCTAAGCACTACGAGGATATGACCGAGGTGTGTAATTGTGGAGGGGGGCACCACACATGGCTAAGAAACCAACTTGTGTGTCTATGGGGTGCCCCCTGGACACGTATATAAAGGATGGAGGGAGGAAGAGGCTGGCCCTCATAGGGCGCGCCCAAAGTGTGGAGTTCTACTAGGACTCCCTAGTCCTAGTAGGATTCCACCTCCCACATGAAATAGGAAAAGGGGAAGGGAGAAGGAGAAGGAAGGAAGGCGGCGCCCCCTTTCCCTAGTCCAATTCGGATCAGTCCATGGGGAAGGGGTGCAGCCACCCTTGAGGCCTTTCTCTCCTTTCCTGTCGGCCCATTAAGGCCCAATACGAATTCCCGTAACTCTTCGGTACTTCGAAAAATACCTGAATCACTGAGAACCTTTCCGATGTCCGAATATAGCCTTCCAATATATCGATCTTTACGTCTCGACCATTTCGAGACTCCTCGTCATGTCCATGATCTCATCCGGGACTCCGAACTATCTTCTGTCATCAAGTCACTTAACTCTTTAATACAAATCGTCATCAAACGTTAAGCATGCAGACCCTACGGGTTTGACAACTATGTAGACATGACCGAGACACATCTCCGGTCAATAACCAATAGTGGAACCTGGATGCTCATATTGGCTCCTACATATTCTATGAAGATCTTTATCGGTCAAACCGCATAACAACATACGTTGTTCCCTTTGTCATCGGTATGTTACTTGCCCGAGATTCGGTCGTCGGTATCACCATACCTAGTTCAATCTCGTTACTGGCAAGTCTCTTTACTCGTTCCGTAATGCATCATCCCGCAACTAACTCATTAGTCACATTGCTTGCAACGTTTATAGTGATGTGCATTACCGAGAGGGCCCAGAGATACCTCTTCGACAATCGGAGTGACAAATCCTAATCTCGATCTATGCCAACTCAACAAACACCATCGGAGACACCTGTAGAGCACCTTTATAATCACCCAGTTACGTTGTGATGTTTGGTAGCACACAAAGTGTTCCTCCGGTACTCGGGAGTTGCATAATCTCATAGTCATAGGAACATGTATAAGTCATGAAGAAAGCAATAGCAACATACTAAACGATCAAGTGCTAAGCTAACGGAATGGGTCAAGTCAATCACATCATTCTATAATGATGTGATCCCATTAATCAAATGACAACTCATTTCTATGGCTAGGAAACTTAACCATCTTTGATTCAACGAGCTAGTTAAGTAGAGGCATACTAGTGACACTCTGTTTGTCTATGTATTCACACATGTACTAAGTTTCCAGTTAATACAATTCTAGCATTAATAATAAACATTTATCATGATATAAGGAAATATAAACAACAACTTTATTATTGCCTCTAGGGCATATTTCCTTCATTTTTGGGACTAACCTATTAACCGAAGGCCCAGCCCAAATTGCTGTTTTTTGCCTATTTCAGTATTTCACGGAAAAGGAATATCAAACGGAGTCCAAACGGAAAGAAACCTTCGGGAGAGTTGTTTTTGGAACAAACGCAATCCATGAGAGTTGGTGTGGACGTCAAGGAAGCAACGAGGCGGCCACGAGGTAGGGAGGCGCACCCAGGGGGTAGGCGCCCCCCACCCTTGTGGGCCCCTCGTGGCTCCCATGACTGTCTTCTTTCGCCTATATACACTCATATATGATACGTCTCCAACGTATGTCTAATTTTTTATTGTTCCATGATATTATATTACCCATTTTGGATGTTATGGGCTTTACTTTACACTTTTATATCATTTTTGGGACTAACCTACTAACCGGAGGCCCAGCCCAAATTGCTGTTTTTGCCTATTTCAGTGTTTCGAAGAAAAGGAATATCAAACGCAATCCAGAGGACTTGGAGTGGAAGACAAGAAACAAGCGAGGCGGCCACGAGGGTGGAGGGCGCGCCCACCCCTACTGGGCGCGCCCCCTGCCTCGTGGGCCTCTCGAGCGTCCACCAACCTACTTCTTCCTCCTATATATACCCACGTACCCTGAAACCTTCGGGGAGCACCACGAAAAACTAATTCCACCGCCGCAACCTTCTGTATCCGCGAGATCCCATCTTGGAGCCTTCGCCGGCGCTCCGCTGGAGGGGGAATCGACCACAGAGGGCCTCTACATCATGTCCAAGGCCCTTCCGATGAGTTGTGAGTAGTTTAACACAGACCTTCGGGTCCATAGTTTTTAGCTAGATGGCTTCTTCTCTCTCTTTGAATCTCAATACAAAGTTCTCCTCGATCTTCTTAGAGATCTATTCGATGTAACTCTTTTTGCGTTGTGGTTGTTGAGATCTGATGAATTGTGGGTTTATGATCAAGTTTATCTATGAGAAATATTTGAATCTTCTCTGAATTATTTTATGTGTGATTAAGTTACCTTTGCAAGTCTCTTTGAATTATCAGTTTGGTTTGGCCTACTACATTGATCTTTCTTGCAATGGGAGAAGTGCTTAGCTTTGGGTTCAATCTTGCGGTGTCCTTTCCCAGTGACAGCGGGGGCAGCAAGGCACGTATTGTATTGTTGCCATCGAGGATAAAAAGATGGGGTTTATATCATATTGCATGAGTTTATCCCTCTACATCATGTCATCTTTCTTAATGTGTTACTCTGTTCTTATGAACATAATACTCTAGATGCATGCTGGATAGCGGTCGATGTGTGGAGTAATAGTAGTAGATGCAGGCAGGAGTCGGTCTACTTGTCAC
The DNA here is from genome assembly GCA_904067115.1 of Aegilops sharonensis. Taxonomy (NCBI): domain Eukaryota; kingdom Viridiplantae; phylum Streptophyta; class Magnoliopsida; order Poales; family Poaceae; genus Aegilops; species Aegilops sharonensis. The sequence goes on along the minus strand of LR880969.1, from coordinate 20,385,359 downwards.
GGACGTGATGCCTATATACATGATCATGCCTAGATAATCTCATAATTATTCACTTTTCTATCAATTGCTTGACAGTAATTTGTTCACCCACCGTAATACTTATGCTATCTTGAGAGAAGCCACTAGTGAAACATGTGGCCCTCGGATCTATCTCTTATCATATAAGCTTTCAATCTACTTTTATTTGCATCTTTTACTTTTCCAATCTATATCATAAAAATACCAAAAATATTATCTTATCATATTATCTCTATCAGATCTCACTTTCGCAAGTGGCCGTGAAGGGATTGACAACCCCTTTATTGCGTTGGTTGCGAGTTCTTGTTTGTTTGTGTAGGTGCGTGGGACTTTTTAGGAGCCACCTACTGGATTGATACCTTGGTTCTCAAAAACTGAGGGAAATACTTACGCTACTTTGCTGCATCAGCCTTTCCTCTTCAAGGAAAACCAACACAAGCTCAAGACGTAGCAATATACCCTCAAAACATCCAGGAGCACCACGAAACCCTATTTCCACCGCTGCAACCTTCTGTACCATGAGATCCCATCTTGGGACCTTTTCCGGCGCTCCGCCGGAGGGGGAATCGATCACGGAGGGCTTCTACATCAACACCATAGTCTCTCTGATGAAGTGTGAGTAGTTTACCTCAGACCTTCGGGTCCATAGTTATTATCTAGATGACTTCTTCTCTCTCTTTGGATCTCAATACAAAGTTCTCCTCGATCTTCTTGGAGATCTATTCGGTGTAATACTTTTTGCGGTGTGTTTGTCGAGATCCGATGAATTGTGGGTTTATGATCAAGATTATCTATGAACAATATTTGAATCTCCTCTGAATTCTTTTATGTATGATTTGTTATCTTTGCAAGTCTCTTCGAATTATCAGTTTGGTTTGGCCTACTAGATTGATCTTTGTTGCAATGGGAGAAGTGCTTAGCTTTGGGTTCAATCTTGCGGTGTCCTTTCCCAGTGACAGCAGGGGCAGCAAGGCACGTATTGTATTGTTGCCATCGAGGATAAAAAGATGGGGTTTATATCATATTGCTTGAGTTTATCCCTCTACATCATGTCATCTTGCCTAATGCGTTACTCT
>LR880969.1:20347367-20362354 GCA_904067115.1 Aegilops sharonensis | reverse complement strand
GGAGTATTGGGATGCTGACTTTCCCAAAAGTCATCATTCATCACAGGTGTGGTGCACCCTATATCCACATCTTCATCTTCAATTTCCTCAACACCAGCCTCTTCAGCTGTGAACTGAGGCATAGGTGAGGAAATGACTGGGGTTGAAGGGATTGCGTCCACTTCAATTTCTTCATCAATCTGCTCTGACGAAGCAGCAGAATGATTTTCTTGCGTAGGATCCGTTCCTGTTCATGCTCAGGCACACAACGTCTAATAACACCATCTACTCCTTCTTTATAAAGGTGTGGATCATCCCAGAAGTAATGTCTTAAATCATAAAAGAACTTTTTCTTTTGCTGGTATGTGAAACTAGGCGGTATATACTTAGCAACAATGTAATTAGCATAGTCAGCATACCAAGTAGCAGTATGAGAAGCATTGACGACCGCTAATTGTTCATCAGGAAAGCTATCATTAATAGGCAGTGGGTCATCAAGAACATTCTCTAACCTAGACAAGTTGTCTGCAACGGGGTTCTCAGCTCCCTTTCTATCAATAATATGCAAGTCAAATTTTTGGAGCAAGAGAACCCATCTAATGAGTCTAGGCTTAGCATCTTTCTTTTCCATAAGATATTTAATAGCAGCATGATCAGTGTGAATAGTAACTTTGGAATCAACAATATAAGGTCTAAACTTATCACATGCAAACACAACTGCTAAGAACTCTTTTTCAGTAGTAGCATAATTTCTCTGGGCAGTATTAAGAGTCTTACTAGCATACTGGATAACATTCAATTTCTTATCGACTCTTTGCCCTAAAACAGCACCTACAGCATAATCACTAGCATCGCACATAATTTCAAAAGGTAAATTCCAATCAGGTGGCTGAACAATAGGTGCAGTGATCAAAGCTTTCTTAAGTGTTTCAAATGCTTCTACACAATCATCATCAAAGACAAAAGGAATATCTTTTTGCAATAAATTGGTCAGAGGCCTAGAGATTTTAGAAAAGTCCTTAATGAACCTCCTATAAAAGCCGGCGTGACCAAGGAAACTTCTTATACCTTTTATGTCCTTGGGACATGGCATCTTTTCAATAGCATCAACTTTAGCTTTATCAACTTCAATACCTCTCTCGGAGATCTTGTGCCCCAAAACAATGCCTTCATCAACCATAAAGTGACACTTTTCCCAATTCAGGACGAGACTAGTGTCTTCACATCTCTGCAAAACTCGACCAAGGTTGCTCAAACAATCATCAAAAGAGGATCCATAGACGGAGAAGTCATCCATGAATACCTCACAAATCTTTCCACAAAAATCATAAAATATAGCCATCATGCATCTTTGAAAGGTAGCAGGTGCATTAAATAAACCAAAAGGCATACCTCTATAAGCAAAAGTACCAAAATGGCAAGTAAAAGTAGTTTTAGATTGATTCTTCGCTGATACAGGTATCTGTGAGAAACCAGAATAACCATCTAGAAAGCAAAAATGTGTGTGTTTGGATAGTCTTTCTAGCATTTGATCAATAAAAGGTAAAGGATAATGATCTTTCTTAGTGGCTTTATTTAACTTACGGAAATCAATTACCATCCTATAACCTGTAATAATTCTTTGCGGGATCAATTCATCTTTATCATTAGGAACAACGGTAATACCTCCCTTTTTAGGGACACAATGGACAGGGCTTACCCATTCACTATCAGCAACGGGATAAATAATACCTGCCTCAAGGAGCTTTAGAATCTCCTTTCTTACCACTTCTTTCATTTTGGGATTTAATCGTCTTTGAGGATCTCTAACTGGTTTGGCATGTTTCTCCACTGAAATTTTGTGTTGACATAATGTGGGACTAATGCCCTTAAGATCATCCAGAGTATATCCAATAGCGGCTCGGTGCTTCTTCAGAGTTTTCAATAGTCTCTCTTCTTCTTTCTCTGAAAGGTTAGCACTAATAATAACATGATATATTTCTTTTTCATCAAGATAAGCATACTTAAGATTGTCAGGTAATGATTTGAGTTCAAACACGGGATCACCCTTGGGTGGAGGGGGATCCCCAAGAATTTCAACGGGAAGGTTATGTTTCAGCATAGGTTCCTGTTTAAGGAACACTTCATCTATTTCTTCCCTTTCCCTCATAAACATATCGTTTTCATGGTCTAGCAAATATTGTTCTAACGGATCAGTTGGAGGAACAACAATGGAAGCAAGACCAATAATTTCATCCTTACTAGATGTTCCCTTTCACGAGGTTGTCTGCTAAACTTGGCAAAATTAAACTCATGAGACATACCATCTATGCCAACAGTGACAATATTACTTTCACAATTAATCTTAGCACTAGCTGTATTCAAGAAGGGTCTACCAAAAATAATGGGACAAAAATCATCTTGTGGGGAAGCAAGAACTAGAAAATCGGCAGGGTATTTAACCTTTCCACACAAAACTTCAACATCTTTAACAATCCCAATAGGTTTGATGGTATCCCTATTAGCAAGCTTAATAGTAACATCAATGTCTTCTAATTCAACAGGTGCAATATTGTGCATAATTTCTTTATAAAGATCATAAGGTATCACACTAGCACTAGCACCATATCACATAAGCCATGATAACAATGATCTCCTATTTTAACAGAAATAACAGGCATGCCTATAATAGGTCTACGTGTATTAGTATCAGATCTAGCAATATTAGCTGTCTCACCCAAGAAAGAAATAACATGCCCATCTAAATCCTCATCCAAGAGATCTTTAACCATAGCAATACTAGGTTCAACATTAATTTGTTCAGGAGGTGTATAGGTCCTAGTATTACTCTTATGGACAACAGTTGAAGCTTTAGCGTGATCTTTTATTCTAACAGGAAAATGAGGTTTTTCAACATAAGCAGTAGGAACAATGGGATCACTATATGTAATAGTCTTTTCTTCGACTGTAATAGGTGCAACTACTTTAACTTCAACAGGAGGATTATATTTGAACCACTTCTCTTTAGGGAGATCAACGTGAGTAGCAAAAGATTCACAAAAAGTAGCTACTATCTCAGAGTCAAGTCCATACTTAGCGCTAAATCCACGAAAAGCATCGGTATCCATAAAAGATTTAACACAATCGAACATAGGTGTCATACCTGACTCCTTACCATCGTCGGAACCCCAATCTTCAGAGTTGCGTTTAATTCTTTCCAATAAGTCCCATTTAAAATCAATAGTCTTCAGCATATAAGAACCAGCATAGGAAGTATCGAGCAGGTTGCGATTATCAAGACAAAGCCGAGCATAAATTTTTTGAATAATCATTTCCCAAGAGAGATCATGATTGGGGAATGAATACAACATTGACTTAAGCCTCCCCCAAGCTTGAGCGATGCTTTCTCCTCCGCGAGGCCAGAAATTATATATGTAACTACGATCACGATGAACAAGATGCATAGGATAGAACTTCTGGTAAAATTCCAACTTCAATCGCTTATAATTCCAAGATATCGTATCATCACATAGCCTATACCATGTCATTGCATCTCCCTTCAAAGATAAAGGGAAGACCTTCCTTTTAACAATATCATCGGGAATACCTGCAAGCTTAAATAATCCACAAACTTCATCCACAAAGATAAGGTGTAAATCGGGATGCAATGTTCCGTCTCCTGCAAAAGGATTAGCTAACAGTTTTTCTATCATACCCGAAGGAATCTCAAAGTGAATATTTTCATAAAGTTCAGTAGGTTGAGGAGCATCTCTTTGCTCTTCTGGTTGGGGTGAAGATACCCCAAACAAGCCCCTCAAAGGATTAGTTTCCATAGTGACAAGTAACAGAAAATTTCAGCAAACTATATAAATGTTTCCTTACCAAGTTCCACTCACCAAAAGCGCTACACTCCCCGGCAACGGCGCCAGAAAAGAGTCTTGATGACCCACAAGTGTAAGGGATCTATCGTAGTCCTTTCGATAAGTAAGAGTGTCGAACCCAACGAGGAGCAGAAGGAAATGATAAGCGGTTTTCAGTAAGGTTTTCTCTGCAAGCACTGAAATTGTAGGTAATAGATAGTTTTGTGATAAGATAAATAGTAACAAGCAAAAAGTAAATAAAGTAAATAAAGTGCAGCAAGGTGGCCCAATCCTTTATGTAGCAAAGGATAAGCCTGGAAAAATTCTAATAATGAAGAAGGAGCTCCCGAGGACACATTGGGAATTATCGTCATCTAGTTTTCATCACGTTCATAAGATTCACATTCGGTACTTTGATAATTTGATATGTGGGTGGACCGGTACTTGGGTACTGCCCTAACTTGGACAAGCATCCCACTTATGATTAACCCCTATTGCAAGCATCCACAACTACAAAAAGAAGTATTAAGGTAAACCTAACCACAACATTAAACATATGGGTCCATATCAACCCCTAACGAAGCAACGCATAAACTAGGGTTTAAGCTTCTGTCACTCTAGCAACCCATCATCTACTTATTACTTCCCCATGCCTTCCTCTAGGCCCAAATAATGGTGAAGTGTCATGTAGTCGACGTTCACATGACACCACTAGAGGAAAAGACAACATACATCTCATCAAAATATCGAACGAATACCAAATTCACATGACTACTAATAGCAAGACTTCACCCATGTCCTCGGGAACAAACGTAACTACTCACAAAGCATATTCATGTTCATAATCAGAGTAGTAATAATATGCATAAAGGATCTGAACATATGATCTTCCACCAAGTAAACCAATTAGCATCAACTACAAGGAGTAATCAACACTACTAGCAACCCACAGGTACCAATTTGTGGTTTTGATACAAGATTGGATACAAGAGATGAACTAGGGTTTTGAGAGGAGATGGTGCTGGTGAAGATGTTGATGGAGATTGACCCCCTCCCGATGAGAGGATCGTTGGTGATGACGTTGGTGATGATTTCCCCCTCCCGGAGGGAAGTGTCCTCGGCAGAACAGCTCCGCCAGAGCAAATTAATTCCGCCAAGGTTCCGCCTCGTGGCGGCGGAGTTTCGTCCCGTAAGTTTGCCCACATTTTTTTCCAGGGGAAAAGTGATGATATAGCAGAAGATGGACGCCGGAGGCCCACCAGGGGGCCCAGGAGATAGGGGGCCGCACCCTATAGGGGGGGCGCCCCTGTCTCCTGGACTGGGTGTGGGCCCCCTGGCCTATTTCTTTTGCTCATAAATTCTTATTAAATCCAAAAAAACTGTTTCGTGGAGTTTCAGGACTTTTGGAGTTGTGCAGAATAGGTTTCCAATGTTTGCTCCTTTTCCAGCCAGAATTCCAGTTGTCGGCATCCCCCCTCTTCATGGTAAACCTTGTAAAATAAGAGAGAATAGCCATAAGTATTGAGATATAACGTGTAATAACAGCCCATAATGCAATAAATATTGATATAAAAGCATGATGCAAAATGGACGTATCAGCGATCTTGGGCTTCGAGCCGACTGAACTGTATCTGCCATAACCGATCTGCCGTGAATAAGGATGACAATTTTACCCACGGGTACGGGTACCCGCGGGTACCGTACCCGCATGGGCAGGGTATGGGCACACTTTTATACCCATAGGTATTACCCATACCCTACCCATTAAGTCATGGGTAGGGTACGGGTATAACCTTGTACCCACGGGTATACCCATACCCTGCCCGTTTGTGAACTAATGTTAAGTTGCCGTCAGTTAGTCATTAATTTGTCATGTGACGCGTCTACTCCTATTGAATTAAGAGTATGTTGTGATTTCTAAATTTTGATATATGTCATTTACTCATCTGCCTATTATTGAGCTGAGATAATTGATTTTTTTTCAAATATGCTATCAATGAGCACAAAATTGTGAACAACTTGTGTACTGTTTGTTCTACCCGTTGGGTACCAATGGGTATGGGTATGGGTAAAGTTTCATACCCATGGGTACGGGTATGGGTAGAGTTTTATACCCACTGACTATACGGGTATGGGTATGGTATTGCTCTACCCTGCCCATACCCTACCCATTGCCATCCTTAGCCGTGAATCCTATTGCGCAACTGAGAAACAACTGAATTCTGTTCCCCGGCCGCTCTGAGCAATGTCTGAATCTGCTCTAAGCCTCTACCAGCCTCAAAACAGGACGGCTGGATCGATTCTATAATACGTGCAGCTGCTGCAACATTCTGGATTGGAGTACGGAATACCTGATAATCATCATTAGGTCCAGTCGGAAACAGTTGCCGATGTCGTCGACTGGAACTTGGAATATGTCCGCAGGCACGGTCGTCGAGTACTTGTTGAAGATTCTCCAGGCGCGCACGCTCAACCTCCAAGGCCCAAGCCTCGGGGGTCTCCCCGACGATGGGGGTGTGGAGGGCGTCCAAATCCTGATCTTGCCTACGCTGCAACTCCTCCCTCTGCTCCGCGTTGAGAGCTTCGGGGTAATACTCGTCGTTGTCGCGCGCGTGACCGCTGCTGTCGCCCATGCAACGGGGAAATCCCGGTGGGCTTCGCTGGGAGCCTACCATGAGAACTTCCGCCGTGGGGTCATTGCTTTCACACTCGGAGAGAGTGTCTGAATGGCCAGTCGACAGGTCGAACAAGCCATAAAGGGAGTCATCGGACTCGATTGCCGCAGTTTGAGGAGTGGCCGACTGACGGGCCACCGCGTGCTTCACCCACCGCTGGACCCGCGAGCGACCAGATCGTTTGCGGCGATGGGCAGCGGGTAGCGAAGACGCCACTGGAGCCGACCGATACTGAGTCGACGGCTGCCGCGGAAGGATGCCGCAGGCACTCGCGCAGAAGTGCGCCGCCCCGTGGACGAGGAGCGCCTCGATGTCGAGGGGAGCCTCCTAGAGCCAGGACGAGTCGTCGGCGATGAGGAGAGCGCGCCGAGATGGATCTCGCGGCCCAAAAGCAAACCATCGCCGGAAACCATGTTGATGAAGATCGAAAACTGCAACCTCACTGGAAGTCGCTAAGACGCCTGCCCCACGATGGGCTCCAACTATTGAGAATGAGTCTGACAGTAGAAGTAGGGGGCATGTAGGAGAAGGGTCAGGCCCTAGCTACGGCAAGGTTGTACACACACGAGTTTACGAGTTCAGGCCCCTCTCGGAGGAGGTAATAGCCCTACGTCTTGGTGCCGCAGAGGCTTGTCGACTGGAGTGTGGAAATAGTTACAGGGGGTGCGAACCCTTGTGCCTGAGTGGAGGGGTGGCTTATATAGAGTGTGCCAGCCCCTTGCCCTCCCCAGTTACACAAGAGTTCAATGTGAGTTAAGTCGCGTACGTTACTGGTAACACTCATAATCAATGCCCTTAATGGCTACGGAGTAAATGCCTGACATTTGCCATTCAGGGGCGACTCCAGGTCTTCTGCCTTCCGAGTGGATTCTCGTCTTCCGAGTGAAAACGTATGTCGAGTGGCAAGGCGCTAGACGCATCACAAGGCGACATTCGCAAGTCCCACGTGGTGCCAACCTGGGTGCTCGCTGACCTCGCCCTCACGGAGGATTGGGTCCTTGATCTGCGCAAGGCAACCCCCGAGTCGGACGCCCATTAGCATCGTTGGCGTCTGATCAACACCCAACTCCTCCAAGTGGGTTGGCGGAGTCCGAGCGCCATCCGTCTCCAAACCGAGGGCAGCGCAAGGCGACAACCAGCAAGGGATGTCATGATGCCTGGCGGGCCTTCCGCCACTGGCGCCATGACGACGACGACAAGGGCGTGGACGACAACGGAGGTGGCGGTGGCCTCGTAGGGCACACCTACGAGATCATCGCCCGCTACTATGCTAGTTCAGTTTGACTTTGGTTTAAGTTTATTTCAACTTTGTTAAATTATATTCCGTGTCCGATATGTCTAAACTGGTCGGACATATGGCGACTCAAGTTTATGGCTGGCCAAATTTCCACGGACACGTTTGATTTGTGTTTGTGGGCATCTGATAATGTGTATTTGGTGATCCGCGTTGGAGATGCACTTCACCCGTCCATCCACAACATGGCCGGATAATTTTGTTTACTGCGCACGCATGCGTTTTGCTATAGTTGTATCCTACCTAAAATTTCATTTTGTATAGGTTAGCAACAACATGCATGGGCGCAGTGCCCCACCATGTTGCCGTGTATTCAAGTGTTCCCCGTTGCTTTCAAAATCCTACGCAGCCCATCGTACGTACGCGGAAGCAGACATTACATTGAGCACCGAAAATAGAGGAGCGCCGCATTCAATCATCCGATCTAGCGTAGCGTAGCTGGGTCGGGTGGTGTTGACATGTGTGCAGCTGGGTTGGGCAGGGACACGGCGTTGCATCTCTTGATGGCGATGCATCACTCCTACTCGTGCAGTCACGGATGCGTGCACACGGCACGGCGTGTTTTTCTGGACCAGATCTCCAAAGCGTATGATGGGATGCATCGCCGGATGCTCCATGAGATCCACTGGATCAAGCACAAGGCAAACCCTTTTTCTCCCCTGGCCTCATTGGCGGTAAAGTATACTCTCCACCGGATATACTTGTCATGGAAATAGATGTATATAGACGTATTTTAGTTCTAGATACAATCCAATTTATCTAAAAATACTCCCTTCGTCGTAAATTAGTTGTCACGAAAATGGATGTATGTATATAATTCGTGGTGGAGGGAGTACCACGTACCATAATTCAGGCAGTCCTCCCTCGAACTATCGCTTTACAATTTTCGTCGGAGCACGAACTCAGTGACATGGAACCAGTCGTCTAACGTTTTAGGCAATGTACTCCCTCCGTCCGGGAATACTTGTCGGAGAAATGCATAAAAATGAATGTATCTAGAACTAAAATACATCTAGATACATCCATTCCTCCGACGAGTATTTTCGGACAGAGGGAGTACCACGTACCATAATTCAGGCAGTCCTCCCTCGAACTATCGCTTTACAATTTTCGTCGGAGCACGAACTCAGTGACATGGAACCAGTCGTCTAACGTTTTAGGCAATGTACTCCCTCCGTCCGGGAATACTTGTCGGAGAAATGCATAAAAATGAATGTATCTAGAACTAAAATACATCTAGATACATCCATTCCTCCGACGAGTATTTTCGGACAGAGGGAGTACTACTAATGTATATTTGGTACTCGCAGATGGTTGTAGAGGCAGTGTCTGAATTGTTGCCTGTTATGCCTGTTAAACCTATCTCATGTTCCGAGGATCCGGCTTGTGGATGCCCAAAACATGAGTTCCATGTTGCGCTCCAGGTATCCTACTTTTACAGTTGCTTTCTTTTGATAGTTTGTAAAAAGACATGATGGTTTCAGTTAAATAAAATCAAAGAGGAAGCTTCTTAAAAAAAAGACAAGTGTAGCAAAAATAGTCACCAACCAAACATGCCCAAAATCCCCTTTTCGAGAAGAAGAATGGAACATGCAGTTGAACCACCTGGCAGATTAGATCACCTCAGAAACATAATTTATTGGCATTCCAGCAACACAACAAACAGCTTTTAGGGGCTACAATGGTACATTTGTTCATATACAGAAGGTATTAGGCCTCCCAGACAGCTTGCTGGGAGAATATCACCTAGAATTAACAATTTTTACGCCAGAGGGACGCTTTTGAATGGAAGCGAGCCCCCCGGAGTAACTAAGGCCCGGCTCCAGGGTTATTTACAGGGATGAACTGCAGGTTTTCGCTCGTCAGTCGGCCGCGCTTCATAAGTCATCGGTGTCGCTTCCACCCCCATGATGAGCATCATGTGTGACCCCCCAGTAGTGGCTCCCATCAGGGCCCGACACCTTAAACCTGCTCAATCCGCCACAAAAAAGGTTCAACTATATATTAGAAACCGAGTACCTGAATTCATTTGTTTCAACATCATCACAAGATGCTTTTAGTTAAGGTGGTCACCTCTCCAGAATAAACTTTCCTTCCTTGTACCTCTGGCTCTTCTCATGTGCAGCCTCCTAGAGCAGGGGCACCATACAGCTTAGAGGATGGACGGACAGGCAATGCACAGGATATCGCAAAATAACCATCACAAGATCTTACATATTTCCATCCAACAATGGACCCACAACCAACACAGAAGATATCGGAAACGGTATGCAGCCCTGTCATCATCATGCGATCCTCGTTTATACCAGATGTAACATTGACACTGCCACAAGATACATGAGTTAATCACAAATCTGCTGGAGGATAGCGTTTTGTAAACAGTACAACTCATCTCAGAATACCAGCGTTTTGTTACTGGGCTAAACCGGTGAAGAAAGCACTAAAATGTTAGATCACTGCTTATTAAAGAGCACAGTACCACTTATATTTTAGTCAATAGTTGCACGCTATCAAGTCAATAGTTGCACAGAAAGTCTATATCTGCCAGTTGCACACTTCCAAAGCTGTTACATAGAAAGTCAGAGTTCACAAGATTGCAACTGTGAACTAGTTGTTTCTCATTTCTCAGTTCATTGAGGCATAGACACTCCCCACAACGTCTGAAGTTTCAACAATAACCGCAAATTATTATCTATCAGGCTACTACATTGGAGTATTCACAGTGGCAAGGAATGGATATGTCAGGTATGTATTTCTTTTCAAAGCCTACAGAGATATGTGTTTTGCTGCCTATGACTAAGCTATCATTTTTGTCTCCTGGTTAGGGATGAGCTTATATCGAAGATCCAAATTGAGGAGTATCTGATGGAAGATCTTGATTTGCAGTTTAATGACCCAGATCAGATCTCTCGTTTCAATGGTAACAGGGCACTGCCAATGTATTTTTTGATGTGCTTTGCCAATACACCAATCAGTTAAGGAGACCTGAGGTAACAGAGTTAAGCTCAGGAAAAACCCCTAAAACGGTCAGGAGGTAACAAATGAAAAAGGCCAGGTAGAGACCCAAGGGGGCAACTCGGCGCAAGGCACCTAAACTATTATGGGTGATATAATTCTGATTGAGGCGGCAACCTCTTTGACCCCAATGGCTTCTTGTTGGAGCACTCCCCTACTCCTTTCCTACCAGCAAGTGTAAATAGCGAACAAGAGTCAAATAATGCAGAAAAACTGTGCATATTTTGCCTCTGCCTTCCATTTTCCACCAGTGAGCCTCAAGTATCAGTATTCAGTAGTAACTAGTAGGTTATATAGTTGATACTTGATTTGTTGATCTACTCCCTCCGTTCGGAATTACTTGTCGCGGAAATGGATGTATCTAGACGTACTTTAGTTCTAGATACATCCATTTCCGAGACAAGTAATTCCAAACGGAGGGAATAGCAAACAAGATGGAGGCAAAAGTTTAGGTGAGTTGTGACATAGTATCTTTTACTCATCAACAAACTGGCCCTGAAGGTCCATGGACATCTAGTCACTGTATTGTTGGATGCTAATAACTTTAGCGGGGATTGACTACAAACATATTGAGTGGTCGTGTACTAAGTAACTTCAGCTGCTCGGGGTCACATAGGGGATCAAACATAAGGAGTGTTATTCATGCAAGTAGATAATGTCAAGACTGCATCGGAAGTCCGTTATATCTAGGATGGAGAGTGTTAGAATCAGCATCGGAACCAGCCTGACTGAACTACTCCTGGAACATCAAGTCTTGCGTATTTGGCAGGTTCAGAATGTCTAACATAGTACTCCCTCTGTAAACAAATATAAGAGCGTTTAGATCACTAAAATAGTAATCTAAACACTCTTATATTAGTTTACTGAGGGAGTAGTAGGTATATCAATCGCTCCATGAGAAGACAGATGACAGGAAATTGTGAGCGAAAATGCTGAAACCACCATTCCTTGTCCCTTGGATTCTTTACCATTTCTTCTCAAGCGAGAAAGAGAGAGAGATCCCATCCTATGCAACGTCCTACCCGATTTACTTTCCCCTCGTCCCAAAAGCGGCTGTGGCCTATGAGTAGCAGCGTATGCGTTAGCATCTGCAACACGTTCCAGATTCCTCATTGTTCTTGGCGGTTGCAGAACGGAGCAGGCGAGTGGACACGAAGCCCCCGGCCTCAAAATCCAGCAAAGCAGAGGAAGAAATCAAGGGGATGGGCGACACTTACACCCTGTTGAAGAGATACGCCTTGCCGTGCTTGGAATGGAAGTTCTGCGAGGAACGGAAAACACGCCGCCGTCAGTCACATCCGCCATGAGACGAGGCCCCGCGCGACAAGCAATCAGGAAGGGGGTTCGCCCGCAGGGAACGAAGGAGGGAACGAAGGAGGGGCACCTTGGAGATGATGTCGGCGGCGAGGCCGAGGTGGGTGCGGCAGAACTTGCAGCTGTAGGCGTTCCCCTCGAGGTGCATCAGGAAGAGCCGCCCCATCGCCTCCTCCTCCTCCTCCGCGCGCGCGCCCACCGCCCTCGATCCTCCGGCGGCGCGATCGGCACTCCCGTCGCGATCGATCGCGTGCGCCTCCGAACCCGCGGCCCCTGCCTCGGACGGACCCAAGATTAGGAGGAGGGGGGAGGCGTGCTCCGGTTTTGGGAGTGGTGGTGGGCTTGGCGTTGGCGCTCTGGCCGATGCCGAAGCAGGTAGGTGGCGGGGATGGGGATGCGGGTGGGGAATGGACGGGAAGGGATGAGAAGGATGAAGAGCGCTGCCGTGCAGTACACCACTGCAGTCAGTGTGCGTGTGCGTGTGACGCATACGTAGGGGCTACGGCCCGGCCACGTGAGCGGTGCCGCCCAACGACGACGAAGGCCTACGGATCTGGTTGCTAGTTTGTTCAAGTGGGGATGGTGTGGCGGCATCAGACATCCCTATTATGAACTTGTATCCTCGGGCTCCGACGAAGTTTTCTCCAGCATCGATGCGGGTTTTGGAGGTAGTTGAGGGGCGGATGCAGATTGTGGTATGCGTCGACGGCAACTGGAAGACGGTGGTGGTTCATGTGCTTGGTTCGTGGTTGGCGGCTGGCTATGGTTTCCTCCTCCGACATCATCGTCGGATGGGGGTGCCAGATCTGGAGTTTGATGCCGTGTCAGGGTGCTGCTCCGACCAGATTCTTTCAATGACAATGACTTCGGCTTTGGTAAGCTACTTTGGATGTCCGAAAAGCTGCATATCAGCGATGGATCTGCGTAGAGCTTAGGTGAAGAGGTGATCCGCCACATTTCTATTAATGGTTGATGCTGGTGATGCAGGAGACAGGTGATAAGTGTTACCGTCAAGCTCAGGGGTTCTTCGGTTTTGAATGTATGTGCCTTCTTGGCTGCCAATGCTTTATGTAAAGGCTAGAGTTCTACAATTTTTCAAAATTTTAAGGTCGATAACTTAATTCTTATTATATGAAATGAGAACCATGTTACCATGATAAAAAAGGGGCTATGGCTTTTACTAGGTCAGGCTGACAAAAGCAATAGTGAGTGAGGAACATATTTCGAGCTTTTGATGTGTTTTCATGTCTATAGTACGTTTTGCCATCAAAGCAAACCCCGTATAAAAAAGCTGCCTCCCGGGTCGCACGTTTGGGTGACTCCGCGGGTGACATAAACGAGCACTTGAGGGCAACTCCAACACTGTACACCAAAACGGACACCACCAACATCGATGGGTTGGGAGACTTGGGTGGCGACACCACTATTTGAAGCTACCGTCGGATTCGAGGAGTGTGCGAAGAACCACTTGCTCCTGTAGGACTTGCCCATTGCGACGGTCGGCTATGGAGTTGTACGAAGGAGAGGAGGTGAAGGGAGCAATGGTGGTGCGGGTAGGGCATTGCATCCATCGGTCGGCTTAAATAACCGGGACAGTTGGACCGACGCCACTTCAATGCATGTGCAGAGGCTAGAGTAGGCCTCTTGGTCGCCACTTTGGAGTGAATGTTGGTCGGTCAGCCCTCTGGTCATGTCCGTCTGACCAACATCAATGTAGATAGGCAGTCGTCCGGTCGCGTCTGCTTTGAGCAGCATGAATGCAGGTGGATGGTTCGAGAGCAGACGTGTCAGCGAAGGTTTTTGTGTGGGCCGAGCGTGTCAGATGCATACATGGCGGAGATCCGGGCGTCCACAAACTGCCCCTACTTTTGGTTTCAATTTGTGAGATTTTGGATGTTCGGACCATTACAAACAGATTTGGTGATGGGTGTTGGATGGCAAAAGATGCCGGACAGTCCAATACAAACATTTAGAAGTGATTTGGTGTACTGCGTTGAAGTTGCCCTGAAAAGTCTATGCTCAGGATCTCAGCTTGCCGTCGATTTTGCCATTCCACAGTGGCGGCGGCGCCCCCTTTCTTTCAAAGGTGGAAGGTGTTCCTCAGAGTCGTTCCTTCGCGAGTGAGGAGGCGATGCTATTTGTGAGCTGCGTTGGGATTTTCCCGAAGAGGAGAGGGTGATGCAGTACAGTAGAGATAAGTATTTCCCTCGGTTAGAATCTGAAGGAAATATGCCCTAGAGGCAATAATAAAGTTATTATTTATTTCCTTATATCATGATAAATGTTTATTATTCATGCTAGAATTGTATTAACTGGAAACATAATACATGTGTGAATATATAGACAAACAGTATGTCACTAGTATGCCTCTACTTGACTAGCTTGTTAATCAAAGATGGTTATGTTTCCTAACCATGAACAAGGAGTTGTTATTTGATTAACAAGGTCACATCATTAGTTGAATGATCTGATTGACATGATCCATTCCGTTAGCTTAACAGTTGATCGTTTAGTATGTTAATGCTTTCTTCATGACCCATACATGTTCCTATAACTATGAGATTATGCAACTCCCGTTTACCGGAGGAACACTTTGGGTACTACCAAACGTCACAACGTAACTGGGTGATTATAAAGGAGTACTACAGGTGTCTCCAAAGGTACTTGTTGGGTTGGCGTATTTCGAGATTAGGTTTTGTCACTCCGATTGTCGGAGAGGTATCTCCAGGCCTTCTCGGTAATGCACATCACTTAAGCCTTGCAAGCATTACAACTAATGAGTTAGTTGTGAGATGATGTATTACGGAACGAGTAAAGAGACTTACCGGTAACGAGATTGAACTAGGTATTGGATACCGACGATCGAATCTC
>LR880969.1:20286626-20321495 GCA_904067115.1 Aegilops sharonensis | reverse complement strand
TACAACGAATTCCCCTGCTTTCTGTGACAAAAATCATCCACAACAATACTCGTCTGAAAGGGTTGCCATATTGATTGGTTTTGTGAAAAGATAGTGTGCACAATTTCAAAGGCCTAGGAAGTGGTCTCAGATGACATATGGTGCTCTATCTCAGTTATGAGTTATCAGTTGTCGAAATGCAAAATCAGACTTCACCTGAAAAAACTTCTTTCCTTGGAAATCCTCTGTAAGACAAAGCCTCCAACTACATCCATCCGAATCGTGTCACCAGCTTCAGGGATTCCATCTATAGTAAATCCATGTGTCTGCATACTGAGATTATCCAAATTGGATATCTGCAAAACAAGTCAATACGCAGTAAATAAACAAACTAGGACATGGACTATCAAGGCTGTAGGAAGAGGTTCTTAAAAATAAAAATCAACCTACGCACAGTTTTCATGATCACAATGACAAGGTCTTCTTTAAGATACTCAAACTGAAAGTAGTGTAGAAGAGCTTCTCTCTCTGAAACTGGCCAGGGGACCTTCACCCTTTCTTCCAAATAGTGAATAAAAAAATTAGCTACAACAGCTATAAAAGGGAGGTCAAATAAAAATGTAAGAAAGGACTCTTTAGAGAAATTTAGTCTTCAACCAACCTGATCAAAGAAATTTCTTCGCCAATCCGAATCTTCTTCAAGCAGCCTGACTGAGCAATTTTAAATGTTGGCAGATTGTACTGCGGAAACCTAGAGAAAAACAATCTCATAAGTTCATGAGGGAATTCCTTTGACTAAGTTGTTGTTTTCTTTGGCTGAGGTTGACTTCAATGTTCAAGTACACCACGGGCAACATGTTTACTTTGTAAAACATGGAGCATCACGTATGAATCAACACTCTTTTAAAACTTTATCTGTATGTAGTGGGCTAATCCAATATTTATTCTCTTGAAAATGGTGTAATCCAATCATTATATACTGGGTGAAAAACAATTTTATGATGTCTTGTCAAATCACTGCATGGTGTTTAGATGCACCTGTACAGCATTAGTAAAGTGGGTATTTGCAAGATATGTGGCTACTGGAAGTAAAACCGGCACGGGTGGCAGACTTGTGAATTAGGCACCAAATGTGACTGAAGGAATCAAGGAGGAGGATTCTAATAGCATAAATAGTTTGCCTACAATGAAGAGCGCGCAAAAGTAGTTAAGAAGCTGAGTTAAGAACCCATGAAATGGCAATCTATTTGTTCAATACTATAAAGAATTTTAGTGGTACACAAGTCAAACAAAAATTTGAGAACATCATGTGTAGTTCCCAAGAATGCGAAGTTAAATGTAAAGATAGACAATTATTATCTTCAACAAAGAAAGCAATGTACTGATCTCATTTTTCTACAAAACAATTACACTCACCATTTTGTGTATAGACCTGATTCCCATGACACACATGCACCTATGAATAAAAACAGCAAGCTTAAGTGGCTATCTGAAGTTATTGTGTTTTACTCATTAATGCGGGGTTATAGTTCCTTACAAACATCGATAGGACCATCAGCAAAGCCTTCAGCAAGAAGAGTATGAAATGGGGTCCCATCTGGACCTTCGCGGTACATGACCCGTAATTGGTCTGTATCCTGCTTCACCTACAAAATAGAACTACCGATCATTCAAGCAACTCACAGAACTTGCACGGAAACCAAAGAAAACAATTAACCACTCTCTAAACGAGGAATAAGATAAAAGAACAGCCAACTTTGGAGCACAATACTAAACTACAAACAAAGGTAAAACATTTCACTCTTGGTGGTATGTATTTTGACAAGGGTGCTGCTTATCCCTGAAAGCATCATTCTGCTCCCGAGCTCAAATGCTCCTACTATGAATAGCATAACTCAAGAAAATAGCAAAAATATTTTAAAATATCTGTTTTTTTTAAACAAACAAATGTTGCTTAGTTCTCTCCGTACATGTAAACTTCCGTGGTGAAATAACATTCTTCGAGGTCTGGGCAAAAAAATAATCTGTGTTCCAAAATGTTTTCACAAATAGTCTTTTTGTAGCATCAATTTTTTTCCAGGGCATTACAAATGTTTTTTCTTCACGAAACATTGCACATAGGTGAAACATGCATCAATGTTTGTCATAAAAAAAGTTCATAAATTTTTAGATTTCATTGCTATTTTTTCTTAATTTAATATTCATCCACCTGGGAACCAAAACTCCATGTCTGCTTATCCCTCTCCTTTTTGGTAGCCTAGAATAAGCGTTCCTGTTTTGTTTTTTCTTTTGTTTCTGTTTCTGTTTATTTTGGGTTTTGGTTGTCACCACCCTTGTATCTTGGGCCTTGTGGCATTCTTCATGTTCACAAAAAAAAGGTAAACTATTGCACTCTTGAAACATAGAATAAGAAAGGAATCAGTGAACTGATTACGCTATGATGCAAAACAGTAAAACATAAATTTATTATTGCACATTCTAATCACATAATGTTCACGATATTTTTGTACAAGCATATTAACTTTAGTTAATTTGTATACCTTCCACTCCTTCTGTTGCGGCCCACGAATCTCTGAAGGCCGTTCATTTCCTGAAGTGTCTAGCATTTCAAGAAAATTCGAGACTTCTTTGGCTCGTGCTTCAGCAATCAAATCGATGTTGCCTAAAGAAGGCATAACCCAAAATGAAAACACACACACATGTAGGCTGGTATAGAAATGAATCTACAATGAGAAGCAAATTCGGATAGGAAGATACAAATCACAAAGCAGTTTAATTTAGTAATACAAAAATAAGTGGTGCTGATGTTACTACTATCTCCATCCTAATTTATTAGTCCCCTTCGTATTTAGAGTCATATTGTGACCACAATTCTAACTAATAAAATATAAGTTATACACAGCAAAAATAATATTGTCGGCAACTATGTTCAATCACGAATCCAATGATATAATTTTTGGCGGCATGCATTAACATTTTGTTAGTTAAATATATGGTCAAAATTTGACAAAAAATACCAAGGGGGTCAATAAACCAAGACGGAGGTAGTACTATTGAATCTTGCATTTAATCTTTAAATTCAACCAGCAACTTAATTACGCATATGGCACATTAATGTTACCAGGGAATATTTAGCAATGGAAAAACTCAAACGTTTTCTAATAATGGCATAATAGGAGGTAGAGAGAAAAGTAATTACAGTTATGACTATTAGTGGTGGAGTACAAATGAACTAGCTAACCAAAAGATGGACCAGAGAAAAAGTAATCAGACCCACACCTTGGTCAGAGCCGGGCAGAGACGACTCCAAAATCTGCTTCTTGACCAGAGATCTCAAAGAGCCCTCGTCGGCGAGATCAGAGCACGCCAGGGTCTTGTCCAGACGGTCGCGCAGCTCCAGGATTTCCTTCCTCCTCTCCATGAGCACTGTCACCAACAACACAACGAAGATGAGAGCTTTGACAACCAAAATCGCAAAAACTTGTCCAAAACCAAACCGATCAAACGAATATAGAATCCATACGACACGAGCCAAAGATCCCCACAGAAAGAAAGGAAGGGCCTAAAGGCGTCAAGTAAGAAAGGAAAGAATCATTAAAGGCGTGCGCTCCTGAGGTGGAAAGCGAAGGCCACTCAAACGGAAAAATTAAGGAGCTGGGCTCCTGAAATTTGCCCCATGGAGGGCCAACAAGTAAAACGGGAAATCTAATCCAATCCCATCCAATCCAAGCACAAGCAGTGTTCCAGATGCAGAACAGAGCAGACCGTGAGTGGGAACAGAGGAGATGCCAGATGGACTGGATCGAAATTAGGAAACCATCTGAGCCTTGCCGGAAGCCTACCGTGTGCGGGGATCGGTCCCCGGGACGGAGAGCCGGACCTCGAGCTGGTGGTGATCGACGAGGAAGAGGGGCGGAAGGGAGACGGAGAAGGCAAGAGGAGCAGGGAAGCTCGGCCTCGATCGGCTTACAGTTGTTGTTGACTCTCGTCGGTGCTCGTGCGGCCCACCCAGCCGACCGAGGAGTTATGAGGGGTTCTTTTCCCTCTTCTGCCCACAAGGGACAGATTTCTGTGCGCTGTATTTCAAGAATTTTCAATAAGGATTAAGAAGTTCTCAGCCTGAAGTTTAGAAAATTCTTATTTCAGAATTGGTGTTTGCAAGACAATCTGTGAATACATAAAATAGATCAAGAATGGTGAAGAATGGTCAAAAATAGACAATCTGTGAATTATCCTTTTTTTTATAAAAGGATAATTACACGTTCATTATATGGTTACTCCTATCATTAACAATTGACATGATATTGATTGCATGATAAACATGTTGAGCACTCGTCATTGGAGCAATATCTAGGTCGTTGGTTGCACATGGTTTGATGGGCGAGATTAGTTGGATTTGCCCCTTTCGGGCTTTCTATATTGATGATGATATACTCCACTATATTAGGACAATGCTCGTGCATTGCAACGTGATATAAATATCCAATAGTACGTTTTATGTAAATAAATATTTGTAGAACCCCGTCTGTGATTTATCTAATAGTTTAAGTTTGGTAAGTAAATTAGGATAAAATTGGTTCAATAGGTAAGTAAATTAAGGTGATTGATTATAACATACTAAGAAAGTATGGACAAAGGTTGTGGTGGGACAAAAAAGTGGTTGGATGAAATAAATCGGTGGAGGGGCGTGGTAGGTGGTGGAGAACCGGTTGACGAAGAACTACTAATTTTTAAGTATATAAAAAGTAGAGATAGATATAAATATAAAATTAGAAATAGATACAAGTATAGATATAGAGATAGATGTGTTGGTCGAAGGAGAAGCTAGCACCAACTTTAATATTAGTAGATAGGAGTGAGGCTCGAGCCGGGAGGTAATTGCACAAACCACTAACTATCGGTGTTGATTTTGCACAAAACATCTATTTTATGGGTTTGTTGCACAGAACATCACGTATTGGTGTAATTCGTTGCAACTAGGTCTATTCCAACATTCACGTATGTTGGTTTGATTTCCAACGGATGGGCCCGTTTATAAGTGCACATGCGGCGAAAAACCCGACCACGATAGCCAACCAACCAAAACGATCATTGCCCAAACCATTTTGGTCCAACTGAGATTAAAGTTTCCCACATTAGTACTGTAGTACATGTAAGATTTACTGGACCTCTTTGGTATTTTGTAAAAAGTGTTAAATTTTAAACCAAAAAATTGAAAGAGGGTAACTAAAACTGCCAAGATATTCCCAGCTCAGTGTAAGGTATGTTTATTGTTTACCAGGTTTTTTCCATTTTGTGAAAAATATTGAATTTTGAACCAAAATTTCAATGAAACAACTAAAATTTTAATATAAACAAAACATTGGCCCAGATGACTTGTGTTTTCCCCAGAACAGTACTACTAGATACATGTGTGATTTACTAGATTTTTTGATTTACTAGATTTTTCTAGCATTTTCTAAAAATGTGGAATTTTGATTAAAAAAATTGAATGTGCCGATTAAAACAGCGACCTGAAGTCCTCGGTTTGACCCGTTGGCTGATGTGGCCGATTTTCTTTGCCATACATGCACTTACAAGCTAGATCCGTCCGTAAGAAAATCAAACCAACGTACCTAAAATGCTGAACTAAACCTAATTGTAATGAATTATACCAATACACGGTGTTTTGTGCAACAAACCTATAGAGTAGATGTTCTGTATAAAATCAGCACCAATAATTGGTGGTTTGTGCAATTTCCTCCACAAACCGGAAAATACTTTGATGAACTCGGCGCCGGTGACCCTAAGAAAAAGAAGAAGTCGTAGCTGGTGCTCCCATTTCATTCATATTCATAGTGAATATCTGGAGTGTATTTTTTTGAGTCGATTCCTGTCTCGCTCTGGTTCACACGATACAATGTTATTGCCTCTGCCGCCCAAACACCATTGCACCAACTACCAATAGCCAACAACATTTTCGTCTCTATCCTTTTCTGTCAAGGTCAGTCTTCAACATGACACTGCCCTTCTCTTCTTCACGTTCTTTTTCTGCATTATCGTTACCAATTTGTGCACTTCTGCCTTCATTCACAACGTAGCAAGTATTGGTATATTTGGAAATGTCAAGGTGACATTTTTGCCTGATCGTTTATTTCAGTATATAGATTCGGAAAAGGTAAGAGTATTTTCCCAACAATTATGAACTGTTTCCTAACAAGGGACTATTTTTTTTCTAAAATATTAACATTTTTATATATTTGGCACAATTGTTTGCAATATATGTACATTTTTTTTACGATGGGAACAACATATTTCCGGATAACTAGATACTAATATTAGGAAAAAATTGGTTTTCACAGAATATTTTCCTAAACAATAAAAAACATACCGTCGGGCCGGGCTGGGCCTAACAAAGCCCAAAGCAGAAAACCTAGGTCCTGGCACGGCCCGACCCGAGCATCGGGCCTAGAATTCAGGCACAAGCCCAATCCGTCAGTGAAAAAAGCCCATTGGGCCTCGGGCTAGACCTCTTCCCTAAATCGCAAATATGGCAGGCCCAGGCTTGGCCTGGCCCGGCCTTCGGGCTCAGAACCTAGCCCCAGGTACGGTCCATAGGGAAGACCGGACCGGGTCGGGCCGGGTATCCCTTGGCCAGGTATGGCGGTGCATATGTTTCTTCTGCGCTACACCTGAAATTCAGGCAGCTGCATATTTAAGAGGAGTTCTTATATTGCACACGCTACGCCCTGGATAGTGTGGCGTGTGGGGGCCACACATAGGTTTCTTAGCAAAACCGTAGGTTTCTTATGTGCTACGCCTACATCACGCCTGCAGAGAGATGTTGGGCCGAACCAAGTAGTGTTAGTTGTTTGCCGCTCGCTTGCTTGTTGTTCATTGGATACTATTTTTTTCGGCCGATGCTTTGCGAAACCAAAGGTAGAAAAACAATAGGGAATAATAAAAAAAATATTCATGAATATGAAACTGTTCATGAATTTAAAAAATATTTATCAATTCAAAATAAATTTTGTGAATTCAAAAACATTAAAACATGGTAGTGAATTTACAATGTTTTCAAATTCCAGAAATTTTTCATGAATTCAAAAAATGTTTGTGAGAATAAATAAAGTTTCATTTTCAAAAAAAATATCACAAATTTATAAAATATTGGTGATTTAGAAATATTCATGAATTCAGAAATTGTTCATGAAACTTTAAAAATTCTGATTTTAAAATGTTCATGAACTAAAAGCCTTTAATGTTCATGAATTCCAAATTTTCACAAATTCAAAAAATATTCATGAATTTTAAAGATCCGTGAATTCAAAAAATTGTTTGTGAAATAAAAAATGTTGCAAATTTAAAAAAAATCATAAATTCGGATTTTGTTTTTCATTGAAATAATGTACGCGCATTCAAGAAATGTTCGCATATCCAAAAATATTTTAGTAAAATAAAAATAATAGAAAAAACCTATAAAACCAGCAAAGAAATACGCAAAAGGAAGAGAAAACGGATGAGGAAAAACAAACGAACAACCAAATGTGCCGGTCCATTTATTGCGTGTGCAGGTACGTGTTACGTGGCTAACCACTGAACCAAAAATGCTACATGTACGGGGCATTACAGGTTGTTATGGACTCCTTACAAACTTAATAAACACACCACCCTGAATTTCATGGGATGGGCATGTGTCCTCCCCTAACATCCAATCAAATACTACCACATAAAATCAATCATGTAAACTCCTATAAAAACATGTACGTGTAGCATTGTTGCCAACGAACTGTGAGAGAAATAGGATCAACCATTTAAGAGGCTTAATATTGATGGGAATAAGTAGTGATTCACGAATCAATAGACCATGACAACTACTTTGGATTTGTAGGGCATATACCACCCGATTTCAAACGCCTGCCTCCGGCTCAAACCCTGGCTGGCTAGCCCACCACCTCACGATGCTAGCGAGTAAGACTCATGCCATTTCTCAAAAAGGACATTTTTAATTCAATCGATACATCAAGATGGTACAACCGAACCGAGCGAATGTCCAAACTCTGCATAATGCAATCCATACTTCAACACATCAAAAATATACATTATTTTACAACAAAATAAAGAAAAGTTCAACCTAAGATGGGGGCATATCTTATTCAAAGACTACAACATCATGGATCCATGGTTGGAGAAAACCTGCCTCACTGTATACTCCAGCCAGGTAAATGTCATCATAAAAAGGTCTCCGTCCTCTAGCCTCTGCAAGATTGACCAAGTACAGAGTCACCACATATATGCATGAATAACTTACACGGTAGATGAAACACTCATTTTTTAAACCACATATTCCTGGTAAGCCAGAGAGACCAACATAAGGTTGTCACCCCTAGAAGAATATGTGCTATAAAATTGTCGGTTTATACCCACAAATTGTTTAGGCGTTAATGCACGACTATCATGTTTTTTTATTTTCATAAACCCCATCATTATTCTCTTTTTATCTTAAGTGATAAGTTCTAGACTTACACTTAAGTGTTGTGCAAGGAAGGTGTGTGGATAAAGCAAAAGGTCCATGTAGTTGTTTTTTCTTGGCTGACCTTTGGTTGGTTCATGTTAAAAATTTGTTAGACATTGTGAAATACAAGGGTTAAAGCTAAGTTCCCAATATAATTTTGACATTCTTTCTTAACCTTTGGCAAGAGGAACGTTAACTTAATGCATTGATTTATAGCAATGTTGGGGATATCGCTTATCGGGAACTTATCTTATCGGTCAGACAACGGTAAGCGATAAATCGGTCGATTTATCAGAATATCGAAAGATATCTTGAACAGTGATTTATAGTGATATGGAGGAAATTTATTTCTATGTTTGATTATTGTTTGCTAAATTATCAACTATAGAAAATTGCTATGCATCACTTTCTTAAGTTGAACTTTCATGAGACAACATAAGATAATCAGGTCCGTGTTGAGATAACATTCACAATGAAAATTATTTCCTTTGTCATCCATGTCCTCAAGGACGAGGATATTCGTATGTCTCAAATGTATCAATAGTTTTTGTCATGTTCATGCTACTTTATATCATTTGAACATATTTTTGGCACCTTTTTTGTATAAATTTATTTGACTAACCTATTAATCCAGTGACCAGTGTCATCAGTGTCGTAGCCAGGGGTCTGGGCCACCCTCAGGCAACCTTCTTTGCTACAGTATTTATGGTTGCTACAGTGGCAAAATCACCTATGGCCCCATGCCTTGGTCCCTGTTGCCTGGGGCCTGGCTACGCCCCTGAGTGTCATATATATACACATCGTAAATACAATAGTCCCTTCATCATTTTGCCATTAATCATCATCAACTGGGACGCTACATGCACCTACACCAGACATTCTGTCTACCAGAAAAATATATTTCCAGACATACGCCACGCAACTGTGTGTGCTTATATGGATGTCCTTCTCCTTCTCTTGCCACATAGTTAGTCTTGTTTTTCTCGGAAATTGCTTTTAGCTCCCAGGCTCCATGGAGCCCAGATTTTGGAGAATTCAAAAACCTAAGTTTTAAGTTTCAATATATTCTGGAAAAAAGAATGCACACATACACATGGATGTATACTCCTGATGAAATACATTTTTATCCGAGCTAAAATAAATCATGTATTTCTAGCCCATGTACCATCCACTATAAAATAAATGGTTTTTTTTTCTGTGTGTAGCTCACATCAAAACGTATTTTATTATGAAATTTAACACACATATAGTATAAATGTCTATATACATGTTTTTTTTTTGAAATAAATAAGTTATTTTTAATTTTAAGAATATCAGACTCCACATAGCCCAGGAGCCAAAAAATCCTCAGTCTGTTTTTCACTGGTACTATAATGTACTCCTACTCAGTATAGCAGGGGCGTGCCCCTCGTGTTCTCTTAAAAGAAAAATGGTGATGGAGATCTCTTGCCGGCGCGCGCGATCTCGGTACAACATCAGCCACTCAGCCGGCGGATGAGATATAAAAACAATCACTCGTCTCCGTGGCAACCGCCTGCGTCGCCACGTCCGCGGCAGGTGTTTGCTTGGCAGCCGAACACGTCTGCAAGGGCGTTATCGTCCAAAGTTAGCCACCAGCGCATCCCTTGGTATTAGTAGAGTATAGTACTGCTCGTGTCCCTCGTGGTCGTGGTTGCCCGGCATCAATGGCCTCCACATGGTTCACTTCATGGCACAGGCACCGGATCAAATCAAAATCAAATGCAATAATTACAGATATCTCGCTCGTGTGTATATAAAGGCCGGCGCTGGCCTTCCAGTTCTCCCATCCATTGCCATCCATCTCTACTCTCTAGTGTGAGCAGCAATGGGGTTCATCATTCACAAGGATGGAGTTTGCTTCTTCCTCCTGCTCGCCGGGGTGCTGCTGGCTGCGGCGGCGTCATGCGCGGAGCAGGACGATGGGGCGGTAGCCACTGCCGTGCCGAAGGTGGAGGAGGAGGTCGGCCGGCGCGTCGATGATCAGGGCAACGACTCGTGCGACCTCAAGTGCCAGCACCATCAAGTTCCGGCGAGGAAAAAGCAGTGCGTGGACGAGTGCCACAGCCGGGAGCATCACCACCCCAGCAGAGCGTCTTGCGAGACCAAGTGTGGCCACTGGCAAGACCCGACGAGGAAGGAGCAGTGCGTGCAACAGTGCATGCGCCGCGGCCTCAGCCTCGCTGTGGGCGGCGGCAACGACGTCGACGAGCACCCCCACGCCCAAGAGGAGGAGGTCGCCGGGCGTCCGTGCGACAGGGAGTGCCAACTGTCTTGCCAGGGGAAGTGTCAGGGCTGGAAAGATCGGAGCAAGCACCAGGAGTGCGTGCGACAGTGCATCCGCGGCAGCAACGGCGTCGACGACGAGCACCTCCGCGGCTGGGAAGCGGTGGCCGGCGCCATCATCGAGGTGGTGTGAGTGTCATGTCACGCACCTAACAATAATAATAATGTAAGGGCGCTTTCTGCGTATGTACACGCTTCCATACGCCCGCGTATATATACGTCTTGCTAGGCAAAAGGCGTGAGAATAAAAGACCAATAGCATGCGGTGGCTGCATGCTTGGCGTTGGCGATGCCTTTCCTCCTATGCTCCTAGGAGTAGAAGAGAGCTGCATGGAACTCGTGTTCCTTTTCCTTGTTAGCAGTGCATGAGAAGAATAAAAGACCTGCTACGAAGGTGCGCGTTTTAGCGTTTTTCTTTTCATCATTCTCACGGTCTCACCAAAAGAAAAACCGATCGACGAAGAACCATCTTATCTTATCCATCCGCTGCGGCTGCACCTCCTTTTCCTCTTGCGAACAAATCTTCTCTCTCTCTCTCTTCGTCGTCTTCGCACCTCCTTTTTCTCTTGGTTTCTTATATTCTTCGTCCACAAAAAGCCACCGTACCGGAGCCGGAGGGAGCCTTGATTCTATTTCCTCCCCGATTCCGGCCGTCTGCTCTCTCGTCGACTGCGCGCGCGCGCACGCAGATTGTTCGCCGGAATGCCCGCGCGCGTTGCTGCGTACACGCGCCCATGCATGCTCCGGCGCAAAGAAGAAAGCACCACCGTCAAGGTAGCAGCCTCCCTCTTTGGGCCGCGGCCGCTCCAGGGCCTAGCTAGGCCATACATCCCCTTTCCTCCTCGATCGGAACGTACGTGGAGGCCCTGTCCTAGCTAGGCCAAGGAGCGGCCGTACGGTACGTCGTCCATGCATGCCGCGGGTGAGGCGAGCACGGTGCCGCGCCAAAATGCGCCTAGCTAGCTAGCTGCAGGATTAACTGGCAAGTTACGCGCGTGCACAGCCAGAGCGACAAGGTCTGGATCATGCTGCGGTCACCACCAACAACAAGGTCGGTCTATCGCTCCTGTTGATTGACCGACGGCGAGGACGAAACGTCTTTCATCTTCTCCAAGTTTCCACGTCTTGTCTTCCCGGCCCCCACGCATGGACGAGCTCCCCGTTCCCCGGACGGGACGGGCCGGGCGTGCTCTATCGTCTTTCGTCTGCTGCTGCGTGCTCCGGTTCGATCGGGACAGCGGTGCACAAACGTCACCTCTTTGTCTGTGAGCTAGCTGCCCCCGCATCGCTCCAGCTGGATGACATGCATTCGCATTCCATCCACAACGTCCGTCCGTCCTCGTGGAGTGGAGTGGACACCCTGCCGTGGGCGAGCTCCAGGAAGGACCGTCGTCCCTGCCGGCGAGCGCGGCGCCGTCAAAGACGCCTAGCTAGGTGTGCCGAGGACCCGTACGTGCAGCGGGGACAAGGCCCGGCCGGGTACGCTGGAGTCTCTGCAGCCCTGGGGCGATGAGGATGCACAGGTGGGCGAGGACGGACCGACGTGCATGCATGCATGCATGGGAGCTGCCGGATCGAGATGTACTACGTACGCGTCTCCGATCCTGCCTGCGTGCACGCATGCTTGCTTGCAAGTACACAACTCAAATCAAAACCCAATGACACGATCATGTCATACTCCATCCATCTCAAGGGATCCAATCCTTTTTAATTAGCTAACTACTCTACGATAGAAAGCCGTGTTTGTTGGTGAGTGAATATGTACAAGCATGCATGCACTACGGCGTTTCGTTCCTCTTCTTCTTCATCATCTTCTTCTTCTTCTTCTTCTTCTACTTTTCCTGAAAAGGTTAGAAGGCACATGTCATGTTTCAATGTTCACAATAGCAAATACAAACATATAGCTACTCATGTATAAGTTGACTGAATTTGCAATTTGGGTAAATCGATTTTGTGAGGGAAGAATCAAATGGTTGGAGGAAAAAAAAACATGGATGGCCGTTGAATCTTAATCCAACGCCCAACGGACCGGAAAATCGACTTGCCCACCCCTCCTATATATCCGAGGAAGTTTTGATAAACTTTTGGGCATTTTTAGTTGCAAAAACAAAAACAAAAATCAACACGTGATATCGTTATTGTTCCCGAAAGTATATCAAAACAAATACTTAAATACCTTCAACATATTTATTCAAGTGCAAGGTGAGTATTTTTAGTTACCAAACATTGGTGATATCTTTAGTTGCGGAAATCAACTGTTATACCTTAAGTTCCGAATACCCGATGAACTTCTATAATACACTCGATGTTCCTAAATGCAAGACGTTTTGGCTGCCGAACATCTTACGTTTAGAAACAAACGATGGTGGTTTTCTCAATATAAATTGCCGCAGTTTTTCCATCATGTGAATTCTCAAACACCAACTTCAAGACATCATCATCCTTATCAGCTTTTCCCTAACACAAAATTGATTTCAGGAATTTCAGTTCCATTATCACCTCTCTCTACTGCTAGATAGATCAGACATATACTTGCCGATCTGAAGAATTGAAGAAAGATGGGCACGACCAAACGCTGTAAATGGCGACGTAGGCATTCCTGGAGAAACTTGACGCATAACAGCTAGGGGTGATTGAGCTTGTTGCGTTGGAGGCACACAAATATTCTAAAATTCGTTGCAAAATTTGAATAGTACCTCCGATTGAGATCTTCGAAAAGGCTTCTTTTGCTCCTATTGGTGATCCGGGAACTTTCATGTTGGTGACTTTTTTTTTTATGTGGTCCTAACAGCAAGTCATTTAAAATACTTTAATATGTCAAGCCACCACCCATGGCAACCTCTTTCCTTTGGAAATAATAAAATCCGAAAGCTTTAGGTTGTTAAGTTAGGTGACCTGAGTGTGTAGTTGCTCCCGGAATTCAAATATATAAGACAAAAATTGAACAAAATGAAATTTCATCAAATATGGTAAAGGAAAAATGTATGGTATTTCAAGGAAAAAGTATTCATGCTAGGAAATTAGTATTTCATGCGAAATGTATGGTCTTAAGTTATAAACCAACCTTGTTAAAGATTACGCACGGTATTTCAATAAAAAAGGTATTCATGCTCCCGGTCAGAGATGTGATACTTTGAAAAACCGTTGATCTCACAACGCAAGATCATATTTGTGATAATTGTTGATCTCCTATGTCAGCGCCACAACATACCAAGCCATCGTTATCGAGCTCCTCCAAAGCGACTAGCTACCTATTCATACTCCCGGTACCAACACCCTTCTAGCTCATGGTGTACTTTTCCCCTTCACCCATGTTCTTGGTCCCATCCGACCAATCCGAGGAGGAGACAATGGTGGTTGAGGCCATTACTCCCTCGAAGGTCCGAAACGTTGCTCTTCTCCCAATCTCATCGCCGAAGGGCTTCCCCATCTCGAACACATAGATACGGACGGGATAGCACATGAAATAACGATATTCGTGAACCATGAGTAATCATAGTATTGTAGGAAAGCTATTGGAGCAACTGGAAAACAATATTCTTTATATTTTTTTCCTAGGCATAAAGTAACAAATAATAAAGCATCACACTTAAAGAACAAAAGGAAATCTTACATGTAGTAAAACATAACCAACTAAAGGAAATGTTATAAATAATAAAGTGTGCATTTAAATATTGTTGGTATCCTTGTCACCGAGTTTCGGGTTGACATGAACCAGTCCCTTTGTTGCCTTCATTTTTATGATTTTTTCTTCACCATGTGTGGATGTCTGGTCTATCAATTGTAACTCTTCACTATATATATGCATTACAATAAATAACAGATCAGTGATGTTGGACCGATGGCGTCGACGCCAACTAAGGCAACATAAATGGAATCCTTATGTGTATCAAGTAGAAGAAACAACCTAGGGGTTGGGCATAATTCCAACTTGGGATTGCAACTAATGACGTCGGCGAATAAAGCTTGTGCAATTTAGCCATCGACTTGTAGCACGGAATCTTTTGCTTCCACTGTTTTATTGTGTCGACACACCTGACTAGCACCACCCATATGCGATAGTAATATATGGATTATTTCATTTTTCACGTAAAAAAGGTCGGCAATACCAGTCATTTGTGTGTGGTGTGCGTGAGGCCATGCAAAATTGTTCCCCATAAATAACGGTTGGTAGGACATCATGCATGCCAATGACAATGCTTCTAAAACCTCATAAAGTCGTGTAGAATATGTTGGACCATTTACAAACATCACTTGATATTCTAATCAAATTCTAATAAAAGTCTATGTACTACTTGGAAAATGAAGATACAATTTGTCTAGAAGTCACACACAAATCACCTTTACCAATCATCACGCACTCGACCTAAACTGGGCACACACATAACATGGGTCGCCATTCGCCCCTACAAGTCCAAAACTCACCCTGCCAACAAAATAGGGTCCTACTATCCCCCTCTAGGCTCCAAGTTTCGTCTCGCTGTCTCGCTGCCGCGCTCCACCGTTGAGTCAAGAGGTGACAAATCAGGTTAAAAACAGTATATACACACAAATAATAAATCAGTCATGTTTTTCATAATTACTCGTACACTATTTCTTGTCATTTCATGTGAAGAGTGCAATTCATTGATACAATTTATAATATCATTTGAGAGAATCATAGAATAATTATAATGACGACGAGGAGAATCATAGAATAATTTTGATGACATCGGCAACAATTGTATAATAATATGATTTTATTGGGATAATTTATAGGAAAATAAGTAATTGGAAATTAATTATTTAATGGAGATCAATACATAACAAGCACGAGGTAGTCGTCAGTTGTTCTAGTCTAGAATCGCCATGATAATCATATAGGAGCCATGAATGAAGTGGTTGGTCAGTTAAGAAGTGGATAGCCGCCGACGCCATGATCACCACGCGTACTCATACATGTATGCTCCCTTTATTAGATCGCGAGAGGAGTGTGACATACGTTGTCGATGGAACTAATCTAGACATGTGCATGGACCCCCCTGGGTTAGTTTACCGAAGAAGCGGTAATCCAATGTCACACATACAACATCGACCTACTCACGGGGCCAGCAGGTGCTTCACAAGAGCCACGGCGGGATGTGCATCGGAGGTAGAGTAGGTCAGGTCATGGAGAGACCATGTGGCGGCTGAGAGCTTCTGGAGGGTGGTGACGGGAGGTCCACCAGAGTCAAAGGCTACCGGGCCACAGAGAGTTCAGTGGGCGGCACAAAGCTTCAAGAGCACGATATAGTAGAGGGATTAGCGGGATGACCCTTGTGGGCAAGCTCGTCGGTGTTGGGGCATTGCTGAGTCAGGGCTGGTGAGATGAGATGCACGGGCAGCAAATTTTGGTGAAGGGAAGAAAAAGTGGTAACCCATTGATGAGTGCATGCGACTTTCATCTCGCACGACTCCTAAGTGATAAAAAAGAAGTCATATTCTCTCTTTTTTTATTACCTTTCTCGCGTATGTATAAGGCCGAATCCATTCTTTTTCAAAAAAGCACTACTAATCCTTAACTTTTCGAGGAATCCTTCATCGGTGGTTGTGAATGGCTGACTTTTTCAATCATTTTGACCTTGGTTCTGTAGGAGCAAGTCAGAAAGGCTGAGAAATAGAAGCATCTGATTTGATTCGTTCCCAATAGCCATGAGATAATTATCTTAGGGCGATCCTTTTGTCAACGGATGCTCCTATTACACTTGTAATCTCTGAAGGATGAGAACCTACTATGTAGCATCTACATCGATAATTCAAGCATTGTATACGTCATTAGTCCGATTCTTTGCAGGAACTACCCTTCATAACAAACTTGCAAAATGGATCTGTTCATCATAAAGAGATCCGTTGTTCCTTACCCTGCTTCACCTTAATTATTATTTAAACAACAGGATCACAGTAAACTTTTGGTAAATGTTATATCTGGGTCGGAGTGGAGATAGCATTTCTCTTCTGCATGTCTATGGATTTTTGTAAAACCCAAACACCTCAGAGATAGATATAGAGGTGGGAATTTGTCAAGCGAACCACACTCCTTCATAGACGTCAGGAGTCCATTGACAAAAAGGGATTAAGGAAAGCTTGAACCCAAGTCCTACAATGATGGATATAAGCACAATTGAAATTCCGGGGAGTTATACATTTTTTGTATTGATAAGACCGCTCACAATTTCATAGTAGCCTCATTAGACCATAGATCTTTTTTGGTATATCCAGACAATAGGTAGGAACATAAACTGAAACTATTTTGGAGCTATAAAGATAGTTATTAAATCATTAGCACCACATAAAAAAACATTCTCCCTGGAGTGGTTGTTAATACGAATAACAGAAACTCTGTTATAGCCATTTCTGTATATTCAATGTACTATGATAGAGGAATGCATAAAGTTGAACATAATAAAATTGAAAGATTTCATTGAAATAGTTTGTTTGGAAATTTCCTGTTATAGGTTCTTCTCTCCATCGGAACAACATGGTCAGTATGCTTATTACTAAACTTGTTGAAGAGATGACATGGAACTTTTTTTTATCAGAGGTTGAATCAATCATCTCTGGGAAGAATTAGGCAAAAAGTTGGGACACATTCTGGGAAAATGAAAATAGTGGAAATCGCTACCTTACTTGGTTGTATGAATTTTCGTGGTAATGCGGCCCAGTCGGCCCATTGTCTACCCATCTGTTTGATCCATTTAATAAGATCAGGTAGATCCCATCGTTGTTTCATTCCAATTCTCCGCCGCCGCCGCCGCCGCCGCCGTCGCAGTAGCCGCGCTCGTTTCCCCTGCTGCAGCTGCAGGTATTGCTGCTCCCAAAATTCAATCTTTCCTGTTCGATTTTTCTCCTTCTTCTCTCTAGAGATCTTGTTACAACCTCGTATCAGAAAGAAAGAATCTTTGCTGTGAGAGGGCAGGTAAATGAGGGCGGCGCGGCAGTTGGTGAAGGTGAACGTGGTGATGCGCACAGGCACCACCTACTCGGTGAGCCGCATCAAGCCCGAGGAGAAGCTCTTCTACGCATCCGTAGAGGAAGCGCCGCCCATGAAGAAGATTCCGGCCATGTCGAGGATGCCCAAGCCCAATCTCAGGCTCGAGGCGTACCGCCTGGACGACATGCGGCTCGATTTCCTGCCCTTGTACGGTCGCGGCGGCGACAGCAGCAGCAGCAGCAGCAGCGAGATCCTCTCCGTGGACTCGGCAGGCCACACCATCCTCTGCGACGCGAGCTCTGGCTGCGTCCAGCCTGCCCCCAGCCTCGGCGAGCCCAAGGGGGACAGCCCCATCTCGTTCACCATCGCTCGCGTCGGCGCCCCCGCCCCCGCCCCCGCCCCCGCCGCCGTGGCTCTGTACGTCATGGACAGGTTCCCCACCGGCCGCAGCTCGTGCAGCTTCGAGTCCCTCGCCTACGGCGAGAACAACTGCTGGGAGTGGAGCCGGCTCCCGCCGCCGCCCTATGTCAACGACCCGGCCTACGACTGCACCGCTATCCACTCCTACACGCTGCTCAATGCAGGCTCCACCATCTGCATATCCTCCTCCATCGGGACCTACTGCTTCGACACGGCTAGCCGCCAGTGGAGTAAGGCTGGCCGCTGGCCGCTGCCCTTCTACGGCCGGGCCGAGCATGTCCCTGAGCTTGGCAACCTCTGGTTCGGCATGGCTGACAGCAGCCCCAACAACCTGTGCGCGTCGGACCTCTCCAGCCTCGGCGCCGGGGCTCCCAGGATGCTACGTGAGTGGCAAGTCCTCGACCCGCCTCAGGGCTGGGTGCAAATAAGGGGCTGCCTGCTCTACCTGGGAGCCGGCAGGTTTTGCATCAACAAAGTTTTTGACATTGGGGACGAGGGCAGGACCAAGAGTGACAATCAGGCTGCTGTCATGACCGGTGTGGAGGTGGTGCATGATGAAACAGACCAACTACAGATGATCAAACACAAGTCCTGTGTCAGCTATGCAGGCATCCAGTGTATCCTTTAGATCAATATTAGTGGCTCCTGCCATATGAGCTGTTTTCTTCTTTGTCTAACCATGTTCTTAGACTGCAGCACTTCACAGCAGCATGTCATGTATACTAATTGTGCTCAGTTCCTTCTTATATGTATTATACAGTTTGCTGTTCCAACTTCATATGACTGTAATCTTTAACTTTTACATGCCAACCCCTAAATTCATGCCTGCGGCCTGCCCATGCGACCTAGAGAGACTAGTGGAGCCTGAAGGCCCATTGTCAGCAATGTTGGCAGGATATTCGCAGCTTCTACAGGCATGCTGCTTTCTTCTCGTCAGAAAGCCGGGCATGCCATCCTTGACCACTCTTTCCTTTACGATTTTGTGGCAACGGTGCATCAACAGGAGTGGGGTTTGCAGCTCCACTTGTGTTATCACCTGTGCACAATAGCCAACCATGTTAGACATGTGAGCATTCGAGGGACGCTACGGAGTATAGGAGTAAAATGAAAAACATGTGTGTCGAATTACCATTTGTTGATATGTTTTGTTACATAAAGGGGTAGGGTCAACAGACCCTAGCAAAGAAGATGATGGTGGTTCATTGACATTAACACCCCGAGCTGCTGCAGCTTTCTTTTGATGTCGGGATGCGCCAGCTTTCTTCTCATCTGACATTCGGGCATACCATCCTTCTTTACCGGTCGGTCCTTTCTTACTATCATGAGCAAATACTCGTGGAGCCTGAAGTCCCATCGCCAGCAATGTTTGTTAGGTCTTTATGGGAACATTCCTCCATCGTTAAAAGCTAGTTATTTTGCTTGCTGTAGTATATGCAAGGTAGATGGTCCAACACACACTAATAACATGATAGCATGGATTAGCTCAATATAGAGGATCGGAAAATAAATACAGCACAAGTGTCAATATGAAATTAGAGATAAATAAATACCTTTATGTTTGGAAATTATGTTGTGTGAATATCAGCGCTATTTTGAAGAGTCCCTCTAGCAGCTGGCAGCTTTATCAATGTTCAACTGTAAGTAACACAATGAACTTCCTGGAACAGGGCGTGTTAACAATGATAGTATGGCTGACTTGCTCTAAAGTTAAGGAGCTGAAGGCTAGGTTTATTTGTCCTCAAATCAACCATGTTTTGAGGGTAAGTATCTCTCGTATTTTCATCACTTTCTTTTCTTGTCCAAGTTTACCATGCATCTGCCAGCTTTAGGTTCTGATGTATGAATGCTTGGCAGCATGTTACATTTTTTTCCCTGATAAAGGCACCACCATATTACATACTTTTAATGTTGGTACAAATGCCTACAGTGTTCCGTAACAACTGTTTTATTCAATGGCATGAGAAGCAGCACAGCAAAGACGCTTGTTTAGGCATACTTGTACTGTTTGCATAAAAGCCTAGAGTTTTATCGTAACAAATATTCTTTTTTTCAATGGCATGAGAAGCAGCACAAGTTTTTTCAATGGATTTTTTTCAATGTAAAATCCACAGGTTCGAATAAGAGAGGTGGTGTTGTGGAAAAAAAAAACTACATATTTCCAAAATGTAGGGGTATCACCATACCATAATTAGCTGCTAAAACTAAGATAAATATTTTAAAACAAGTTAGATTTGTGA
Source organism: Aegilops sharonensis (assembly GCA_904067115.1). Lineage (NCBI taxonomy): Eukaryota > Viridiplantae > Streptophyta > Magnoliopsida > Poales > Poaceae > Aegilops > Aegilops sharonensis. Next base: position 20,301,112 of record LR880969.1, on the reverse strand, counting down.
CAGCAAACAAACGGTACCAGGCAGGGGGAAATTTACATTACAACCAAAATCAAATCGCATTCACACAAGTGCTGCTGTCCAAGAAACTAGCCAACACACACATAGCACTCGTCTAGATATTGTTTGCTCCCCTGCTACTCCCTCCGTTCGGAATTACTTGTCGTAGTCTTTAGACTAGAGCAAATGAACAATGCTAAGTAAGTACTCCCTCCCTCCGTTTGGAATTACTTGTCGTAGCCTCTAGACTAGAGCAAATGAACAATGCTAAGTAAGTACTCCCTCCCTCCGTTTGGAATTACTTGTCGTAGCCTCTAGACTAGAGCAAATGAGCAATGCTAAGTAAGTACTCCCTCCGTTCGGAATTACACGGCGAACGGAGGGAGTACTTACTTAGCATGAACATTGTTCATTTGCTCTAGTCTAGAGGATACACTGGATCTCATCCCTGGTAAACTTGTAGAGCTTGGACTTGTGCTTGACCATGACGAGTTTGGATGGCTCCCCTTGGCGCACCACCTCCAAGCCAGAGATGACACCCATCCCCTTGCGGTCATCATCGCCGTGGCAGAATTCAAAGATTTTGGCGACGCAGAACCTGCCGCCGCCCAGGTACACCATGCTGCAGTCCATCATCTCCCAGTCGTCCGGCAGGCTAAGGTGGTCTCCCCAGCTGTAGGCCAGCCGCGGAGCCTCGGCCTCGGGGCATAGGCCGCAGAGGGGGTAGAGGTCCATGGCGCAAAGGTCGTAGGGCCAGGCGCGGGCGATGCCAAACCAGAGGTTGTCGAGCTCAGCAACACGGTGGGCACGGCCTGCGAACGGCAGCCTCCAGCCTCCAGCCTCGAACCAGGTGTTGGTGAAGGTGTGGAAGCAGTGGGTGCCGTCGGCGGAGGAGACGACGAGGATGGGGTCGCCGCCGCCGCCGTCCTTGTCGACGAGCGCGTGGCAGCCGTTGGCGGAGGCGGGCGGAGGCGGGAGGCGGTGCCACCGCCAGCCTTTCCTGCCGTTGGAGGGGTCGCTGTACATGAGGGCCTCGAAGCTGTAGTAGTCGTAGCGCCGAGGGCACCTGGGCATGACGTACAGGACGTCGGCCCGCCGCGGGTCCAGAGGCTCCCTGTCGAGGATGGAGAAGGAGATGGGGTTGGGCCCCTTGGGACCCCTGAGGGAGGGCAGCGGATGGAGGAGGCCGGCGTCGGCGTCGGCGTCGTATAGGACGGTGCGGCCCTGGGCGTCGACGCAGAGGATCTTGCGCTCGTAGAAAGGGAGGAAATCCAGCCTCTCCACCAGAACCGCCGAGCGTACGAGGCTCAGGCTGGGCGCGGCGGGCATCCTGGAGATGGTCTCCATCTCCCCCGTCCCCGTGCTGGATGCTTCCCGCGCCTCCTTGGTTGATGGGAAGAAGAGCTGCTCCTCGGGCTTGATGCGGCTCACCCAATAGTGGCTGCTGCCCATGCCCATGCCGTACCTCCGCATCACCACCTTCACCAACTGCCGTGCCTTCATCTTCTTCTTCTTTCCTCCGCCTCCGCCTCCGCCTCCGCCTCCGGACCAACTAGACAAAAAAGGACGCAAAATCAATCTACTTCTCCAAGAACAAACAACAAATCCATCAAACTGCAAGAATCGACCGGGAAAGATTAAGCAATACCTGCAACGGGACTCGACGAATCGAAGCAGGCGCGGCGGCGAGATTGGGGGATGGAACGAGGAAAGCCACGCCTTTCTTCTCGTCTGTAACTCTGTACTAGGTCATGATTGGCGCGCGTTGCTGCGCCCGTCTATTTATGCAATAAAATGATAGGAATTTCTATAAATGCAAGGAGACAAAAGATAAACATAATTGAATCACAATATATTGAAAAGGATACAATAGTCTTTTTGCATGGTAATATAATTGAATCACAATATATTGAAAAGGATACAATAGTCTTTTTGCATGGTAATACGTGTCTCATTCATATCATAAAGAACAAAGTACAAGTCAAGTAAAGACAGACATGACAAAACTGAAAAGATAGCAAAATATATCTGAGCTTGACACCAACACACGTCACTTGCCTCCGGCACCACCACAACAGCCACCGAAGAAAAGAATGACGAATCACCTCCTCACCTGAGCTCGACGCGGCTCCATCGCTGATATACAGCTCTGCGGACCTCCAAGGTGGCTCACCAAAAGTGAAGTCCTTACCGTTGAACGAATCAGACCGGGGCAACACCCCAGACACGCCATCGAACTCCAGATCTAGCACCCCACTACGACTAAAACACCGAAGGAGGAAACCATATCTGCCATCCATGAACCACGAGCCCAGCACATGCTCCGTCTTCCAGATGTAGTCGATGCAGATCACAATCTGCATCCGCTCCTGGACTACCTCCCAAGCTCCGCGCCGACGCTAGAGCAAACGCCGTCGGCGAAGCCCGGGGACACAGGTCCACCACGAGGATGCCATCGCCGCCACGCCATCCTTGCTTGAACAGACTGATTTCCAAATCCATCCCCAACCATAGGACCGATGGCCTCGTCAGGGAAGAATCCAAAGAATCTTTATTCAGCATTGTCATTGTCGCCGCCGAAGCAAAGACGGTGAACAACCTAAAACCTAGACTACGAGAGAGTAAAAACGATCCACACGTGTGGATCCGGCGACCCCCCTCACCACCGACGACCGAGGTCGCCGGTGGAGGAGAGCCGCCGGAGAGCGGCGTTGGAAGATCGGCCTCCCCTGGCGACGGCTAGGGTTCCAGCCGCCAGGGACGAGAGGAAAACAGGAAAGTCTTACGCACGTCCCCTCCGTAAAAGGATACAATAGTCTGACAAAAGTTGTTTCATAGAAGTTGTGTATACCATCTACATACCCATTTGTAGCTTTGGCTACTTTCAAATGAAAAGGTCAAAAATAAATTGACGTAATAGCTCTCAGTTTAACTTACACAACAACATCGGACTACTATGAACAACTTGAAAACACATCTAAAGGTTAACAGGGTTGATCAAGAAGCAACAGCTAAGCCTTCAATCAATGGACTAATTGCAGTAACCTGAACAATAATAAGCAGGAAGTAAGAGTTATACTTCAGGAATCAGTTAAACATCCACGTACGGATTAAGTCTGCCAAAGCCGCTCGATGGATGCTACACTTTTTGTGAGTAGCGCAGTACACACTACATGCCATGTCAAATAATTGCCGAATCTAAGTTCTAAATGTGAATTTCTTTATAAGAAGAAAATCATGAATGTGTGCACCGCTAATAAATGATATCATAATAGTTTCCATATAGAAAGAAAAGCATACATCGTTATTCTTATATTTCAGGAAATCAAATGCATATATAAATGATTCATCTTTGGTTTCTGATGTCTAGATTGATTTATATTTTTCTGGTGTGTCTTGAAACAGTCTATGGTTTAGATGTGTGCAGCGTATTAGCGAAAATCATTCGTACAATCCACAAGACAAATAACTTACTTAATAGAGAACAAAACTTGCAAGTAATTAAACTGCAAGAAGTTACAGAAATAAAATGGACAATATGTGAAAGAAGCCATGCAGTGTTTTGGAGGTAAATCTGGCCTGAAATGGGAATAGAGAAGCATTGCATGACCTCTCGGCAGATCAAAACCTATATTGTCTTCTTTACACTCCGACTTGGATTGGTATTTAGTTCAACAGAGAGTTACAAGCTACACTATTTTGCAGATGATTCATAAGCATTTGAAAATTCAAGGAATGATGTGAGCATATACATGTATTAGCTTTTGAAGGGCCTTCTTTTTTGGCAAGAAAGCTTCTAAAGAGCCTATGCTTTCTAATTCTCTAATAATAGGTAGACATTAAATTTATTTTTAAAAGGATAATTAAGAGAATATACTACTACTGCCCAGTGATAAATATGTGGTTTAGTACAACCTCGGCAATTGATCTTTTGTCGTAATTTGGATCAAGCAAACTCAAAAAGAAATGAGAGTCAGTATATCCTTGCTAAAGATTATTAGACCAATAGTAGAATTACTGAATCATCATATTAGAATCAAAATACCTGTGATGCTTGATCTGCAATACCCATCCGTCATACCCATCTGTCATTTGCAGTTTGTCGATAGGCAAGTTTTAACTACGCATGGTAGACCCATCATCGAAATATATAAACTTTAGAGCTTATAGTAACTGATCATCTCCCAAATAATACCTATAGATAGAACGCATGTTCTAATCTTCCTGACATATTTTTGATTAATTAAGAAACATCAACTTAGCTTCACCCTTTTGCATCCCAAGAAGATGAGTCCTCACGAAGCTTTGTACCTTGCTGTAAACCTCATTGACCTAACCTGTATAGAATCAAGAGAAAAGTTAAGGGAAGATGGATGGGGACTGAGATAGAGTTGAGAAGCGGAAAAAANTGGCAAGAAAGCTTCTAAAGAGCCTATGCTTTCTAATTCTCTAATAATAGGTAGACATTAAATTTATTTTTAAAAGGATAATTAAGAGAATATACTACTACTGCCCAGTGATAAATATGTGGTTTAGTACAACCTCGGCAATTGATCTTTTGTCGTAATTTGGATCAAGCAAACTCAAAAAGAAATGAGAGTCAGTATATCCTTGCTAAAGATTATTAGACCAATAGTAGAATTACTGAATCATCATATTAGAATCAAAATACCTGTGATGCTTGATCTGCAATACCCATCCGTCATACCCATCTGTCATTTGCAGTTTGTCGATAGGCAAGTTTTAACTACGCATGGTAGACCCATCATCGAAATATATAAACTTTAGAGCTTATAGTAACTGATCATCTCCCAAATAATACCTATAGATAGAACGCATGTTCTAATCTTCCTGACATATTTTTGATTAATTAAGAAACATCAACTTAGCTTCACCCTTTTGCATCCCAAGAAGATGAGTCCTCACGAAGCTTTGTACCTTGCTGTAAACCTCATTGACCTAACCTGTATAGAATCAAGAGAAAAGTTAAGGGAAGATGGATGGGGACTGAGATAGAGTTGAGAAGCGGAAAAAAGCATACCTAGAATAAACATATTAATATCGATGGTCATTAAAAGTCTCTTAATTCTGGTAATGAAGTAAATATTTTTCATTGAAGAAGAGCGCAAAGCACAGAGAAGCCAATGCATAGTCATCTGCGGTGAAAATTTTGCTCCCTGGTCACTCAAAAATCTGGAAACTGATACCTGCACGACATCCCTTGTGAATTTGTGAGATAAAGCCAGAGAAGATCGAGTGTGAAAGATGGAAGATCAGGCAGATAGCAGTACCAAAGTTCCCTGCACATTTTTTTCCTAGCAGAGATTATGGGGGAAATTTTAATTCAATATTAATCTCTTTGGCATCATTGAGCCATTCACCTCAAACCATCATGATACGAGGGCTTTGTCACAGTCGCCTCGCGCCTTCATGAAAGTAAACTGCTGCATACAACAAAAAACAGTACCGTTGCATGAATGATACAGAAACGCAAACTAAGCAATCGTACATCCTTAATGCATGGATAATGGTAGTCCATGTGAACTTACTAAATGAGCGGCAGCCATATAATCTCTTAGTAGCACATGCACCGATATGTAGAAGTAACAAAACAAAGAAGAACATCTAAAGAAAAAATGAGCANACCGTTGCATGAATGATACAGAAACGCAAACTAAGCAATCGTACATCCTTAATGCATGGATAATGGTAGTCCATGTGAACTTACTAAATGAGCGGCAGCCATATAATCTCTTAGTAGCACATGCACCGATATGTAGAAGTAACAAAACAAAGAAGAACATCTAAAGAAAAAATGAGCAGGCAACTATTTCTTCAGAGCAAGTGAACATGCTGTGAAACACCACGTCATGCTTATGAATTGAACATCAGGAAGGAAGAAAATACCACATGCCGCTGGCCGGTGTTGAGACCAACGCCACAGTGGACCACCACGACACACAGCATACTGGCCGGCGCGCTATTTTTGGAGTCTTTCTAATCCGCTGTCTATGTTGACTAACCGTTTATTTCCACCATGTTGAAATCAAATCGGGGGAGAGAAGGGAGGAGGGGATTCCCTGTGAGGACATACGAACGGAGCATTGGGCTACGAACCTACCATGCAGCAGACATCACGGAGATGGGATCTTGGAGGAAGAGGGCACACGCAGGGACGGACGACATCACGGAGGGAGAGGGGATACATCGGCTCGCCCCGCATCGACCAGTGAGGCATTCACACATGAGGGATTGGAGCGAGGCTGAATTGGTCGATGACGGATGAGGTGGTGGCCGCGGCGGTGGCGGCGTGCCTAGGCGGCCTGAGGGGAGGGAGAAGCCGACGAGGATGTGAGCCGGGTGTCGGCGGCGGCGCAAGCAGGGGTGAGACCAGAGACGGGTCGTCGCTACATCCATGGACCCGGATTAACCACAGGCCTTCAAAAAGGCTACCAGAATAGCAGCCCATCAGGACAATTGGCCCAGTTCGCGACCTAACCTCAAATCAGACGACCGTGTCCCAGAAACAAAATCTAACGGTTCACAAGTGAGAATGCGTGAGAGGGCTGGAAAGATGCTCGGTTATAATATATCTAAATATAGATCGATGATGATAATTAACCATGGGCGGACTGGGCCATATTACCAAGCATCAGCCCACGCAAAGCCTTGTCTTCCCTTCCCTGGACGGACTCCCTCTTTTGGGTTTCTTCTTCTTTTGCGAAACAAGTATACAAATCACCCCAAAATCCAATCCAATCTTTCTTTGGGATACATACATACCCCCTTCACTCAGTTGAGGAGTTTTCTTGGTATGGCTGCAGAAAAAGAAGATTTGTCAAGAATTATGGGAGAACTCAAAATCGGGACAAATCACACCCTCAAATTACTAAAACCGGGCAGTGGTTTCAATCAAATCTTGAGCGGTTTTTGTCTCCCCTNAGATTTGTCAAGAATTATGGGAGAACTCAAAATCGGGACAAATCACACCCTCAAATTACTAAAACCGGGCAGTGGTTTCAATCAAATCTTGAGCGGTTTTTGTCTCCCCTGATACCACCGATTAGATGCTGACAGGGAAAAAAAACTTTGAATGGGGCCCATTAGCCAGTTGCCCCCTTGCTTCTCCTCTGTCCTCTGTTCCCCTTTGTCTCTCACGCAAAGGAAAGTATCGTTTTCCCCCTCAAATCCTGTCTGATGGATCAATTTCCCCCCAAAGTCTGAAACCGGATCAATCAGCCCCTAAACTCTCCAAAACCGGATCAATTCTCCCCCATGGTGGTTTTGGACAAGATTTCGGCGGTTTTGACTATTCTCCTTGCTGACTGGACAGTGCTGACTTGGCAGTTTTCAGGTGTTTTCATCGATTGGGGAGCCGGTCGACAAATCAGCCCCCAATTCAGGTGATTTCGGTCCCTGTGCCTTGACGACGACGACGCCCGACCTCGACGACGACGGCCGACCTCGACGACGACGGCCGGCGCCTCGACGTCCGCCCACGCCGCCATGGCGTCAAGCATGCCGCCGGCCTCCAGTAGCTGTACTGCGCCGCCCGATGGTGAGTCAACCGCCCCCTTTCTTTCCCCGGCGAATTCATGTACTGCATGATCATTTCCCCTGCGAATTTAAGATCAGGAGGGGGTTTGTCGCACCCAATTTTGCTGCCATGGCAGGCAAATCATGGAGGTGCAGGGTAGATCATAGGAAGATCTTGACCTGAACTATGTAATGAGGTAAAGGTTGTTTTTTTGGGCAGGTTTTGTCGATGAGGCAACAGATGAAGATGACATATTGTATGTGTCACTACATTATTTTGGCAAATTTGAGACAGTGGATGGATTGCCTGTATACAAGGGAGGTCTGATGATTACTTTTCCGCTGGATAGGAAGAACCTACGGTTTGAGCTGTTGTTGTTGTATGCTCAGGACATGTATCATGTAGAAAGAGGGCATGCTAGGGNAGCTGTTGTTGTTGTATGCTCAGGACATGTATCATGTAGAAAGAGGGCATGCTAGGGGGAATTATAGTTACAAGATGCACTGGCTTATTCCAGGGAAAGAATTGACTGATGGTTTGCAATTTATTTTTGATGATTCAAGTGTGGAGAAGATGGTGAATGCAACACCTATTGGGTCATGTGCAGAGATATATGTGGAGGAAGTGGCATTGTGTGAACAAGCAGTAAAGCAGTTGGAAAACAGAGCAGATGATGTGCCAGTGGTTGTTTGTGAAACATATTCCAAGCATAAAGGTAGCAGATTTGCATTGTTAAATGTGGATGCTGTGGAGACAGACATGGTAGATGAGATGTTTTTATCAAATGCAGCAGCTTTAGCAAAGAAAGGAGCAGAGCCAGAAGTTGTTGTAGGTGTCAAAAGGTCAGCAGCTGAGGAAGAAAATTTGAGGATAATAAATGAGGCTAATGACTTTCTTAGTACATTTGAGAGTCCAGTGAAGATCAAGAAAATTAGAGCAAGTAGAGTTACAGCTAAAAAAAGAAAAGTACCTCTTACAGCTCCAGTTTCAGCAAGTACTCCTGCAGGTGCAGCTCAAGGTGCATGTGCTCCTGCACCATCTTCAGGTGCAGCCCAAGGTGCATCTTCTTCACGGCCAGGTGTATCTTCTTCAGCTCCAGTAGGAAAAAAACCAAAATCTGGAAAGACCAAAGCAGCAGCAGGTACAACACAGAGAGGAACAATGCCACAATTTGAGTATACATCTGTTGATCATGTTGAAATTGGAACAAGTGGTAATGAAGCCTTACATGAAAATGTAAAAGAAGGAGAAGAAGGTGATGATGAGAGTGACATTGACTACCAGCCTTTGTCAGAGCACAGTTCTGCTGAAGAATCAGAGGCAGAACAAGTAAGGAAATTAGCAAGGGAAATTAGGAGGCAGAAGAGAGCAAAGAAATTAGGGGATGTTGTTGGGCCTGTCATCAAAGATAATAATGTGATTGAAGGATTGTCTGGTGATGAGAAGCTGGATGGCATAGAAGATGATGTTGTGTCATCAGATGATGACTGCTCTTTTGATGAGGAAAGTGATGGTGAGGGGGCCACACAACTAGTGAGAAGGAAAAGTGAATGGAAGAAATATGACAGCAAATCAGAAATGCCTACATTTGAGATTGGAATGGTTTTCAGAGGAAGACATCAAATGAAGAAAGCCCTAATAAAATATGGCATTAAGAAGCATGTGCATATTGCTTTCACAAAGGATGAAAATCATAAAGTTGGTGCAAAGTGTACTTGGCCTGGCTGCAACTGGATGATATATGCTTCTAAAACTAGTAGAAATAAGTGGCTACAGGTGTCTACCTTTGTAGATGAGCACCATTGCATTCCAAGAAGAGATAACAAACTGGTCACATCATCTGTGATTGCTACAAAATATGGCAGGCTTATAAGAGCAAACCCAAGTTGGAAGTTAGAAGATTTGAGAAAAACTGTACTTGAGGACTTGTTTGCTGATGTCACAGTTGCACAGTGCAAAAAGGCAAAGAGAATGGTCATGCAGAAACTGTTGCATTCCACTGAAGGAGAGTACTCCAAATTGTTTAATTATCAGTTAGAGCTCCTGAGAACTAATCCTGGAAGCACAGTAGCAGTGAAATTGGACCAAAATCAAAAGGATGGGTCATATGTATTCCAAAGATTTTACATGTGTTTTGATGCCTTGAAGAAAGGTTTCTTAGCAGGTTGTAGAAAAGTTATAGGCCTTGATGGGTGTTTTTTCAAAGGTGCTTGCTATGGACAGATGTTGTGTGCTATAGGAAGAGATGCAAATAACCAGATGTATCCTATTGCTTGGGCTGTTGTGGAGAAAGAAAATTATGAGTCATGGTTCTGGTTTCTTGCCAAAATAAACCAGGACTTGAAAATAAGCAATCAAGGAGATGGATATGTATTTATGTCAGATCAGCAAAAGGGACTTATAGGGGCAATGGAGGACATTTTTCCTAAAGCTGAGCATAGAATGTGTGCAAGACACATATATGCTAATTGGAAGAAAAAACACCCAGACCATGATCTTCAGAAAAGGTTTTGGAGATGTGCAAAATCACCAAACAAAGTGATTTTCAACTACAACAGGGCAAGGCTTGCACAATTTACTGTTGAGGGTGCAAAAGATATGATGAACACTGATCCAGTTCATTGGAGTAGGGCCTACATGAAGCTGGGGTCCAACTGTGATTCAGTTGATAACAACATGTGTGAATCTTTCAACAACTACATCCTGTTAGCTAGGTACCTTGCTATTGTCTCAATGCTTGAGTGGATCAGGTGCAAAATTATGGTAAGGGTACAAGAAAATAGAGGAAAGTCAGTTAACTGGAAAGGAACTATATGTCCCAATATTTTCAAAAAATTAAAGCAAAACATAAGGAGATCAGGTTTCTGTCATGTGCTGTGGAATGGGAAAGATGGATTTGAAGTGCAAGAGCATGAGAAATTTAAATTTACTGTTAACTTGCAGCTCTGGACTTGCTCATGTAGATATTGGCAGCTGTCAGGTTTACCATGCTGCCATGCCATTAGTGCTATCTACAAAACAGGACAGAAAATAGATGATTATATTGCTCCTTGTTACTCCATAGATGTGTACAACAAGATATATGATCATTGCTTACAACCTTTGGAGGGAGAGGAGAGTTGGCCTATTTCAACAAATCCAAAGCCACAACCACCTGGTCACATTAGCTTGCCTGGAAGGCCTAAAACAGAAAGGAGGAGAGAGGAAGGAGAAAAACCTAAGGGTACTAAGATGAGCAAAGTAGGTGGCAAGATCACTTGCAGTTCTTGCAAAAGGCAAGGACATAATAGAACAAGCTGTAAAAACAATGATGCATCTAAACATCATGGAAATGCACATTTGGTCAGAGAAGCTGCAAAACAAAAGAAGCAAGACAAACAGGCTTTTGATGTTCTTCAGACTCACAAAGCTATGCTTCAAAAGCAGGTTAAGATCATACTTGTTACTAGTAATGAAAATTTGGTTGCATCTGTTTGTACTAATGAAAACTTGTTTGTAGGCTGCTGATATAAAAGGCAAGGCAGTGGTTGTGCAACCTAGGCCACAGAAGATGGATGTTAGAAGAAAACCAGGCACTCTGAAGATCAATGAGCCTACATCACAACAAAGCTCACAGCCAAGCTCTGAAACTAGACTTCCACAACATTGTGTGTTCAACCTGGCTGCATACAAGGAGGCACTAAATGCTAAGAAAGGGCCATCCATTTGATTAAATATTGTGCTCTGCCTAGTTGTAATACTGTGCCACAAATTTTGTGCTACACTAGTGCTATATTTCTGCTTATGTTCATTTGAGGCAGGATTTCTGCTAGTATAATTTTCTTGATTGAAACAAAGAGGACAACAGAGTTGGAAACATTAATACTTAAACATCTTCAGTACATTTGTTCCCTGCATTTGTTCAGTACATAACTTAAACTCTGACAGTGCATACTAAAAATGCAAACTTAGGTAGAAACTACATTTCTCCACTACATTTCATACTGAAACTTAACTACAAACTGAATTGCATTTCTCCACTACTTAGCTACATACTGAACTAGAAACTTAACTGCATTTCTCCTTCATCTCCTTCAACTTCACTTCTGCATTTCTTCACTTCTTCATCTCCTTCATCTTCACTTCTGCGTCTCCTTCATCTTCTTGATGCGGTCGGAGTGGCGAATGCCGACGCGGATGTAGGTCTCCGCCTCTATTGGCATGCTCCTGTCGCCGAGCTGCGGGATCCCCGGCGCCACCATGTACACATTGTCGTCGGCAGGCGCCACATCCACCACCACCTGCTCCCCCTCGCTGTCGTCCTCCACATCCACCACCACCTGCTCCCCCTCGTTGTCGTCTTCCCCCTCGCTGTCGTCCTCCCCCTCGCTGTCTTCCTCCCCCTCGCTGTCATCCTCCCCCTCGTCTTCACTGTATCCTCCATCGCTGTCAGAATGGACAATAACTTGCTTCACTTCAGCTGGTGCGGCGACCACGACGCCGACGAGACCTTCCACTGGAGGTGGAGGGGGGCGACGGCGGGAGCGGTAGTCGTACCACCTGGCACGCTGACGCGGATCTGGTGACTTCTCCGCCTCATGCATAGCCCACAGGAAAACTGAGACCGCTGGAATTGGACGGCCGCCGGGGAACATTGCCTTCTTCTCAACATCAGTTGCGACGGCGATGAGGCCCCTGGCGTGGTCCACGCACATCTGCAAGCTCGGAAATCTGTTGCAGATCTCCTCTACATCCGCCCTCTTCTCTGAATCTCCCTTGCAATACCTGCTGACAGTTTCCTCCCACCGCTCTTGAGCACGGCGAACATCTTCTGCAGACCGCCTCTTCTTGGGCGCCATCGCCGGAATTGAGAAGCGAGGGGACGAGAGGTGGGTGAGAGGTGGGTGAGATGAGAATGGGGAACGACAGATAGCGGTGGGTGGGCGACTGGTGTCTGCCCGAACGATGGCTTTAAATGAGTGGGTGGGTGCAGTGGCTGCTGAAAGTTCAGACAACAGTAAACTTCAGAAAAATTCAGTTAACTTCAGAAAAATTCAGACAAAAGTTCAGTTAACCTTAGACACAACTTCCTGTTCTGAAATTTTAAACTCAAATACATTTGTTGCCTGGAGCTTACATAGGTGCTTGACAACACACACAATGCATCCTACATCACATCTTCAAAGCCATGATAAGCAAAAGATGGCAAATTTGTACATAAACTTGCTTCTCTGAAACTCCTTGGCAAGAACATCCATTTCTTGAGCATGATGCGCTTTCAAATCCAGCACATACACATCAGCATCACCAATGCTGCACTTGGCATCCATGAGAGCATGCTCTAGCTGTGATTTCTCAGTCTTGAGCTTCCTAACATCTGTCTTCAGCCGATTAACAACATCTCGCAGGTCACCCACTAACGTACTGAGAAACTGATCCAGGGGATCATCATGCCACTTGAAGTACCCACAGTCATATCCCTAATCAACAATTTGTGCAATTTTGTCAACAGACTGGCGCAAAGACTATAACTTTGCTGCTCAAGAAAACAACGGCCGACACAGATCAACTTACCAGAGACTGGCTGCAGTTGTNTTCAGCCGATTAACAACATCTCGCAGGTCACCCACTAACGTACTGAGAAACTGATCCAGGGGATCATCATGCCACTTGAAGTACCCACAGTCATATCCCTAATCAACAATTTGTGCAATTTTGTCAACAGACTGGCGCAAAGACTATAACTTTGCTGCTCAAGAAAACAACGGCCGACACAGATCAACTTACCAGAGACTGGCTGCAGTTGTAGTAACGACGACCAGGGTTGGTAATGCTCCACGAAATCCACCTCGGAGCCTTGACTTTGCAGTGGCACAACTTCTCAGGCGAGTACGCCATCGGTGGCTCCCGATATGGCACCGGCGACTGCCCTGAGAAGCCCATGGACTGCGGCCGCCGATGACTGCTTGACGAGCTAGCGGAGGAGGCCATGGACCGTGACGAGGGGGCGGCGAGGGGGACGGCGAGGGGGCGGCGAGGGGGCGGCGACGGGGCGGCGAGGGGGCGGCGACGGGGCGGCGAGGGGGCGGCGAGGTGGATGGCAACAGACCTAGGGATTGCAACGAGAAATTGGGGAAAGTTCCATATGTCCAGTCAGCACTGTCCAGTCAGCAAGGAGAATAGTCAAAACCGCCGAAATCTTGTCCAAAACCACCATGGGGGAGAATTGATCCGGTTTTGGAGAGTTTAGGGGCTGATTGATCCGGTTTTAGACTTTGGGGGGAAATTGATCCATCAGACAGGATTTGAGGGGGAAAACGATACTTTCCTCTATATCTAAATATAGATCGATGATGATAATTAACCATGGGCGGACTGGGCCATATTACCAAGCATCAGCCCACGCAAAGCCTTGTCTTCCCTTCCCTGGACGGACTCCCTCTTTTGGGTTTCTTCTTCTTTTGCGAAACAAGTATACAAATCACCCCAAAATCCAATCCAATCTTTCTTTGGGATACATACATACCCCCTTCACTCAGTTGAGGAGTTTTCTTGGTATGGCTGCAGAAAAAGAAGATTTGTCAAGAATTATGGGAGAACTCAAAATCGGGACAAATCACACCCTCAAATTACTAAAACCGGGCAGTGGTTTCAATCAAATCTTGAGCGGTTTTTGTCTCCCCTGATACCACCGATTAGATGCTGACAGGGAAAAAAAACTTTGAATGGGGCCCATTAGCCAGTTGCCCCCTTGCTTCTCCTCTGTCCTCTGTTCCCCTTTGTCTCTCACGCAAAGGAAAGTATCGTTTTCCCCCTCAAATCCTGTCTGATGGATCAATTTCCCCCCAAAGTCTGAAACCGGATCAATCAGCCCCTAAACTCTCCAAAACCGGATCAATTCTCCCCCATGGTGGTTTTGGACAAGATTTCGGCGGTTTTGACTATTCTCCTTGCTGACTGGACAGTGCTGACT
>LR880969.1:20275694-20286085 GCA_904067115.1 Aegilops sharonensis | reverse complement strand
AACGCCGTCGCCGCCCCTCTCCCGCCTCCCGTCTCTCTCTTGCATGTTCCTCATCTCTTTCGCATCGCCGTGTTGAGCGTCTAGCTAGCCTAAGGACACATGTGGTAGCTAGCTTGCTACGGATTGATCTAGAGACTAGCTTGCTATGGATTGATCTAGAGACTAGCTCGCTACAGATCCGATCGGTAGCTAGCTAGCCTAAAGACGCATCATGGCAGCATGGGTCACGCGTCTCCACCTGTTGAAAGGATCGAGAGGTCGACTAGAGGGGGGTGAGTAGGAGACTTCAAATTTTAGCTTAACTTCCAAAATTGGAGGCTAGTGCAAACCAAGGAAGCTCTCTAGAAAATGCAATCTATAGTAAGAACAACCTATATGGTAAGCAAGAAATAAGGTATGCAAGGAAACAAACTAATTAGCAAGCGAAAACACACACAAAGCAACTATAGGTGCGGGGACGGATAAACCACCAGTGAGCCGAGAACGTAGTTATCTAGAAGTTCACACTCTTTGGGGGGTTCTAACACCCGTTGGAGAGGTGCGGAAGCCAAAGTTCCGAACCACCAAAGAGGCTCACCTTATTCTCCCTTTGAGCCACCGCCAACAGATGAGCCTCAAATCACTCGGGGGTGGTCTTGAAGGCGACCACCCGAACCTTTACAAACTTTTCAGAGCACGTTACAAACAAGGAAGCTTCTGGGCCTTGACTCCTACCATATAGGAGCCCAAATATCCAAGGGTAACAAGTTTGATGATGAATGAGTTGGGGAATCACAAATCAGTTTGGGTGGAGGGATTGGGAGAAATTGAGATTTTAGAATTTCAGATTGATGGACCAAGCTCAAGTCAATGGGTTAAAGTTGAGAGAAAGAAGAGCCAATGTAGTTGTTGCCCTACAAGGGAATCAGAGTAAAGGGCATGGGTACTTACACTAGTCCGAGCGCTAGCACACACACTACTACAGGGAGCCCGGGCTTGGAACCTCAAGGACCCGGCAGACTAGAGGGAATATCCCTACTTCGGGGACCCAGTCCATCCAAGAGACAAGCGCGGTGGAGTCCTTGGGGACCCCAGGGGCCTGGAGGTTCGAGTGTCCGGGGATCAAGGTGTACATAAAGTTTCCATCCAATTGAGGGACATGCGGGTCTAGCGTTTTACCCTTTGAGAGAACTTGCGCAACGGGGAGGTTGTATGTACATGATAGCCTCATCCCTAACTTCTTCAAACACCACAACCCCTCTTAATAGTGTGGTGGTACTTTGGCTCAAATAAAAACGAAAAATCTTCGAGTCTTCGAAAAACCGATGTTTTTTCCTTTTTGAAATAAGGGCTCAATCACGTCCGTAGACGATCACCGAGAGGTGTCCATAAGATAAACTTGATAAACGACATTAGTCCTCACTAATCCCATTGTCATCAGCACCAAAGTACCATTGGGGAAACAATGCACTTTCAATCTTCATCATTTTGGTGAATCGATGACAATACGACTAGAGAATGGCAACATATATAATCAATGAATGATGTCATGCAATAGATGGGTCCTACTTAGAGGAAAATTTGTGCAAGATGCTGTTTTGTAATGATTTTGACTTTGCGGTCGATCATTTCAGTACCCATATTTGTTGGCGACTGTCTCCATAGCATTTTTGGCAACCCAAATTTTTTACGACTCTACTATAGTTGTTCTACACTACCGCAGTGTGTGGGGGTGCGTTGCATGCCATGTGTGCGACGCCTGTAACACGTCAAGGCGCTGGTCAGCAACAATGCTTTTGGTGTTCAAATTTTTTGCTTTGGCGTTGGTATTTTCATGTCCAGACTAGAATACGTCTTGCCAGATGAATAAATTGGAGTTATCCGCACGAAACAAGAAAAGTACTGGTGACAAACTTGCGCGCGTAAATTAGGTGCGGCACCCCTATTTATGTGCGGCTGAGATTCCGATGTGATTCCAAGAAATATGTTTAAGTTTGATCTGATGTATGCATTTTTTATACCTAAGACATGATTAGCCAGCAAAATTTAGTGGTGTGTATGTATTCTCCCGAAAGGAGAGTGAAATTGGTGACAGACTTGCTTACATACATTTTGAATGGGTGACAGACTTGCTTACGTACATTCTGCATTACTCAACAATGTTAATTAAGCTCCTAGAGTTTGTCATTTGCTTTGATGGTATCAAATACGAACAAAATACAGAACACCACATCTATATTTACCTACTAATAAAAGAAATAGATGTTTTGGTTCGCCATGCTATTTTATAGAAAACCGTCTGATATTTCTGGTAATCAACTTGCAGTTTAGTTTCAAGTCAGATTTTTTGTTTTTACAGAAAACCCCTGATGTTTTTAGTAATCACTCTCATGTTGGTTTTAAGTCTGATTTTCGCGTTTGTAGGAAGCCCCTGATAATTGGGTTAATCAACCCACATTACATATCAAATGCTTTTAAAAAATATCCATATCTTTTAAACCCAAAGCCCCAATTTAACATGTTATATATGAAATTTGATTAGAAAAATGAGTAGAATTTGAATATGATGTTATTTTACCCATTAATCATTTAAAAAGAATGCTATTTGGGGTGCAACTTAATCAATAGCGCATGATCTGTCTTTCTTTTATACCGATGCCAATCTGGAATACAAATGAACACCTTAGCAAAACTAGGATTGGAGACGAAAGAAACCATCTATTACCACACATGCACACCTTGCTAAAACATCACGGGAAAAAGAAACAGATTTCTCATCTTATGCCGAGAGAGGGGGGGGGGGGTTAGGATTGACAACAATCAAACGCGTTGTGATTGTGTGATCACTGAGGCCACCTTCGGCAATTGGATGCCATGTGTTAAAAGAAAGGACGAGACCTATTGTGGTCTTGATTCATGGTTATTGGGTTAGAAGAGTGTGGTATTTGTTCCTCTCGTTGCAACGCATGATCTCTTTTGCTAGTTTGTTCAAATGGGAAGAAAAATAGTACCAAATGTTTCCTTATATTGGAAAAGAGACCTTCTTTGCACTTATGTCCTTGACATTTGTTGCTAGAGTGGAACGTTAGAAGCTATGCGATTTTACTCTTTCTGGACACTTAGTAAAAATCTTCGCCCGCTTCGGCTGATGCGGTATGCGGTGGCAGCGCTTTTCCGTCGTGTCCCTCTTGATGGCGTCGTTGGTGAGGAGGGGGGGGGGGGGGGGGGGCTCTTGTGCGTGGCGATGGGTCTCCTGTGCTTCTTCTCGGCAGCTTGCTTGAGGCGTTTAGTGGTGCATGTGTGTGCGTTCTTTATCATTCTCGGCTAGTTTTGTTGTGTATTTTGTTTGATCATTTTGTGAGGATTTTCTCAATACCATGTATCGTTCGGTCAGTTGTGCCTTTATCTATAAAAGGGATGAATGCTTATTTCATGTCTATCTAATGTACAATAGTAATTAAGTTAAATCACAAGTAATTTGAAGTGGCTAAAAGTTACAATTTATTTTATCTATTCAACAACTAGCAATTCGTTACAAACTAATGTGCACTGGCGGGGATACATGCAGTGCTACAAGGCCATGCCCCCCACCCCCAAATCTTAACAAAATGTCTGAAGAATTTTTTTGGGGAGGTGCTTAATTAGAAAAAGTATAGTCTTTGGCCCCCTCAGAATGTGTTGTATTTTCCTTTCCTCCATCCAGCATTCTTTGTCTAGCCCCTCCACTGTAATGCGTGTATATAATTCAGGGGCCACGGTGCCACTAGGGTTTTAGCATGTCCAATTTGATCGCCCCGTGTTATTCTTTATATTTGCTCTTTACAAGTAGCCTAACGCACTGCACTAGCATATGTACGCACCGAGCCCATGACACAACTCAGGAGCATCCACAAACAACAAGTGCAACTGAATACGAACCATGACTGGGAGCTCCGCCACAAAAATTTGAAACGATTAGCAAGTTGGGGAGACATCTTGCTCCATCAAAGAGCAAAGATGAACCGATACATCACCAAGAGCACGAAGATCGCTGCAACACAACGACATCCATGGGAAGGTCTTGAGCATCCACAATAACAAGAGTGAACCTTCAAGAGGGGAAACGGATGGCCGCCCTATGGCGCCAAAGGCACCGCTACCAAACCCGACAGAACACCACCGAACAACTGCCACCGCCAACCAAGCCGGCCGCACCACCACCACCACCAACCACGCGGCACCAACCTACAACCACAGTCCTTATACCGGCCAAACACCACATGGGACCTCAAGTAAACAGCTAGGATCAACATCTCCAAGACAGACGCCATTGTCCGATCTAGAAGCTGGATCGTGGGTTTTTCCCGAAGACCAAACAGGGTAGGCGAGGTATTTGAGCATTATGAGACGATGCCTCCAAGGAGGGACACCGTCCTTCAGCTAGTTAGGCATGCCTTGTTCTGGGCGTCCATTTTTTTTCTCTTCTTCTTTTGCCCTTGCTACTTTGTATGGTTTTCGGCCTAGTTTCCCTCATAAACAGGGCCAACTTGTTTAGCCAAAGCGCAAGGTGTGACTCTTAGATTTGGCCGCTTTTTGAGCAATATATTCAGGTGGGAGGACTCCTCCCCCCGGTGATTCTCTTTTTTTTTTTGCTCTTTACCCTTGTATTTCAATCAAAATGTGAAGTTAATCATTATTGAATGCGGTGTTCGTGGAGTGTGGTGCTACTTCATTCCACTTTACTTACTCTATTGGACCGCTTGCTACTGCTTACGCTTCGCCATTTAGGTGTTTTCTCAAATATGAATGTCCAGTATTGAATTTCATTGTCGACTTCCTCCCTTTGCCGCGTTCAGCCCTAACTCATGGTCAATGCATGTGCATCGTAAAAAACTTGATCTCTATCTGGTACTCCCTTTGAAACTTAATATATGACATTTTTATAGAAAGAGTAAGTATAAAATGCAAATAACCATCTCACCGTTGCAGATCAAATCATTGAAATTACAAGACTTAGTACCTATAAGAAATTTTTATATGTGCAATACGAACATAGTAACTTCGCCTATGTTGTCTCAACATAGCCCGTCCCAAACCCGAGCAAAGGAAGAGGATTATGATAGGCTTGATGAACCGGCGTCAAAACTCAGCCATCTTTTAAAGCATCTCCAATGAATAGCGTAAAATAGCCGTGTTGCCAAAAGATTGTTATTTGTGCCACTTTGGGCAAAAAGAAAAGCTTAAGTAGACCCCCTACACCTATATGGTGCCAAAAAGACTTACAATCACCTACTAGCGTTGCATATTTGCAGCACCTGTAGCACTTGCCCTAATAAAACTAAAATCGATAGGACCCAAACACCCGCGATGAAACTTTCTAGCCGGGAACGTCACCACTCCACTACAGCTCTAGCTGATCCTATGTCGCATGCTGTCTTCGCCACTCTCTCGGTTGGCCCCAGCCCCGTCGCCCCGCGCCACTCATTCCTACTGCTTGGGATGTCCGCCGTGACCCCCACGACCGTCGATGAAGCTCGGGACACCGCCACCCAATTATGTCGAACCCGACCGTACCTCGCCCTGCCGCAACCCAAAAAGGTTGCCGCAACACCGTTGTCGCCCGTGGATGTCAATTGGCGGTCGCCACGAATACCACACGATATCTCGGAGCTCTCGGCGCTTGGGCGGCGTGGCACCGTCGGAGTTGGTCACACCCGCTCCATTTCCCCTTTACCCCCCCCTTTACTGGGCAAAATTGAGGTCAGCGACCGGCAACCATTAGATCCGCTTCCCTTTCTTCCCACAACCGGATCTCATGTTTCAATTGCTTTCCAAATTTAGGGTACCAGTTTTAGGGCATCTGGAAAAGCAAAACCTTTTCTGGTGCCCAAAAATCTTCTCTCTCTTCACCTAAAAAAAATTCATTTTTAGGCACTAAGTTTAAATACATAATCTGTCGGAGATGCTCATATATAAAAGCAGTAAAACCGAAGGGGAAATCTCCCTGTCAATGGAGGCCGGGGATGTAAAAAATTCAAATCTTTGTTCGAGAATATTTTTAAAGAGAAAAAACGGACCAGCGAGGCAGCGACGCACGCCGACGGAATCGAGGGTGACGTCGATATAAACGGGCGGATCGCGCGAACGCATACGAATTCCATCGGACCACCGCCCGCATCATCTTGCGGCGGAAGAAAGAAAAAAAAAAGGAGACCAGCGCGGAGAGGAGGAGAAGAGCGGCACCGCACCGCACGGCAAGCAACCCCGAGGTGCGGCCATGTGGCGGCGGGCCGCGACGGCGGCGCTGGCGCTGGGCGCCGGCGCCGGCGCCCACGCCGTCGCCACCTCCGAGGACCCCGCCAGGACCCTCAAGATCTGCCGGCACCTGCCCCCGCGCCTCCTCCGCGACTCGGTCGCCGCCGCCACCATCGCCTTCGACTACCAGTACTCCCTCTGGGGCCTCCAGCCGGACTCCCCCGCCTGGCTGAGCGCCAAGCACGACGCCCACCTCCGCTCCGCCAACCGCCTCCAGGAGCTCTGCTTCCGCAACGGCGGCATCTACATCAAGCTCGGCCAGCACATCGCGCAGCTGGTACGGAAACGGGGAATTCCTGACCCTGCGCCGACACGCCTGAATTCTTTTTGGGTTCATTTATCTGTTTGCTTTGTGAGATTGCGTGATTTTGTTGCTGAGGATTCAGCTGCTTGTTTTTTCAGGAGTATGTCCTGCCGCAGGAGTATGTGCAGACGATGAGGGAGTCGATGCTGAAGAGATGCCCCGTCTCCTCATACGAGGACGTCCGCGGGGTCTTCAAGAAAGAGATTGGAGAATTGCCAGAAACTGTTAGTTCCTTCATTCAATCACTGCATTTTCCTACATTGATTAGCTGGAGGAACTTAGCTGCTGTATTAATTGGCAAAACAAGGCAAATGGAACGAGCGTGCTTAGTTCAGTTGTTGGCCAACGGTGTATTCACCTTGAATCAAAACCTGGATTTATGTCCAGCTTGTTTTTAGTTCAGAAGAAGCTCTGACACAAATTTTGTCTTTCCCCTGTTTCTGGTGGTGTAGGTTTTTGCAGAATTCGACCCTGTCCCGCTTGCAAGTGCTTCCCTTGCGCAAGTCCATGCCGCCACAACACATGATGGGAAGAAAGTTGCTGTTAAGGTTGTTATATAAGAAAAGACTGCAGTTCGTTTCGAGTTCACTTATGTTAAGTTTGAACTCTTAAATTATGACACCAGAGGCTTCCTGTCTGTCTTTCATTTTTCTGACCCTTGCCTTGGCTTACAGGTTCAACACGACCACTTGCTGGATACTTCTGTAATAGATATCGCTACCGTGGATTTAGTTGTGAATGCTCTTAATTATATTTTCCCTACATTTGACTACAGGTACAACCAGTTCTTTGTTTATCACTCCTTCCGTTTTCATATTAGCTTTGACTGAAGTCAAACTTTATAAAGTTTGACCAAGTTTGTAGAAAACAATATGAACATTTTAAAGTAACAAATTTATATGATGTGAAAATATATTCAATGATGAATCCAATGATATATATTTGGTGGTGTATATGTTAATATATTTTTCTACAAACTTGTTGGAAGTATATAAAGTCTGAATTTAGACAAATGTAATATGCGGAGTAAATAAAAACGAAGAGGGACCTCGTTTTGTCTCTTTTTTTAACATACCACCTCGAAAGCTGTTAGGCTTATGCTGATGTTTAGACTTAGTTAAGATAGGGACATGTTCTCTTAAATCAATAGCTGGGTCAAGCACGATATTGACATTTCCATCTTGTTAATTGCACATGGGAATCATTTTACAGTGTATACCTGGCATAACAGCTCAATTTGTGGAATTACAAGTACCTAATTTTATATTTCAGCTTGCTTGCTATGGTTATGAATTAGAAGGGCATATTTGATTCTTTCTATTAAAGAATTGTTTTTAATTCCTTCATCTTTTTGTGGTGGACACTGCAAACACAGTTCTTAAAAGATTCCATTCGGTGACAGTCACCTTTCTACAATCATTGTGTAACTTTAAATCACAGGAACATGTGACATGAAAATCCTCATTTAGCATAATGAGGAAAACTGTTGTATGTTTACCCTTAATCCAACCTGTTATCCATTTCCATGTTTTTATACTCTAGCTATTCATCAGGAATGTAGAATTTGCATGATGCGACTGTAAATTCTGTGATGATAATGCTTCTTTCCATGCTGTGCCATTTCACATTAATACCCCTAAAATTGGTCCATGCAGGTGGTTAGTTGATGAAATTCGAGAAAGTGCGCCTAAGGTACCACTTTGATATTGTTTAAATTACTTACCTCCTTGCCAATTGGTTCTTGGACTTCAATATATCCATTATAATTGCTTTTCGTTTCCCTGGAAAATGTGTTATCCTTTTGCTATGCTTTGTCATGTTGTAATTATTTGTCTATTTTGTGTCCATGATCGCCTCCTTGTAGGATCCCTATCTTTCTATTGAATATTGTGCTTTACTAGATGATATATTTATCTCATTTGAATGCCGTCCTTTGTAGTGAAATGCAAAGGAACAGGTTACATAATCTGGAGGCTGCATTAACCTCTTTCTTTTTTTTCAGGAATTAGATTTTTTATGTGAAGCTCAGAACAGTGAAAGATGTCTGGTTAATTTTAGAAAGTTGTCTCCTCACATTGCGAATAGCATATACACCCCCAAGGTTTATTGGAACCTCAGCACTTCAAGAATTCTTACTATGGAGTACATTGATGCCAAGGAGGTAACTGATGTCAAAGGCATTAAAGACCTCGGAATTCGTCCTGTTGATGTTTCAAACTTAGTAAGTTGTCACAGTACAGTTACTTGAAAACGAATGTGCTAATGAGTTGTGTATGGATACTCACTTCACAGTTTTGTAGGTGAATAAAGCATTTGCTGAAATGATTTTCAAGCATGGTTTCGTTCATTGTGATCCCCACGCTGCCAATATGATGATCCGACCCTTGCCACAAGACAGTAAAAAATGGTTTGGTGAGTTAACTTACTAGTATCACAAAACAATCCAACAAGTTATCCAATATATTGCTAGCTTTTCTCAACTGCATCAGAGGTTATCTCCTGTCCATTAGTAACTATGCTACACTCAATGAATAAATTGAATAGTGCATAATATCGATATTTGTCATTATGTTTGATGAAGAGAGTGGTAGGCAGTAGGTAGCTTCATCATGATCATCAGTACAATGAGATGCTTCTTGTTATGTGAGACAGGGGACGTGAGATGTGTGAATTTGTGAAAACATGATTACATGGCGGCCTATATTTGTTGGAATGATCAGTTTACTGTGTTTTCTATGTGGTGGCACATTCGTACAAGAGAGTGAACTGACTGAATATTTTGCTGGAGTGTTAGGATCGAAACGGCCACAACTGGTTCTTCTTGACCATGGTCTTTACAAAGAACTTGATCACGCTACAAGGATAAACTATGCTTCTCTTTGGAAGGTGGGAATCCTATTACAACTTTTCTGATTACGTTTCGGTACTCAGTACTTTAATACTTCTACCACATTTGTTCAATGTAGGCGCTTGTTCGCGCCGATCAGAATGGAATTAAGGAGTACAGTATCAAATTAGGTGCTGGGGAGGATCTTCATGCACTTTTTGCTGGGGTTCTCACAATGAGGCCATGGGAAAGTGTCATTGACCCATCTTTTGGTCATCTTGTGCTGGATGGGGAAAATACGGATCGTTCTGAAATGCAGGTGATTGTTTTATGCGTTATTTTGTTCTTATTGGACACCCTAGGTGCTGCATAAACCAGTGAAATTAACAACATTCAGTAATCCATGAGCACTTATTAATATTAGCATGTCATCACACCGTAAAATTTACCATGTCATAACCCTCTAGAAGAAAGTTTTACTTACTGCTCGTAATGTGATTTGTCTTAATTGTTTCAACAAATACCAGGGCTCTGAACTTTGATTTTTCCTACCGTAGGAAAATAGTAAAACGTAATTGCTAAACTAGGAATGCTTTTAAACCTATTTCCCACATGTAACATGTTTTTAAAAGTAGATTCATATTCCCCCTCTTTTTATTAGATGTCTAGTGTTGTCGTTCTTTTCATAAGTTCATATTTGACTGGGCACTGTGCCTTTTTGACAGTCAAGCTCTACATATTTAGGCTATTTTCTGATTGCCTTGAACCTTGAGGTCCTTGATGATGGTCCACTCTTACCTGGTTGTTATTTCTCGGTCACAGATGTATGCTAACTTGTATTTCCCACAAATCTCGGAGCTCCTCAGAAGACTACCAAATGTCATCTTGCTGATGCTTAAGACGAATGACTGCTTACGTGCAGTCAATCATGCCCTGGTAAGTTAAATGGAAATACTTGCATGAAATGTGGGTTGTTTTATCCTGTTA
>LR880969.1:20229934-20255036 GCA_904067115.1 Aegilops sharonensis | reverse complement strand
CCATGGCGCGCCCCTACTAGGGCCGGCCTCCTCCTCCCTCCCTCCTTTATATACGGGGGCAGGGGGGCACCCCATGACACACAAGTTGATCTACGGATCGTTCCTTAGCCGTGTGCGGTGCCCCCCTCCACCATATTCCACTTCGGTCATATCGTCGCGGAGCTTAGGCGAAGCCCTGCGCCGGTGGAGCATCATCATCATCACCACGCCGTCGTGCTGACGAAACTCATCCCCGACACTTTGCTGGATCGGAGTCCGGGGATCGTCATCGAGCTGAACGTGTGCTGAACTCGGAGGTGCCGTGCGTTCGGTACTTGGATCGGTCGGATCGTGAAGACGTACGACTACATCAACCGCGTTGTTATAACGCTTCCGCTTACGGTCTACGAGGGTACGTGGACATACACTCTCCCCTCTCGTTGCTATGCCATCACCATGGTCTTGCGTGTTCGTAGGAATTTTTTTGAAATTACTACGTTCCCCAACATTCTTGACACTGTTGGTATTGTGGTTGATGGCCTTAGAGAAAAAATCATTAAATTTGGTAAATAAGATCAAGATGATTTTAGTTTCTCTAAATTTTCCAATCAAATTGATTCTAAAGAACATTCTCAACAATATGAGATAAAACTGATCCACTATTCATTGGATCAAGATGGAGCTCGATTTTGAGGAGAGAAGGGAAATAGATGATGCCTTTCATATCAACCACCATTGTTGAAAGTTAATATTCCACCTAGTCCTTTACCAGAGCCACCACCATCTTCCAAAGAAGATCTTGTCTTTGAATTAATACTTTGCTGACACTTGGAGATATGCATATATGGATGGAAACAATTGTGTTATTATCAACACTAACCTTTCAGCACATGAAGAAGAACAATTATTAGATGTTGTTGAGAGATCATCGTGCAACAACTTGTTATACTTTGGATGATATTAAAGGTATTAGCCCTTCGTTATGCACTCATAAAATTTATACAAAGACATAGGCAAAGACTATCACTGATCATCAACGCCATCTTAATCCAGAAATGAAGGAAGTAGTAAGGAATGAGCCATTTATAGTCTTTGACGCTATTTTTTTTATGATAGTATATGGGCTCCTATTCATTGTGTCCCTCAGAACAAAGGTTTAACTATTGTACATAATGAAAACACTGTACTTATCTCACAAAAAATTGTGACACTATATATGTACATTGAATATAGAGAATTAAATAAATTCACTATGAAAGATCATTATCTTCTATCACATTATTGATCAAATACTATAAAGATAATCTAAGCATTCACATATTTTTTATCTAAATAACTATGTTTTTTGAAGATCAAGAGAAACCCACTTTTACTTGTGTACTGAATATAGAAAATTAAATAAAGCCACTAGAAAATATCCTTGTCATTTTATTTATCGAATACTAGAAATATAATCTAAGCATCCACACTTATGTGATGTAAATAACCGTGTTTATTGAAGAGCAATAGGAAACCACTTTCACTTGTACTTTTGAAACTTACGCTTAAAGACATATGCTTTTTGACTTATGCTATGCACCTGCCACTTTCAGAGATATATGTAGACTTCATTGCAGATTTTTGTGAAAAATACGAAACCTCATTTGGTAATTTCTTATACAATCTTAATAAATTTTTGCAGCAATGCGAGGATACACGCCGTGTCTTAAACTCAAAAAAGTAACACTTCATGGTAAACAAAGGTATTATTCTTGGGCATATAATTTCTTCTAGAGAATAGAAGTTGATAGAGACAAAGTAGTGTCTATTGAGAAAATGACATATCCCGCAAACATAAAAGATATACGAAGTTTCTTGGTCATGCTCGTTTCTATAGAAAAGTTATTGAAGATCTTTCAAACTAATCTAGCCCTCTTGCGAATCTTTTGCAAAAGACCAACAAAATATGGTTTTTATGTGACAAAAATAATATTGTTGAATTCATATTCGAAAGATTTTTTATAAATTTAAGCCCCAAAAATATATTTTATTTGTCAAATTTGTGGTCAAAGTCAAATTTTGCGATCCATGCATGCTTAGTCATTGAAATGGTGGAAGTAATTCTATAGAAGCTTTCGAAACTTTTTGAAGAAAGCTTCAATTATTGCACACATAATTCAACTATCTGACTGAAATTTACAATTTGAAATTATGTGGGATGCTAGTGATTATGTTGTAGGAATTGTTCTTGGCCAAAAAAATGGTATAAATTAAATGTTATTCATTGTGCTAGTAAGACCTTCTATAATGCTAAAAAATGTAACAACTAAAAAAGAATTTTGACTGGTTATCTTTGCTCACGACAAATGTAGATCTTATATTGTTCAGTATAAAGTAATTGTTCACATAAATCATGTTGCTAGTAAATACCTTATGGATAAGAAAGATGTTAATCCTATAATCACTAAATATGTCCATTCACAAGTAGAAATCATTCTTCCTCAAAACACATTCAACTAGAATTCCGTGTGTGTTTTACTTATATCGTACATTTAGGGAGAGACAAGAATGTGCAATCCATATTTCGTTTGGTTTTGTTCCAAAATTATTATTCTCAACATAGGAATGTAATTCCATGATCAAATAGTGAAAATGTAACTGTATTTTTCTTTTGAGTTAATACCACAATTGGTACATAAACTTGTAGGGGTGGGAACATATTCATACATAAACTAAAAAACCCCATAAAAGTGCCCCTGTAACTTGACTGCTGTAACAAAATCATACAAAATGGTTGTGGAGGCGACATTTGGCATGCCACGTTGGATTTTGTCAGGTGGTGGTGTTTTTGCAGAAAGCCCCTGCAATTTTTGTGATATGTTGTTGCAGTTCCCTGCTGCTTGCCGACCGCCGCCAGCTCGCCGCCCCTGCTCCGTCGTTGCGAACTCTCGCCGCCGTCAAACTCGCGTCGTCGCTTTCTCCGTCCTCGTGAGACATGAAGGGGTGGGCATCTTCAGCCGGGAAGCAGCAGGTTGGCCGCCGTGAGGCAGGGGCGGCTTCTCCGTCGAGCCATCCTCATTTCCATCTACATTTGGGCATCCTTTTAGTATGAGATCAGGATATAATGTCTGAATCATGTTTTCCTCGTCAACTAATAAATCCAATGTCTTGGCGTCTCTGCTGGACCTCACCATAGCAGCTATAGCATCTGCATTGTCCACACATACTAGGCCATCACCATAGTCCTTACCTGGAAAAATCCAGTACACCTTGATTTGAGGGTCTGTAGGGTCATAGTCCATCCTTGCCAAGCAATACTTGATCATCCCCAGTGACCATGTGTCTGAACAGTAGCCAAAAGCTTCATGACTGCACCCAATGTAAGAGAGCTTCATTTCTCCACCTATGCATTCCCCCAAGAAAATTCCATTGTGCTCAAACTCCACTGAGAAAAACTGGCTACCCTCTCCATTTGTCGCTGCAATAATTGACACATGAAATTTTCAGTGCACAACACTTAAAGTCTAACTGGAACATCAATTGTAAACAGCTACAACAATACTCTAAACCATATTTCTGAAGCTTCTACTCATCAACTACACCATCCAGTTAAAGACATGAATCATAGTTTGAACTGGCAGAGTGCACAGATCTGTACTCTGATTTTCAAACAGAAGTATGTACTGAATATCAACTAAAAGACCACCCTTTCATCACAAAACAATAGTAAAAAAATCATACTTTTAGCATATTACAGTGCTAAACATAGCAGTAGTCCAAACTGATCCCAGCATTCCCTGTTAAACTTCCATGTACAATCAATAATTACGAACAACACATCAATATTATCTCTGCAATTTCCCCCTGTAAGGCAGCAACCACAAAATCACACCAACACATGGCAGTAGTCCAAACTACAACCTTCCCTTGTAAGGCAACGGTCAAAATCACATCTAAACCTCCCCTAACGTTGCCCATCACCCCACCACCCCACCCAAACCCCATCAGCATCACAGAAACCCTACTGACCAATCATGGGATGTGCACAAGAAACCCTATTGACCGAATCGAACCCAAAATTGAGATTAAGTAGCCATGATCATGCCGCCATGTGATGCGCACAACAAAACCTAACCATGGGACGAACAAGGAAGCAGAGGAATAGGGGAAGGTAGATGCTTACCATATTTAGGAGGGAACTCACCGGGTTCCCTTAGCCGCGGCTCCATGGCGCCCTCTCTCATCGGCGATGAGCTCCACGGGCCCGTCGCCGCTTCGCCTCAAAGACGTCGAGGAGGAGGAACAGGGGACACCGAAAGGGAAAGGCAAGGTTTTGGTAGGGGTTTGCGCATCGGGGCCGTCGATTGGGGGGTTACTAAAAAAAGACACCGTACAGACAGAGGCACAACACATGTGGAAAAGTGGAAGAAGGTAAGGGGGTTTGTGCAAAAACGCGATCCAGGCCCGACAGAGTCCCACCTGGCAAGCCACGTGTGCAGTTTGGACTCGTTTTGTATGATTTTGTTACAACAGACAAGTTGGAGGGGCACTTTTGTGGGGGTTTTTAGTTTCTGTATGACTTTGTTCCCATCCCTACAAGTTTATGTATCAATTATGGTATTAACTCTTTTCTTTTCAGAGAACAATTGTGCCTCCTAGTTACAAGATAAATTTTGGCCATGTGAATAAGAGGAACACGGGATGAAGATCCATCCAACCTGTAGTTAATCGTCTTCATAAAAAAGTTAGCAGGCGATAGTACTGGTGGTCCCTAATGTTAGCTTAGGTTGAATCTCCAGTATGTGTGTATATATGTCACGTTTCAGAGAGAAACCAGTGTTGGAACCAAACCATTTTTCTTGATGAGATATATACAGAGATAATTTTCATGATGCAAGTACGAATGTACAATGCAAGGCTCAATTAGAGTCCCTAGTTGTTTCGTTTGTTAGGTTTAATTAGTCCCTTCACTCAAAACCACATTCTGTAATAATTTAATCAAATAAAATTAAATCTTATAAAAAACTCAGCTAAATCAAAGCTTTTCTTTATCTTCTCCTACCCGTACCTAAATCAAATCAAATCCTACCAAAACCTCAACTAAATCAAAGCTTTTCCTTGCATTTCCCTACCCCAACTCAAACCATATCAAATCTTACCAAAATCTAAGATATGATGGGTGTAAGAGCATCTATAACCGGATCCCATATTTTTCCTGTAGCGGACAGCCCACAGACAGGGGATAGAAGAAAAAAAATCACTCAATCGGATCCCTCAAATTGTCCTTGAATTTCCAAGTTTTCCGTGAACCCTTTCTCTTCTTGTTTTTTTTTTCTTTCTCTATCTTTATCTTCACCAATCATGTGCATGTGACTGGAAATGGAAAAAGTGAGGGGCATGGCTGCATGCACAGACAAATGAGGGCTCGGAGCGGACATGGCAAACGAGTCGAGCTCGAGCGAGTTGAAGTTGGCTCAGCTCAACTCATATGAAAATTCGAGCGAGCTCAAACTAAGTGAAGCTCATGATCGAGCTGTTGAACATGACTCGTGCTCAGCTTGTAACGATCTCGAGTCGATCTCGAGCTAGTTTCGAGCTAAATGAGATGGTAAAAATTATAAATCTATGGATGAAAAACAAAAAAAATTAAGGTGAATATGCTGGGAACCTTAGCCAAAAATATAAGATATTTAACACATAGTCGACCACGTGCCATAATTAGGCCTAAATGTTCTCTACTTAATTAAGTTTCCATGTTCGTTGGTAAATAAAATGGAGAAACATTATGGACAACATATATGTTAATAAATTATCTTATTTTCATTTAATATATGGCATGATCATTTAACATAATGATTTTCTGTCGAGCTATCGAGCTAAAATCGAGCGAGCCAATATTGGCTCAAGATCGACTCGTTTCTCGGTCGAGCTACATAAAGTGTTCAAACTCAGCTTATTTTATTTTTTTTTGAGTCGATCTCGAGTCGAGTCAAAAAACGAGTCGATCTCGAGCGGCTCACGAACCTCGAGCTTTTCTTGCAGCCCTAAGTATCAGGGATCAAATTAATTTAGTCCGGTTGTAGATGGTCTAAGGTATATGACGGAGACCATTAATATTGAATTAGAATATGTATGTATATTACTAAGCTACTTTTATTTATAGCAGGCACGTCTGTGTGGTGCATAAATAGGCGGCGAGGGGACCTCACAATACAAGGGCGCCGTCGTCCATAGCAGCACAGCACAGCACACCCACCCTCATCTTGAGCTGTGCCGAAGCGCAAACACCCACCCTCATCTTGGTCTCTCTATCCGTACGTCTCCTTCATCCCTCCCTTCACCGTCCGACGCATGGAGGCGAACCAAGAGAAGGCGCCGGAGACTGCCACCGGCGGCGACGCCCCGAGGCCGGTGCGAGCGGTGTGCGTCTTCTGCGGCAGCAGGCCTGGCAACCGGCCGTCCTTCAGCGCCGCCGCGCTCGACCTCGGGAAGCAACTGGTGAGTTGGCACTTAGATACACGGCACCAGCCAAAGTAGCTAGCTAGCCGTCAAGCTCTGCTCATGTGGATGTGGTGCATGTTTCGCTGACTTGGGTCTCGGCGGCGCACGTACGCGCGCGTCCTTTGCAGGTGGAGCGGCAGCTCGATCTCGTCTACGGCGGCGGCAGCGGCGGCCTGATGGGCCTCGTGTCCAAGGCCGTCCACGACGGCGGCCGCCACGTCCTCGGGTAAATTAAGTCCTACACTACGCATCTTTGAGATACTAGCTTCCATGGAGCTATAGCTTGCAGTTTTGCCATAAATAATCGTCCGGCTGGCTGCTCCTGTGTGCAGGGTCATTCCTAGTGCTCTCCTGCCGGAAGAGGTACGTAGTGCATGCGCGAATCTCTTCTGCCACCTACACACATGCATGTCCTCCCTGCATGATGAACGAAATGCATTGCATGTGCTTGATTATTTTTACTGCTATATATGAAACGTGCTTTTGAATGTCTACTACGTGCGTACGAGCATTTCCTAGGTGTCAGGGGAGACGTTGGGAGAGGTGAAAGTGGTCAGGGACATGCATGAGCGCAAGTCAGAAATGGCAAAACACTCGGACGCCTTCATCGCCCTGCCAGGTCACAGACTGCCCCACTTCTCTTAGCCACTATGGACTACTCGTGTGTGTGTTTGTGTTTCTTGGAAAATGTTGCTACTACTGTGTGAAGTTAGCCAAACGTACGTTTAAGGTCGACATGACATGATAATAATAACAAATCAAGAAGCTTAGAAAACAGGTTAAGTTCTTACTACCTCCATCCAAAAATACTTGTCATCAGAATAAATAAAAGGAAATGTATATAGATATATTTTAGTTCTAGATACATCCCTTTTTGTCCATTTTAACGACAACTATTTTCGGACGGAGGGAGTATGTTGCGGCTCATTTCTTGTGTAACATACGTACGTGCAGGCGGATATGGGACGATCGAAGAGCTGCTGGAGATCATAACGTGGGCGCAGCTGGGGATCCATAACAAACCTGTAAGCCTGTCGTATTTAACTGCCATTCTGCATTATTCCCACATTAATGTATGTGCCGGGGCCGGTGATTGGTTAGCCAGACACTAGTTGTGTGTACATATATGCACTACGTAGGCCCTCGTGCCTGCCCTAATCCTCACGCCGTTCCTAGCTAGCTCAGCGAAAGCGAGAACGATGTGTAACTAACCAATGGCAACTTACGTACGGTTGTTGGTGATGTCTCGTTGCATTAGGTGGGCCTGCTCAACGTGGACGGCTACTACAACAGCCTGCTTTCGCTGTTCGACAAGGGCGTCGAGGAGGGCTTCATCGACGACGCGGCGCGCAACATCTTCGTCCTCGCCGACAACGCCGCCGACCTGCTCACCAAGCTCACGGCCGCGGCGGTGGCGGCCCACGTTGGCGACGGCGGCGGCGAGGACCGCAGCGGCACGGCGGCCGCCGGCGTCAAGAGGAAAAGAGGCTAGCTGGCTAGCTAGCTAGCAGCTGGTCCCTGCCCGTCGTCGTGTAGCTTCGTCTTCGTCAAGATCTATTAGCTCTCAAATAATCTTCTTCATGCATGTAATATCGAGCGTTCCCTAACCCTAATATTCCGTGGCCAGCACAAAGTATGCATCCTTCAATGCTCCGTAATTAAGCACAAGTGTACAAGTGTACGGGTGTTGGAGTTGTACCTTGCAGCGCAGCGGGTCGTACCATCGCCTTGTACTCTTCCCACCTACTAATATTTTATGTCTTCTGGCTACGATATTAATGTGCACAGTCATGTCAGCAGCACACAGCGCACTCGTTTCGTAGTACCACGTACACCTAGTACAGCATGCCGTGCAGCTGGCAAAATGAAAGCAAAAGATAGGCGCGAACCCTCTCACATGGACCCACAAGCTTCTGAGCATCCACTACAACCATGGTTTGCGTAATCTGGTGCCCTGCACGTACGTTGGGGCCCATGCAGAGGTAGATCATGGCAACGTAGAAATATAGAGCACAATCGGGCACAGATCAGCATAGCGCCCAAAAGACATAGTTCAACATTCCACACAAAAGGCACAGTTCACGTCGGGTATAGTTTCTTAGGACACAGTTCATCACACCCAAAAGAGAAGCCGGGTATATTACTAGATACAAAATAATTTAGCAAGAGGAGGCGAGGAGGCGGAAATCACCATTTCTTGGCCCGGCCCTTGCCTTTGAAGTCATTGGAGCGGCGGTGCATCTCTTTCGTGTAGGCGTCGGCAACGGGAGGATCATCGTCGTCCTTGTCCGTGTTGGTGGTGGTGCTGTCCGACGCCGAGTAGATGTAGCCGGAGAAGCGGCGGATGGCGCGAGCTTGCTTCTTCGTGTGGCATGCCGGCTTGGCCTTGGCGGTCTCCTTCTCCCTCGCGAGGGGCTCCGACGCCTAGATTCTGAGCCGGAGCTCCTTCGCGTTCTTCCTCCGGAAGCGCGGGTCATCCTTCTCTGCTGAGGTAAGCGAACGACGCATAACCTCATGGAGGAGCTGCTCCTCCGAGTCGACAGGGACGGAGCGGGCGTGTCGGCGGGAAAGGCAAGCATCTACCTCCCTCTGCGTGGCCCACTGCCGCTCACGGTGGGTGGCCTTCACCTCCAACTCCGACATCTGCATCCTTTCAGTATCCAAGGGCACGAGCACCTAACGTTGCCTAGGAGTAGCTGGCGCCGGAGGAAAAGGGGAGAGGGTCACCCTGCTCCAGATCAGGAGCAGTGCAGAGCAGGATGGGCGAGCACGTTAGGTCGCATAGCCGCGGCGAGACCGGGAGGAGCTGGCGGAAGACGGCGGGGGCTCGAGCTTCCTCCAGTGTCTAGTCGCGACCTCTCAATGACGGAGCCAGAGTCCTCCTCCACCGCCGAGGGCGTCCCATTCCATGGGATTAGACTCATTGTTGGAGTCATCGCCGGACATGGCCCTGGTACTGGGAGAGGGGACGGGAGAGATTAGGGAGAGGAAGGGGGCAGAGAGGGCGAGAGGACTGGGAGGAGTGGGGTTTGACTAAGGTTCTCAGACCGGCTGGGGGTTTTGTGGGGACAATTGTTGGGGTGGCATGGGCCATAGAGGGCCAGTCCGACGTGGCGGCGGTGTCCGATCGTGTCCGGGCCTCCCCATATCCACCCCACATATGGGTTGGACACGTGGATTGCCAGACAGCACTGACATTTGGGCTGGTTGTGGGGAGCCTGGTTGGGTTCTATTTTTCGGCCCGGGCACTGGTCGGAAAGCAAGCCCGAGCGTTTGGGGAGGATACAGGCCGTCCGGTTGTAGATGCTCTCATTGGGCTTCACCAATTTTGATGGTAATGACTAAAGAAGCTTGTTAATTAAGTTGGGGCTACCGTGTTATCATCATACTCTACCACATCCAGAAAGAGGAAATCGACGGGTGCCCATTGTTGCAAAATAAAAATAAACCACCTCCCCCCCCCCCCCCTCCCAATTGTTTTTTGTTTGTGAATGTTGATAACACATATCCTACAATATTCAATCCAAATGTGTTCAACACATAAAAGCAAAAAAGACAAATCCATATGTAAACAGTAAAGTTATCGGGGCAATGTTCCCTAGGGAGGAGGACGCAGGGAACACCCCCACTGCCGTCTGATCAAAACCACGCGGTGGCAGTTTTCTGATTTTTTTTTTCAAAAACAATCCTCCTTTTCTGAATAAAATGACATCCCTGTATAACTAAAGCTGACACGAAAAACGTTCGCAAATGCTATCCCTTCTTGGAAAACGTTCGCCAGCTATTGCGGTCCTATGTAAATGGTGTCTATTTTTTTGTCTTTTGTGACAATATTCACATTGGTCCTTTTGTTTTCTGTGTGTAGATCTCTCAAAATTGAATTTGAAAATTTTGTGGAATTGTAGACATATATCTTCTCGAAATTCGTAATTATTTGCAGCTTCTTAGAGGTGCTACGGTGTGATGGTAACACCTAAGGTGTAGCTAGTGTCACTATTCCCACACAAAAAAAGGTACGGTACCACTCGATGGTCACCCAAGCTAGTTGTTGATTTGTGTGGCTAGATAAGCTAGAATAAGCTGTTTTGACGAAAGACATATACAATGTCCGGCTTTAAATTAATAAATCCCTAATACAAACATGTTTAGCTGTAGATCGGTTATCAACTTGAAATAACATCAGAAAACAAATCACGGAGAGCGAGTTCCAACACAACTGAAACAAAGATTAAGGCTGGGATCCTCTCGGTGGTTTTTAATTTGGATGAGCCTGGAGTTATAAGCACCACCATCATTGTCTCCAGCATGCTCTTGCCGCTCATATTTGAGTATAATTTCTAAAGTTGCAAATATACGAGTATTAGTGGTAAGTTCACTTCCAAAACTTAAGAGCACCAAATTATATCTTGTCAAGCCCAGCCACAAGACACAACATACATGTTACAAAAGGCACTAAAGAATGGCGAAAAGGTCTACCAAATTGAGAAGGTTCTCATCATAGATTACAAGTTCCTTGACATAGCTCCAGAATAATGTGCTGGGAAACAAGATGTGGCTCACATCCCCGTCCACTTGTAGCCAAAGAAAATTGCCATTAGCACCCCCTATCGTTTCATAATTTGGTCACTAGAAAGGATGCATCTTCAGATAAGTTGAACTAAATTCTTGTTAAACAATTGGTTTTGGGAAGCAGTGAAGCTAGACAACTAGTGGGAAGTGGCTTACCTTTGCTTTTCGAACAATTTGTGGAGTTGTAGCTAGTGGTGATATCTATACATACCAGCACATATGTATCAGTAGTGGCGGAGCCAGGAATGTTTTAGAAGTGGGGCCGAGTGCTGTTAAAACGGGTTGGGGAGGGCCAGATCATTAAAAAATGGGCTTTAGCATAAAAAATTCACTAACTATGAATTATTCATCAACGATTCAACATCAAAACCCTGATATTAGGGGGGTCGGGCTCCTGCTGGTACCCATGTCTCTTCCACTAGATATCGGGTGTTGCATGTGGTCTATTCCAATAAGGTAAAATTTTGGGGTAAAGCTTTCAAGTCATCTTTCTAAATTGTCAAAATGGGCCCAATGCTCTTGCAAACCCGGCTAGCCATAAATAATATATACCCTTGCGGGTGTTCAAAATACCATCACGTAGTCTTTACGTCAATTATATTAGTAAATGAGCTACAAAAGGACCATTTCATCCTACTTTCAAATACTATTAAACTCAAGTACGTGAGTTTAGATATTTTATAATGTTATATGGAGAATTTCCATGGGTACATAAGTGCATAAATTACTAACTACAAACTTTTCACTTAAATATAATGCATTAGTCGTGAAAGAAATAGTACATTCAAATTTATTAGTGAGTCAACAAGTTCCATTAAACTATAACTATAAAAAATGTGCAAAAGTACTTGAATTTATGTGATGCACCCATATGTGAAAATGGGACAAGAGGAGATTGGAAAAAATAGACAGTACTCCCTAAGCTAACTAAAATCAAGTGTTGTTGGTCATGTCAAACTTTCTCAACAATGATTTTCATACTGAGTTTCATGCACCCCGTAAGGTCCGTTGGGGAAATGAGGCAGTATAATTCACTTTAAGGGATAACTAAATCCAATTGCCATGTGGTAATACCTTTAAGGGACAAGGCTGGAGGGGAAGGAGGAAGAGAGATGACGGTTATCCGCAAATTAGTAGTTCCGTTATACAATAATGATACAGCTATAAATAATGACGGAATAGAGATGATGTGGGATATTTTGATTGGTAATTATGGGGAAACGTGGCCGCTCTGAAATTCGAAGAGGAGGGGGTGGGTGGATTAGTGAGGGGAGAAGGGCTACTCCGTTAACTCCGTAAATATCACCAATAAGTCTAGCATTTTTCTTCGGTATACTCCCTGCAATCCTTTTTACTTCGCATATAAGATTTGTCTCAAGCCAAATTTTGTAAAGTTCGATCGACTTTATAGAAAGAAAAAAAATCAACATTCAAAATACAAAATCAATATCATTGTATGTCAATGCATTTGAACGCGAAGGAAAAGAAGAATGTTCCGGAAAAACAAAAGCATGATTCATATATGTGCTAGAGGCCAAGGAGGAGGTCGAAACGTTTGCCATAAAAAGGAGGTGAGCAAAACGGGGGTAGAGGCGACGAAAAGCCACAGGCCCACGGCAGCGCCCGTTGGATCTTCCGATCCGACCGCGCGCGGCGCCCCCCCACCCCGGCTGGCTGGGTCGCCCTGCCCTGCCCTGCCCTGCCCTGCCGTGCCCGGCAGCAAGCGGCTGCCACAAATTAACCACGCCCCTGCTGGCTGCTGTTGCCTGCTGCCGTCCGTCCCCCCTTCCCCTGCGCCTGCGTGCGTGTCTCCTCCGTTGGCCGCTTGCCTGCGCGGGGGCCGGCGCCAGCCATGTACCCTGGCACACGCATGGCCCGGCTTGCCGCACCGAGACAGTCCAGCAGCAGCAGGAGAGGGACCTGGCCGATCGATCGTCCAGTGCGCGCGCGCGCGCGCGAGTGGGTCAATTATTGGGGCCGGTCGACTCGAGCAGGGTGCGCGCTACACGCCGGCCCGGCGCGAGCCTCCCGTCGTCCCGGCCGAGTGGACCGCCGGCGTGCGCGCCCGCGTTGCTACGCCTGTGCCGTGGGCGCGCACTGTGCGGCGCGCATGCATGCATGCGGGCGCTCTGGTGGCGAGCGGGACGCGTGCATGCGCACGCGCCGGCCGCCGTACCCTGCGCCTCCACTGGGCGGAGCGAGTGGCATATGCTTTGCGCACGCGCCGGCCGGATGAACCGTACCCGTACGTACCTCGCCGGTGCGCAACAGGCAGTCGACCGACGCGATGCGCCTTGTCTCCTTGCGTGGATCGGCGTCGATTATTTGTGCCACCAAGGCCAGGAAGAGGACAGGGTTCTTGCTGCTGCCAGTACGGTGCGTACTGCCCTAGTACGATGCTGTGGTAATAATGCCGGGCATGGGTCAGAAACGCTCGCATGTACGTATGTACTGCGCTGGTGTTACGAGGTGGCAGGTTAAATTGCTCTGTTGGATGCAGATAAGGTTCTGCCGACAAGTCGCTGTGAAAACACGGCACGGCGTACGTCCACACTGCGTGCCTAACTAAAGTACGTGTCCCGTTATTACCACGCAAAGAATTTGCATTCCATTCCACGAGCGTCGAGGGTTTTCATGTTATACATAGATTCCTCTCATGTTTGTTTGAGCAAATGTCATGACTAAAAATCGCCTTCCAATTCAAGTGAGAT
This sequence comes from Aegilops sharonensis, assembly GCA_904067115.1. Taxonomy (NCBI): domain Eukaryota; kingdom Viridiplantae; phylum Streptophyta; class Magnoliopsida; order Poales; family Poaceae; genus Aegilops; species Aegilops sharonensis. The sequence continues at coordinate 20,241,297 of LR880969.1, read as the reverse complement.
TTACTGCATGGGCTGCAAGCATCCGGGTCGTGTAGCTTTGCAGCTTGAGAGCGAGCGGTGGCATGTCGGGACGGCAGCCCCGGATATGGTGCCGTGTTCATCCACTACTAGAGAAAAGCCTAGCAGTAGCGCAGGTCTAAGGGCTATCAATAGCGCGGGCACCACGCTACTGATACGGCGCTACAGCTAAGGTTTAGCAGTAGCGTGCTTCTGCCCGTGCTACTGCTATAGCTACTTAGCAGTAGCGTTGTCCATACCAGCGCTACTGCTAAGAGCATCTCCAACAGCCGCACTTCGCGCCGCGCGCAAAAAACCAGTATGCCCCGCGCGCTTCGGCTGGTTTAGCGCGGCCACGAGTGCTGGCTCCAACAGCCGCGCTATAATGCAGCGCGCGCACGCCGCTCCAGCAGCGCGTAAAAATACAGCGCGCGCGACTCGCCGGGCATTGCATTGCATATATGGTATTTTGGACACAAAATGAGTTTGAAACATTCAAAATGCAATGAACATGACATATAAAATTTGACACAAACAAGTTGATGAATAAAAGTTCATGCCCACAAGTTCAAAATCATGCCCACAAGTTCATCCAACCAAGTTTAGAATGCAAATCAAGTTCAAGACATAAATGAAAGACACATCAATCCTCTTCCTCGTCTTCGTCCTCATCATCTTCCGAAGACGATTCTTCCGCCTTCGAAGATGAATCTTCCTCCCTCTCCTCATCATGCACCGCATCACGCACCGCATCATGTGAAGCTCCGACGGTGTTGGCAAGATCTTCAACGGCATCTTCATGGGAATGTGTGTGAGGAGGCACATCGAAGGACATTCCGCCCATGGCGGCCGGAGGTGCACCCATGCCTCCCATGAGAGAAGCAAAACTCATGCCTCCCATGAGAGAAGCAAAACTCATGCCTCCCATGACTGCCATAGCGTCGGGGGGTGCTCCAAAGCCACCCATGCCTCCCATGGCGGCCGGAGATGCACCCATCCCTCCCATAGCACCTAAACCGCTCATGGTACCTCCGAAGCCACCCACGCCACCCATGCCGCCAATGCCACCGCCACCCATGCCACCGAGGCCACCGCCACCCATGGCGCCGAGGCCACCGCCACCCATGCCGCCAAGGCCACCGCCACCCATTGCGCGAATCATGGCTCTTTTTTGCATCAACACTTCTTCACGGGCAAGATTGACATATTTCTTTTGCGCTTCATTGAGGTTGGATGTGTCCAAGAAGAACAAGTTCTTCTCCCATTCCAACAATCTAGTTCGCTCCTCATTGCTCACCTTCCTCTCCTCCAAAGCCACCTTCCTCTCCTCAGCCGCCACCCTTCTCTCCTCGGCCGCCAACCTCCTCTCCTCGGCCGCGGCATCTTGGTTCCTTGCCATTTTCCTCACCTCGTTGGCTTATTTTCTTGCCTTCACAATTGCTTCCATAGCATTTTTGAGCTCATCATCTCCTTTCCTCATCTTCTTTTCGGTTTTGTCTTTCTTGCACCCATCCGGTTGTTTTGGCTTCGAGTATGAAACCGAGTTGGGTGTGGGGCTTCTCTTGCCATCATCACTTGATGCATCATCCTCCTCCTCGTCATCATTCAACTCAATTGTTCGCTTGCCGTTTGTTGCTCAAATGCAAATCATCCAAATATTCACGCTTCTTCCATTTCTCATCATCCTTTAACACTTCATAGCAATGAGGCAAGGTAAAGATCCTTCCTTTCTTGATCTTCCCCTTCTTGGTTGTCCTCGTCTCTTCTTTGAACAAGTTTTGTGCAATGTTGTACTATAAGAAAAACAAAACAGTTAGCACTTCGGACACCAAAACAAGTATGATGAACATGTATGAGATGCCACTTACTCTATCATCCTCATTTGTGCCACTTGGGTTAATCTTGTCAACTGCCTTTTGTGCGGCCGCCCAATTTTGACAATCGGAGTTGATTGTCGACCATCGGGACCGAAGTGATCTCTCGGAGCGGTCAATTCCACTCACGTTGTGAGCATCAAAGTGTTCTTTCATTAGTCCCCAATAAGCGTCTCTACTTTGATCACCTCCAACGGATGGATCCCTCGACACTTGCAACCAAGTATTGCATAGTAACTTGTCATCGTTGGTGGTGTAATTGCCCGCTCTTCCTTTCGGCGCGTCGACAATGCCCTCACCCTCCTCGTCCACCTCAAACTCATGGTCTTCGAAATGGATGTCATTGGTTTGAGACCAATGCGAATTGTTGGACCCAACACCCATAGTTGACATGTATGCATCATCGTTGAGACTACAAAGTTTTTTGAACAATGCAAATAAGCTATCTATATGATGATGCATTGAACAAATAACTAAAAAAATAAAAGATGGATTTTTTTACCTTGGAGGCATTTCGTCAAACACATGGTGCGCGTTGGCGGCCGGCTCAACGAGTGAGCTCGCCGGCGCTTCGGTAGCCGCCGCGCCCGTCGAACGCCCTGCAAGCTTCTTTCCCCTCGCCTTCGAGCTGCCGGAGCCGTCCGCCGCCTTATTCTTCTTCGCGGATGTCTTGCCCTTCTTCGGCCGCACCGCATTGGGGAGCTTCGAGGGTGCGGCAGCGGCACGGGACGGCGCCGGCACGACGCCCCCCGTCGACGTGGTCATCCGCGGCGGCAAGAAGAGGCTGCGCGCGAGGCCGACCCTCGGCGGAGCTCCGGCGGTGGCGACGCCAATGCTCCCCGCGCTAGGGTTTCCGGCGGCGGCGGTGGCGGTGGCGGCAGCGGGGGAGGGGTCGCGGCGGTACAACGGGGTGAGTGGGGTGCCGGGGCGTGCGTCCATGGCGAAGTCCGACGCCGGCGTGCGCGCGGGGGTCGTAGGAGGCGGAGAAGAGAGAGTGCGGCGCGAGCGCTCGAGTGTGTCGCGCGCGGAAGCGGGCGCCCCAAATACACCGCGCGGGATAGCGTATCCGACAGCGCGCCCAACTCGTTATAGCGCGCGCGCGGTTTTTGCGCGCCCGCTGGAGCCACCCTCCATGTTGCGCGCGTGCTAAAACGGCCTAATTTGCGGCGCGGCGCTAGTTTAGCGCGGCTGTTAGAGATGCTCTAAGTGGCTTAGCAGTAGCATTTTCCCGCTCAGCGCTAAAGAGCGCTACTACTATATTTTCACATATTTTTTTTGCTACGTATTTGCGATGTTTTTGTATGGATTTTATACAGTATTCTAATCATATCATAAATTGGCAATATGATCATATCATACACATAATAGTCTCATCATATCATCCAACACAAATCATGTCATCACATCATAATCATGATATAGCTATACAAGTTACATGGCATGCCTCATCATACATAATGTAGTACTTCTTGAGGCACCGGTTCGTACCCCTCTCTCGCACTAGCGTGAACCTAAACTAACTACTTTCTGCTTCGGCTCTGCTATCTAACCCTCTCTAGTTATCGCTCGGAAACAGGTACACCTGGGCCTGACACTCCGGCCACTCGTCGTATACTCCTGGCGTAGCACTTCTTCGCCCTCGATGATCTATGTACCTGCATCATCACATGAGTCGATAATATGCAACATATATAGTTGAGCAACAGAAAGAGACAGACTTGACAAGAATAGAAGCAACATCTCATAAGCATAAATAAAAGAGTTCATAGTACCCAAAATGCCCTAAATAGAGTGATCTTCGCTAGTTGAGGAGGATGGTTTAATTACATCACAAATAAAATTTCGTCGTGCATAACTCAAAGTTTCGTCATAGAGAAAGTATGGACTAAGCGGACACTTTGTCATATATTGTCAATCACTCCAACATGTCGTGCCATCCATCCAAGTCAGGGAGATAGTCCCCGAGCGCAGTGAAAGGCTTCAGGTCGAGACGCTGAGCCAATACGCGTGTTCGGACGTCTTCCTGCGACATTTGCCCTTCTTCGTAGAACATCCCTGTTTTTTCCACGACCTCCTTCATGATGATTTGGGCAAGTTCACGCTGGATGTGATAGAACTTAGCTCGAAGTTGATGATACGGAATATCTCCTAGGTTCTTTGCCCATTGCAGAATATGGGCATCGCCGGATCTACATGACATGCGAAGGTTCTACTGATCCCGTCTGTACTCTAGCATGTGGTGGAGGACATAGAATCCATCACTAAGAGTATCACTCAGTTGCTGGATGCAGCAGAAGTCGGTCTTATGGCTGAAGGCGGGCGCGCGGTTCCTTGTCTTCCTGGTCTTGATCTCTCCACCCCCTAGGCGGTAGCTAAAGATAGCACTGTCGGGAACAGACTTGATGTGGGTGTAATCCTTTTTCTTCATGTTCTTCGACGAGTCCAAGTAAAGAGCGTGGGAGAATCGGGGGTAAAGGATGATGAGGAGGGCACGCCCGTTGCTAAGCAAAATAAGTACACCTCAAATTAGCCTCCACGCGTGCAAATGAATGATTGAAATTGAAGGAAAGATATCTGCGGATGACTTACATGAGATGATAAGGCACGAGAATCGTCTCCTTGTCCTTATTGGCGACCATGAAAACGGCGATGTAGTTACTCGCGTATTCACGGTGCTTTGGGCAGACTGCCAAGAAACCCTCGTGCATGAAGTACGGGTCAGCGACACGGATATAATGTATCTGCTCAATCCTAATGATGTGGTTCATGTGCAAGGCAAAAAGGCGGACAAACGTAAAATCCAGCTTTTTCAAGTGAAACATGTCGAAGATGTAATTGATCGAAGGAAGAAATTTTCTGCGGGGAATGTGTCGACGTACAACCTTTGCTACGGCACGTTACCACGTAGAGCGGGTATCCTGGATTTTTCAAGGCGATCAGGCTTTTCTCTCTCCGCAGCACATCGTCATGAAGTCTCCTTAGATCGCCGTATATGGCCTCTGCCACTGCCTTAGGTAGGATCAGATCACCAGGGATATGACATTTTGCCGCACCAGGGATAGGTATATGGTCTTGAACCCGAGGCTGCTGAGGCGGCTGTATCATAGAAGCAGCTTTGTTGCCTTTCCTCGGTCTCTTCCTATGCTTCTTTGCTACCGGAAGTGAGCCTATAATACGTTCATCCTCGGCAATTCAGGAACCAACTCATCACGCTCAAATCCTGAGTACTCATACTGCTGAGCCATCAATCCTCTGTCATCAGAGGCGTCGATATTGAGATACTGTATAGGGTCATCGTCATCCTCGTCGATGGCATCATGCATTGTTTCTTCGACGGCGGCGACGTCATCAGCCACTAATGGAGCCTCTTCCTCACCCGGCATGACAGACGGCGCTAATTGGGTAGGTGGGGTGTTGGTGTTTATACCTTGTTGAGGCAGCCTGGTTGTGGGTGTGCTCCCCGCCGCCTCCAGACAAAGCAGACTCTTCGGCCACAACAGGGCCCAATGATTGCAATCGCCAAGACACCGCGGGGTCTCGTCGTCATCTCCCCCTAGTGCTACCGCAGGAGCCAAATTCTCGTGTCCCGGTTCGACACTGGCCACGGAAACCTTGAAGACGTCAGGGGGATACCGGCTGTGGAACAATTGTCATTGGCTTCATTATCACCACCTTCCCCACGTCCACCTTATGGCCGCTGATGGTGTACAATATGGTGCATGGGGTTACGCGGCCTGAACAGACATGTCTGCGACATGAGACATCCGAAAGGCAATGGAAAGGGAGAGATTATACATATATTTAAGAGGGTCGGTGTGACAGGTACCGTGAGGGCGTTGAGCTCAGCTAAAGACGAAGCACCGCCGAGCATGTCCGAGATGGAGGACGGGCTGCTATGAGCAGGTGCGGGAGCCGGTGCTGGTGCAACGCTAGTCGAGCTGCTCCCCAAGAAGTTGGAAAGGGGAAAGTCCGTTGCATCCTTATTTGGATTTTTCTTTGTCCAACTAACGATAGCCGGAACCAAGGCACTATACGAAGCTGCAATCTCATCTTTTGCGGCAGCTACCGCTGCTTTGACTGTCTCAGCTGATTTCTTATCAACCGCAATCGCAACCTTCTTTTCGATGTTTTCTTCATTTAACCTCTGTCTTTCCTTTCTCTCCTCCATGGTCTCACGGTAGTACTTCTTCCACGTGGCGCCGTCTCCGACGCCATGCACACATCCATACGATGGCCGAGTGTCCACCGGGAGTCGTTTCAATATGTTCAAGGCCCAGTTGAATGGGGTGTCCCACTTGGGCCTCGCCAACACCTCAGATGGCGAGTCACTTTTGGTCGCGATCCAGTGCTGCTCTCTCTGCAAAAGGAACAAGGATCATTTACAAATGTGACTAAATGTGCAATCAAATTGATCAGAAGCTAAAATTATGGGGTAAATTAATAATTACCAGCAGTCTCATGAACTCCTTTGTGCCCACGTCTGTATCGAAACCTTGTTGACTGGGTCCCAACAGTACCGGGCCCTGATGACGTCACGCTCCTGCGGGATGGTGAACTCCGCCAAGGGGTCTGGGATCCCCAGAATTTTGCGTTCCACGTCCTCCTTGGCCCATATGGGCCTCTTCCCCGCGTAACCACGGCTTCCGAGGTGGTGGCACCCCATGTTCCTCTCTTAGATCCCCTTCATGTACTCCGACTTTTCTTTGACATCTTCGGGAATGCAAGTCTTCTTGAATAAACCGCTCTTCCGTAATTGTTGGATTATCCTTTACAATCTCGGAGTAGGGTTCCTTTTTGGCGATGATCCGATGTTTCACCCTTACTTTCCAGGCGGACAATGCGCTGCTAAACTTGCCCATGGCGCGTTTGTTTATCTTCTTTATTGTCGGGTCTTTATATGGATCAGTATATTTGATTTCATCTTTGCCTGGGAACAAGAATACCTGGTGCAGCTTAGTTAGGAGGGAGTGCTCCATATCTGGTATCTTCTTTAGTTTCTCATCGTTGATGGTGGCGGTTGCCCGTAGGATGCAACCTATTTGATTGTCGTAGCACGGGCGCACTTCCGCAGGCTCTTTTGGCTCAAAATTGTCGGACTCCACCTCCGTGACCACCAGTCTAGTAGTGATGAGCTGGTTTGGGCGCCGTTGCCTCTTTGGTTTCGGTTCTATACCGGTTTCGCCAGTCTTGGTGCCGGTCTCAGCGCCGATGTCATTCTCAACGCCGGTCTCGGTGCCAATCTCGATGTCGGTCTCAGCGTCGGATGTGACAGGTGGGCCCTGCAACAACCGTTGCTCATCGAGAAGGTTCAAATAGGCGTCTACCGCCGCATAGACGTTGCAATCACCGGAACCCTGTCCTTCATCGTTGCTAGCCATGTTTCCTACGATTAAATCTAGGCAATTAATTCTAGACCTAATAAAATGAATAATGACATAAAAAAGGCCAATGTTTTGCAGGAATGTTGATTCATTCCCATTGCAGCAAATCCCGGGCACTCAATATGTCCTAATTTGTAGCAAAAGTCATGCCGAGATTCACCTTGCTACAAACTGGACAAATAGAGCGCCTGAAATTTGCCGGAACGGAAATGAATCAACATTCCGTCAAAACATAGGCCACTCGGGATCAATCTCTGCAAACAACAAAAGGCCACTTGGGCACAATCGAACCACTTCAATGTTGCATGTAACATGAGCAAACACTATTGAGGAATTTGCATATAACATGACCACTTCAATGAAAAGATATAATCAACAATGATGGAATATGCGTAGTAGTACTTTGCTTCGAGGGCTAATAAACTTTTGCAATAAGTATATGAGTTCTTTATGACTAATGTGAGTCCATGGATTATACGCACTCTTACCCTTCCGCAATTTGCTAGCCTCTACGGTACCGTGCATTACCCTTTCTCACCTTGAGAGTTGGTGCAAACTTCACCGGTGCATCCAAACCCCGTGATACGATACGCTCTATCACACATAAACCTCCTTATATCTTCCTCAAAACAGCCACCATACCTACCTATTATGGCATTTCCATAGCCATTCCGAGATATATTGCCATGCAACTTTTCACCGTTCCGTTTATTATGACACGCATCATTATTGTCATATAGCTTTGCATGATCATGTAGTTGACATCGTATTTGTGGCAAAGCCACCGTTCATAATTCTTTCATACATGTCACTCTTGATTCATTGCACATCCCGGTACACCGCCGGAGGCATTCATATAGAGTCATATCTTGTTCTAAGTATCGAGTTGTAATTCTTGAGTTGTAAGTAAATAAAAATGTGATGATCTTCATTATTAGAGCATTGTCCCAGTGAGGAAATGATGATGGAGACTATGATTCCCCCACAAGTTGGGATGAGACTCCGGACGAAAAATAAAACAAAAGAGAAAAAAAGGCCATAAAAAAGAGAAAAGGCCCAAATAAAAAAATAAAAAAATAAATAATAAATGAGAGAAAAATAGAAAAGGGGCAATGCTACTATCCTTTTACCACACTTGTGTTTCAAAGTAGCACCATGATCTTCATGATAGAGAGTCTCCTATGTTGTCACTTTCATATACTAGTGGGAATTTTTCATTATAGAACTTGGCTTGTATATTACAATGATGAGTTTCCTCAAAATTCCCTAGGTCTTCGTGAGCAGGCAAGTTGGATGCACACCCACTTAGTTTATTTTTTATGAGTTTTCATACATTTATAGCTCTAGTGCATCCGTTGCATGGCAATCTCTACTCCTCGTATTGACATCAATTGATGGGCATCTCCATAGCCCGTTGATTAGCTGCGTCAATGTGAGACTTTCTTTTTTTGTTTTTCACATAATCCCTATCATCATACTCTACTCCACCCATAGTGCTATGTCCATGGCTTACACTCATGTATTACGTGAGGGTTGAAAAGGCTGAAGCGCGTTAAAAATTATGAACCAATTGCTTGGCTGAAACCCGGGTTGCGCATGATGGGAGCATTTTATGTGACGAAAATGAAGCATGGCCAAACTATATGATTTTGTAGGGATTAGCTTTCTTTGGCTATGTTATTTTGATAAGACATAAACTGCTTGGTTAGCATGCTTGAAGTATTACTATTTTTATGTCAATATTAAACTTTTATCTTGAATCTTTTGGATCTGAACATTCATGCCACAATAAAGAGAATTACATTGAAAATTATGTTAAGTAGCATTGCACATCAAAAATTCTGTTTCTATCATTTACCTACTCGAGAACGAGCAGGAATTAAGCTTGGGGATGCTTGATACGTCTCCAACGTATCTATAATTTTTGATTGTTCCATGCTATTATATTATATGTTTTGGATGTTTAATGGGCTTTATTATGCACTTTTATATTATTTTTGAGACTAACCTATTAACCGGAGGCCCAGTGCAAATTGCTGGGGTTTTTTTGCCTATTTCAGTGTTTCGCGGAAAAGGAATATCAAACGGAGTCCAAACGGAATGAAACCTTCGGGAGAATCGTTTTTGGAACAAACGTGATCCAGAGGACTTGAAGTGGATGTCAAGAAAGAAGCGAGGAGGCCACGGGGCAGGGAGGCGCGCCCCCCCCCCCCCCCGCGCCCCCCCCCCCCCCCGCGCCCCCCCCCCCCCCCGCGCCCCCCCCCCCCCCCGCGCCCCCCCCCCCCCCCGCGCCCCCCCCCCCCCCCGCGCCCCCCCCCCCCCCCGCGCCCCCCCCCCCCCCCGCGCCCCCCCCCCCCCCCGCGCCCCCCCCCCCCCCCGCGCCCCCCCCCCCCCCCGCGCCCCCCCCCCCCCCCGCGCCCCCCCCCCCCCCCGCGCCCCCCCCCCCCCCCGCGCCCCCCCCCCCCCCCGCGCCCCCCCCCCCCCCCGCGCCCCCCCCCCCCCCCGCGCCCCCCCCCCCCCCCGCGCCCCCCCCCCCCCCCGCGCCCCCCCCCCCCCCCGCGCCCCCCCCCCCCCCCGCGCCCCCCCCCCCCCCCGCGCCCCCCCCCCCCCCCGCGCCCCCCCCCCCCCCCGCGCCCCCCCCCCCCCCCGCGCCCCCCCCCCCCCCCGCGCCCCCCCCCCCCCCCGCGCCCCCCCCCCCCCCCGCGCCCCCCCCCCCCCCCGCGCCCCCCCCCCCCCCCGCGCCCCCCCCCCCCCCCGCGCCCCCCCCCCCCCCCGCGCCCCCCCCCCCCCCCGCGCCCCCCCCCCCCCCCCCCGGGCGCGCCCCCCACCCTCGTGGGCCCCTCGCAGCTCCACCGACCTACTTCATCCTCCTATATATACCCATATACCCCGAAAACATCCGAGAGTACCATAGATCGGGATTTCCGCCGCCGCAAGCCTCTGTAGCCACCAAAACCAATCGGGACACTGTTCTGGCACACTGCCGGAGGGGGGATCCCTCACCGGTGGCCATCTTCATCATCCCGGCGCTCTCCATGACGAGGAGGGAGTAGTTCACCCTCGGGGCTGAGGGTATGTACCAGTAGCTATGTGTTTGATCTCTCTCTCTCGTGTTCTTGATTTGGCACGATCTTGATGTATCGCGAGCTTTGCTATTATAGTTGGATCTTATGATGTTTCTCCCCCTCTACTCTCTTGTAATGGATTGAGTTTTCCCCTTAAAGTTATCTTATCAGATTGAGTCTTTAAGGATTTGAGAACACTTGATGTATGTCTTGCATGTGCTTATCTGTGGTGACAATGGGATATTCACGTGATCTACTTGATGTACGTTTTGGTGATCAACTTGCGGGTTCAGTGACCTTGTGAACTTATGGATAGGGGTTGGCACATGTTCGTCTTGACTCTTCGGTAGAAACTTCGGGGCACTCTTTGAGATACTTTGTGTTGGTTGAATAGATGAATCTGAGATTGTGTGATGCATATCGTATAATCATGCCCACGGATACTTGAGGTGACATTGGAGCATCTAGGTGACATTAGGGTTTTGGTTGATATGTGTCTTAAGGTGTTATTCTAGTACGAACTCTATGATAGATCGAACAGAAAGAATAGCTTCGTGTTATTTTACTACGGACTCTTGAATAGATCGATCAGAAAGGATAACTTTGAGGTGGTTTCGTACCCTACAATAATCTATTTGTTCGTTCTCCGCTATTAGTGACTTTGGAGTGACTCTTTGTTGCATGTTGAGGGATAGTTATATGATCCAGTTATGTTATTATTGTTGAGAGAACTTGCACTAGTGAAAGTATGAACCTTAGACCTTGTTTCCTAGCATTGCAATACCGTTTGTGCTCACTTTTATCATTAGTTACCTTGCTGTTTTTATAGTTTCAGATTACAAAAACCTATATCTACCATCCATATTGCACTTGTATCACCATCTCTTCGCCGGACTAGTGCACCTATTCAATTTACCATTGTATTGGGTGTGTTGGGGACACAAGAGACTCTTTGTTATTTGGTTGCAGGGTTGTTTGAGAGAGACCATCTTCATCCTACGCCTCCCACGGATTGATAAACCTTAGGTCATCCACTTGAGGGAAAT
>LR880969.1:20166584-20179484 GCA_904067115.1 Aegilops sharonensis | reverse complement strand
CATGTTGGCTCCCACATACTCCTCGATGATCTCATCGGATGAACCACGATGTCGAGGATTCAAGCAACCCCGTATACTATTCCCTTTGTCAGACGGTATGTTACTTGCCCGAGACTCGATCGTCGGTATCCCAATACCTCGTTCAGTCTCGTTACCGGCAAGTCACTTTACTCGTACCGTAATGCATGATCCCGTGACCAGACACTTGGTCACTTTGAGCTCATTGTGATGATGCACTACCGAGTGGGCCCAGTGATACCTCTCCGTTATCCGGAGTGACAAATCCCAGTCTCGATCCGTGTCAACCCAACAGACACTTTCGAAGATACCTGTAGTGTACCTTTATAGTCACCCAGTTACGTTGTGACGTTTGGTACACCCAAAGCACTCTTACGGTATCCGGGAGTTACACGATCTCATGGTCTAAGGAAGAGATACTTGACATTGGAAAAGCTCTTGCAAAACGAACTACACGATCTTGTGCTATGCTTAGGATTGGGTCTTGTCCATCACATCATTCTCCTAATGATGTGATCCCGTTATCAATGACATCCAATGTCCATAGTCAGGAAACCATGACTATCTATTGATCAACGAGCTAGTCAACTAGAGGCTCGCTAGGGACATATTGTGGTCTATGTATTCACACGTGTATTACGATTTCCGGATAATACAATTATAGCATGAATAAAAGACAATTATCACGAACAAGGAAATATAATAATAATCCTTTTATTATTGCCTCTAGGGCATATTTCCAACAGGGAATGTATCTGGTGTACCCACACTTGTAGTGCTACCAGTGCACCGGATGCCGTACAACATTTTAAGAAGTCCAAAAAAATTTCTAGCACATTGACACGACATCAATGTATGTCATCACAGAATTTCGTATCAAAATTTGAAACATTTCCTACGATACAAAAATGATAAACTGTAATTAGTGTGATAATGGGTCAAATCTAAAACCCAACTTATGTTATGTACTCCCTCCTTCCGAATTACTTGTCGCACGTATGAATGTATCTAGATGTATTTTAGTCCTAAATACATCCATTTCAGCGACGAGTAATTTGGAACGGAGGGAGTAGTATTCAGTGCTGAATTTGTCATTTTTATTTTACAAGCTATGTTTTGAATCTTGACTTGAAATTTTGTGACAATCTACATTAATGTTGTGTGAATGTGCTAAATTTCTAACAGATTTTTTTGAACATTTAAAATGTGCAACGTGAGTTCGGTGCACCGGATATTCTCCCCATTAGTGACTCCTACTATAAGCGAGACGTAGGGGCGCCCGCTTTTAACTGCCATGGTGAGGGAGGCCGCCGGGTTGGCCCATGGGCCCAGGGTTCGTGGGCCAGTGTTTCGTGAGGTACAATAATAAACAAAGATTTCAGTGAAGAATCAGCAGCATCGTCTCAGAGTTTGAGTTTGGGCACTTAGACGGAAATATCTTTCTTGGCACAAGCTCCAAGATTTCGCTTCGATAATATGGGCATAGTACCTACTATAACTCAAAGTGGATTTCTGGTCACAAGAAGTTCGAAGGATCATTAACATGTCTCGGTGGCGATGCTCATTTGTATTGTTGGAGTTAAGAAAAGTCTGCCCGAGAAGCACACTGACACTGAAGGATGCTGACACCAGTTCTATTCTCTGCACATCGAGGTTCATCCCTGCATAACACTACCCAATCTTCAAAAGCAAGCCAAAATCTCACTCTACTGCAGTACGTACAAACAAGCGCTATCGATCCCGAGTCAATCATCAATCTTACAAGCGCCCCGCAGCAGTCTGTCTCAGCGCCGCGAGGACGCAGCACACAACAACAGAGGTGACAGAATGCGAAAGCCAAGAATGAGTTGCCTGGAGACAGCAGCGGACCCTGAATCCCCGACCCACGGCGCACGGGGCACCATGACGGACGGACGGACGGAAATCCACCCTCGGTGCGGGGCGCCGTGCGCCGGCCGGCGGTCGGAGGAAGCCGCTGTTCTAGGTTGCATCAAGGTGCCACTTCACGCCTGACGGAGGTGCAGGTCCGGCGGCACCCGGAGGTACTCGGAGCTCTGCTCGCCCTTGCCCGCCTCGGTTCTGCCGCCGTTGGAGGCTCCGCCGCTCTCGTCCTTCTTCGTGTTGAGGAAGCGGCCGCCGGTGCCCCTCGCCCGCCGCATCGCGTGCTGGTGCCGGGACTCGTGGAGGTAAGGCTGCATGGAGTATAAAACAGAGGTCGAACACAGGTTCGGGCAGGAAGGAATGAGAGAGACTGCTTGCTTTGCTAACCTTCCTGGCTTTGATCGCCTTCCTCTCGAGCTCGGCCTTGGCGCGCGACTGCCGCCGTCTGAGAATGCCGTGGTACTGCTTGGCGTTCACGTACACGGGCTCCTCCGACACCTCCAGAGGCAGCGGCATGCGAGGGTGGGTCAGCCCGGGTAGCTGGAAGTGAGCCTGCCAGTGCCACAAGAGACGCAGCCAGTTCAGGAATGCAGCCAGAGATGGTTTCTGGTGCTACTTAAATTGGCACGGAAATATACCACAGCCTGAGCTCCGTAGGGACCGACCATGCCTGTGTAGTAAGCGTCAGGGTACGGGTACGCTGCCGAGGCCTGCACAATGCCATCCAACATGTCCTTCAGATAAAGCCAGACAGTGCACGAATGTTGCAAACATCATCAGAAAACAAAGAGGCAAGGAATGGAAAGAGTTCCATACGATGGGTTGGTTTAGTTCCAGCTGTGAGTATGGTGGTAAGTAGTCTGACGCCAAAGCAGGCATCCGCGATGTGGGATGCTGCTTCTCTTCATCAAAGCTTCCGTCTGGCATTCAGAGAACATCAAGGTAGCAAATATCAGGTGTGTAAATTGCAGACAAGCTCGTTCCCACTGATGACAAGAGTTATTCAGGTGCACAAGTTACTGAAGATATTTACTCTCCATTCCAGTTTAAAGACATGCTCATTTCCACTGACACGAGTTATTCAGGTTATAAGTAAACTCTGGGCACACAAAGGCACATAAGTAAAACATTTGCAGGATATTCAGTGAATCACCACAAGATCAAGATTTCTAAAAGAAAATAATCTGCCTGCTCAGCCAAGTAAAGCTACTGCCGAACTGACATCATGACAGTTCCACTTCTCCTTCACAAGTGGTCCTCACTATCACTGTAATTTCAGTGAAATTTCATTAATTTTGGTACATACTGAAACAATTGCCGTTCGGTCAAAACATTTCAGCAATTTCGGCAGTATACAGAAATTCAATTTGTTTTTAAAAAAAATCAAAATATATTTGTTCGAATCTTAGTCAAATGCAGGGGGAGTTTCAGTCCTTTGGTCGAAATGAAATCTGAAATTCAGTGATTTTGGCAATAGCTGAAATATTTCTGAAACTGAAACTCAAAACCATAATCACAACAATAACAACGCAGCGTATGAAATGCTCCGACATGTTTCAGTATCAAAGTAGTACTAGATGCCAAGAAAGATTTCGGAATTCTGCAAAAAATCTGAAGACAAGCAGAAATCTACTAAAAACTAGGCCTCACAAGTCCTCCTTTCAATTCATAAAAGTACTATTTTTTTTTCCTGGCAACATACTACTTGTAGTATAATCTCCCTTCTAAAAATGTCATACAACAAAAGGGTACTGTTGTGCTACCACCTGTCTATATATACCGAAAAAAAATGTGAACTAGTAGCTCTTTGCATCATCCCAAGCAAATTTATAGCCAAAACAACAAACCTTTTGGTTCCCTTGATCTCGGGGAGTCGTCGTCGCTGCTCTCGGCGCGCGCGTCGTAGTCGACCGTCTTCTTCTTCCCCTGCGTCGCGCCCTTGGCCGCGCCGCCGCCGCCGAGCGGGTTGCTCGACAGGCTGATCCCCGCCGCGCTTCCCGGCGCCACGACGGCCGGAGACACGGCCCCGAACCCTGTCCCCGTCCACCAGGGCTGCATCGGCATGCCGGACGGGGACGGCAGCCCTCTCGGCTCCACCAGGTTGCTCTCTCCCGGCCGCGATCCCATGCCACTCATAGCTTCTCACTGTTCCAGCAGCACCACCGAAGAGAACATGCACGCACGGGGCACACGGGTCAACGAAGAAGAAGATGCTTACAAGCACATAGCATATTCAAAAATCCTCAACGTGGCCACGCGCCGGATCCTCGGAAGAACAGATGTGCATATACATACTTACATACGGATCATGATGATTAAGAAATCGGTGGAGTTGTACCAGGAAGCAAGAAGGGATCGTACGTACCAGCCAACGACTTTTCTCAAAGTAGCCTCCGGTGAGGTTCACGGCACAGTGGTCTACTGTGCTACCAGATTACAATCCATTGACAGTTTGACACGCAGAAACTTGAATCAACCAATGAAACACACAGCAGAACAGTAAAAAAAGAGAAGATACTCTAGGTAGAATAGAACTGTAGATATTACGTCCAAGCTGGACGGGTGCAACCGAGCGGAGGAGAAGAGACACGGATTCCTCCGGCGCGAGCCGCCGCCGCCGTCGGAGCAAAGCAGAAGCAGGTACTACCGTCGCCTCGCCGGTCGAATTCGAGCCCGAATCCGCGGCGGCGCCGGCAACAGCAACCGTGACCCTCCTCCCCGCCGCCGGCAACAGCAACAGCGACGACGCCGCGCAAGCGAGATCCCCGCTCTTCACTCCCCCACCCCAGCCCAACCCGGTGGGATTCATCGGATAAGCCCCGTGCTAACTTATCCGCGGCGGCCACCCCGAAATAGAAACACCGGTCGCCCCGCATCGGAACCGAGGGAGGCGCGCGGAAAAGGGCAGGCAGGCACGCAAACACCAATCAGAAGAGGCGACGAGACGAGAAGAAAAAGGAAACAAAGGGAGGGAGGAGGCAGACGAGGGGAGAGGAGAGGCGGACTGACCACTGGGCGCGGAGGGAGTGAGGCGGCGGCTCCCGGCCAATAGGAGGGGCGTCTCCTTCCTCTCTCCTCCTCCTGCCTCGTTCCGAGAATCCCGAGAGGCCAATCCGTGGCCGCAGATGGATGACAGGGGCGGGCGGGCTCACTCCCTCTGGCCGGTCGTCGCGCTCTCTATCTCCGCACGCGCAGGCAAGGCAGGCCCGGGCTAAGACGGGATTGGGCGAGGGATAATCGCGGTGGTTAACATGGCTGTTAGGGGGGGTCCTGGGCAGGGCGATGGGTGGACGAGAGTGGAGACGTGTACCGGGGGAAAGGGAAAGGGGAAGGGATCGCCACCGCCACGCGGCCGGTGCGAGCAGCGGAGGTGAGAGCGATCGACGGACAGACGAGGTGGGTGGCGACGGGCGGGACGCGATCGAGGAGGAGGAGATAATGCTAGACTAACACAAGGGGGTGGCGGGTTGATTAAATTACTGACTCGAGTTATTTACCACGTCTGTGTCTCCCCGTAGAGTTAATGCTTGGTCTCCTCCTGCGGTCTGGTGATTAATTAAAAGTGTGTGCTGTGCTGCCAGGTGGCCCAGAATAGTGCTTGCGGGGTCAATGACCGCCTGGCCCATGCATAATATGCATCGCATATGCTCTCCCTTTTTCATTCGATAGAAAACCCAGATTGGGTTCACTATAAGAAATGAAGAAATAAAATACCAACAGAAAAGGATAGCATCCAGGTGTAAAAGACTATTAAAAAAAACTAGAATCCATCTCCAGGCACATGAACTCCCAATTTTACTTAAGGCTGATCACAATGAGGAGTAACCTAGAGCAGTGAAATGCATATGTTGATAGCTAACTTACTCCCACAATGACCACCCGAAGAGGTCAGGAGCCCAATTGACAATTTATCATTTCAACATACCCATGTCCTTTCTCGTCGTCATGGAAAACCATAATCACCTCACTTAAAAAAAAGTCTTCAGCCCATACATCTGTTCAAACAGATAGAGCAATGGTTTCACGTTTCTGACAGTTTCCACATTATTCTTCATAAACAAGATAGTTTCGTCAACATACTACAAATATAGCTACCCCTCTCTAAATCAAATGTGGTGCAAGTCCCACAATTTGGCCATTCACAAATACAAGCTGGACCATTCTATGTGGACAGTTGGCAGCTATATTAAAGAGGAAAGAAGACAAGGGATCCCATTGTCTCCCTCCTTTAGAGCTACTCATCGTAGGTATTGGAAGTTCTTCTTTACATCTCATGAACAAATTCCTTGGTGGAGCGGACCCAAACTAGCAGAGAGCCATTGTTCAAGTGGCTAGAATTTGCAGGCTCGCAGACTTATTCTGATGAGTGACATAAGAACGTCGTGGTATTAAGGTCATTTTGTAGGTGTGGAGAAAGTGTTCGAGATTTTTTTTTATTTTTTTTTTTGCGGGAAGAAAGTGTTCGAGCTTATCAACAAGCCTAATGGTACGTAGGAATCGTGTACTTTTTACTTTACCGAAGGAGCCACGTCCACTGAACGGAATTTTGGTACTAGTACATACTATATGTTGGGTGGTTGAGTTAATTTACTACTGGTGTGCACGAATAATCCACGCCCGCTCCAATACGGATCGTACACAAGGTGGAAGCAAAAGTACAACAAGTTGGGTAGAAAGTTGCCCCCTCTGCATCATCTCGATCTCATATGGCGCACGAAATCGACGATCTCATCTCTACAATATACTCCCTCCGTTCGAAATTACTTGTCTCGAAAATAGATATATCTAGAACTAAAATACGTCTAGATACATCCATTTCCGAGACAACTAATTCCGAACGGAGGGAGTACCACCAAGGCATACCACTCAAAAAAATAAAAAATATACCTAGACCTAGAGCAGCATGTCGGCCAGCAGACAGGGAGGAGGCCACCTAGAAAAACCGTTGCAGTCGGGTGGGCGCCGCCTGGCCCGGGCTCCCATGCCCATGCATGGCCGGCCGGCCGGCCTTGTCGACCGCCGTGATCTACTACTACCTCCCTCTGTGAACGGCGAGGCCGCCCGTTTTGGTTAAAGGGTGATCCGCCGAAAGAGGCAGGGCAATCACCTCGTGAACGGCGATGATGGCGCCCGTGCGAGGTCCCCCCGCCGGCCCTGCCGGATCTACCGGCCACCCGCCTCGTCTGCCGTCGGGTGGTCATTGCGCGTGCGGGCACACGCCACGCAGCGGCGGGGCCCGCGATCGACGGCGACGCCCCAGCGAATCGCGCACCGCCCGGCCGGGCCACGTACGTACGTCCGTCCTCGGAGCCGGCGGGGACCGCGCGGGGGAGGGAGACGTGGCCCGGCTCGCGACGGTAGGTGGAGGTGGAGCGGGCGCGACGGCGACGGCGACGGCGACGGCGACGGGCGCGGGGTCGATGACGCGAGCGAGGCGGCGTCAGCATCCGCGGTGTAATTTAAAGAGTGATCTGGCGCGGCGCTGTCTGTCCTGCGGCGAGGTGGCAGCTCTGGTTCCGGGGGCACCGCAGCACCGGGACTCCCGGAGGCTAGCTCCTCTCCTAGCCGAGCCTGTGACGTGCCGGAGCTGCCAAGCGGCGGGACGGGACGGGACGGGACGTGGCCCCTCGGCTCGGCTTGGATCTCGAGACAGTGTGCGAGGCGCGCGCGGGTTTACAATATGCATGCAATTAGAGAAGGAACTTAGATTAGGCTACGCTAGAGGACAGTGCGATGCAGGGCCAGTGGCTTTGGAATCTACCATGGGTGACGGGCGGCATTTCCAGTAGTACTAGTAGTAGTATCCATCGCAGCAAAGCCCTTGGGTCGACAAGCAGGGGCCTGTTTTAGCGTGGAATGAATGACCGACAATCTTCTTCAAGTTGGAACTGCTGCTAATTACTCTAATCAGCCGGGATCTCAACATGGCCATGCTTTACAATTATTTTACTTCACAGCTCACACAAATAAGGACATCTTACAATTATTTTACTTCACAGCTCACACAAATAAGGACATCTTCAAGACGGACCCTCAAACCGGACCACACGGTTTGCCATCCAAAGAAGAATGTATCGGTTCACCGAACGATTCAGACATACTTTTTTCGGCAAACCTGAGACAAGCGTGGGGGTTTTGCGGGAGTCCGGACAACAGACACGTAGGACTCCGACACCCTCGGCCCACCTAAAACCCTTCCCGAACCCCGCGCCTCCATCCTACCCATTTTCTCTCCTTCCTTCTTTCTCTCTTGCCTTCGCTGCCGCTCCATCACCCTGGTCGTCATGCCACACCCCTGCCAGAACTCTCCGTCACCTCCAGCGTTTCAGCCGGGCTCCACCCCGCTTCTCCTCCGTCGTCGTTCAACCCCTCTCATCCGACCGCCATGCCAGGTACCATCCGCTCATGCTATACTCACCATGCCGGGCAATTGTTCGATGAATTATCGGAGCTAAAAAGGGTTTTCCTTCTTCTTCCTAGCAATGGATTCTGATTTAGAGTACATGTACGAGCACTATGTTGAGTCGTTCGACGGCTTGTCCGACGAGGAGGACCACACGGATGAAACAACGATGATGCGGGCGGTCCCTGAAGACATGGTGTGTGTGGAGGAGCATGTTCTCAATTTCAAGGGATCAGTCAAAGGATCATCGAATGCTCAATCGCAACAGGGCGCGCGGCCATTTGACACTGATGCCGACTACTTTGCCTCCGATGCACTCTTCACTAACAATTTTCGACGGCGTTTTCGAACGCGCAAGACTGTCTTCAATCGTTTGTACCATGGCATCCGGTCCTATGATGACTACTTCGTCTTGAAGAAGGACATCGTGGGAACGATTGGTTTCTTTGGTTACCAGAAGTGCACGGTAGCTGATTCGTGGGACGAGTATCTACGGATGTCTGAGAGCACATGTTGAGATGCCATGGTTAGGTTTGCAACTTCCGTGGTCGAGGTGTTTGTGAAGGAAATATGCCCTAGAGGCAATAATAAAGTTATTATTTATTTCCTTATATCATGATAAATGTTTATTATTCATGCTAGAATTGTATTAACCGGAAACATAATACATGTGTGAATACATAGACAAACAGATAGTCACTAGTATGCCTCTACAAGACTAGCTCATTAATCGAAGATGGTTATGTTTCCTAACCATAGACATGTGTTGTCATTTGATTAATGGGATCACATCATTAGGAGAATGATGTGATTGACATGACCCATTCCGTTAGCTTAGCACTTGATCGTTTAGTATGTTGCTAATGCTTTCTTCATGACCTATACATGTTCCTGTAACTATGAGATTATGCAACTCCCGTTTACCGGAGGAACACTTTGGGTACTACCAAACGTCATAACGTAACTGGGTGATTATAAAGGAGTACTACAGGTGTCTCCAAAGGTACTTGTTGAGTTGGCGTATTTTGAGATTAGGTTTTGTCACTCCGATTGTCGGAGAGGTATCTCTGGGCCTTCTCGGTGATACACATCACTTAAGCGTTGCGCGCATTACAACTAATGAGTTAGTGGTGAGGTGATGTATTACGGAACGAGTAAAGAGACTTCCCGGTAACGAGATTGAACTAGGTATTGGATACCGACGATCGAATCTCGGGCAAGTAACATACCGATGACAAAGGGAACAACGTATGTCGTTATGCGGTTTGACCGATAAAGATCTTCGGAGAATATGTAGGAACCAATATGGGCATCCAGGTTCCGCTATTGGTTATTGACCGAGAATGGTTCTAGGTCATGTCTACATAGTTCTCGAACCCGTAGGGTCCGCACGCTTAACGTTTCGATGACAGTTCATTATGAGTTTATAAGTATTGATGCACCGAAGGTTGTTCGGAGTCCCGGATGTGATCACGGACATGACGAGGAGTCTCGAAATGGTCGAGACATAAAGATTGATATATTGGAAGCCTATGTTTGGACTTCGGAAGGGTTCCGAATGAAAACAGGAAGTTACCGGAACACCGGGGGGTGACCGGAACCCCCCGGGGGGTATATGGGCCTTAATGGGCCACAAGGGAGAAGAGGAAGGGCCGGCCAGGGCAGGCCGCGCGCCCCCCTCCCCCCTCTAGTCCGAATAGGACAAGGAGAGGGGGGGCGGCGCCCCCTTCCCTCTTCCCCCTCCCCAATCCTACTCCAACTAGGAGAAGGGGGGGAGTCCTACTCCCGGTGGGAGTAGGACTCCTCCAGGCGCGCCTCCCTAGGGTCGGCCGCACCCCCCCTTTGCTCCTTTATATACGGGGGCAGGGGGGCACCCCATGACACACAAGTTGATCTACGGATCGGTCCTTAGCCGTGTGCGGTGCCCCCCTCCACCATATTCCACTTCGGTCATATCGTCGTAGAGCTTAGGCGAAGCCCTGCGCCGGAGAAGTCATATCGTCGCGGAGCTTAGGCGAAGCCCTACGTCGGTGGAGCATCAACATCGTCACCACGCCGTCGTGCTGACGGAACTCATCCCCGACACTTTGCTGGATCGGAGTCCGGGGATCGTCATCGAGCTGAACGTGTGCAGAACTCGGAGGTGCCGTACGGTCGGTGCTTGGATCGGTCGGATCGTGAAGACGTACGACTACATCAACCGCGTTGTTATAACGCTTCCGCTTTCGGTCTACGAGGGTGCGTGGACGGACACTCTCCCCTCTCGTTGCTATGCCATCACCATGGTCTTGCGTGTTCGTAGGAAAATTTTTGAAATTACTACGTTCCCCAACAGTGGTATCAGAGCCTGGTTTTATGCGTTGATGTCATATGCACGAGTAGAACACAAGTGAGTTGTGGGCGATATAAGTCATACTGCTTACCAGCATGTCATACTTTGGTTCAGCGGTATTGTGAGATGAAGCGGCCCGGACCGACATTACGCGTACGCTTACGCGAGACTGGTTTCACCGCTCCGAGCACTCGTTGCTTAAAGGTGACCGGCGGGTGTCTGTCTCTCTCACTTTAGTTGAACCGAGTGTGGCTACGCCCGGTCCTTGCGAAGGTTAAAACAGCACCAACTTGACAAACTATCGTTGTGGTTTTGATGCGTAGGTAAGAACGGTTCTTGCTCAGCCCGTAGCAGCCACGTAAAACTTGCAACTACAAAGTAGAGGACGTCTAACTTGTTTTTGCAGGGCATGTTGTGATGTGATGTGGTCAAGACGTGATGCTATATTTTATTGTATGAGATGATCATGTTTTGTAACCGAGTTATCGGCAACTGGCAGGAGCCATATGGTTGTCGCTTTATTGTATGAAATGCAAACGCCATGTAATTGCTTTACTTTATCACTAAGCAGTAGCGATAGTCGTAGAAGCAATAGTTGGCGAGACGACAACGATGCTACGATGGAGATCAAGGTGTCGCGCCGGTGACGATGGTGATCATGACGGTGCTTCGGCGATGGAGATCACAAGCACAAGATGATGATGACCATATCATATCACTTATATTGATTGCATGTGATGTTTATCCTTTATGCATCTTATCTTGCTTTGATTGACGGTAGCATTATAAGATGATCTCTCACTAAAATTATCAAGAAGTGTTCTCCCTGAGTATGCACCGTTGCCAAAGTTCGTAGTACCCAGACACCACGTGATGATCGGGTGTGATAAGTTCTACGTCCATCTACAACGGGTGCAAAACAGTTGCACACGCGGAATACTCTGGTTAAACTTGACGAGCCTTGCATATAACAGATATGGCCTCGGAACACGGAGACCGAAAGGTCGAACGTGAATCATATAGTAGATATGATCAACATAGTGATGTTCACCATTGAAACTACTCCATCTCACGTGATGATCGGACATGGTTTAGTTGATTTGGATCACGTAATCACTTAGATAACTAGAGAGATGTCTGTCTAAGTGGGAGTTTTTAATATGATTAATTAAACTTAAATTTATCATGAGCTTAGTACCTGATAGTATTTTGCTTGTCTATGTTTACTGTAGATAGATGGCTCGTGTTGTTGTTCCGTTGAATTTTAATGCGTTCCTTTAGAAAGCAAAGTTGAAAGATGATGGTAGCAATTACACGGACTGGGTCCGTAACTTGAGGATTATCCTCATTGCTGCACAGAAAAATTACGTCCTGGAAGCACCGCTGGGTGACAGGCCTGCTGCAGGAGCTGAGCCAGAAGTTGTGAACGTCTGGCAAAGCAAAGCTGATGACTACTCAATAGTTCAGTGTGCCATGCTTTACGGCTTAGAACCGGGTCTTCAACGACGTTTTGAACGTCATGGAGCATATGAGATGTTCCAGGAGTTGAAGTTAATATTTCAAGCAAATGCCCGGATTGAGAGATATGAAGTCTCCAATAAGTTCTATAGCTGCAAGATGGAGGAGAATAGTTCTGTCAGTGAACATATACTCAAAATGTCNGTAAGTAACATACCGATGACAAAGGGAACAACGTATGTCGTTATGCGGTTTGACCGATAAAGATCTTCGGAGAATATGTAGGAACCAATATGGGCATCCAGGTTCCGCTATTGGTTATTGACCGAGAATGGTTCTAGGTCATGTCTACATAGTTCTCGAACCCGTAGGGTCCGCACGCTTAACGTTTCGATGACAGTTCATTATGAGTTTATAAGTATTGATGCACCAAAGGTTGTTCGGGGTCCCGGATATGATCACGGACATGACGAGGAGTCTCGAAATGGTCGAGACATAAAGATTGATATATTGGAAGCCTATGTTTGGACTTCGGAAGGGTTCCGAATGAAAACAGGAAGTTACCGGAACACCGGGGGGTTACCGGAACCCCCCGGGGGGTATATGGGCCTTAATGGGCCACAAGGGAGAAGAGGAAGGGCCGGCCAGGGCAGGCCGCGCGCCCCCCTCCCCCCTCTAGTCCGAATAGGACAAGGAGAGGGGGGGCGGCGCCCCCTTCCCTCTTCCCCCTCCCCAATCCTACTCCAACTAGGAGAAGGGGGGGAGTCCTACTCCCGGTGGGAGTAGGACTCCTCCAGGCGCGCCTCCC
>LR880969.1:20124804-20159176 GCA_904067115.1 Aegilops sharonensis | reverse complement strand
CGGGGATCGTCATCGAGCTGAACGTGTGCAGAACTCGGAGGTGCCGTACGTTCGGTGCTTGGATCGGTCGGATCGTGAAGACGTACGACTACATCAACCGCGTTGTTATAACGCTTCCGCTTTCGGTCTACGAGGGTACGTGGACGGACACTCTCCCCTCTCGTTGCTATGCCATCACCATGGTCTTGCGTGTTCGTAGGAAATTTTTTGAAATTACTACGTTCCCCAACAGTTTGGACCTCGGTACCTGAGAGAACCAACTGTGGTAGACACCGAGAGGCTCTTGGCAATCTCAGAAGCAAGATGGTGGCCAGGTTTGCTTGGATCTCTTGACTTTTGCATTGAAATGGGAGAACTGCCCAAAGGCTTTACAAGGGCAATATCAGGGTCATTAAGAAACCCACCATCATTCTTGAAACAGTTGCATCACATGATATTTGGATTTGGCACATTTTCTTTGGCATGCCCAGGTCTTACAATGACATCAATGTGATGCAGCGATCACCATTGTTTGTGAGGTTGACTGAAGGAAAAGCGCCTCCTTGCCACTATACTGTCAATGGACATGAGTACAACATGGGCTATTATCTGGTTGACGGTATCTATCCTCAGTGGGCTACCTTTGTCAGCACCATCTCTAACCCAGTTGGCCAGAAAAAGTCTCACTTTACCCCGAAGACAAGAAGCAGCTAGAAAGGATGCCGAGAGGGCATTTGGAGTTCTGGGGGCCCGTTTTGCAGTTGTCGATGGACTTGCTAAACAATAGAATCCGGAGACCTTGTGGGAGGTAATGACATGTAGTGTGATCACGCACAACATGATCGTCGAGGATGATGGTGAGGATGCTGACGTAGCTCTAGAATTTGAGAATATGGGTGATGTTATCGAACTTCCATACTAGAATCCGGTCACATTTGAAGAGTTTATTCAAATGCATCGACAAATTTGGCATGGACCAACTCACAAGCAGCTGAAGGAAGATCTGATTGAGCATCAGTGGCAGACAACAATGTTGAAATATAATATTTGAACTTTTTAAAATTTGAACTATTGTTGCATGCGACTATTTGAACGTATGTACTTTATATATGCGGCAATTTGGAAGTCTTGACTCTGTGTATGCGGCTATTTGAACGTGTGGTTTAGAAGAAGAAAAATATAGGGTTAATTTGATAAATGCCACTCAAATTTTGGGGATTCCGAGAAATGCAATTGCAATTTCCAAACTTCAAAGAATGCCACTGTAAATTTTGCAAACTTTGAAAAATGCCACTAGAAATGACATTTTTTAAAGTTTAAAAATTGCAGTGTCATTTCTCGGAATCGCCAGAATTCGAATGACATTTATCAAATTAACCCAAAAAATAAGGGATGCCGGATGTATACGGGCGGATGGTGGCCTCCAGCATAACCCCTGCCCATGGACGGATGTGGAAGATAATTTATGGGTCGCCGTTGGAGATGGCCTAGTGCTACTATCAGATTCCCTCGAAAAAATATGGGCAGGGACGCCGTTGGTTATGCAGGCAGGGTTGGATGGTGGCCTTCGACATAACCCCTGCCCATGAATGGGGGTGGAAGAAAAATTATGAGTCGTCGTTGGAGATGCCCTAATGCTATTATTAAATTCCCCGAAAAAATGCTACTAGTAAATTGGGTGTGTTGGCATCTCAGATAAGGCGTGCTGGCAGATGAGTCCAAACACAAGTCTAGTATTCATGCTGGCAGATGAGTCCAAACACAAGTCTACTATTCATGCTCCGTATATACAACTGGGACAGTTTTGTCGCTTACCGCCGCATCCATAATATGCTACCTGCGTGTCAAAAATGTTTGTCCTTTAGGCCATGACGTGGCCTCCAACTTGATATTTCTACTGTATCAAACCGTCCGCAAACACTGAAATGCTATTGATGAGTCTTCTAATTTATTTATTAAAACCATTCAGCTGTGCATCAAGAGCGCTCCCTGGGCTATGCCACATTAGATCGCTACGAGACAAAAACGCTTGGAGAAGCGATTGGGCAGCGGCCAGATAACACCTCCCTCTATTTTTCCCTTCCTCACAAAGCAAACTTACCAGGCAAACGCAGCTCCACACGCAACCACTCCTCTGCCTTGTCGACGCCGCCGCAACTGCCTCACCCCGTCTCCTTCCACAGCAATGGTCTACCTCGTCTCCCCTCCGCCTATGCGGTGCTAGCCGCAACCACCGAGCCCTAGCAGCAAAGGGAGTGGTTGCTTATTCCACGGCGCATCTCCACGCGTGCGGCGTCGACCCCAGGAGGAGCTCAAGCGGCAGCGATGGTCCACTGCGCCTGCGCCTTCGTTGATGAGTCCCTGATCCAATCCAGTCTCTCTCTCTCTCTCTCTCCCTCTCTCTCTCTCTCTGTGTGTGTGTGTGTGTGTGTGTGTGTGTGTCCGAGGGCGGCTGCCGACCCCGAGGTGCAAGCAGCCATGGTAAGGCAGGAGGTGCCGCACCTGGCTATGCCCCTGCCTGTCGTACAGTCTAATCTACCTCCACCTTGCCTCCTACCTTCTCTCTTCAGCTCCTCTATTTATTTATGCAAATTCTTTTCTGTCTATGCCTAGAAGGTGTTTGATGAAAGTTCAGCAACATCCAAGCATGCTCAACTCCAGTTCGCCTACACTCAAAGTTTAACAAAACGAGAACATCAAGTGTGCACTACTGATGCCATCATGGAAAACTCACTGCTCTTGTTTAATTTTATTTATGTAGTCAACATTTTGGTGAAAGGATTCTCACGTGTTAAAAAGACTGTACTCACATAAAACTGAGTATTGGTCTAAGGAGCTGGAGGCAAAATAGGAATTAATGTTCCTTTATTTACTTAGAGCTTATGTTCAGATGATTGACATTTGTGTATCCCCTGTTTGTAGTATCATTTTGTGTCTTGTGTTATGCCTATCATTTTTTGTTCTCTACAAATTGTAAATTTTGAATTCAGTTCACTGATCTTTGATAGTCATGTATAACTTGGCAGAAAGGTTTCCCTACAAATAAGAACCATAAGTTCCAGAAATACGACAAGAAAGGTCATGGGTAAGACAAGACAGCAGATGACTTTGTTTATCAAATCAAGGTTGTCGTACACAGTGGCGGATCCACAGGGTGGACAGGGTGGGCCGCGGCCCACCCTGGGATTTTAGTCCAGCCAATATACCATATGCTATTAGGAGATGGGCTAGAGGGAAAAGAAGCCCAGCAATAGCCTGCTACTCGTCCCGAACCGCACAGCCACGCAGCCAGCGCCTCTCTCGAGTCTCNAATTTTATTTATGTAGTCAACATTTTGGTGAAAGGATTCTCACGTGTTAAAAAGACTGTACTCACATAAAACTGAGTATTGGTCTAAGGAGCTGGAGGCAAAATAGGAATTAATGTTCCTTTATTTACTTAGAGCTTATGTTCAGATGATTGACATTTGTGTATCCCCTGTTTGTAGTATCATTTTGTGTCTTGTGTTATGCCTATCATTTTTTGTTCTCTACAAATTGTAAATTTTGAATTCAGTTCACTGATCTTTGATAGTCATGTATAACTTGGCAGAAAGGTTTCCCTACAAATAAGAACCATAAGTTCCAGAAATACGACAAGAAAGGTCATGGGTAAGACAAGACAGCAGATGACTTTGTTTATCAAATCAAGGTTGTCGTACACAGTGGCGGATCCACAGGGTGGACAGGGTGGGCCGCGGCCCACCCTGGGATTTTAGTCCAGCCAATATACCATATGCTATTAGGAGATGGGCTAGAGGGAAAAGAAGCCCAGCAATAGCCTGCTACTCGTCCCGAACCGCACAGCCACGCAGCCAGCGCCTCTCTCGAGTCTCGACCGGTCAATTTCCCGATTTCGATCTGCCGCCAGCTGCGTTCCTTGTCGTCGCCGCCCCGCCCGATCACGGGGAGCCACCACCTGATTCCCTAAAGGCTGACGCCCGCGGCCTGCCCCGCCCGCCGCCCGGCCGGCTGCTGTCCGCGCTGGCATGGTGAGTTGTCTCATTCTGAGAGAGGTGCCCCGTCAGGCCATCCCCTACCCCATGGTCGCTCTGATTACACGAATTGCATCAAATTTGACTATATTTTAGGTATGAGTTCTGAATTTTTCCGCTGGGGGCGCGTGTAGAGCAAACTATATTCGTTGGAGCCGTGCTCTTGGCTCCTCCCGTCCTTTGTGTTCCTTGGCTAATTAGCTTCGAGGCATGCAGCAGCCAAAATTTCAATTTATCCAGAGACCTGATTTCGAACATAGAGGCATATAGAGCATGATATTCTGTACTTGCTTCTCGATTGGTATTTGCTTTTGACGGTGGTGACAGTGAGTGTTGAGAAAGCATATTGAGAATTTTATTTTGTTTGTAAGACCATATTAATCTATTCCTATATGATATTGGCATTTAGTTATAACGTTCACATGTCATATTGCTTATAAAAAAACGGACCACCCTGTTGTCAAATGCTAGCTCCGCCACTGGTCGTACATATGATTAGCTTGTACATGCATAGGAAATTCACATCTGTCATCCTTCAATTTTTCACGGTGTGCTGTGTGAGTTAACAAGGGATCAACTGAACTATTTTTCAGTTTGCGTCCTTTGTTTTTTCACGGTTCTTTCGGGATTTGCTTGTTCACAAATTTTTGTGCTGTTTCTGCAGGCATTATTATGTCACCATGAACATTGGGGATCCGGCCAAGCCTTACTTCTTGGGTAGCCCAAGTTTGCTTGATTGTTGGTTGTGCAGTCCTTTATTCTGTAACTGTACCTTTACTACCAAGGCATGCAGTGTCATTTGTTTCTCACTAGTAAATGCGCACGTGCAACGCAAGTTAATATTTAGGCAATATATTAATTGCCCCGGATATTAGGTAATATTTAGGCAATATATTAATTGCCCCGGATATTAGGTAATATTTAGGCAATATATTAATTGCCCGCGGATATTAGGTATATGCTATAGTTTGTGTGTTAATCATGTGATTAGTGCAATATTTGGTATGATATTAATTGCACGTTAAATATGTTTAACGCTCGCCATTGGAGCAGTCTAGGTCGTTGGATTAACTTAGTTCGATGGCCGAGATCAGTTGGATCTACTTTTTTGGGTCTTTTTATATTGGTATAGATAAACTTGTCTTACCTTTCATGCATTTGACTGTTTAGATATTGTAATTTGATTTTTTGCTTCTCCGTAGCACAAAGCAGGAGGTGTGGCATGTAATCTATTGGAAATGTGTTGATGTACTTCTTGAGAGGAAGGTTGTTGACAATAACCACACGTAATTTTCTGGCATCTCTGCCTATTCTCTGTACTAACACATGCTGGTGTTGCTGCCAGTCTTCCAAGTCAGGTCTGAAAGTTGGGAACAGAAGCATAAATATGAGAAAATCAACGGAAAAAAAAATTGCTACCAGTGAGGCATCTTATTAATTGTATTCTCTTACCTGTAGGTCCTCTGTCATGAATATCCTACTGAATTTGCATCTTATTTTCGTTACTGCCGCTCACTGTGCTACGAAAGTACGTCAGACTATCAGATCTCAAGAAATTGTTCAGAGACTTTTTTATTGGAGAAGGTGAGTTTTTCTTTTGCATGGTTTGAACTTATAATCATTCATTTAATTTGTCGGTTAATGATTAACTGATGTTTAGACACCTAAATGCTGCAAATTTGCTCTCTGTCTTGAACTCTTGACACACCATATTTTCTGCTTGCAGGGTTTTAGTTTGATTATGTTTTAAATTGGACGATTATAAAGTATATAGTCACATATGACCAGTGCTCGACCGTGTGCCACAGTCACTACATTGCAGTTCTTTCTTCTTTCCTTAATTCTGCACACATGAAGACTTATGTCAAAATGTTTGCTCCTTTCCGTTTATGTTAGGCCCCGTCAGCGGGCAAAGCTCTGGGCTGGCTTCCATGGCAAATAGACAGTCAGGTGCCGTATATTATCCATCTCATGGTGCATTCTAGAGTATCTTATGAGTTATTTATATGTAAGACAGTAAGTTATTATATGCATGAACATCTCCGAGAGGGCACTTCAACTCAAGTGTCTGCTCCTTTCTCTCACACAGCTAGATGCTAAGATTAGTTTGTGGCGAATCAGTCATATCCATTATCTGATGATTATGCACACAACAGCTTGTCTTATGGGTGCATGATGCAAGGCCCAACTAATGGAGTTAGGTTGCCAGTAAAGCTATCACATGGAAGCAGTAGCTTGTCATGTTCTCAATATTTAACTCGGGTTCCAATTAGTGATGAAAGAGGCTATTTGACCTCAACTCCGTATATCCCATCATATCATTATTCATCTCTGGTAAGTCCACCACGCAATGCTCACTCGAAGGATGGTTAGTTGGTTACAACATCAACTGCGACCAATGCAAAGAGATTTATGCATCTGAGCATCAGAATTTAAACAAAGGAAAATCCGTTACACCTCCAGAATCGACTCAGCTAGGTATTCCAGCTTACCTTGAAGCTCCTAAAGTATCAGCAAGCTTTCATCAGAAAGAAAGCTTTACTGACCACATCCCAATCACTGATTGCCCTGAGCACTTTGTAAAAGAACAACAGAGATTGATTTAATTGTGATGGTTCAGTCTCAATGTGTAGGGCCCAATGCGTAGGGCCAGCATAGCACCAACACAAGTCAGCCTAATGTACGCAAGCAACATGGCTCTAAGGAGGCCCGCATATCTGCATGTGCACTACCTTTTAACAGATTTTTGTTGTTGTATCATCTGTGGTGCCTGTCTTCTCTCTAAATTAAGCCTACTTTCATACATATACATTAGCAAATACGACAATTAGATTAGTGCGCACAATTTCACCTCAACAGGCGCCACTACGTGGCGCCCCAGCCCCTAGTACCCATTAAGAGGCGCTAGAATGGTGGCCAACCAGCTACGCCACGTGGCGCTTGCTGGTTGGTCATGGTGAGAAAGTTTATTAAAGTTTTTTTAAAATGGTAGGGAGACTTTTATTGGGAGAAGTTTTTCTAAGCTTTTTTTTAAGATGGTTGTGATGTGCATGTGACGCGAGAATATTTTTTAAAAAAATTGACATAATGGTGAGGTGTGCATAGCTTCCTCTCAAGTGGCCCGCAATGGCGGACCCCAACCACTAGTATCCCACTAATGATCTGCGCGGCCCCGGCCCCTGCGTCTCCTGGAATAAAGCACCGATTCACAAGCATCACGATACAAACTCAAGCCACCAACGTACATGACACACACACACACACACAAGGCAAGATACAAAGGTGCCGAACACCGCCACACCACCCCAATGACTATCAAACCACTACACATGCGCGAGGATGAACCGCTTGGAGCCAACGGAGACCTCCAAGCCTCTGAGGAGAGGTGAGACGGAAAACGACGGAATAAGGACTCCAAGATGGTGCCTCCTAGAAGGGAGCGACCACTTATAGCCGCCACCATCCGATCGCAAAGATCGTTTTCACCCGGAGCAACTCGAAGGAGTAAGGGCACCGCGACGGAGCCTTCATGAAGGATACGGTGTCACGGACGCTGCCGCTGTCGGCCAATACAAGATTGGGCAAGTGATATACCCCAGCACGCCCACCCCTCCGACGCACCCGAGCTCCGCCAACCACTAGCGAACACCCACCCGCGTGGCCATGACCACTGGCGGAGGGCTCCCGTGGGCAGGGTGTGCCACCCGCCATACCTTGATTTTTGGCAAAAAAAAATTATACCTATGTATCTATCGCTTTTGACCTGGACATCGGCTCGACCGCTCGAGAGCCTCGACATACCCCACTCAGACCCACCAACGCGACACCCACCCAGACCCAAACGCGACCAAACCTAGCGCGGCGGCGGCGGCTGGCCAGGTCACGAGGACCAGGCGGACGCGACGACGGGCAGTCGACGGCGGCAACGGGCTGGGGGCTTGGAGGGCTGCTGCACAACGGCACCTTCAGCGGCGGCTCCAGGCCTCCCGCGGCGCAGCAAGCGGCGGCCCCAGGCCTCCAGCGGCGCATCAAGCGGCGGCTCCGGCGGCGGCCGCAGCTGCGGCTCCGTCGACGGCTTCACCAGCGGCTCCAGCGGGCGAAGGCGTGAGCCGGAGTCGGGGATTTTTCTGGTAATCCCTAGGGTGTAGGGTCCGAACTCTGAACTTTGTTGGGTGTTGGCGTTTTTTCTTCAGTCAGTTCTCCATTATCTGAACCAGCGTTGTTCTGTCCAGATTGCCAGAAGATGGAAGGAAGGGGGAAGGGACTAGCAAATTCAAAGAAAAGGGGAAGAGGTAATTTCTCATTTTTCTGAAATTTTGTAGCAATTTTGAACAGCATCTTGAAGCCTTACAATCCAGCAGATTTTAGTGATATATTAATCTTGTCACTGCAGATTTGAAAAGGTATTTTGAAGTGATTGGTAGTGACAACAGCTCAAAAACGAATCCAAGCACCCGCGAAAGTGTCAATATTTCAGCAAATGTCAATCATCAAGATCAAGTGACTTCCATGGAAGTAGATCATGAAAATTTGATGCCAACCGAACAAGTGGAAGAACAAACTACAAATTCTGTCGAAGCTATAGTGGAAGAGAATGTTGAAGTTCACGGGATTGAAGGTATAACTATTTTTAGTGAAGATTACATAAAGGGTGATCCAGGACTTCGCATTCCACTTGATAGTTTTGCCCCCAACATTAGAGATGATGTTAGATTTGCTTATATACGAATGGGTGCAACTCAACCAACTAGTTGCACTTTCCCCCCAAATAGAGATGGAAGATGCTTCCGGCCACAATGGTATAAGGATTTTGATTGGTTGGAATATAGTGTAACAACACATAAGGCTTATTGCTTCTGTTACTATCTTTTTAAGCATGACCGAATAGATGATAAATTTTGGCATGATGTCTTCTCCAAATTGGGTTTTGACTGTTGGAAAAATGCGGTTGCGGCATTTCGTAAACATGTTGTTGGGCCATGTAGCATCCACAATATATCAAAAACAGCATGCGATGATTTTAAAAATCAAGGGGCAAGTGTGAAAAGTAAAGTTACAACTTACAGCCAAGGTTCACTTGTCAAGTATGAAACTCGTGTGGATACATCTTTGGGCATTGTAAGTTATCTAGCATTGCAAGGTGAACCATTTCGTGGACATGATGAATCTAGTTCTTCTTTGAACAAGGGGAATTTTTTAGAGTTGCTTGATTGGGTCAAAGAAAGAATTCCAGAAGTGAAGGTTGCATTTGATGAGCTATGTCCTCAAAATGCCAAAATGAATTCCGGGACAATTCAAAAAGAACTTGTCAAACATTGTGCAACTGCAGTCACCACAGTAATCAAAGAAGAGATGGGTGATTGTCTTTTCACTGTTCTTATTGATGAGTGTCGTGATATATCGGTGAAAGAACAAATGGCCGTGGTTGTCAGGTATGTATTGAAGCATGTTAAGTGTCTATGTGTTTTTCCTTTTGTTATATGTAGAGTGGGTTAACTAATTATCTGTCTACTTCTACAGGTATTTGAACAAAAAAGGAAAGACCGTTGAAAGATCTTTTGGATAAGATTGAGAGAGGTGAGATGCCCACAGGAAGAGGGAAAAATCAAGAAACATCGTTGGTCAGACCTGGAGACACAAGATGGGGATCTCATTACACAACCTTATCTCGCATTGAATCAATGTGGGATGCAGTCATAGAAGTTTTGGGCATTGTTGAGGATGATGTTCGTGTTCCATGTAGGGCAGGAGGTTTGGTTCATCAAATGGAGACCTTTAGCTTTGTGTTCATCCTGAAGATGATGCTAAAAATCCTTCGTATCACAAATGATTTATCTCTTCTATTGCAAAAGAAGGATCAAAATGTTGTTCAGGTATGTGAATATGTGATGGATCATGTTAGATGTATCTAGTATGGTTGATGTATTTTGTTCATGCATCTAAAATTGTAGTTATCTCATTTCAGGCAATGTCATTGGTTACAGATGTGAGAACACGTTTGGTCAACTGGAGAAATGATGGTTGGGAGCCACTCTTGGAAGATGTCAAAGTGTTTCGCACCAAAGCCGACATTCCAATACCAAGTATGGATGACATCTTTACAAAGTGGGGTAAATCAAGAAAAGGTGGACGAAACAATGTCACGACTGATCATTTTTTTCGTGTGGACACCTTCTATGCTGCTATAGACTCCATCACCATGGAGTTTGATCATCGTTTTAATGAGGTGTCTTCAGAGCTGCTCCAGAACTTCTCTTGTCTTGACCCAAGAAACTCGTTTTCTAGGTTCAACTTGAATAAGCTTGCTAGGCTCACAGAGATTTATCATGATGATTTCTCTGACTATGAACGTGAACATATAGAAGATAACCTTGATCTATTCATTATCCATATGAGAAGAATTGAAGACTTTAGAGCTTGTCATGATATTGCAAGCCTAGCTAAAATGATGGTTGAACTTGAAAGGCATGTCATGTTTCCTACTGTTTATCGCCTCATTGAATTGGCATTGCTACTACCGGTAGCGACGGCAACTGTTGAAAGGGCCTTCTCATCAATGAAACTCATCAAGACTGAGTTGCGCAGCAAGATGACCGATGGTTGGCTTAATGACTTGATGGTTTGTTACATTGAGCGAGAGATCTTCAAAAGTATAGATCTTGGTAAAATTAAGCAAGATTTTCAGAATGAGGGTAGGGCATTGCCATTGCCTGGGTCTTCTAGACGCCATTGAAAGCTTCATCATCGGTATGTTTTAGGTAGTTTTCCTATTGAAACATGCCTAGATTTTCAGTGTACTTGGTTTTTGGTTGTAATGTGTATTGACTCTTGCGATTTGCATCAAAAGAATTCTTTCCTTAAGACTTCGCCACACCTTAATTTTTTTCCGTCCTCCGCCTCTGGCCATGACCGGTCACCAGCACCCGAGGCGCAAGCTCTGCCCACGAACGTCGTGCCTCCCGCCGCCAGGGCCGCCGACCTGCATCTAGACACCCCTAAGACCAACCAAAGTGATCGGCTTTGGGACAAAGGGCACACCTGACCGAAGAGACCGCAGCATATGTCCCGCCTCGAACAACGCTGGAGCTGTGTCAGCCCACACACGGCCGGGGAACGGGGGAGAAGGGGGAGCGGACGCATCCGGGACGGCACACCCCTGTGCCAGCGATTGTTGGCCCGAGATCGTCGGCGCCTCCCATCCCTCCAGCCTGCCTCCCCACCAGACACCTCCCGTGTCACCCCACCTCTGGGACGAACGCAGCTCCACGCCAGGCCACCAACACACACCCGCCCACCGGCAAGAAGTGAACCCCAAGTACCGCCGCCAACCGAGGAGCCCAACTGCACTGCATGCAGTCGTACCCCCCGGACTCTGGCCGGCCCGCCCACCGGCCAGCCGCTGCTGCTTCGCACCACCACCCGTCGTGGCCATGGCAGGGGTGGAGACTGCAGCCCGCGCCGCCCAGCCCCAGATCTGGCCTCGACCTCGCCAACCCTGGTGACCAAGGCGCCCCCGCCACCACCGCGCCGCCGCCGTCAACCAGCCCCGGCGCACCGTCGTGCTGCTGCACCCGGCGCCTAGCGCGACACCCAGGCTCGGGTGAGCCGCCCCGCGTCTCGCCACCCGCGCGAGGGAAAAAGAGCACCTCGCCGCCTCCGGCGCAAGCCGAGCTTCACCCAGCCGCGCCCCCTGGCGGCGGCAAGGGAGGGGAAAGGCGCCCCGCCGGCGGCTAGGGTTAGCCTCCCGTGCGCCCGTAGGGGCGTCGCGGGAGGAAGGGGGCACGAGCGTGTTTTGTCTCCACCCGTGTAACATTAGAGAGTTCCTCTATTCCTAAGGGAACACAAGAATTACTTGCTAGAGCATCAAATTAAACAACAACCCACCAGGAAACCAGCGCACAAACTAAGAAGTAGGATTTTTTCCATTGATCAAGGATCAATTGAAAAGCATACTAAAAAGATTTTCCTAGAGAAAGGTGTGCAAAGCTCTTCCAACCACAGTCCAAAGCAAAGTTATGAAAATTTAGAGTAGTTTAGAGTAGTTTGGCGCGGCGCGATCTGTCCTGCGGCGAGGTGGCTGCTCTGGTTCCGGGGGCACCGCGGCGCCGGGACTCCCAGAGGCTGGCCAAGCGGCGGGACGTGCACGTATGCACGGATCCTTTCGAGACGGTGTGCGAGGCGCGCGGGTTTATAATATAGTCACGGTACTTCCTTCCGTTTCTATGTACGAATGTACGCAGACATATTTTTTTTTAGCATCAGTACAGACATAAGCGCTTATATACACGCGCATACACTCATCCCTATGAACGCACACACGCACACCCTAACCCTATAAGCACCTCCGAGAGACTGAGCCGACATTATCATCTTGAGATTTACGAAGTCATCGTAGGCGCCTCGTCGTTGACGGGAACGTCTCCTCCCACTGAAAGCGCATCGCTGGAAATCCTGAAATAAATCCAGAAATAATGCGAGCACCAAGATTTGAACCCTGGTGGGTTGGGGATACCACTGTCCACTGTACACAGACACATTTTAAAGTGTAGATTAGCTCATATTACTTCGTATGTAGTTGTATCTATCGCACTATGCTGTAGATATTTTTTGAGTCAATTACACGACGGTGCTTAAACTTGACAAGAAAAGTCACTTTAGTTCCAAAACTTGCGGCATACATTAAACTGGTGCCACAACTTGGCTCGAGCGTGCAAATACGGTGCAAAACTCGTTTGAATACGCATGCGGCGCTGATGAGGCGTGACAGCGTGGCGTGAGGCCCATTGCCAGTGTCCTTCCCGTGTATAGTAGGCGTGTGGCGTGTTGCTTTTGCAAAAAAAACCTTAAAATTTTATTTCTTTGCACGAGAAAGCCCATGACTGTTGCGAAAACCAGCTGTAGCACAAAATTTATATTAGAATGAAAAATAACATAAACTAAGACGAAGACTTGAACTGCATACTTGGACCATCCACTCGCTCGGCTAGCCACCCAACCTCTACACCATTTGACGGCTTGGTGGATACACATATCTTATATCTTTTGCTTAAACAACATAAATTAATAATTTTACTAATTCTGAAAAAATGCTGCCTTGGGGGATCGAACATGAGCCAAAACATACTGTGTTTGTCTTCATTTTTAGAATTTTTGAAAAATATATAAATCCTAAATATATATAATATACCTATAAATAAAATAAATTACACAAAAAGATGCTCATTTAATTCCAAAAAATGCCCACCTATTAATTTAAAAATATCCATAAAATTAAATTACTAATTACACAATTTTTTGTATAATTTTGAAAAGTGTTTGCATATTAAATAGAAATATAAAATTAATTTTATAATATATATGTAAATAAATTTTATTACAAGTTTAAACTTTCACAAGTTTGTAAATAAAATATTCATGTAGTATATAAAAGAGTTCATGCTTGAATTGTTTCTAATGTTTCTTTATAAGTTTTTACGTGTTTTGATAAAGTTTGTCTGTGTTGAAAAATAAATTAACTAAATACAAATAGATGTATGGGAAAAATATATGAGTTTATAACAAGGATTCACATTTTTTAAATAAGTTTCTAATGTGTCACATGCAGATGGTGCGGCGGTCCATTTATAACAAGGATTCACATTTTTTTTATAGCAAGGATTCACATATTTTTTACAACTTTAAAAATTAAAAGAAAAACAAAACACACGTTGAAAATAGGCCGTACTAACTGCAGTCCATTTTTCACCCGTGAGCGCGGTCGGTTGTAAACACAAAATGTAACAATCGTATGTAGAGACAAAAATGCCTTTGTTGTGGTGGCAGATTGTGTCCCGCAGGTCCCGTGTTCTAACCCTCCTGTCCACATCTTTTTGTTGGAAATTAAAAGTCTTAATTTATGTTGTTAAATGAAACAATATTTTTGTAAAAAAAAGTTAAATGAAACGATATAATGACGGAGTATGCTTGTAAGACATGGAGTGTATATCCTTGTGGGTTGGTTAGCTGTGCGGTTCGGCTAGCGGAGGTCGCGGTACGATTCCTCGAGCGTGCAATATTTTTCTAACATAACTTGTGCTCTTTCGCTGATAATGGGCCCCGCGCCTGTCAAGGCTTTTTTACGCAATAAAAAAAGTAGAGTGTGTTTTTGCAAAAACAACACTCCACACGCCTGGTCTACACTGCCTGGTCAATTACAATGGGCCCCCACGCCATGCTGTCATGCTTCGTCAGCGGCACATGCGTATACAAACGAGTTTTGCACCGTATTTGCATGACGAGCCAAGTTGTGGCACCAGTTCAATGTATGACTCAAGTTTTGGTACTAAAGTGATTTTCCTCGCCAAGTTTAAGCACCGGTGGTGTAATTGACTCAAAAAACATCTGCAACATAGTGCGATAGATACAACTACATATGAAGTAATATGAGCTAATCTACACTCTAAAATGTGTATGTGTACATTCGTACATAGAAACGGAACGGAAGGAAGTACCGTGAGTATATTATAACCAGGCGTGTGGAGTGTTGTTTCTTAATTCTTTCGTACTAGTAGTAGTATCCATCGCAGCAAAGCTCTTGGGTCGACAAGCAGGGGCCTGTTTTAGCGTGGGATGAATGGCCGACAGTCTTCTTCAACTTGGAACTGCTGCTAATTACTCTAATCAGCCGGGATCTGAACACGGCCATGCTCTACAATCATTCTACTCCACAGCACACACACAAATAATGCATTGTAAATTGGGTGTGCTGGCATCTGAAACCAGGCGTGCTGGCAGATGAGTCCAAACACGAGTCTAGTATTCACGCTCCGTATATAGTACAGCCGGGACGGGTTTTGTCGCTTGCAGCCGTATCCATCTGACGAATATGCTGCCTCCGTGTCAAAATGCTTGTCCTTTAGGCCATGACGTGGCATTCAGCTTGATACTTCTACTGCTATATCAAACCGTCCCGAAACACTGAAATGCTATTGATGAGTCCCGAATATCCCATCAACTGCGTTTGTTGATATTTCTTCCAACGATCCGTTCGGGCAAACAACACATCAGGTACTCCCTCCGTCTAGGTAAATAAGTCATGTTAGGTTGTGCACCATGATCAAAGTGTAGAAAAAAATGAGAGAACTTAACATTTGTTTGCTAATTAATACCATTGCATGCAACAAACTGACCGCTGCATGTCATGTTTGGTAGTCTCAAGTCATTAAAAGCATATACGTTCCACATCTCTTATTGGTTGATTCCTTTATTCATGTCAAAAAACAAGAAACAATGTGAGAGTTAATGCATCACGCTTATGTGTTTTGGGACTATTTTGATTATTGTAAGGTGACTTATACACCTAGACGGAGGGTATACTTCCTTCATCCGGAAATACTTGTCCGAGAAATGGATAAAATGGATGTATCTAGAACTAAAATACATCTAGATACATTCATTTCTCTGACAAGTATTTCCAGACGGAGGGAGTGGTATAGAAGAAGAAAGGCCAATCTGGCCAGCACAACACAAACCGCTACAACACCTTCATCACACCGAAAGCCCCTCGACAACTTCACACGGACTATTCATTGACACAAATTCCATTCAAAGCGGAGATCCAAAAGAGCCTCGCCATCCGCCAATTCCTCGCGCCCATTAATATTTTGCCCAAGAACAAAATGCTTTGCCGGTGTCGCATTGTTGAAAACGACGTGATTCCGATGTCCAGAGTAGCCGAAAAATGAGCGAAATGGCCGTCTGAATGTCACTCGAGAGAGGGTGCTTACCCTCCTGAGCTGTCCACCAACCGACGGCATCGGTGTCTGGCTCCGGCATCCACTCCGCCGTCCCCCAGTCCAACAAAACCACCTCCCAAACCTTGCGAGAGAAGATGCACCCATCACCAACTGTTGTATCGTCTTATATAGGCACAATGTTGACATTTCATTATACTTTCGGTGGCGGAGCCAGGACATGCAAGTATCGTTTTAGGCACAATGTTGAAAGCCTGCAAGGCAGTTTCGAGAATCTTTTAGGCCGGTTTTGAAAATGACCTTGGAGGTTTTCTTTCTGTTCTTTTTCTCAAACGGTTTCTAGTTTCTTGCTTAATATTTTTATTTCTTCAATTTTTAACTTTCATAAAAAATTCCAAAATCGTTAACTTTTTACAATTTAGCCAACATTTTCTTAAAATTCGTGAATTTTTTTGAATTTCCAAACATTTTCCTAAATAGCAACAATTTTCAAATTCAGCATGATTTATTCAAATGCATGAACAATTTTTGTATTCAACATTTCAAACTGGAAAACATTTTTGAATTCATGATTATATTTCGAAAAATGAATTGGTGAACTTTTTCGAATTCAGGAATATTTATAAATTTTAATAAAAAATTATGAAATTCATGAACTTTATTCATATCCCACGGACTTTTCCAATTTTTTGATCTTTATTTCAAATTAATGAAATTTTTTGGAATTCGTGGATTTATAATTCTTTTACTTTCTAAAAATTAATGAACCTTTTTTGAATGACTAAATATTTTTAAAATTGAAGAAAACTTAGTCAATTTCGTGAAAAGGTTTAAAATTAGAAATAAGGTTGACCGTAATAAAAATGAACTAAAAAAGAACTTTTTTGTTTTTTCATCGAAGAAGAGCTTTTTTGTTAGTTGAGAATAAAACAAGAACTAAACTCACACGTGCTTGCGCTGGGTCGCACCTGCAGTGGCGTTCTGGGCCAGGCTCGGGACCCGGAGAGCGCGAACTGCCCGTGCTTTGTCGGGCACCCCTATCTATATCTCGCTTGCAGCGAGACGTAGGGAACCATCACGAGAAGGGAAGCGCCAGACGGGCCTCCCCAGGTGGGTTCGAGGCCACATTCTAGTTTTTTCGTTTTTTGTTTTTTCTTGCTTTCTTTTTTTAGTTTTTTTTGTGAATCTTCTTTTTTTAGTTTCACTTATACTTCCAACCAGTTTCGCTTATCTATACTACTATATAGTATACGAGTAACTCATAATATGAACCGTTGGATAGTTTTAATCGAATGGCTCAGATTTGTTTGCTTGGGTGCTGAATCGTTGTTGGCTAATATATACCGTTGGATACGAAAATCCTATGGCTCTTATTCAAGGGATTCGCGTTGGTGCAGGCTCTTGCATGTGCACATGACAGCGATCCAGGCTTGTAGTACAGCGCATGTGAGATATCGGACCCGTCCTGCATTTTTCCAGTAAATTCCACAAAATTCCTTTTATATTTACAGCTACTCTACCAGATTCACGGCACCTGTGAAATGAAAGAAATGCCTGCTCGGTAGAAACCTCCAGAAAGAAATAAACCTCAATGTTTTTTTTTTTTGCGGGTGATAAACCTCAATGCTTCGAGAGTCTCCACGATACAAACGAAGAGTTACTATGCTGGAAAATAAAAAAAACACCTATCTTTTTTTTTAGGGGAAAAAACACCTATATGTGTTGATTGTGTTGACGTAAAAAACAACCGTCATGCTGGTCCACCCGCCAATATAATTTTACTTTCTTTTTTTGGATATGTGCTTTTTTTTTAACTTGGATTATGTGCTTTTCTAAAGTAAATAGTATAATGCTACTTTTCTTCTTTTACATTTCTTATCGATCTATATTTCAAGCAATATCCGAACATAGTTAAATATGTATTATTTCACACCTTCCAAACTACGTGCATCATATGGACATAATATGAATATATAATTTTCTGTATTATCAAAATCAATAATTGAACAGATATATGTTGGTAATACAATAATTTCACATATTTGAGAACCTCGCAAAATACTTTATCTTCGTTTTCGTGTTTATATTCAAGATGCGTGAGTTGTGATTATTTTAATACTTAAGAAAAAATATCTAAATATTTAGTAAAGTTGCATCTATGTACCGTTCACGAAGTTCGCCATATGGACCTAACCTAATGATCAACTGTACATGTTGGAATGTTTGAAAAAAAATGTTACATGTTGGAAATCTTTCTGAAAGGATAATCAAAAGAATATAAAACAAGTATAAGATAAAGATATGAATGGTTCATTTAAGGTTTTGTTGGCGCTCTGCACTAACTGGGATAAAGGGGATGTGAAAAAAGATCTCCAGATAAAATGACAAGCAAAAAGAAATTTAACAACTCCTTTAAATGTTAAATTAAGGGGGCCACCTACATGTCATGTGCCTAAAAACAATTTGTTTTAGTAAGTTATGCCTGCAGTTCAGTTCGGATCTAGCGACAACAACTTCATCTTCCTTGGCATTCCGATTTTCTTCTTCTTCTTCATTTTGGAATCATCGTCCGACTCCGGCGCAACAACGCACAGCCCCACCCTTTGCCCTGCTCGACTCCACCTCCTCTTCTCCTCGGCCTCCCTCTGTATCGTGCCAAATTCCATAGCCAGCGAGCTCTCAGCAACCCCCTTGCACCCGAACCTGTCAACCTAAAATCCCCCTCCACCAATAATGATGTTGTCTTGTTGTCCCGGCTCCGGTCACTCGTGGCTCGGCCTCCCCGGCACACTTTCTCGGCATAAGATGCTAGGTGAAATCGACTAGTCTGAGTATATCAGTTTTACCTGCATAATAAGCGGCTATTTTGTCAATGATATCGCTCAATCCTATCTTATGCTTTATTTATAACATGCCCCAACCTTTTTTCTGCAATATTCACTAAAATTGGAAAATATTGTGTGCATCAGGCCCAGCTCAATTATTCGTTACTTTTTGTGCATGATGAAGTATTGACGTGCAAAGCACGTGCACCTAACTAGTACTTCCAAATATACTAAATAAATATATAACAAAAACACATTACATAGAATATTTGATAAAAAGGTTAACCGGGTGTTTGAAAAATGATAAATGTCTATAGAAAAATATTTCTCGTGTATACAAAACAATATATAATGTGTCTCAAACAAAAGTTGTTAATGTATTTTAAAAATATTAATCAAGGATTTGAGAAAATGGTAAACAAGCCTTTGAAAAATGTCAATCAATCATTTAGAAAATGTTCAATGTGTACAGCAAAAACGATAAATATGTATTAGAAAAATATTATTTTTGCATTTATAAAATGTAATCATGCAGTTAAAAATTATTAAATGTGTACAAAAATGTTGACCACATATTAATTTTTTTAGTATTTTCATATGTATCAAGCATTTGCAAAAATGTTAAGTGTTTATAAATTTTTAACCATGTATTCAAAATATTAATAGTGTATTTCAACAAGGTTAATCAAGCATTTGTGAAAATGTGTATAAAAAATGTTGACCACATATTTAAAAATGTTTTTTTTAGCATCAGTACAGACACAAGCGCTCATATGCACGCGCATACACTCACCCCTATGAACGCACACACGCACACCCTACCCCTATGAGCACCTCCGAGAGACTGAGCCGGCATATCATCTTGAGATTTACGAAGTCACCGTAGGCACCTCGTCGTCGACGGGAACGTCTCCTCCCACTGAAAGCGCATCGCCGGAAATCCTGAAATAAATCCAGGAATAATGCGAGCACCAGGATTTGAACCCTGGTGGGTTGGGGATATCACTGTCCACCTAACCAACTCAACCACAGGTGTTTCTGTTATAGCCATTTCTGTGCATTCAATGTACTCTACGGATAGAGGAATACATAAAGTTGAACATAATAAAATGAGAAATTGAAAGATTTCGTTGAAATTGTTCGTTTGGAAATTTCCCGAAAAGCTAATTATAGGTTCTTCTCTCCATCGGAACAACAGGGCCGTGAACTGCAAACTTTCGTGTTCAGAGCATTGCATTATCTAAGGGAGTAGGGTGAGTAAGCTGCGCCTACCAAGCTAAGCTTTCGTCAAAAAGGCGTCACTGCTTCCTTTTCGGCGCCCGCCCTTTATTTAGATGTTGGGGCAAGGCAAGCCCAAGGAAAGTCTAGGTTGGCGCTCCATCTCGGCCGGCATCCTGCTCTCGAGAGGGTGTGGTCCAATCCAATAAGGAAAAAAAACTGAATTTTTACTCCTCGCGTCCAGGATTCCGTCCTGGGTCATTAGATAAGAATCCAAAGATAAAGAGTGAAACAAAGAATATCATTACTGTATAAACAAAAAGTCTGAGAGTAAGCATTACATAATCAGTGGACACTGAGAAAGGAAAAAAGAAAAACCCAAAAACGAGTGAAAACCAAGATGAAATGAAGAAAAATGTTTAAAAGCTAATAAAACAAAAAAAGACAGAGAAACTAGTGAGGAAACAAAGAAAAAAGGAAAAGAAAAGGAAAAGGAAAAAACTGTGAACCAGGGATCGAAGCGCACCAAGGGAGCTCGATGAAAAAAAAAGACAAAAATGAGCTGGCCCAGTAGCTACATAACATGGGGAAACACTTCA
This sequence comes from Aegilops sharonensis, assembly GCA_904067115.1. Taxonomy (NCBI): domain Eukaryota; kingdom Viridiplantae; phylum Streptophyta; class Magnoliopsida; order Poales; family Poaceae; genus Aegilops; species Aegilops sharonensis. The sequence goes on along the minus strand of LR880969.1, from coordinate 20,138,790 downwards.
GTTAGACAGAAAAACCTCTCATGTGGAGGGAATAGCGATTGGTCGCCTACTCACCCGAACGGTGCTGGCAGCCCAATAGTGCAGTAGGCAGCGGCAGGTAAATTTTAAAATTATTTATATCATTATAAAATTATTTTACATCCATTAAAAACATTAGTGAAGTTTAATATTATTTAGAAAATGTGTGTTTTTAAAAATTCAATGTGTATATACAAAAAATTGACGAGTATTTGAAACATATTCAACTTATATTTGACAAATGTTCATGGTATGCTTAAAAACTGTTTTATGTGTAATAGGGGAAAATGTTCATTCATAAAAAATACATATTTACAAAAAGAATCATGTATCTGTAAATAAAAAAATCTTGTATTTTTAATAAACCTTTACAACTAAGAAATAAAACAAATAGAAAACCCCAAAAACAATAAGAAAAATGGAAAAAGGACACTATGGGAAAACAGTAAGAGCCATGAGAAAATAGAAATATGAGAGAAAATAGGTCATTTGGTTCATGTACGCGTCATTGGGTCATGCATTGAGAGATTGACATCTGAGATCAAACTTGCTATGGTGTTCGTGCCAATTCGATGCAGTGAATCAGAGCAACTGGGGGGGGGGGGGGGGGCGGGGGGGGGGGGGGGCGGGGGGGGGGGGGGGCGGGGGGGGGGGGGGGCGGGGGGGGGGGGGGGCGGGGGGGGGGGGGGGCGGGGGGGGGGGGGGGCGGGGGGGGGGGGGGGCGGGGGGGGGGGGGGGCGGGGGGGGGGGGGGGCGGGGGGGGGGGGGGGCGGGGGGGGGGGGGGGCGGGGGGGGGGGGGGGCGGGGGGGGGGGGGGGCGGGGGGGGGGGGGGGCGGGGGGGGGGGGGGGCGGGGGGGGGGGGGGGCGGGGGGGGGGGGGGGCGGGGGGGGGGGGGGGCGGTGTCTCAACCCCATTTGTACCTAAAAAACAATGCAAATTTCCAGAAAATTTATAAACTTTTGTCTTCTCGGTTGAGCACCTCCGCATGTATGACAAAGACGATCTTTTCCGACATGGAAGTGGCGGCTTCTCTTTTCGTAGAGTCATTTGTCGTACAAGTGGATTTTTCTTGTAGTGGCATGCCTCTTTTATATGGGCTGCCCACAGTGCAGGCCAATAAGCTTAAATTTCATCACCCCCTCTATATTTATCTATTCAACATATTGACTTTGTCTTAAGACAAAATTTGTAAACTTTGACACGGTTTATTGAAAATTTTATTTAAATCTCTGATACCAAATCAATATCATTATATTCATAATTGCATACATTTAACATTTATATTTTTTATTTTAAATTTTCATATTCATTTTTATAAAATTGGTCAAAAATTAAAAAGTTTGACTTAGGTCACAGCTAATATGTAGAGTAAATGAAAACAAAGCGGGTATCATTATTATTATTATTATTAAACTTTTTTAAAAGAAAATTCTTAAAAATTCTAAGCATTAAAAATATGTTTGAAAATTTACTTGAAAACAATATCTTTGTGTATTCAATAAAATGTTCACCGTATGTTGAAAATGTTCGTTCTATATTTGAATATTGTTCACCGTGTCTTTTGGACAAAATATTTATCGTGTATTTGAAATAATAATGTTCATGTACAAATGTTGATAAATGAAAGGAAAAAAGAAAAGAAAAACATCAAAGAAAAGTCGGCTACAATGCATGACGCTAGTAAAGATGACATCACGAAATCGACCGGCTCATTAAAGTGCTCATGGATGGCGGAAGCGGATTAAAATTGATCTATGAAGAGACACTCAGCAAGATGGAAATCGACAAAGGCAGCATTCAATAAAGCGGCACAACCTTCAGGGGAATTATCCCTAGTTGAGAAGCGCGGTGTGCAGGAAACATCACACTCGACGTGGTATTCGGCACCTCGGAGAATTATAGATCCGAAGAAATCACATTCCAAGTGGCCCCTTTTAGCAGCGGATACCATACCCTTCTAGGGCGGGACGCATTTACAAGCTTTCAAGCTATACCCCATTACGGGTACATGAAGCTTAAAATGCCCAGGCCCAATGGAATCATCACTCTAGCCAGTGATCCGGACGTCACACTTCGCGCCGAAAACAAAATCGCAGCACTAGCCCTGGAGGCATTATCCGAGGCCCTAGCAGTCGAAGAATTAACAACACTGCGGGCCACCGTAGACAGGGACGACGTGATACTCGACAAGCGACCCAAGTCCACCTCATTTAAACCCGCAGACGAGATAGTCAAATTCCAAGTCCATCCAACGGACCCAACGAAGACAGCTTCCGTCGGGACACAGCTGAGCCCCGCGATGGACGCCACACTGCGAGACTTCTTACGCGAGAATGGGACATCTTCGCCTGGCACCCATCGGACATGCCAGGCATCCCACGCAGATTGGCCGAACACAGCCTCAATATACTAAAAGGATACAAACCGGTCAAGAAGACTCTAAGACAGTTTTTAGAGCCCAAACGGCAGGCCATGGGGGAAGAGCTAGCCAAACTACTCGAGGTCGGATTCATCAGAGATATCAAGCATCTAGATTGGCTGGCAAACCTGGTAATGGTACCAAAGAAGGAAAAATACTGCCGCCTATGTGTCGACTTTAAAGACCTCAACAAGGCTTGCCCCAAGGATCCCTTTCCCCTCCCTCGCATCGATCAAATCATCGATGCCACAGCAGGACACGACTCGCTGTATTTCCTCGACGCATACTCTGGATACCATCAAATAAAGATGGCAGAGTCTGACCAAGCTGCAACAGCTTTCATAACGCCATATGGGCCTTTCTGCTTCAACACTATGCCTTTCGGGCTTAAGAACGCCGACGTAACCTACCAACGCATGATTCAAACATGCCTGGAAAAGCAAATCGGCAAAACAGTGGAGGCATACGTGGATGATGTGGTCATAAAAACAAGACACGTCGAAACCCTAATAGATGACTTGAGGCTTACATTCGACAATCTCCAGACATACGACATCAAGCTGAACCCGGAAAAATGCGTTTTTGGCGTCCCCTTGGGGAAACTACTCGGCTTCATCGTTTCCAACAGAGGAATTGAAGCGAATCCGGCAAAGATCCGAGCTCTGTCACAGTTGGCTATACCAACAGACCTCAAGCACATCCAGAAACTAGCCGGATGCGTGGCTGCTCTAAGACGCTTTATCTCCAGGTTAGGAGAAAAGGCATTACCTCTTTACTGCCTTCTTCGGCGCACCGAACACTTCATGTGGACGGATGCAGCCGCGGCCGGACTGGGTGAAATAAAGACCTTATTGGCCAGTAATCCAGTACTAACATCGCTGACAAACCTATGCTGCTGTACATAGCTGCAGCGCATCAAGTGGTAAGCACAGTGCTCGTCGTTGAACGGGAGGCTGACGGATACAAATTCCCGCTCCAGAAGCCGGTTTACTACGTATCCACGGTCCTAACCTCATGCAAATCCCGATACCCACACTATCAAAAAATAGCATACGCGGTGTTCATGGCATCCCAGAAGCTACGACACTACTTTCAAGAGTGTTCGATTACGGTGGCCTCCGAAGTACCACTGAATGACATAATAAATAACCGCGATGCTACGGGCCGGATTGCCAAATGGGCCATTGAGCTCCTTCCGTTCGACATAACATACAAACCACGGCAGGCCATCAAGTCGCAAGTATTGGCTGACTTCGTCGCCGAATGGACAGAAGTCGAACTCCCTAAAGAGTACGTCGCATACTCAAACTGGATCATGCACTTCGACGGCTCTAAAATGCTAGCCGGATTAGGAGCAGGTGTAGTCCTGACGTCTCCCACCGAAGACACGGTCCAGTACTTCCTCCAAATATTATACACAGACTCCAACAATGCAGCCGAATATGAGGCTCTGTTGCACGGTCTTCGGATGGCAGTCTCTATGGGCATTCAACGCCTAGAAGTGCGCGGGGATTCAAACCTCGCAATATCATAAATAAATGGAGATTTTGATGCCAAGGACCCGAAAATGGCGGCCTACCGTAATGCCGTCCTCAAGATGTCAGCTCGGTTCGAGGGGCTCGAATTCCACCATGTGGCTAGAGAAAACAATCAAGCGGCGGACGTCCTCGCTCGCATCGGCGCTAAACGCGACCCTGTCCCACCTAACATATTCTTAGAACGGTTGTTCAAGCCATCCGTAGTATGGGAAGGGGAGTCCGGCAATACTAGCACGGATCCGAATACACCCCCAGATTCCGAACTATCAGACATAGTCGGAGGTTCTACCACCGAAATAACGTCCTCGGCCCACGAAATCATGGCTGTAATCGCCCCGTGGACCGAGCCTTTCTTGGCCTACCTAAATAGGCAGGAGCTCCCCGAAGACCAAAATGAAGCACGCTGCATCATCCGGCGCTCTAAAGCTTACAAAGTCTACGAAGGGGAACTCTACAAGAAAAGCGCTACCGGAGTGCTCCAAAGATGCATCTCCGAAGAGGAAGGGCGGCAGTTCTTGGCTGAAATCCATGCCGGACTGGGTGGGCACCACGCCGCGGCTCGAGCATTAGTCAGCAAGGCCTTCCGTACAGGTTTCTACTGGTCGACGGACCGAGCAGACGCACAGGACCTTGTCCAACATTGCGTTGGTTGCCAGCTCTTTGCCAATCAGATTCATATGCCCCCTACCGCTCTCCAAACAATCCCCATAACTTGGCCCTTTGCGGTCTGGGGGCTGGATATGGTCGAACCTCTTAAAAGGGGAAGCCATAAGAAAAAATACTTATTGGTCATGGTGGACAAATTCACCAAATGGATAGAAGCCAAACCAGTCAAAACGGCCGAATCCAGACCAGTAATAGACTTCATATCAGGGGTCATACACCGGTACGGTGTCCCCCACAGCATCATCACTGATAATGGCTCAAATTTCACAGCCGACGAAGTGAAAACTTGGTGCGCAAAAATGGGCATTAAGCTTGATTACGCTTCCGTCTACCATCCCCAAACAAACGGCCAGGTAGAGCGGGCAAATGGTCTCATCATGAGCGACATCAAACCCAGACTAGTGCGATCCTTGACAGAGTCAGATACGCACTGGGTCGAGGAGCTCGACTCCGTACTCTGGGGGCTGCGGACCACGCCGAATCGCACCACCGGATATACACCACTTTTTTATGGTGTACGACGCGGAAGCAGTATTACCCTGCGACATAATACATGATTCGCCACGCGTATGCATGTACGAAGAGAAGGAAGCCGAGTTAGATCGGCAGGATAACTTGGACGCCCTGGAGGAGGAGCGCGACGTCGCATAAGCCCGCTCCGCATTCTATCAGCAGCAGACTCGACAATATCAAAGCAGAGAAGTGCGGGCCAAAACTTACAATATTGGCGAGCTCGTTCTACGCCTACCGGAGAAGAAGAAGGACAAGCTCAAACCCAAGTGGGAGGGTCCCTTCGTCATTGACAAAGTTCTCACCGGAGGAGCGTACCGCTTATGTAATGCATCCGATAACAGACTCGAGCCGAACCCATGGAACGCGGCCAGACTCCGGAGATTCTACGCCTAACGCCGAACTCAATGTTCGTCTCCTAACCCCTCCTTTTTAATTATGCTCCATCATTTTTTCCTTTCTTGACCTTTTTCCTCTTCACACAAAGTATTCAATACAGTGCGGACTTTCGGATCACTCCGGCCGCACTAGGTGTGTAAGTAATACCTGGGGGCTTCCTATACGGAAGCTAAAAATAATTACTCACATGGCTTTCTGCCCATCACATATGCATTATTTTTCCATATGTGCCTTTTCTTCACCATTATATGCATCGATATGACTTAAGATGTGGCCAAGATGGGTTGCCTGGCTCCTGTGTTTATGCCCTACGTTCCCGTTAATTCGGCCAGGGCATAAGGGGAGCACCTCTGCGATTGTTACTGCCGGTTCAGCCGGATGTGTACCTCAGACTGGGTGAAGCCGAAAGCTAGCTTCCTTAAAAGAATATTCGGTCGATGAACAAAAGATGTATTCGTTTATTATAACATAAATCCCCAGAAGTCTTGTATCCTGCTCCATCATTTGCAGTCCGAACATGTGCATTGTCGCATGCGTACCCAGGGAAAGGAACCCATAACGGAACTATCCTTGGAAGATGTTTCTTACTATCCATGTAATATAACATAACTAGTTGGGTACTTGTCTGTTCAAGAACTTATGACCCCTACGCCTTGTTTCCACGCATACCCCGGTTTTGTATAACTGAGTGGGTATTCGGACACACCCCGGACTGTAGGATCCGGGGGCTGAAGCGAAAAGGTCCGCCATGACAAATGATTTTAATCCGGCTAGGGGCTAATTATGTCCATTAAATTACACAGTCACTTGGACTGACTACATTCCTCCTCTATACCATCCAACAGGCTATCTAGCTTACAATCCTGTTGAGAATACTTAGCGGCTAACGCTACCTGGTCATATAGCAGACTCACGGGAATTTCTTGCCCATCGGGCCCCGCCGGTCCTACTTCGGCCATATGGTTCGGGTCCAGCTTGGTGTAGCGCGTCTTCACCATAGCCCAGGCTTCTCTTGCGCCTTGCCGGCAAGCAGACATCTTCCACAGTCGGAAGCATCACCGTGCTCCTTGAAGCATATCCACAAGCTCTCCCATGCCATTCGGCAGCAAGCTTGATGGCCACAAAGCCTGAGCAACACCCTGCATCACTTGCCGAGCTCGCTCGTGCAGTTGCGAAAGGTCTTGCAGTAAATCACTTGCAGATGAGGGCATCTCCTCCTCAGGACGACCCGTTAACATTCCTGCAAACAAAATTCTTTCAATATACTTCCTCACCGAACTATACTACAGTTCGTCTAGGCACTTACCGTAAATGCCGCGTTGAAGCCTTTTGTTCTCCTTCACGGAGTCCGCCAGCTGAGCGCGAAGATCTTTTAACTCCACATCCAGCTGGACTTTGGCATCTTGAAGATTGTTCTTCTCCTGCCTAACTTGCGTAAGAATGCGCTCGCCAGCCTTCAGCTACCTTTTGAGATGCAATTCGTCCTCTCTTACGCCCTCCGGATTCACCCCGGGATTGTCTGCAGAATTTTCTGTCAGACTTGTCATATCAGCCATTTACTAACTGATGCATCTTTGTACAATTGAGACAAATGCTACCAGATGAGGGTTTTTGGGGATTCCTCTAACTTGGCAACTGCGGCCCTTAGCTCGGCCTTGCACTCCTCCAGCTCCCGAGACAATTGCTCATTCTTATCTACAAGGACCTGTACATAAATTGATCCTTAAAACAGTTGTTCCAACCGTTTCAAGTCTCAGGGGCTACTGCTACACATGCTTATCAAAATTTCTTACCTGTATATCTTTGGTATACTGGTCCGTCGCTCGGTCAAGCCCGCCTTGAGCAGCTCGGATGTATGCGTCTCCCGAATTGAAGGCATTAAATGCCTCTTCGGAAAAGATGTTGTTCCGAAGCACGGCCCATCGGTGCCGATGATTCATGGCGCTCTCTACTTCGGAATTCGTGGCCAAGAGCATATTCACATTCTCTGTTGGAGAACTATGCGGCATCGGCCCCGCTCCCGCCTTCGCTCTCGAAGCCGGATTTGGAATCCGGCTGGTGGACGCGTGGTTGGCAGGATCCCCGGATATAGTCCGGCTGCTCCTCTTCCCGCCAGGACACAAAGGGTGATGTCGTACTTCAAAAATACCATAATCACAGCACAAGTTTTTACCTTACCTCTGTAGCGGCGAGTCGACCCTTACCGCCTTCCTCTTGAGCCTGCCCGATCCGACGCCCTTGGCCGACGAGTCCCTAGGGGCTCGGCCCCACGCTCCAACCGTCGTCTCTGCAAAAAACACGCCACTTCAAGGGTAAGGCATGACATCTGAAGGGAGTCCTCTCCGGAGGATAGGGTTTTTCGGCTTGGCTTACGCGCGATGTAGGCAGCGGTCCGGGATAGTTGGCAGTAATGGCCACTGAGGCGCCATCGCAGCTCGCTTGATAAAATATCCCGTTGACAAGCTCCACGGTAATATCCGGATCTTCTTCAAGACCTGGATCTAGGGCCCTTCCGGGGTCCTCTTGCTGCGGGGAGGGGCTGGAGATTCCTTCTACGGCCCTCCTCAGTTCCTGCTCGGGAATATCGAAGCAGATGATCTTAGCGAAGAACGCCGCAATAAGTGACGCGGGGAAAGGAATGACAACTTACCCAGTTTGGGGGGTTGTACATGGAGAATCCATCTCGCGGTTTGATGTGAAGGAATTCCTCCTCTTCCCCTTTGTATAAATCGGACAATATCCTTGCCACAGCAGTGGCGGAGTCCGGACCCTTACGGCCACAGCGGGTGGCATCATCTTCCCCGTTGAAGTGCCACATGGGCTTCCCCCGATATTGAAGCGATTGCACTCCCCGTATTATGCATATCGCCATAACCTCGACTATCGTCAGTCCGGATTTGGCCAGTAACTTTATCCTGCTCATCAGGTAATATATTTCCCGGGTATCCTCCTCTTGGGGGCCTCGGGGGCGCCAACTTAGACTTGCCCTCGGCGGGGCGTTACTGAACTGGGGGAGACCTGTCCGTACTGGATCCGGAAGGGGAACATCGTCAATATAGAACCACTCTGAAGGCCAGTTCTCTGGTGCCTTCTTGGGAGTGCCGGATAGGTATCCGGTCTCGGCAATGCGCCATACTTCAGCCCCGCCCACCTGACATAGGGATTCTCCCTGGTTGCGGGGGACAAGGCAGAACAGCTTCTTCCATGACCTGAAGTGAGGCTCGCAGCCTAAAAATAGCTCGCAAAGGGCAACGTACCCTGCTATATGTAGTATAGAGGTAGGGATAAAGTTGTGTAACTAGAGGTCGTAGAACTCCAGGAGCCCACGAAGGAACGGGTGGATAGAAAACCCGACGCCCCTTAGCAGATACGGGATGAGGCATATTCGCTCCTCTGGAGATGGATTGGGGGATCTCTCCGCTTGCTCCCCGCCGTTATAGGTGGCTATTCCGGCTCGGACGGGGACCGTGAATGCTGGTGGGAGAAACCCTTGGGTTTGTAACTCAATCAAACGGCTATTGGGAACTGAACACTCTTCCCAGTCCCCCCGCTTGGAGCAAGGAGAGCGAGCAGAGGAGCTGCGACGACCGGCCATGTTGGAATGGTTTTTCCAGAGCGCTTTGTTGGATGCTTGCTCGAGGGGGAAGAGTGAGGTTTGGATATGAGAATCCCCATCTCTTAAAATAGGCGGTCAGCCCAAAGGATTGAGGGTGGCAAATGCGAAAAATACCTCGGATCCTCGCATTCGCTCGACATGTGGAGATGTTCATTATTGAGGCACTGAAGCCAAGGAATACAACATTGATGGAGTTCGGACACTATTCGTCATAACAAGTACTTTGGAGTACTCGGAGAAGGAACCCGCCCTGCAATGCCGAAGACAAGACTATGCGCTGGACTCATCGTCATTGAAGCCTGGTTCAGGGGCTACTGAGGGAGTCCTGGATTAGGGGGTATCCGGACAGCCGGACTATATGCATCGTCCGAACTATTGAAGAGTGAAGATACAAGACTCAAGACTTCGTCCCGTGTCCGGATGGAACTCTCCTTGGCGTGGGAGGCAAGCTTGGCGATCCGGATATTATATTTCCTTCCTTATAACCGACTCCATGTAAACCCTAGCTGAGGGAGTCCTGGACTAGGGGGTGTCCGGATAGCCGAACTATCATCTTTGGCCGGACTCCTGGACTATGAAGATACAAGATTGAAGACTTCGTCCATTGTCCGGATAGGACTTTCCTTGGCGTGGAAGGCAAGCTTGGCGAGACGGATATGTAGATTTCCTACCATTGTAACCGACTCTATGTAACCCGTGTCTATATAAACCGAAGGGTTTTAGTCCGTAGGACGAACAACAATCATACCATAGGCTAGCTTCTAGGGTTTAGTCTCTCTGATCTCGTGGTAGATCTACTCTTGTACTACCCATATCATCAATATTAATCAAGCAGGAGTAGGGTATTACCTCCATCGAGAGGGCCCGAACCTGGGTAAAAACATGGTGTCCCTTGTCTCCTGTTACCATCCGCCTAGACGCATAGTTCAGGACCCCCTACCCGAGATCCGCCAGTTTTGACACCGACATTGGTGCTTTCATTGAGAGTTCCTCTGTGCGTCACCTATAGGCCCGATGGCTCCTTCAATCATCAGCAACGACGCAGTCCAGGGTGAGACTTTTCTCCCCGGACAGATCTTCGTATTCGGTGGCTTTGCACTGCGGGCCAATTCGCTAGGCCATCTGGAGTAGATCGAAAGCTACGCCCCTGGCCATCAGGTCAGATTTGGAAGCTTGAACTATACGGCCGATGTCCGTGGAGACTTGATCTTCGACGGATTCGAGCCACAGCCGAGCGTGCCGCACTATCTTGATGGGTATGATCTAGCTCTGCCGCCGAACAGTGCCCTGGAGGCCGCACCAGTGCCCGCTCCGACCCTTAATCCGGAGCCGGTTTCGCCGATCGAGGACGGTTGGTTGGACACCGCCTCGGGGGCTGAAATCTCTACGGCGATTGAGCCGAACACCATCCCTGTCCTTTGCAAAGCTCGTGACTCCCAGGTGCCGGACTCCTTTCCGGACTCCGAACCTCCCGCGCCCCTGCCAGTCGAATCCGACTGGGCGCCGGTTATGGAGTTCACCGCCGCGGACATCTTTCAGCACTCGCCCTTTGGCGATATCCTGAACTCATTAAAGTCTCTCTCTTTGTCAGGGGAGCCCTGGCCGAACTACGGTCAGGAAGGTTGGGATTCGGACGACGAAGAAATTAAACGCCCACCCACCACCCACTTTTTAGCCACTGTCGATGACTTAACAGACATGCTCGACTTCGAGTCCGAGGACATCGACGATATGGACGACGACACTGGAGACGACCAAGAACTAGCGCCCACAGGGCACTGGATGGCCACCTCAATTTACGATATATATATGGTGGACACACCTAAGTGAAGCGATAACGAGGAACGACGAGACGCTGCGAAAGAAAATTCCCTCGGGAAGTAGTCAAAGCGGCGGCGTAAGCGCCGCTGAAAACCCCACCTCGACAAAGATAGTGCCCACACAGACCCAGCCATAGAGCAGGGTGAGCCGGCCGACGACGAACATGCCATTGAGCAACCATCCGAACAGGCCAACTTGGACAAACAACCTGTCCCCGGCAAGGACAACAGTCCGGACGATCTCACGCCGGACACGTCATTGGATCAGAAGAACCTCCACAAAGAGCTCCTCGCTACTGCGCGTAGCTTGAAAAAGCAAAAAACAAAGAGGCCGCCGGGTCGGATAGACGGCCACATGGCAAACGTAGAGCGGCAAGCGGCGCCGCACACAAGCCGGCACACGATCCGCATAAGGATTCACACCAAAAGGATGGCCCAGTTAGATCTATCTACGGGCCAAGGAAACAAGTTCTGGCGAGCAATACAACATGTCAAATATCCGAACATCACGGCACACCCAAATACAGGGGCGCCACGCACCCTCTATGTTTCACCGATGAGGTGCTGGATCATGAATTTCCAGCGGGATTCAAGCCCGTAAACATAGAGGCATACGACGGAACGACAGACCCTGGAGTCTGGATTGAGGATTATATCCTCCACATACACATGGCCAGAGGAGATGATCTCCATGCCATAAAATACCTACCCCTCAAGCTCAAAGGGCCAGCCCGGCATTGGCTTAAAAGCCTCCCCGAAAACACCATTGGTAGTTGGGAAGAGCTTGAGGATGCTTTTCGGGCCAATTTCCAGGGAACCTATGTCCGACCTCCGGACGCAGACGATCTAAGTCACATAACCCAACAGCCCGGAGAATCAGCTCGAAAATTCTAGAATAGGTTCCTCACCAAAAAGAACCAAATAGTCGACTGTCCGGACGCCGAAGCCTTAGCAGCTTTTAAACACAACGTCCGAGACGAATGGCTCGCCAGACACCTTGGCCAGGAAAAGCCAAGAACAATGGCCGCACTAACAAGCCTCATGACCCGCTTTTGCGCGGGAGAGGATAGCTGGCTAGCAAGATGCAATACCAGCGACCCAAGTACATCCGAAGTCAGGGATGGGAATGGGAAACCACGACGTAGCAAGGACCAGCGCCGGATTAAGGGGAACGGTCCAAAGAGCGCGACAGTCAACGCCGGATTCAAAAGCTCATGGCAGAACAATAAAAAACTGCCCCTTAAGGACAATAGCGATGAGCTATCCAACTTAAACAAAATCTTGGACAAGATATGCCAAATCCACAGTACTCCCGGGAAGCCTGCAAACCATACCCACAGAGATTGTTGGGTCTTCAAGCAGTCCGACAGACTCAACGCCGAACACAAGGGGCTCGACACACCAAGTGAGGATGATGACGAGCACCACAAGCAGAGCCCCGGAAAACAAAAGAATTTCCCACAAGAGGTCAAAGCAGTAAACTTACTTCAAGTAACAAAAGGGGAAAACAGAGCGGCACCCATTGAATTACGCGCCGCACAATCTACCCCAGCGGAGTCCCAACACTGGTTGTCAAAACCAATTACCTTCGACCATCAGGACTACTCTGAAAGTATCCGGAACGTAGGATGGACTGCCTTGATACTAGAACCTATAATCGACGGTCTTCAATTTACGCAAGTCCTAATGGACAGCGGCAGTGATTTAAACCTGCTATGTCAGGACACAATCCGCAACATGGGGATAAACCCAAACAGGATTAGCCATAGCAACACTTCCTTCCAAGGAATAATGCCAGGCACATATGCCCATTGTACGGGCTCCCTACTATTGGAAGTTATGTTCGGCTCACCCGACAACTTCCGTCGGGAAAAGTTGGTCTTCCACATCGCCCCATTTAAAAGTAGCCATCAAGAACTACTGGGACGCGAAGCCTTTGCCCGCTTTAACGCAATACCGCATTATGCATCTCTTGAACTTAAAATGCCCGGTCCACGAGGCATCATTTCATTAAAGGGAAGCTGCGCGTGTCCCTCAAGGAAAGAATGTGAGACTGCCTTAACAGCCTCACACTAATACGACCTTGCTGGCCAAAAGCGTCTAAAGCAGGTCGTTCAGAGCCCGGACATGGTTAGGCGAGTCCGGCATAAATAAACATGATGCTTACTAGCCGCGTACCCCCCTTACAAGGGGCTCCATGCATGTACAACAAGAGACAATAAAGCTCAATTTTACTCACTTTTGAATCATACTCTATTTTATTTCCAATTACATTTTAGCACGATCTTTTTCAAACTAAGTTCCTCTCTTTTACAGATGAACGCCGTGCTATACCTGTCCAGGATACGGCACAACGGAGACACAGGCGCAGACGTGCAACAGGGACCCGTTGCAAGGATTCTTTTCAGATTAAGACCCTGCGTAAACCTTTTTCACTGTCTCCTGTTGTTACTCATCCCCTGGTCTCTTATTATAACCGAGGAGGAGGCTGGCATTTTGGCATCGGCCGCGTCAGAAGTTTGCACGTACCTGGACACCAGGGGCTTGTTACCAAGGGCCTTGTTCGGCCCGCTTTATAAAAGACCGAATACCTTAGGGAGTGTTCGACGTCTCGAGTTAGGCCTTATATGCATCAACTCCGAATCATGTCTTTGGTCAAATGTTGGGTTTGCCCGGCTCCTGTGTTTTGCTGCCTTACGTTCCGTTCTATCGGCTAACGCGGCACCAGGAGAACTACTGCGATTGTGCCCCGGTTCGGCCGGGCGAGCACCTCAGTAGAGAAAGCCGAAAACTGACTGTCATGATATAGCGAGAGACTGGTCAACCACTCAATGACTCACCGGAATGTTTAGAATTCCTCCGCATTAATGAAGGACCGTTTTCCGGTCAGGCACATACGCACCCCGAATTCGGGAGAGTGCGGTGGCCCCAGGGGCTATATAGTAGCCCCACCATCGAACTCCTATGGCTAAGTGAAAGTGATAAAGCATTATAGTCCG
>LR880969.1:20088338-20101171 GCA_904067115.1 Aegilops sharonensis | reverse complement strand
TGGACGTGATGCCTATATACATGATCATGCCTAGATAATCTCATAACTATGCGCTTTTCTATCAATTGCTCGACAGTAATTTGTTCACCCACCGTAATACTTATGCTATCTTGAGAGAAGCCACTAGTGAAACCTATGGCCCCCGGGTCTATCTCTTATCATATTTACTTCCAATCTACTTTTATTTGCATCTTTACTTTTTGCATCTATATTATAAAATACTAAAAATATATTTATCTTATCATACTATCTTTATTAGATCTCACTTTCGCAAGTGGCCGTGAAGGGATTGACAACCCCTTTATTGCGTTGGTTGCGAGTTCTCAGTTTGTTTGTGTAGGTGCGTGGGACTTTTGAGGAGCCTCCTACTGGATTGATACCTTGGTTCTCAAAACTGAGGCAAATACTTAAGCTACACTTTGCTGCATCACCCTCTCCTCATGGATGAAAACCAACGCAAGCTCAAGACGTAGCACACTGTCACTTACGAGAGTGAGATCTGATAGATATGATAGGATAATATTTTCGGTATTTTTGTGATAAAGATGCAAAGTAAAATAAAAGCAAAGGAAATAACTAAGTGTTGGAAGATTAATATGATGAAGATAGACCCGGGGGCCATAGGTTTCACTAGTGGCTTCTCTCAAGAGCATAGGTATATTACGGTGGGTGAACGAATTACTGTTGAGCAATTGATAGACTTGAGCATAGTTATGAGAATATCTAGGTATGATCATGTATATAGGCATCATGCCTGAGACAAGTAGACCGACTCCTGCCTGCATCTACTACTATTACTCCACTCATCGACCGCTATCCAACATGCATCTAGAGTATTAAGTTCATGGAAACAAAGTAACGCCTTAAGCAAGATGACATGATGTAGAGGGATAAATTCATGCAATATGATAGAAACCCCATCTTGTTATACTCGATGGCAACAATACAATACGTGCCTTGCTGCCCCTACTGTCACTGGGAAAGGACACCGCAAGATTCAACCCAAAGCTAAGCACTTCTCCCATTGCAAGAAAGATCAATCTAGTAGGCCAAACCAAAGTGATAATTCGAAGAGACTTGCAAAGATAACCAATCATACATAAAAGAATTCAGAGAAGATTCAAATATTGTTCATAGATAATCTTGATCATAAACCCACAATTCATAAGTCTGAACAAACACACCGCAAAAGAAGATTACATCGAATAGATCTCCACGAGAGAGGGGGAGAACATTGTATTGAGATCCAAAAAGAGAGAAGAAGCCATCTAGCTACTAACTATGGACCCGAAGGTCTGAGGTAAACTACTCACACTTCATTGGAGAGGCTATGGTGTTGATGTACAAGCCATCCGTGATGGATGCCCCCTCCGGCGGAGCTCCAGAACAGGCCCCAAGATGGGATCTCGTGGGTACAGAAGGTTGCGGCGGTTGAATTAGGTTTTTGGCTCCGTATGTGATCGTTTGGGGGTACGTAGGTATATATAGGAGGAAGGAGTACGTCGGTGGAGCAACAGGGGGCCCACGAGGGTGGAGGGCGCGCCCCCTACCTCATGGCCTCCTATTTTGTTTCTTGATGTAGGGTCCAAGTCTCCTGGATCATATTCTTCCTAAAAATCACGTTCCCAAAGGTTTCATTCCGTTTGGACTCCGTTTGATATTCCTTTTCTGCGAAACTCTGAAATAGGCAAAAAACAACAATTCTAGGCTGGGCCTCCGGTTAATAGGTTAGTCCCAAAAATAATATAAAAGTGAATAATAAAGCCCAATAATGTCCAAAACAGGAGATAATATAGCATGGAGCAATCAAAAATTATAGATACGTTGGAGACGTATCAATTACCCGTGACGGCAATAGTTCAATACACATTTGACAAGATGAATGCGTACTTTGTAAAGTACTCGATGGAAATGGATGCACAGATAGCGGGTGAGAACACGCGGAAGTACAAGTACAAGTTCCCACCCAAGGTTGATGAATGGTTGGTATTTCAATCACGGAAGGCGGACTCAGAAGAAGCTATATTATATGACAACAAAGAGTGGAAGTATGAAGTGAAAGAGCCAGGAGGAACCACAAACGATGGCCGACAACATGGAGGTCGGGCTTTCAAGGTCTCGTTAACACAATGTGATTGCACTTGCGGGAGGCCATTGTTGCTTCATCTCCCATGCTCACACTTGTATACCGCCGGTCGCGTTAGGAATGTGGACATCAATCACCCACGCACCATGAGGGAGTCGGAGTTCTCAATCATGACGGTCAAGAAAACATGGGCTCCCCTCTTTCACCCGTACTTTGACCAATCACAGTGGCCAGAGTATCATGGAGTTCAACTATGGCCGGATCCGGAGTTGAAGGTTGTTAAACGGGGTAGACGTAAGACAAAGCGTCTTAGAGGCGACATGGATGGATGGGGCCATGATGGCCGCCGTGAAGCGGGCAACGACCAATTCCAAGAGCCTTGTGAGAGCTCCTATTGTGGGGAGTGCAAAGGTCATGGCCACAACAAAAGAAAATGTAAGAAACCAAGGAAAATGTCCAAGAAAAATGATGCAAGCACAAGCCAACAAGGAGCTACACAAGGGAGCCAACCAAGTAGTAGCCAACAAGTGCCAAGCCAACCAAGAGGTAGCCAACAAGTGCGAAGGCAACCACGTGGTAGCCAACAAGTGCCAGGGCAACCACGTGGTAGCCAACCTAATGGTAGCCAACAAGTGCCAAGCCAAGCAAGTGGTAGCGAACCTAGTGGTAGCCAACAAGTGCCAAGGCAGCCAAGTGGTAGCCAACAAGTGCCAAGCCAACCAAGTGTTAGCAAAAGAGGATCTAGGCAACAAAGAGGTCGGCAACTAGGACTTACAAGAGGCTGTGGTGGTGGTAGAGCTCGTGGTGGTGGTCTAGGCCGTGGTGGTGGTAGAGCTCGTGGTGGTGGTGTTGGCCGTGGTGATGGTGTAGGCCTTGGTGATGGTCTTGGCCTTGGTGGTGGACTTGGCCGTGGTGATGGACAAGGGCAAGTTCGTTATAGAGGAATGTTTGGATACCTCGATGGACCATTTCTGTATGTTCCTCACTAACTATAATGTTTCATATGTTCTTGTTTTTCATATGTTCTTTTAAATATGTTCTTGGTTTACATGTGCTTCCATTTGTTCTTATTGTCCTTACTAACCATTATGTTTCACTCATTGTAGGTATGGCGGCTTCCCAACCCAACAAACCAACAATGAAGGATGATGGCGAAGATGAGATGGCAGGATGGTGGAAGAAGGCTATGAAGAAGCTTAGAGAGGAGGATGCAGCCAAGCTAAAGAAGAAGAAGGAAGAGGAGCTTGAGAAGAATAGGAAGGAACTAGAGAGAGTGTCAAATGCGGTGCGCGCTAGGGAGCAAGCGTTGGTGAGGAAATGTGAGGAGGCACAGAAGAAGCGTCAAAAGGATTTTGAAGAAAGAACCATGAAGCTTTGAGCAATTGTAGCTGAAAAACAAGAGAGGGAGAATCAGATATTCATGGAGAGGGTGGTTAAGGAGGCTCACCTCATAAGGAAAAGGGAGGAGGAAGATGAAGAAGAGAGGAAGAAGAAGAAGGGAAAGGGGCCTTGCTCTACGCAATAGAGCTATGTCATCCTCTAAACAATGCTCTTCGATTTGGTTGTGAAATACTATGTGTCATGAACTACTATGTCTCCTCCTCGATTTGTATCTTGTGAACTACGATGTGTCGTCAACTACTATGCCTCCTCCTCGATTTGGTTGTGAACTACTATGCCTCCTCCTCGATTTGGTTGTAAGAAGTACTATGTGTCGTGAAGTACTATGTGTTATGAACTACTATGTGTCGTGAAGTACTTTGTGCATATGTTGTATTCACAGTTGTTTGCTTGCTATGTATCAATCCTACTTCACATCATCGTACTATGTCTGCATGTGCTACAAAATTCACTAAGTCCAAGTGCAATGCCTAGACCGCGGCGTTGCACTGTACAGCATGGCGCCTGCAAGCTAGGCGCCACACAAGTATGTAACTGTCCAGAGAGCAACAGAAGGTAGGGCAAGTTACAGACCAGTGTGGCGCCTAGCTTGGTGGCGCCACACTGTATAGTGCAACGCCCACGTGCTAGGCGCTGCACTGTACAGTGTGGCGCCTCCAAGCTAGGCGCCACACAAGTCTGTAACTGTTCAGAGAGCAACAGAAGGTATGGCAAGTTACAGACCTGTGTGGCGCCTAGCTTGGAGGCGCCACACTGTATAGTGCAACGCCCACGGGCTAGGCGCTGCACTGTACAGTGTGGCGCCTCCAAGCTAGGCGCCACATAGGTCTGTAACTTGGCCTAGCTTCTGTTGCTCCAGTTGTGTCCAAAATTTCGCTAAGTGTTGATGTGGCGCCTGGCGGGCCGGTGCCACACTGTACAGTGCAACGCCCACCTGCTGGGCGCTGCACTGTGCAGTGTGGCGCCTGCACGTTAGGCACAGCACCAAAACTTACAGTTTTTTTGTCCCTCAAACTGGGTCATTTTAAGTCACACATAGTTGCATCACAAAATAAACAGTAATTTCAGCATTACTATGAGCTAATACATACAATCAATTCCCACCACGACAAGTTGAACGTTACTAAGAGCTTCAAGTTGAACATTACCAGCAACATAGAGTGACCATCACGACAATTTCAACATAGAGTGACCATCACCAGAAGTTCAACATAGAGCTACCATTACTAAGAGAGGACGATGACTAGTTCCTCCATGCTATCTTCTTTCCCTCTTGCTGGATATCTTCTTCGCCTTCCTAGGAAGATGACTAGTTCCTATCTTCTTCGGCTTTATTATGGTAGGTGTATCTCTGGCAAAAAGTTAAAGGGTGCCAAAGAGGACCTGCTGCCAGGATGCGCGGTTCAAACATGGGTATCATGCCTTATTGGTTTATTATATCATTGATCACTTGGGGGCTTGGTCGTATCCGAACCATAGCTACACCTCTTGATATGCGTAATGCCACAACATCACTTGGGAGCATGGTCGAACCCGAACCATGACTATGCCTCTTGATCAGCGTAAAGCCACAAAATCACTTGGGGGCTTGGTCGTATCCGAACCATAGCTACACCTCTTGATCGGCGTAATGCCACAACATCACTTGGGAGCATGGTCGAACCCGAACCATGACTACGGCTCTTGATCGGCGTAAAGCCACAGAATCACTGGGGGCTTGGTCGAACCCGAACTATAGCAATGCCTTTTGATCGGCGTAATGACACAACATCATTTGGGGGCTTGGTCGAACCCGAACCATAGCAACACCTCGTGATCAAATTTGGGGCCTGGCAGCCCGTGAAAAGCCTCGACTACAACGGTTTTATTTGCCTTTTGCTAAATTTCTTTTTCTTTTGCTAAGATTTGTGATGTTGTCAAACCGGTGTTCATCAATCCGGTTAAGCTGTCAATTACAAGTTGTCAGTGCATGATCAAGTTATAATCCGGAGACTATCAGCCCGGTCTGGTTTCGACTACAAGTCGCTAGTGTTATATATGGATAATCCGGTGTTTATCACAACCCGGTACGGTTTTATCATAAACCAGCACAATATGGAAGGAGTTATCATTACTCAAGATTGGGGTTATCACTCTTACTACAAAAAGTTGGTAAGCCAACGATGTGATTCAATGTCACAGGTATGATATATTTCATATTTGATTATTTTTAAGTGCAGCCTTGGTTATCGACCCAAGTTATACGTTGGGCATTATGACCCGTCCGGCGGTAAACCGCAATGACACTTTAAACTGGTTGTATGCAGAAATAGGTTGAATAAAGCATGATTATAAATCACCGGCGTTTATTAAACTGGCCTGACTTTAAGACGATAAGTCGCTAGTATATGATGAGAAATTGTCAGGTGTTTATTAAACCGGCCTGGCTTTTGACTATAAGTCGCCAGTATATATTTGGATTGCGCCATTGGAATCATGCGCTTATAAATCATTGGGTTATATTATGCAAATAGCCAAACTTGGCTGAATTTTCATTATGATATTGAATAAATAAGGTTTTCATACTGGATTATATTATCTTGAATAGCCAACATGGCTGGATTTTTATTATGGTTATTAATAACCGGTATGATTGAGGTTTTCAAAGTCGCTTTAGCGCAATGGCTATTATTTTTTCAGTGGATATGATTTATTTTACAATGGAAGAATAGTCCCGAGTCGCTGCAGGCTTAGGACCCGGCACTTGGGGGCTACATTATTCAAATTGAGATTACATCAAATGTGCAAGTCCCATGTCACTGCCAGCATGCACCATGGCACTTGGGGGCTAATGCAAAATTACTTTTTATTGGCCTTGTTGAAGACCCGACTCATCACATTATGATAAGCCGGCCCTTGGGGGCTACCAATTGCTCTTGTCAACAATTCAAGGTACACAAGTCTTAATCCATTATATTGAAGGATCCACTGCTTAGTTGGTAAAGCACTAAGCTCTTAACCTTGTGGACGTGGATTCAAGCCCCATGGTGAGGGTTACATCCTATGATTATTTTCAATGAAAAGTCCCAGCTCAGTATTATTTTACTAAGCCGGCCCTTGGGGGCTACAAGTTATTGTTCAAATTTACAAGATCATATTTATAAAGTCCCTGCTCATTATTGCATAATGACCCGGCACTTGGGGGGCTACATATATGGAGTATTCAAATTTTACTAGTGACTGAGATGAGATCTCTTCAAAGTGGCAGTAATTATATGGAAACAAGTTTTAAGCCATCACTTTGTTCTGCTCAAGACTTGGAGGCTACAGGTAATATGGATATAAGGGAGAAAAATCTTCAAATTCTCAGTTCTGAGCAAACCAGATTGACCCGGCAACTTTGGCAATGATAAACCGGCAAGTTCTACATTTTCAAACCGGCTGATATCAGTTGAATATTTGAAGACCAATATTTTTGTCAAATCAGAGCATTGAAGGCTGACTCAAGTGGATTATTCTTCACAAATTTTCTCTGTGAGAAACCAATGTCAGCAAATTGAGTATGAAGCTGGCTTGTTGACCCGGATTTTCTAGAAGGAGGAAATGACAAGGATTTAAGGATGATCAGATGTCAGTTTACAAGAATTCTTAACCCGGAGCATAATCTGTCAAGTTTGTTCTTGTGTTTATTTCACAGGATCAGTTTAATATGGATAAATCCAAATTAAACTAGGGGCTAATGTCGGGGATATACCCCACGGCGTAAACCGGCCGGAAGTATAACCCGGCCGAACTTGGCGGTTATTTGAGACCCTGCTGACTCTTGGCGGTTCACTGGCGACCCGTTTGGACCTGGCGGTTCACGACTCACTGGTAATCTGGCAGGCGGGTGCGAGGAGCGACAAGACCCGGTGGCCCAACGGGCGGTTCATGAAGGCCGGTTCATACTATGATGGGACGGTTTAAGAGGAAAGGCATAAGGAATATTTGTCTTACAAGGAGTTAAGACCTGGACTTGTATCCGGTTTGTATTAGAGATAAACTAGTCCTAATCCTAATAAGACTCCACATGTAACCCGCCCCTTCAACATATATAAGGAGGGGCAGGGCTCCCCAAAGAGGGACAAGAAAACAATAATGTCTAGGGCTAGACACAATTAGAGGAGAGCCGGTTTACGGCGACTCCCTGGTGATAATAATGAGATCCAGCCTCAAACAACATGTAGGGTTGTTACCGGATGATGTTTCCCGGGGCCCGAAGCTGTCTAAATCTTTGTCTTGTGTATTGCATCTCTCGATTCCGATCAACCCCTCTCAAGCTACCACATAGATGCGTTGGCCTCGCGACTAAGTCCTGACACTAAGGACATCTGCCGTGACAAATCCACGACACGCTCCGGCTCCGGCTCCGGTTCCTCCACGTCATCCACATCGTCATCCAGAGCCGCCATCCACGAGGTGCCGACCGTCCTTTTGCCTCTTTGGGTGAAGTCTTCAGGTGTGTACCTTCTGATTCCCTTCCTAGGCTTTAACTCGTATGCAGACCGAACCTGGTATATCCCCAAGGTCATATCATCAGCAACCTATGCATCAACAAAAGATATGGAAAAACCGTGTGTGAGGATATAGTTAGCAATGCATCAACAAATGGATATATATCGTCATGCCATACCTCTTGGGTGACCACACCCACATCCTCATCCTCCAAAGGTTCACCATGGCCCTGCCTCGAAGCGGGATCTGATGGTGTCGCCGACCTAGACCGTTCTGGTGATACATACTCGGGGTCACGACAACCGAAATGGTTTGATAGCCGCCTTAACTTTTGGCCCTGGCGCTGCAACATGTACAAGTGAATGAGACATGGAACGTAGCAACACATGTTAAGTGCTAGTTTGAAGGAGATGTGAACCTTAATAAATGCTTGAAGTGCACCTTCCCCATCGCTTTTGCCAGCCGGGGTTGTTTCCAGAATAGTCTCGGTCTCATCAGCTGCTTTCTTGATCTGGGCATGCTATGAACAGAAACGGTATCAAAGTGTTAGGCAAGGCAACATGTGAATAGTGCGAATGGAAAAGCAAAAAGGGAAAATACCACAAAGTTCATCATTGGAGCTGAAGGGATCACTGAGTTGCCTTTCCTAACTAATGCGTTGTACTGGTGCTGGGCTACCTCATCAAAAACGGTGGGTTCTTCCAAAATCTCGTCAGCATACGCCGGCTTGCATACCTCCACACGGGTACTTGCAAGAAACCATGTGAGATAGTTGTTGAATGCGATCGGGCAGTGCTCACGAAGCTGGGCTCGTTTTCCAGCCCTAGCTTGCTCCACACTAAGCGCGAACTGTACGACATACTTCCTGTGATGCTTGGCACAATCCTTGATCTTCCGCAGCTTTTTCCTATCCAACCTACAAGTTAGAAACAGAATATTAGCATCATCGAAACCGCCGAGAAGCTGCTAAGTGCTCAAGGTTAATTATATCTTACGCGTGTAGCAAATTGCCGGTGTCCTCCCACTCCGGAGGGTGTGGCTGGAACAAACCAAACTGGCGGAACACCCGATGTGGCAGGTGAAGCTCAACCGCCCAGTTGCATATCAGTGGGCACCGCATATGCCAGAGATCCCTATCCCTAGTGCACATCGGATTCAGCATGAACTCCATAGGGTTACCAAAACTCTCTCCTTTTCCATACGGCTCCCATTCCACCTGCAAAATGGGATAGAATGTAAAATTGATATCGAGTTAGGATACAAGCATGATAATCACTTATGCAATGTCGATTCACCTGCTCAGGCGTGATCGTGTCCAGCTCGCTCTTGTACAACTTGTACATGACCGAGGGATCATCTGTCGTCTCATTTAACACA
The DNA here is from genome assembly GCA_904067115.1 of Aegilops sharonensis. NCBI lineage: Eukaryota > Viridiplantae > Streptophyta > Magnoliopsida > Poales > Poaceae > Aegilops > Aegilops sharonensis. Next base: position 20,091,834 of record LR880969.1, on the reverse strand, counting down.
TCCCACTTGTGAGCCCAAGTGGGGAGCCGTAGTGGGTCGTCTTTGTCGTCCCAATCCTCGTACTTCACGATCTTTGGTTGTCCAACCGGCAAACGTTCCCAGCTCCATATTGAAAGTGCGAGCAGACAACCACCAATACCTCCAGAGTGCCTACAATAGGCTTCGTCCAACTACACATAAAAGAGAACATGGTCAAATCTGCCGCAAGAGTGCATTGATAATGTATCAATGAAGTGAAAAGGAAACAACTTCATACCTGTCGATACAAGTAAGCCAGTGTCGCCGAATGATACGTCTCCAACGTATCTATAATTTTTGATTGTTCCATGCTATTATACTATCTGTTTTGGATGTTTATGGGCTTTATTAAACACTTCTATATTATTTTTGGGACTAACCTATTAACCCAGAGCCTAGTGCCAGTTCCTGTTTTTTCCCCTTGTTTCAGTGTTTCGAAGAAAAGGAATATCAGACGGAGTCCAAACGGAATGAAACCTTCGGGAGAGTTATTTTTGGAACGGAAGCAATCCAGGAGACTTGGAGTGCACGTCAGGGAATCAACGAGGAGAGCACGAGGCAGGGGGCGCGCCTACCCCCCTGGGCGCGCCCTCCACCCTCGTGGGCCCCTCGTGGCTTCCCTAGCCGACTTCTTTCGCCTATATCTGTCCATATACCCTAAAACATCGGGGAATAGAATAGATCGGGAGTTCCGCCGCCGCAAGCCTCTGTAGCCACCAAAAACCAATCGGGGCCCTATTTCGGCACCCTGCCGGAGGGGGGATCCCTCACCGGTGGCCATCTTCATCATCCCGGCGCTCTCCATGACGAGGAAGGAGTAGTTCACCCTCGGGGCTGAGGGTATGTACCAGTAGCTATGTGTTTGCTCTCTCTCTCTCTCTCTCTCTCTCTCTCTCTCTCTCTCTCTCTCTCGTGTTCTTGATTTGGCACAATCTTGATGTATCGCGACCTTTGCTATTATAGTTGGATCTTATGATGTTTCTCCCCCTCTACTCTCTTGTAATGAATTGAGTTTTCCCACAATTCATCGGTCTCAACAAACACACCGCAAAAGAAGATTACATCGAATAGATCTCCATGAGAGAGGGGGAGAACATTGTATTGAGATCCAAAAAGAGAGAAGAAGCCATCTAGCTACTAACTATGGACCCGAAGGTCTGAGGTAAACTACTCACACTTCATCGGAGAGGCTATGGTATTGATATAGAAGCCCTCCGTGATGGATGCCCCCTCCAGCGGAGCTCCAGAACAGGCCCCAAGATGGGATCTCGTGGGTACAGAAGGTTGCGGCGGTGGAATTAGATTTTTTGCTCCGTATCTGATCGTTTGGGGGTACGTAGGTATATATAGGAGGAAGGAGTACGTCGGTGGAGCAACAGGGGGCCCACGAGGGTGGAGGGCGCGCCCTGGGGGGTAGGCGCGCCCCCCTACCTCATGGCCTCCTCTTTTGTTTCTTGACGTAGGGTCCAAGTCTCCTGGATCATATTCTTCCTAAAAATCACGTTCCCGAAGGTTTCATTCCGTTTGGACTCCGTTTGATATTCCTTTTCTGCGAAACTCTGAAATAGGCAAAAAACAGCAATTCTGGGATGGGCCTCCGGTTAATAGGTTAGTCCCAAAAATAATATAAAAGTGAATAATAAAGCCCAATAATGTCCAAAACAGAAGATAATATAGCATGGAGCAATAAAAAATTATAGATACGTTGGAGACGTATCAATTACCCGTGACGGCAATAGTTCAATACACATTTGACAAGATGAATGCGTACTTTGTAAAGTACTCGATGGAAACGGATGCACAGATAGTGGGTGAGAACCCGTGGAAGTACAAGTACAAGTTCCCACCCAAGGTTGATGAATGGTTGGTATTTCAATCACGGAAGGCGGACTCAGAAGAAGCTATATTATACGACAACGAAGGGTGGAAGTATGAAGTGAAAGAGCCAGGAGGAACCACAAACGATGAACGACAACATGGAGGTCGGGCTTTCAAGGTTTCGTTAACACAATGTGATTGCACTTGCGGGAGGCCATTGTTGCTTCATCTCCCATGCTCACACTTGTATACTGCCGGTCGCGTTAGGAATGTGGACATCAATCACCCACGCACCGTGAGGGAGTCGGAGTTCTCAATCATGACGGTCAAGAAAACATGGGCTCCCCACTTTCACCCGTACTTTGACCAATCACAATGGCCGGAGTATCATGGAGTTCAACTATGGCCGGATCCAGAGTTGAAGGTTGTTAAACGGGGTAGACGTAAGACAAAGCGTCTTAGAGGCGACATGGACGGATGGGGCCATGGTGGCCGCCGCGAAGCGGGCAACGACCAATTCCAAGAGCCTCGTGAGAGCTCCCGTTGTGGGGAGTGCAAAGGTCATGGCCACAACAAAAGAAAATGTACGAAACCAAGGAAAAGGTCCAAGAAAAATGATGCAAGCACAAGCCAACAAGGAGCTACACAAGGGAGCCAACCAAGTAGTAGCCAACAAGTGCCAAGCCAACCAAGAGGTAGCCAACAAGTGTGAAGGCAACCACGTGGTAGCCAACAAGTGCCAAGGCAACCAAGTGGTAGCCAACCTAATGGTAGCCAACAAGTGCCAAGCCAAGCAAGTGGTAGCGAACCTAGTGGTAGCCAACAAGTGCCAAGGCAACCAAGTGGTAGCCAACAAGTGCCAAGCCAACCAAGTGTTAGCAAAAGAGGATCTAGGCAACAAAGAGGTCGACAACTAGGACTTACAAGAGGCTGTGGTGGTAGTAGAGCTCGTGGTGGTGGTCTAGGCCGTGGTGGTGGTAGAGCTCGTGGTGGTGGTGTTCGCCGTGGTGATGGTGTAGGCCTTGGTGATGGTCTTGGCCTTGGTGGTGGACTTGGCCGTGGTGATGGACAAGGGCAAGTTCGTTATAGAGGAATGTTTGGATACCTCGATGGACCATTTCCGTATGTTCCTCACTAACTATAATGTTTCATATGTTCTTGTTTTTCATATGTTCTTTTAAATATGTTCTTGGTTTACATGTGCTTCCATTTGTTCTTATTGTCCTTACTAACCATTATGTTTCACTCATTGTAGGTATGGCGGCTTCCAAACCCAACAAACCAACAATGAAGGATGATGGCGAAGATGAGATGGCAGGATGGTGGGAGAAGGCTGTGAAGAAGCTTAGAGAGGAGGATGCAGCCGAACTAAAGAAGAAGAAGGAAGAGGAGCTTGAGAAGAATAGGAAGGAACTAGAGAGAGCGTCAAATGCGGTGCGCGCTAGGGAGCAAGCGTTGGTGAGGAAATGTGAGGAGGCACAGAAGAAGCGTCAAAAGGATTTTGTGTTGGGGATCGTAGCAGAAATTTAAAATTTCCTACGCATCACCAAGATCAATCTCTGGAGTCATCTAGCAACGAGAGAGGAGAGAGAGAGAGAGAGAGAGAGAGAGAGAGAGAGAGAGAGAGAGAGAGGAGTGCATCTACATACCCTTGTAGATC
>LR880969.1:20010101-20038284 GCA_904067115.1 Aegilops sharonensis | reverse complement strand
CTCGATGGAGGTAAAACCCTACTCCTGCTTGATTAATATTGATGATATGGGTAGTACAAGAGTAGATCTACCACGAGATCAGAGAGGCTAAACCCTAGAAGCTAGCCTATGGTATGATTGTTGTTCATCCTACGGACTAAAACCCTCCGGTTTATATAGACACCGGAGAGGGTTAGGGTTACATAGAGTCGGTTACAATGGGAGGAGATCTACATATCTGTATCGCCAAGCTTGCCTTCCACGCCAAGGAAAGTCCCATCTGGACACGGGACGAAGTCTTCAATCTTGTATCTTCATAGTCCAGGAGTCCGGCCAAAGGTCATAGTCCGGCCATCCGGACACCCCCTAATCCAGGACTCCCTCAATGCCACTGTTGGGGATCGTAGCAGAAATTTAAAATTTTCTACACATCACCAAGATCAATCTATGGAGTCATCTAGCAACTAGAGAGAGAGAGAGAGAGAGAGAGAGAGGAGTGCATCTACATACCCTTGTAGATCGCGAGCGGAAGCGTTCAAGAGAACGGGGTTGATGGAGTCGTACTCGTCGTGATCCAAATCACCGATGATCCTAGCGCCGAACGGACGGCACCTCCGCGTTCAACACACGTACGGAGCGTAGACGTCTCCCACGCCTTGATCCAGCAAGGAGGAGGGAGAGGTTGAGGAAGAGAGCTCCAACAGCAGCACGACGGTGTGGTGGTGATGGAGTGGCAGTACTCCGGCAGGGCTTCGCCAAGCTCTTAACGGAGGAGGAGAGGTGTTGGGGAGGGGAGGCTGCGCCTTGGATGTGGTGTGCAGCCCTCCCCTCGCCCCTCTATTTATAGGGGAAGGGGGCCGGGCCCCTCTATATGAGATCTAGAGGGGGGCGGCGGCCAAGCAAGGGGGCGCCCCCTCTAGGGTTCCCCCCCCCCCCAACCCTAGGCACATGGGCCCAAGGGGGGATGCGCCCAGCCCTCCTAGGGGCTGGCTCCCTTCCCTCCACGGCCCATAAGGCCCTCCGAGAGAGGTGGCCCCTCCCGGTGGACCCCTAGAATCCCTCCGGTGGCCCCGGTACAATACCGGTATGCCCCCGAACTTTTCCGGTGACCGTATGACAACTTCCCATATATAAATCTTCACCTCCGGACCATTCCGGAACTACTCGTGACGTCCGGGATCTCATCCGGGGCTCCGAACAACATTCGGTAATCACATTCAATTCTTCCTAATAACCCTAGCATCATCGAACTTAAGTGTGTAGACCCTACGGGTTCGGGAATCACGCAGACATGACCGAGATAGCTCTCCGGCCAATAACCAACAGCGGGATCTGGATACCCATGTTGGATCCCACATGTTCCACGATGATCTCATCGGATGAACCACGATGTCGAGGATTCAAGTAATCCCGTATACAATTCCCTTTGTCAATCGGTACGTTACTTGCCCGAGATTCGATCGTCGGTATCCCAATACCTCGTTCAATCTCGTTACCGGCAAGTCACTTTACTCATTCCACAATGCATGATCCCGTGACCAACCACTTGGTCACATTGAGCTCATTATGATGATGCATTACCGAGTGGGCCTAGAGATACCTCTCCGTCATACGGAGTGACAAATCCCAGTCTCAATCTGTGCCAACCCAACAGACACTTTCGGAGATACTTGTAGTGTACCTTTATAGCCACCCAGTTACGTTGTGACGTTTGGTACACCCAAAGCACTCCTACGGTATCCGGGAGTTGCACGATCTCATGGTCTAAGGAAATGATACTTGACATTAGAAAAGCTCTAGCAGACGAACTACACGATCTTGTGTTATGCTTAGGATTGGGTCTTGACCATCACATCATTCTCCCGATGATGTGATCCCGTTATCAATGACATCCAATGTCATGGTCAGGAAACCGTAACCATCCATTGATCAACGAGCTAGTTAACTAGAGGCGCACTAGGGACATGTTGTGGTCTATGCATTCACACATGTATTATGATTTCCGGATAACACAATTATAGCATGAACAATAGACAATTATCATGAACAAGGAAATATAATAATAATCATTTTATTATGCCTCTAGGGCATATTTCCAACATTTTGAAGAAAGAACCATGAAGCTTTGGGCAATTGCAGCTGAAAAACAAGAGAGGGAGAATCAGATATTCATGGAGAGGGTGGTTAAGGAGGCTCACCTCATAAGGAAAAGGGAGGAGGAAGATGAAGAAGAGAGGAAGAAGAAGAAGGGAAAGGGGCCTTGCTCTACGCAATAGAGGTATGTCATCCTCTAAACAATGCTCTTCGATTTGGTTGTGAACTACTATGTGTCATGAACTACTATGTCTCCTCCTCGATTTGTATTTTGTGAACTACGATGTGTCGTCAACTACTATGCCTCCTCCTCAATTTGGTTGTGAACTACTATGTGTCGTGAACTACTATGCCACCTCCTCGATTTGGTTGTAAGAAGTACTATGTGTCATGAAGTACTATGTGTTATGAACTACTATGTGTCGTGAAGTACTTTGTGCATATGTTGTCTTCACAGTTGTTTGCTTGCTATGTACTCCCTCCATTTTTATTTACTCTGCATATTAGAGTTGACTGAAGTCAAACTTCGTAAAGTTTGATCAAGTTTATAGAAAACAATATAGACATTTATCATAATAAATCTATATGATGTGAAAGTACATTCAATAATAAATCTAATGTTGTTGATTTGTTATTGTATATCTTAATATTTTTGTTTATAAACTTGGTCAAAGTTTGTAAAGCTTGACTTTGACCAAAGCTAATATGCGAACTAAATAAAAACGGAGGGAGTATCAATCCTACTTCACATCATCGTACTATGTCTGCATATGCTACAAAATTCACTAAGTCCAAGTGCAACGCCTAGCCCGCGGGCGTTGCACTGTACAGTGTGGCGCCTGCAAGCTAGGCGCCACACAAGTATGTAACTGTCCAGAGAGCAACAGAAGGTAGGGCAAGTTACAGACCAGTGTGGCGCCTAGCTTGGTGGCGCCACACTGTATAGTGCAACGCCCACGTGCTAGGCGCTGCACTGTACAGTGTGGCGCCTCCAAGCTAGGTGCCACACAAGTCTGTAACTGTCCAAAGAGCAACAGAAGGTATGGCAAGTTACACACCAGTGTGGCGCCTAGCCTGGAGGCGCCGCACTGTATAGTGCAACGCCCACGTGCTAAGCGCTGCACTGTACAGTGTGGCGCCTCCAAGCTAGGCGCCACACAAGTCCGTAACTGTCCAGAGAGCAACAGAAGGTATGGCAAGTTACAGACCAGTGTGGCGCCTAGCTTGGAGGCGCCACACTGTATAGTGCAACGCCCACATGCTAGGCGCTGCACTGTACAGTGTGGTGCCTCCAAGCTAGGCGCCACACAAGTCTGTAACTGTTCAGAGAGCAACATAAGGTATGGCAAGTTACAGACCTGTGTGGCACCTAGCTTGGAGGCGCCACACTGTATAGTGCAATGCCCACGGGCTAGGCGTTGCACTGTATAGTGTGGCGCCTCCAAGCTAGGCGCCGCATAGGTCTGTAACTTGGCCTAGCTTCTGTTGCTCCAGTTGTGTCCAAAATTTCGCTCAGTGTTCATGTGGCGCCTGGCGGGCCGGTGCCACACTGTACAGTGCAACGCCCACCTGCTGGGCGCTGCATTGTGCAGTGTGGCGCCTGCACGTTAGGCACTGCACCAAAACTTACAGTTTTTTTGTCCCTCAAACTGGGTCATTTTAAGTCACACATAGTTGCATCACAAAATAAATAGTAATTTTAGCATTACTATGAGCTAAGACATACAATCAATTCCCACCACGACAAGTTGAACACTACTAAGAGCTTCAAGTTCAACATTGCCACCAACATAGAGTGACCATCACGACAAGTTCAACATAGAGTGACCATCACAACAAGTTCAACATAGAGTGACCCGCTCCGGCTCCGGCTCTGGTTCCTCCACGTCATCCACATCGTCATCCAAAGCCGCCATCCGCGAGGTGCCGACCGTCCTTTTGCCTCTTTGGGTGAAGTCTTCAGGTGTGTACCTTCTGATTCCCTTCCTAGGCTTTAACTCATATGCAGACCGAACCTGGTACGTCCCCAAGGTCATATCATCAGCAACCTATGCATCAACAAAAGATATGGAAAAACCGTGTGTGAGGATATAGTTAGCAATGCATCAACAAATGGATATATATCGCCATGCCATACCTCTTGGGTGACCACACCCACATCCTCATCCTNGCAACGCCCACATGCTAGGCGCTGCACTGTACAGTGTGGTGCCTCCAAGCTAGGCGCCACACAAGTCTGTAACTGTTCAGAGAGCAACATAAGGTATGGCAAGTTACAGACCTGTGTGGCACCTAGCTTGGAGGCGCCACACTGTATAGTGCAATGCCCACGGGCTAGGCGTTGCACTGTATAGTGTGGCGCCTCCAAGCTAGGCGCCGCATAGGTCTGTAACTTGGCCTAGCTTCTGTTGCTCCAGTTGTGTCCAAAATTTCGCTCAGTGTTCATGTGGCGCCTGGCGGGCCGGTGCCACACTGTACAGTGCAACGCCCACCTGCTGGGCGCTGCATTGTGCAGTGTGGCGCCTGCACGTTAGGCACTGCACCAAAACTTACAGTTTTTTTGTCCCTCAAACTGGGTCATTTTAAGTCACACATAGTTGCATCACAAAATAAATAGTAATTTTAGCATTACTATGAGCTAAGACATACAATCAATTCCCACCACGACAAGTTGAACACTACTAAGAGCTTCAAGTTCAACATTGCCACCAACATAGAGTGACCATCACGACAAGTTCAACATAGAGTGACCATCACAACAAGTTCAACATAGAGTGACCCGCTCCGGCTCCGGCTCTGGTTCCTCCACGTCATCCACATCGTCATCCAAAGCCGCCATCCGCGAGGTGCCGACCGTCCTTTTGCCTCTTTGGGTGAAGTCTTCAGGTGTGTACCTTCTGATTCCCTTCCTAGGCTTTAACTCATATGCAGACCGAACCTGGTACGTCCCCAAGGTCATATCATCAGCAACCTATGCATCAACAAAAGATATGGAAAAACCGTGTGTGAGGATATAGTTAGCAATGCATCAACAAATGGATATATATCGCCATGCCATACCTCTTGGGTGACCACACCCACATCCTCATCCTCCAAAGGTTCACCATGGCCCTGCCTCGAAGCGGGATCTGATGGTGTCGCCGACCTAGACCTTTCTGGTGATACATACTCGGGGTCACGACAACCGAAAAGGTTTGATAGCCGCCTTAACTTTTGGCCCTGGCGCTGCAACATGTACAAGTGAATGAGACATGGAACGTAGCAACACATGTTAAGTGCTAGTTTGAAGGAGATGTGAACCTTAATGAATGCTCGAAGTGCACCTTCCCCATTTCTTTTGCCAGCCGGGGTTGTTTCCAGAATAGTCTCGGTCTCATCAGCTGCTTTCTTGATCTGGGCACGCTATGAACAGAAACGGTATCAAAGTGTTAGGCAAGGCAACATGTGAATAGTGCGAATGGAAAAGCAAAAAGGGCAAATACCACAAAGTTCATCATTGGAGCTGAAGGGATCACTGAGTTGCCTTTCCTAACTAATGTGTTGTACTGGTGCTGGGCTACCTCATCAAAAACGGTGGGTTCTTCCAAAATCTCCTCAGCATCCGCCGACTTGCATACCTCCACACGGGTACTTGCAAGAAACCATGTGAGATAGTTGTTGAACGCGATCGGGCAGAGCTCACGAAGCTAGGCTCGTTTTCCAGCCCTAGCTTTCTCCACACTAAGCGCGAACTATACGACATGCTTCCTGTGATGCTTGGCCCAATCCTTGATCTTCCGCTGCTTTTTCCTATCCAACCTGCAAGTTAGAAACAGAATATTAGCATCATCGAAACCGCTGAGAAGCTGCTAAGTGCTCAAGGTTAATTATATCTTACGTGTGTAGCAACTTGTCCGTGTCCTCCCACTCCGGCGGGTGTGGCTGGAACAAACCAAACTGGCGGAACACCCGATGTGGCAGGTGAAGCTCAACCGCCCAGTTGCATATCAGTGGGCACCGCATATGCCAGAGATCCCTATCCCTAGTGCACATCGGATTCAGCCTGAACTCCATAAGGTTACCAAAACTCTCTCCTTTTCCATACGGCTCCCATTCCACCTGCAAAATGGGATAGAATGCAAAATTGATATCGAGTTACGATACAAGCATGATAATCACTTATGCAATGTCGATTCACCTGCTCAGGCGTGATCGTGTCCAGCTCGCTCTTGTACAACTTGTACATGACCGAGGGATCATCCGTCGTCTCATTTAACACATCCCACTTGTGAGCCCAAGTGGGGAGCGGTAGTGGGTCGTCTTTGTCGTCCCAATCCTCGTACTTCATGATCTTCGGTCGTCCAACCGGCAAACGCTCCAAGCTCCATATGGAAAGTGCGAGCAGACAACCACCAATACCTCCAGAGTGCCTACAACAGGCTTCGTCCAACTGCACATAAAAGAGAACATGGTCAAATTTACCGCAAGAGCGCATTGATAATGTATCAATGAAGTGAAAAGGAACCAACTTCATACCTGTCGATACAAGTAAGCCAGTGTCGCCGAATGATACGTCTCCAACGTATCTATAATTTTTGATTGTTCCATGCTATTATATTATCTGTTTTGGATGTTTATGAGATTTATTAAACACTTTTATATTATTTTTGGGACTAAGCTATTAACCCAGAGCCCAGTGCCGGTTCCTGTTTTTTTTCCTTGTTTCAGTGTTTCGAAGAAAAGGAATATCAAACGGAGTCCAAACGGAATGAAACCTTCGGGAGAGTTATTTTTGGAACGGAAGCAATACAGGAGACATGGAGTGCACGTCAGGGAATCAACAAGGAGAGCACGAGTCAGGGGGCGCGCCTACCCCCCTGGGCGCGCCCTCCACCCTCGTGGGCCCCTCGTGGCTTCCCTGGCCGACTTTTTTCACCTATATATGTCCATATACCCTAAAAACATCGGGGAACAGAATAGATCGGGAGTTCCACCGCCGCAAGCCTCTATAGCCACCAAAAACCAATCGGGGCCCTGTTCCGGCACCCTGCCGGAGGGGGGATCCCTCATCAGTGGCCATCTTCATCATCCCGGTGCTCTCCATGACGAGGAAGGAGTAGTTCACCCTCGGGGCTGAGGGTATGTACCAGTAGCTATGTGTTTGATCTCTCTCTCTCTCTCTCTCTCTCTCTCTCTCTCCCTCTCTCTCTCTCTCTCCCTCACTCTCTCTCTCTCTCTCTCTCTCTCTCTCTCTCGTGTTCTTGGTTTGGCATGATCTTGATGTATCGTGAGCTTTGCTATTATAGTTGGATCTTATGATGTTTCTCCCCCTCTACTCTCTTGTAATGAATTGAGTTATCTTATCGGATTGAGTCTTTAAGGATTTGAGAACACTTGATGTATGTCTTGTCGTGCTTATCTGTGGTGACAATGGGATATTCACGTGATCCACTTGATGTATGTTTTGGTGATCAACTTGCGGGTTCCGCCCATGAACCTATGCATATGGGTTGGCACACGTTTTCGTCTTGACTCTCCGGTAGAAACTTTGGGGCACTCTTTGAAGTACTTTGTGTTGGATTGAATAGATGAATCTAAGATTGTGTGATGCATATCGTATAATCATGCCCACAGATACTTGAGGTGACATTGGAGTATCTAGGTGACATTAGGGTTTTGGTGGATATGTGTCTTAATGTGTTATTCTAGTACGAACTGTTGAATAGATCGATCCGAAAGAATAACTTTGAGGTGGTTTCGTACCCTACCATAATCTCTTCGTTTGTTCTCTGCTATTAGTGGCTTTGGAGTGACTCTTTGTTGCATTTTGAGGGATAGTTATATGATCCAATTATGTTATTATTATTGAGAGAACTTGCACTAGTGAAAGTATGAACCCTAGGCCTTGTTTCAACGCATTGCAATACCGTTTACGCTCACTTTTATCATTAGTTACCTTGCTGTTTTTATATTTTCAGATTACAAAAACCTATATCTACCATCCATATCGCACTTGTATCATCATCTCTTCGCTGAACTAGTGCACCTATACAATTTACCATTGTATTGGGTGTGCTGGGGACACAAGAGACTCTTTGTTATTTGGTTGCAGGGTTGCTTGAGAGAGACCATCTTCAACCTACGCCTCCAACGGATGGATAAACCTTAGGTCATCCACTTGAGGGAAATTTGCTACTGTCCTACAAACCTCTGCACTTGGAGGCCCAACAACGTCTACAAGAAGAAGGTTGTGTAGTAGACATCAAGCTCTTTTCTGGCGCCGTTGCCGGGGAGGTGAGTGCTTGAAGGTATATCTTTAGATCTTGCAATTGAATCTTTTAGTTTCTTGTTTTATCACTAGTTTAGTCTATAAAAGAAAACTACAAAAAATGGAATTAAGGGTGCCTCATATGCTTCATCTTTTTAATGTCTTTCGTGAAAACGGTGGGAAGGAAAATTGCGCTCAAGTACTAGAAGAAGAATTACATAGAATGCTTGACATAAAATATGTGAATGATGAGCATGATTGCAATATTGTTGGTATGAATTCTTTGAATACCCATGATGCTAATGATATGCAAAGCCACAAGCTTGGGGATGCTATGTTTGATGAAGATGATATGTTTAGTCCCCCAAGTTTTGATGAGCAAATTTATTGTGGTGAAAGCATGCCTCCTATTTATGATAATTATTGTGATGACACGTATGCTATAAAGAATAAACATAACCATGAAACTTGTCATCATGATTTTAATTTTCAATTGGATTATGCTTCACATGATAGTTATTTTGTTGAGTTTGCTCCCACTACTATTCATGAGAACAAATTTGCTTATGTGGAGAGTAGTAAAATTTCTATGCAGTAGATCATGAAAAAAATGCTTTATGTGCTGGTTATATTGTTGAATTCACTCATGGTGCTACTGAAAATTAATATGAGGGAGGAACGTATGCTTGTAGGAATTGCAATAATATCAAGTTTCCTCTCTATGTGCTTAATTTTTTGAAGTTATGCTTGTTTCGACCGGCTGACCAACTGAATGAAAGGGAGAAGTCATGTCTCCCTTACATACTGTGTGTACCGCTCATCATAGCGCATCCATCCAAGGGTGACCTCGTGAGACCGAAGCTTCAGAGGTGCAAGCTCCTATAAACAAACAAATCATAACATTACATATGGGGCATTTGTGTTTGAAATAAATCCGAAATTCATAACACCGGCCACTTTCAGTATACGACCGGTGTTGTTTGTCCCAGTGATTATCGAGAAGCCAAACCATCCTAACAATTTCAACAAAGCATTCTTGTCAACACAATTATCTTTTCAATTAAAAAATCTAAAGTAGGCCTACTAGATGCAAGATTCAAAGCATATGTATCCAAAGCATTCTTCTCAATACGAGTATAATTTCAGTACAAATAAACTAAACTAGGCCTACTTCATACAAATAACTTTTCCATAGGAATAGAAATAAGATGTCAATCTATGTATCCAACCATATATTTTCAATAAAATAAACTAAACTAGGGTTCCACAAATCAAACAAACAAGGATTGTAATACATGCAAAATTCTAATACATGGAAGATTCAAATCTAATCAAATCAAACAAGGATTCTCCAAATCTTCAAAATACCATATTTTCTATGGATAGAAAGAAGGGGATCAGGGGAGAGTACCTTCTAGAATGGATTGGTGAAGAAATGCACGGATCAAATCATCGGATCTGAAGGATTTAGGAGAGAGGATTGAGAGGGGGAGAGGAGGAAGCCGCCGGCGTGCCTGTTCTGTAACTCCTCCTGGAACGAATGGGTGGGGTGGGGGAGAGGGAGCGGGCGGCTGGCATCTAAGTCACAGTGCAGCGCCTAAGGGCTAGGCGCTGCACATTACACGTATGGCGCCTAGATCGGAGGCGCAGCACTAAGGGGCGCGGGGCCCAGGACTGCCACGGTGGACAGAGATGCAACACACCCGAGCTAGGCGCTGCACCGTAGGGTGTGACGCCGGTGTGGCGGGCGCTACACAAAAAGATCAGGTAGGTGAAATAGTTTTACGGACAGTTTATTCTGTGAATTGATTTCGTTCTGAGATCAAAATTGTCAAATTTGTCCCCCACATAGCCTAGCCTAGCCCGACCGGTCGCAGTCGGGCGCGCCCGCGCACAGCGCCGAAGCGACGCCTGTCCGTCAGCGCGGCCGGCCACATGAGAGCGCCGCAGCCTTCCCCGGTTTCAAAGCGCGAACCGGGCCAAGCCGAGCAGCATTTCCCAGGCGACAGAGAAAGAGACGCCACATGGTTTCGAGAACGAGCCGAGCAACGGCCTCCTGATAAGCGCGGCCGCGGCAGAATCAGAAACCAGTAGCAACTGTCGCGCCCAGAGCGTCAAAAGAAACAGCCTCTTGACCGCTCTTTTGTCCGCCATGGGCATGGGCATGGCTGCCTCCTCTCTGCTCGCCGCGCGCGCCTGTTATAAGCAGCAGAGGTCGAGCGAGCAGCGAGCAGCGAGCAGCTGGCGCGGCGGGCCGAGCGCTGATGGAGATGGAGGCCGTGGCGTGGGCGGCGAGGAGGTCGATGCAGGAGGCCGCGGCGTCGTACGCGCGTGCGCGTCAGGCCGCCGCCGCGCGGTCCACGGCGAGGTCGGTCGAGACCATCGTGGTGATCGTGGCGGCCATCGTGCTCGCCGCCGCGCTCGCGGGCGTCCTCGCGCGGGCGTGCGGCGGGAGGCACGTGGCAGCGGACCGCGACGTCGAGGGGTGGGCGGAGCGCCGGTGCCGGAGCTGCCTCGACAGCGGCCTGCCGCCGCCAGCAGCAACACCAGCATCCAAGTCCAGTGAGACCAAATAGTTCGTCTGCATGCCCCGTCTCCTCCCTTCCCTCCTAGTTGCGGCCTAGCAGTAGCAATGTAGCATACTTTCCAGCATAGTGAGTACTGCCGTCATGTACAATTAGTAGAATGTAAAGCAGCTGGATGCCAAGCTGTTCTTTGCTCCACAGGGGTATCAGATTAGGGCCTCTTGAATTCCTTAGTGTAATATTTTGTGCTGATAGTTCCAACATGCATATTTTAGCACTGGCAGTTACTCCCTGCGTTCCATAGTCGGAGTTCTATGTTTGACCTAAGTCAAACGTCTTTACACTTGGCAAAATCCATTGAAAATGTGAACGATCCAGAATGTAAACTGTACTCCCTCTGTAAACTAATATAAGAGCGTTTAGATCACTACTTAGTGATCTAAACGCTCTTATATTAGTTTACGGAGGGAGTATCTATCTATCTAAAAACCAGACAAATGGCTGACAGGAAGCTGAACCTGCTCGACCTGAATGAAACAGAGCAAGGTTGCAGCCCCCACTGGCCCACTGACATCTGTGATACCGATGAGCTATGGCCTATCGATGTCAGATGATCCCAGACAGCCAGCATCCAGAATGACAATGTAAAACAATGTTATTAACACTTGACACGGAACTGATTGATATTAGAGATCTCTTGATATGGCCACGGATTTAAACTACGGTATTTGGGCATGCCAAAGAGTTTACAATCACCCCATCCACCAGTATATACATATAGTAGTACATGAGAAATCACCACGTGCACATCCATCACCACCGATCAAGTATACAACAACCACCAGCGCTCCAGGCGAGGTTTGTTTGAAACAATCGATTCATACGCAAATATAGCTCGAGGCCTCACCAACTCACTGATAGAAAATATGAACACGTTAGATTCTGGAAAGTTTGCAATCGGCTTTGAGACGGTAAACTGAGTTCAAAGTTCATTACCTTTGGATAGCAGTCCTGGTGTACGATGGTCTGATCATGTGGATTAACATGAACCACACAAGCTATTCTCCCCTGCAACAGCCATACAAAGGGTCAGTATGATGACCATAAATTGAGAAGAGCAGAATAAAAACACTGTTGCGGCAATAATATACTCCCACCGTTCCTAAATATAAGTCTTTTTAGAGATTCCAATATGGACTACATACGGAATCTCTAAAAAGACTTGTATTTAGGAACGGAGGGAGTAATTTGTTGGGCAACTTTTGGTCTTTCTGGTATCTGAAATAAAAACAAAAAACATACATGGTTCTTCCATACACTAGATAAAGTGATAAATTATTATATCTGTATTGAAGGATAACACCATGCTTCAGTATGCGATCTTCTGATTAATGGCAAAAGAAATTAGAAGCGGGAAACAGACAGGGCCCCAGGCACCACAACTCTTGTTTGTTGCAGAAAAAAATGATTTCAGCTGAGGTCCAAAGATATAAATATTTTGGGAGGAATCATTGAAGAACATCTCAACAGGATCAAATCAAAAAACAAAACCAACAAAACCAGGTAACACATAAGATACTTCACTGGGAAATAGGCAAAATGAACCCAAATCGGTAATTAGTTTCTATTGCCTGAAATGCCCAAAAAAATCCATACGACACAAGCAAGCTCTATGTTCCACTATCAAGGGATAATGGAGCAGAAGTTCACCCAATAGTGTTTAATATGGAGCACCACGCCAGACACACACTTAGGTCTTTAGAACGAAACAAAACCAGACAGCAAAGCACCCAGCTTGGCGAACATAGTCACAATTTCTACGGCTTCACAAAACGTACAGAACAACCACCACCACGACCTGGTGCAGCACCGACATGCTCTCCAGGATTTCAAACAACTATCCATTGCAATGAAATTACTTGGTAGCATTTAAAAAAAATCATCTGGATATTAAAATTGTAACCCAGAAACATCTTGGCAGCAATGTAACACTCTCAGTCTATCACCATAGCATTAAACTGTCCTACTTTGCAACAACATAATACAAGATATATGATTCCCACTGCCCTGAACATGAGAAATTGAGAAGGCAATGTATCAGCTAGTGGCATCACAAAAATTGTTTCAGAGATGACTGCAAATGCCTCAGGCTTAGAATTGTGGAACCGGCTTGACTGATATAGAGGTTCCACTGCATAACTTTGCAGTGTTTCAAATGGCCATCGCCTGGTCTGTAAAATAACTCATTCTACAGGATTTTATATGCTACCCAAATCTTATAACCCTAAACCCACACCAGATTTTGTAAGACATGGGAGGTGAAGTAGAAAACAATTAAACTATTTTCCAGCCATCGCGTCATTATGTAGGAGTGAAGATGAGAACTGCCCAAGTAGTAAATATAGTAATTCAAATCTTATGTTTTTTTATGGGATTTTTTTTCCTCGAACATGCGAAGCAAAAAAATAAATCACCTTGGGATGCTAGTTGCACAAGTAATTCAAAATCATGGCCAATACAGAAGAGAATAACAGGAAGGGTAAATTTAACTATAAGTATTTCCTCTATGTGTCCTACTGAAAGGGATAACCAGTTAGAAACACAACATTTTAACTCTGACAATATTGAACTACTTTCTTCTTTCTATATGATTTTAAACATCTTATTCTTCTATTTCTTTGTGAATAATTTTTACAAGGACCAGCCTGCAGTTAGGGGATCATCATACAAAACGAGAACTTCAGAAAAACAGAACCCGCACGAAAGACCTGGCACATAATAGTCTTGAAGTGTTGCAGATTCATAAATAAAAGAAATAATGTATTATAGTACGATTTCCCAGTTTACCTATTGTATTATACACCCCTAACAAACAATTATGGAAAAATGGAGAGGATGTAAGAGGTAACTGGTCGAAGATCATAACAACGAAGTTTACTGAATCGTGATTCGTGACTATGGAAGTCAGAGCATATTTCTTCCAACAGTATTATTTATACTCCTGGTAGACTGATTACCATTACAAAAGTGCTAACCAACATATGTTTGGCGGGTTAAAGGTACCGCAATCCAGAGCTGCAAGGGCCAAAGGTATTGTAGAGTTGTTTTTCCTACTCTACATGTTTTATAAATTTTGTTTACAATGTCCTAATTCTGTTTGTTTTGGAGGTCCATTAGACATAAGATCCTGATTAGCGATTGGCACAGGGCTTCCAATCCAATGTGAAGAGGAACGCACATTGCAACAAGGTTAGCGAATTAGAGACAGGCAGTAATCTAATCCACAATGCGTGCCTTCCATCCAGACATAATCAATGGGTAATTAGGGTTTGAGCGGCACGGACCTTGACGGGGACGCTGAGGAAGAAGAAGTGGAGGTGGCCCTCGACCTCGACGACCGCGTCGAAGGGTATGGAGCCCCTTGCGAGGTCCTCGAGCAGGTAGATGGCGTCCTCCACGACGCGGATCCCGTCGAGGCGGAGGTCGGCGTCGACGTAGGAGACGGCGCGCGCGCGGACGAGGCCGCCGCCGGAGGCGACGGTGCCGAGCGGCCGGCCGCGGTAGCCGATGGCGACGTCGAGGCGGCTGTAGGCGAGCGCGAAGAGGTTGGGGTTGCGGACGCGGGCCTTGAGCGCGGCGGAGACGTTGAGGGCGACGGCGGGGCGGGCCACGACGGAGACGTGCGCGAGGCGGAGGCGCGCGACGCTGACGCCGGGGTCGGAGGGCCAGAGGAGGAAGGCGAGGGCCAGGAGCGCGAGGGCGGCGAGGGCCGCGGCGACGCGGCCGCAGCCGCAGCCCCGGCGCAGGCGGCGGCGGAGGCGCACGGGGACGAGGAGGACGTAGGAGTCGGCGTCGGCGTCGTGGAGGCCGGCCGGCGAGTGGGGGCCGAGGTACGGCGGCGGGGGCAGCAGCGGCTCCGCCGCCGGGCCGCGGGGTTGCGTCTTCGCCATTGGGGGGAGGGGAGGGGAGGCGGGTTGGTGGTGAGCTGTCGGCTGCCGGGTGGGCCTTTCGCTTAGCTTGCAAGGCTGAGCAATGGAAGTCGGTTGATTGGAAGTTAAAGTGAGGGAGATCGTCACCACCATTGCTTTGGTTTTGGTAAACCCTTTTTTTTCTCTCCTTTTTTGCTGACTCGTGAGAGCCACTTAGTTGATTTTGTCTTTTTTGCCGAGAGCTGATCAGATGCTCAAATGAGTTGAATTTTGGGACGCACCTCACGCGTCAACTTATCTACCACCACAAAAAAATTTGAATTTTTTTAAATTTTTCTAGTATTTTTTTTGAATTTTTTTCTAAGCCCGGGTGCAGATTAGCCGCACTCACCAAAAAGTTCCTATAATCTTCTTAACTAAGTTACCAACTCGCCACTTGACGAGTGAAGTGTTTGACACAAAGAGGACAGAGTTGCCATAGAATCAGATTGCACCAGAATCAACAGGTCAGAGCATTGGAGAGCAAGGTTTATCCCTTGTAGTATTGTCTGAACTTCATCTTCCAAAAAAAGAGCATCTGACAAGCAGCAGAGACTACATCTCATGTGCCGTTCCTCAAGATCATACCCGCCCTTGCCGAACCGTCGCCGGGATTTGGAGGTGCCAGATCGGGCGTCTTGGGTGGCAGCAGCATGGCTGGCCGCCGACGTTTCCCCTGCTCAGATCTGGTTGCCGGCCGCTCCTGCCCAAGGAGCTTGTTTGGGGTGGAAAGAGGGGTCTTTGCTGCCCCTTCACCGGTTGACGATGTTGGTGTGCGGCGGCGGCGGTTGAGTGGTGGTCTCGGATGCCGGGGCGGCGGCCTCGGTGGTGGGAGACGCAATGCTCATGGGCGGAGCTCGCGGCTCGGATGTTGGCCGGTTACCATGGTCGTGTGGGCGGCGTGGTAACTTGGGTACGACGGTCAGTGGCGCTGGTTCTGCAGCATGCTTGCGGCACTCCGTCTCGGAGGCGAAGAGGGCTTACTGGGTGAAAACCCTCTTTGGCTCTGCCAGGTCGGCGGCGGCGGCGCCTACGGGCGTCGTCTCCTTCTTGAAGGCGTCGCCGTGGTTTCTCTTCTTCCTCCGTGTTGCTCCGGGGAAACCTCGATCCCTTGATCAGGCGGCGGTGGTACTTAGGTGGCATGACCTTGTTGAAGGCTCCGCCTTGGAGTAATCGGTTCGTCCGTCATGCACAGCTTCGGCTCTTCGCTGTGATTCGTTCACGGTTCAGGCCTCCGGCGACTTCAAGCGGGGCTCTCTCTTCCTTCCTGTACATGGCTTGGAGTTGTGTGGGGCGGTGTAGCTGTTCTCAACATTCTTGTATCTTGCCCTGTGTGTGTTGGTGTGGAGTTGTATGAGGTTGGTTGTAACTGGATCTTTGCTTTATATATAAAGCGGGGCGAAAGCCTTTCTCGGTAAACTAACGCTTACGGCGCGGACAAGGCTTCATGATCGACAAGATCAAACCGGCTCCGGTAGGGGAGCGCCGAGAGCGGCTTATTCTGGCGGCAGTAGTGGTCGTTCGGTGGTCTCGGAATCTCGATGCATTTTTTACTAGCATGTCTGATGAAATGCTTTGTAGGTGAACTTTTACAATGGGTCTGGCTTTTTTTTGGGAAAAAAAATAGTCGTCCCTCCGGCGGTCCGGCCACGTGCTCCGGCACGGCACGCCCCACGCAGCCCCGACGACCCCATCTTCCCCGATAACCAACCGCAGCGCCGCCCCGCCCCGCCCCGCGACGACCGCACACGCGCGAGACGAGAGCGAGAGCACCCCCGCAGTACGCAACAAGACAAGCCCACACGAAAAAAAAAAAATTGACAACCCGATCCCAACCGAGCCCCCCGCAGCTGCCCCCCCGAGCTTCGTCCCGTCCAGTAAAAAACTCCCCACCGTCGTCCAGCCGTTCGAATCGCCCGCCCCGGGCGGGATCCGGCGCGCCCCCTCGGCGGGATCCGATGCTCTCCGGCGACCAGGACCTCCCCGACGGCATACGGATGGCGCGCCTGGCCTGGTCGCGCCTCCCCACCGCCGACGAGGGCCCCGCCGCCTCCGCCTCCGCCTCCGCCCCCGCGGCCGCGGCCCAGGACGAGCTCTTCGTCGGCGCCGTCGAGAGCCTCGACTACGAGGTCATCGAGAACTACGCGTACCGGGAGGAGCAGGTGCGCCACGCAGCACATTTCGCCGGGCCCTTTTGGCTCCTACACTCGTGGGTTCTCTGTGTTCGGTGACATGAGCTCTTGCTTGCAGGCCCAGCGGAGCAAGTTCTGGGTGCCCTACTACATCATGCTCAAGTGGTTCTTCGCCCTGCTCATCGGCGTCGGTCAGTGCCTCCTCCATGGCCTGTTTGTCCGGAATTTTGGCGTCCGTAAGAGACTAGAAAAAGCTTAATCTGGCGATTTCAGATGTGTGCCAGCAGGTCATGCATTGTTTGGTAGAATGTCCCTGTGATTGTTAAACCGGGTTGCATCATGTAAACGAGCAAACATTTTTATCATCCCAGGAAGCTAAGCACTAGGAATGCTGACCATATAGAAATCTTTTGTATCAGTTACTATAATATAATTGCTCTATGGGATCCATCCATATAGAAATCACTATGACTTGCATCCCAACCCCTGAAATACCCCGGTTAACCGA
This sequence comes from Aegilops sharonensis, assembly GCA_904067115.1. Lineage (NCBI taxonomy): Eukaryota > Viridiplantae > Streptophyta > Magnoliopsida > Poales > Poaceae > Aegilops > Aegilops sharonensis. The sequence continues at coordinate 20,020,831 of LR880969.1, read as the reverse complement.
TGAAACTCGGCAATGTTCCAAAAGATCAGCCATATACAATGAATACGCGTTTTCGAGGTTCTCACACAGTCTGCTGGTTACTCCTTATATTGGTTGGTTAGCTGGTATTAATGGCTAAAGGATGACCAAGTAAGTAGTGCAAGCTAGCATTGGTCACAAGATGCCGAAGCAATATTTATGCTTAATGTTTAAAACAAGCTGGCAGCTACTGAACTGAACTGACTAGGTGCTATTGCGTGACGTTTGCACAACTGCGACCTATAGCTGTTGTTTCTGAGTTTTATACTACTGGATTGTTTAGTCAGTTAACTACCGTAAATTGTGAAATCTTACCTCCACCAGTTAAAAATCCCTCTCCTAGTTGAATTCAATACAAATATTGTTTTCCTCGTTCCTGGCCTCGTGTATCCGCAAACACTGCTTTGCTGGAACTGCTATTCCAATTCGCTCCAAACTGGCTATTCCTTACAATTATGACTTAGTTGATACGAAAAATATGAAATCCTAACATAGTAGACAACACATCTGTCAGTGGAAACTATTTTTGTACTTCTATATTTTTCCCTCTGCCCCTCTCTGTGCCCATTGTCCAGTTTTTCGCACATAGTGGATTTTTGTTCTGTTATATGATGCAATCATCCTGTTTTCAGGTACTGGATTGGCTGCTATATTCATAAATTTGGCCGTTGAGAACTTTTCTGGATGGAAATTTACTTTGACTTTTGCTATAATACAACACTCATATTTTGTGGGGTTCTTGGTGTACATACTTCTCAATCTAGCCCTCGTCTTCTCTTCTGTATACATAGTCACACAATTTGCACCAGCAGCTGCTGGATCTGGTATTCCGGAGATCAAAGGTTACCTAAATGGTAAGGTTTAACCACTTGAATTCCTGATATTGGTATTCTAATAAGTTTGGGACATAATCTGGAATATTTATGTAGGAGTTGATACACATGGAATCCTACTTTTTAGGACATTAGTTGGGAAGGTGAGTTTACATTTTCCCCGTCAGCTATTATGATATGTCATGCCATGCTCAAATGCTGCTGCTTTGAGTAATAGATTTTTGGGAGCATCGGATCAGTTGGAGGTGGATTGGCTCTAGGAAAAGAAGGTCCTCTTGTTCACACTGGAGCCTGCATTGCTTCTCTTCTTGGGCAAGTAGGTTATGTTGGCGATTTAAATTTTGTTCCATTCGGCATTTATCTCAGTTAAAAATTAAGATGTAGATATATGATTTTCCTATCATGTTTGTAATTTGTCTTTTGATCAGCATAGACAGAATGCAAAATATTCACTAGTGGTATCCCCTGTCCTGTAAAGGGGTCATAGAGTTGCCTGTGGATCAACCAGGAAGACTTTTGTTTACATGCCAAAGAGTTGTCAGTTTCTCACCAGTGACCAGTCACCACCATCAATTTGGAAAACCCATGGAAACTCTCTCAAGAATTTTCAGTGTCATCATGATAAAATTAACAAAGATGGTTGTTATTACATGTAAATAGTACTTGGCGTGATTTTGTAGTCTGATAGTGTGATATAATAATCAACAACATCATCAAGTCATAAAGCATGCTACCATTGACGTTGTTTTTCTATGGAAATTAAAAGTGGCGATACAACATCTCATTAATATTTTAGATATAAGAAGTACTGATGTTTACTTGAGAGGATTGGGTACTGTGGATCCATTTATACTTGTAAGTCTGTTATATAGACCAACAATGTTTGTCCCAAAATCCAGTAAATAAGGACTTGTCAGCAGCTTCTGTTTTTCTTGCTTTACTTCATTTGCATTTTGTAAGTAATTTATGATTATTCTGCGCACATAAATTTGCCAACTAATTACTCTGTGCATATACATAGGGTGGATCCGCGAAGTACCACTTGAATTCTAGATGGGTACAGATTTTTGAAAGCGACCGAGATCGGCGAGATCTTGTAAGTTATTTCGTTTCGCATGCATGTCATTTTTTTACGCTTCCATCTCTTGATGTATGGCTTTCTTCTTCCGTATTAACGTTCCAGCTGAACCGTTTTATTAGATCAAAAATCTGTAGTGTGACTAGTGTCACTGCCTGCTATCTGCCAGTCAACAGAAAAAAAATGAGCATATCCTGGTTGCATGAGATATTTGGGGTATAGTATAGAATGTTGTATTGAGATTCACTGTGGGTTATGGCATTTGTTATGTGTTAATATTGTTAACTAAGGTTGTCCCATTGAGATTGAAATGGTTCTGATTTCAGACATGAAAACTATCTTTCTAGTTTAAAACTTGACGACTCTAGCTTAAGGCTAACACTTAAATGCCCAGTTTCCTCTTCTCTGTTTAAAATGCGGGATTTGACTGGAAGCATCTGGACATTCTAGGGAGCTAAAGGCATCCCCAGTGCTTAGAGGATGTCTTGCCTCCAAGCTGGGACCCATGTCCAGCCTCTTAAGCTTAGCTCAAAACTCTGTAGTGTATAACAAATACTCCGAGCCTGTAAGGTGGTCCCATATAAAATAACATAAAAACCCTGATTCACAACCTACTTCTCATCTTCTTGACATGGTCAACACACTCTCCGCGCATGACAAGTAGGGCCAGCGGATTATTTTAGTCCGAAGAAAAGGTTGGAGGTGGACACTATGCTTGTGTCGCCACTGATTTTGGCGTAGAGGCTCACGCCTGCAGTGTATGGCACCGCCCTCAAAGGGCTTAGAGGCTGCTTAGAGGCAGCAAAACATCACACTGTGGATGCTCTATGGTGCCTTGTTTGGACATTAGCTTGTGGGGTCAACAGGAGGGGAAGGTCCAGGACCTTGTCACCTTTCTGCCATGAGGGTGGGGCAATGAAGCGGCAGTCAGCAATAGAGATTAGGGAGGTTGGCAATTCTTGTTTGCTTTATTGGAGTACAATGCATTGTATAGCCTGCTTTACACTCCCAGGAGATCAACTTTGGGGCTAAATCAAAACCAATGTGTGAGACAAACTAGCTTGAGAATCAGGGGCATATCTTCAAATCATAACTTGTTATTCTTATCCAACATACCTCCTCCTTGGCCTGGTGCAACCGTGGCTCTCCTGTCATGTCTCACATGGTAGCACCAGTCTAAAACTTCCTGGCTGGTGCCATCTAGAGCCCCTTTTTTCTTGATGAGGGAAGTCTATAAGCTCTGTTGCTATCATATTGGCCAGTGCTGGCTCTGTACAATGTCTCTATTAGCTATTGGATCAAGTGGATGGGCTTGAGGATAAGTGGTTATCCCTTTTTTCTTGATAAAATGAAAATCTACCCCCTCCGTTCAAAAGTAAGTGTCTCAACTTTAGTACAAAGTTGTAGTGAAGTCAAGACACTTATTTTGGGACAGAGGGTGTATAACCTCTTGTTGTAATCATATTGGCTAATGGCTAGTACTGGCTATATGCCTGATTCCTCTCAGTTCCTGGAACCAGTCTATGGGCTTGCTGGTACCCTAACCTCTCTTACCTTCAAAGTTAAGCGGATTTGCTGAGATATCTGAATAGACAAATTTACTTTTTGTAAGTGAGCTGTGATTTTTTTTGGCTTCTATTCGATACATGCACATTACTTTGTTTCACCTGGTAAAGGTTCAGTAGGTAAATTATGTTCAGTGAGTGTTAAAAGTAAATCAGATTGTGTGTGCACATTAAAGTTCAAATACTAACATGGCATTAGGCCTGTATCTAAAATAGAATGGGTGAGTTCTCATATTAAAGATCTCAAAGCTATATTAATAATGTTTCAAAAGGTGACATGTGGATGTGCAGCTGGAGTTGCTGCCGCCTTCAGAGCTCCGGTTGGTGGGGTACTATTTGCTTTGGAGGAAGTTACATCCTGGTAAGAATGTTCTTTCATCATACTAATAATAAAATTAGCCATGTTGACCAATGTAATTTGTTCCATCTTTCAATCTATGCTTCTAGTCTTACCCTATTGTTTTCTTTGCATTTAGTAGACAACTATTTCAGTTGAGAATGTTCATATACTTTTCAGTAAGCAGTAGGGCAGTACTAATATATGTCCTTTTCTGGCTTAGTTATTTCTTTTCTGTAGCTGCTATCAAGAAAACCTTTAGCACAAATGTGATTCATTCCACAATTGACTATTAAATTGCCAAATGAGTACAAAAGTAGAAATGCATCAGCAGCAGTTTTCTGCTCATTATGTCTCTCTGATTTGTTTATAACAATGCACTTACTAAAGTACCTTTATGAGGAACCTGCTTCATTTGTTTGCATGACCAATATAAATACTCAAAATGTTGTCATAGATGAATATAGGATGCACTTCTGCTGCACTGCAACAGCATGCAAGGGGATTTGTTTAGTTTTAAATTGAACTTGAGAACATCAGTTTTGAATACATGTTATTTAGGGACTGGCTACCTGATGGATACTATAGTCTATCATGAGTGACATTACCAGGTTTCGCAGGCTGCAACTCAAGAAATGCACCTGAGTGCACTTCCTTTCACCTGTGTTGCCGTATTAGTTTTTCCAAGATTTTGGCCCTGTGCTTCCAATAGCATACACATGAGTTGACTTACTATGAAGACCAAGAGCATGGTTGCCACCTAAGTACCACTGTTATGTAATACTCCCTCCGTCCCAAAATAAGTGACTCAAAGTTGAGAGTCACTTATTTTTGGGACGGAGGGAGTATCATATTTTAGGGCTGTGAGATAACCGCCATTTCCCGTTTTATTACACGTTTTATAATGCTATTATAAGTGTACTTTTGGGTCAAGAAAGATAATTATTAGAAAGTTCGTTCCACATTTTCGTATTATGTGCAACAAGCAATCATGTTGCATGTAAATTGGTCTCTTGCTCCCCGTGGAACTTACTTTAGATGCCACGGCAATACATTTTTACATAGATTTGTTGCTTTTACTCTATGGTTTGATCGTAGCTAGTTGTTTAGACCTACTACTTAGTATGCTCGTGGTGGGTATTATTGTCATCCAATTCATTATGTAACGTTGGCAATACACTTATGAAGTGGGACCTCTCGTCGCAGTTCTTTTTATGGACATATATGCACGCTGGGTAGCCTAATGATATGAAATATGTTGTTCAACTGCGGGTCTTGCACTTTAATGTAATATGATTTGATTGATTATGTTATCACTATATTGCTGAAGGTGGAGAAGCCATCTTATGTGGAGAGTATTCTTTACATCTGCTGTTGTGGCTGTTGTGGTGCGATCAGCAATGAATTGGTGTAACAGCGGAAAATGTGGTCATTTTGGGGCTGGCGGTTTCATAATCTGGGACATATCTGGGTAAGATTACTTTTTCCTTGTTAAAAGGGAATACAAATGACCTGTGAATTGTGATATTGATTGTTTACTTTTTCGTAAAGAGGTCAAGAAGATTACTCTTACCAGGAACTTCTGCCGGTGGCAATTATTGGTGTTATTGGTGGACTTCTTGGTAAGTTACAGTATGCAAAGTTGACTCAGTATATCTAGAAATGACATAGTCAGGCGTTGTACCAGACGAGAACTCATTCATAAAGTTTACCCAGTAATATCTAGAATTGCCACAGTCAACATTTGTTTACTTGACGAGAACTCCTTTGGATGTCAACTGGCTAGAAAGCTGCACCTAGCCAGCCTGGATTCTTGTACCACTGAACTTTAGGCCGACTGGGGGGTTATTCCCTCAGTCTAGTTCATTTTCTCCCTACTGATTTTGTAACTACTGCACTATGCTAAGTTCTGTCACAGTTGGCTAAACAGCTGAGGGTGTCTACAGATTTTGTAACTACTGCACTATGCTAAGTTCTGTCACAGTTGGCTAAACAGCTGAGGGTGTCTTGTAGAGACCCCCCCTGTAGTTAGAGTTGGATCAAGTTACATGAAAATAATATGTTAATTAACCGGCGTATCACAATTGTGAAAAAACCTGCCCGCAAACTCACTATAGGCCCAAAACAAATAAACAGTCCTAGTATATTTGTGCCATATTGATGTTTTTCAGTTAATTCATTGGGTGTTTCTTCAGGAGCGCTATTTAATCAACTCACCCTCTATATAACTAAATGGAGGCGAACATATCTTCATAAGAAAGGGAAACGAGTCCAGGTATGCTGGAGATATGATATATTAGTGGTTATAAAGGTAGAGCTCTTCTTGTAGTTATATACCTAACATCCAGGTTAATATTTGCAGATCTTTGAAGCTTGCCTCATATCTTTGATAACATCCACTGTTTCCTTTGTGTTACCACTACTGAGGAAATGCAGCCCATGTCCTGAATTAGAAACCAGTTCTGGTATCCAGTGCCCTCATCCACCTGGAACAGATGGGAATTTCGTTAATGTGAGTTACTTTAGGATTTTTCAACTCGAATTACATGTTCTCTTTAGCTACAGCAATATTGGCTGTGTTCTTTCTTAATATGTTGTCTGTATATTGCAGTTTTACTGCTCAAAAGATAATGAATACAATGATCTGGCAACCATTTTCTTCAATTCTCAGGTCAGAATTTATTCGGAAAGCTTTTCCTTCCATGTTCCGTATTCCATGTCACAATATTCAACAACATTCTCTTGCAGGATGATGCAATACGCAATCTGTTCAGTGCAAAAACATTCCATGAGTACAGCGCACAAAGCCTTATCACCTTCCTGGTACCCTTTTCTGTCTGCTTGATTTATGGAATATTATACCTCGTAATATCTTCCTAACTCCATGAGCTGTTGAACTAGTGCAGTTTTATTAATGTAAGTTAGGAAAAACTTGAAAAAGCACTTACCAAGTCCAAATAATCATGATCTAAAAAAGTTATGAATGATTAGTAGTCTCGTCGAAGTTCGATTGTGTTTTCTTGTATTAGTAGCACATGCTATTGGTATAATAAAAAAATGATGGTTATCGCTACTCTGCATATTCCGATGCTGTAGCGAACTTTATTTCTCGCCATTCCATTTACCATCATTTGGATGAGTTTTGAGATATCAAGAAGCTTTATTTGTCATATACTTACCTTTCCCCCTTTTCTTGCTTTGCTCAGGTCATGTTTTACTCCTTAGCTATTGTAACATTTGGAACTGCTGTTCCAGCTGGTCAATTTGTCCCAGGAATAATGATTGGATCTACGTATGGCCGGCTTGTTGGAATGTCTGTTGTTAAGTTCTATAAGAAACTAAATGTTGACGAGGGCACGTGAGTTATCACTATCTCTCCAATTCAACCTATCTTGCATGTCTTATTAATTTTTATTTATTAGGCTTCTTAGTTTTGCATTAATGGCCCCTTGAATTTTATTCTTCCTTTCTGCTCTGAGTATTTTAACATTATTAATGTTATTATATCGCTATAGGTATGCTCTACTAGGTGCTGCTTCGTTTCTTGGTGGTTCGATGAGAATGACTGTCTCTTTATGTGTTATTATGGTTGAGATTACAAACAACTTGCAACTCTTGCCATTAATCATGCTTGTTCTTCTAATCTCTAAGGTAAAAACTCTGCAAACATTGACTCAAAGTCTCAAACTCTGCGAACTTTGACTCCTTGTTGAACATGCAGAGTGTTCCTTCTGACTTCTATTCATGTAGGCTGTTGGTGATTTTTTTAATGAGGGGCTATATGAAGAGCAGGCCCGATTAAAGGGCATCCCTTTACTTGACTCTAGGCCTAAACAAGTGATGAGAAACATGAATGCGAAGGATGCCTGCAAGAATCAAAAGGTTCTGATGACTTCTATTCCATTCAAGGTGGAAGAAAGAACTACATCTTGTGTCAGTATAGTTCCAAATCTAACACGTCCAATGTTCTGGTGTTTGGTGTTAGGTTGTGTGCCTTCCTCGTGTTTCAAGAGTTGTTGATATTGTTTCTGTTCTGCAAAGCAACAAGCACAATGGCTTCCCTGTAAGTAGATGACAGTTCTAGAACACAGCTGCTTCTGTGGGGGTTTAAATAACAGATTTTCTGTTGTTGTTCAGATTGTTGAACGTGGGCAGAATGGCGAGTCGCTTGTCATAGGTCTCATACTTCGTAGGTAAGATGCAGTACCATCTGCTCTTGCTTTCTTGGTTTACCTTGTACTACACTGAACACTGACCCATTTGTCCTCTTCTTTCAGTCACTTGTTGGTGCTTTTGCAATCTAAAGTAGATTTCCAGAATACTCCTTTCCCTTGTGGGCCTGGCGTACTGAACAGGTTTGTCTAAGGCTCAGTTTGCGGGTGCTGAACTGTGCTGTGCTGTGCTTATTTTATAATCTGCTATGAAAAATTATGCACAAAAGTAGAAAAAGCCGGTGCAAACAAACACTAAAATAGGGAAAAGCGGATGAGGAAACGTGATTATGAGAATCCACCACAATGCCAAGGACATCCTTAAGTAGGAACCAATAGTCTATTGACTGGTAATAACGGACTGTTTTTGCTGTTACACAGGCACAATTTTAGTGACTTTGTTAAGCCAGCTTCAAGTAAGGGAAAGTCAATTGATGATATTCATTTGACGGATGAGGAACTTGGGTTGTATTTAGATCTTGCCCCATTTCTAAATCCGTCTCCTTACATAGTGCCAGAGGACATGTCTTTGGCAAAGGTAAAGCTTGCTTTCATTTGGACTATACACTCATTTCAGCGAGTTGGATTTGAGATGATCTTTGTGATGATTCCCAGGTGTACAATCTCTTCCGCCAACTAGGATTGAGGCATATATTCGTCGTTCCTCGGCCTTCTCGTGTCGTAGGACTGATAACAAGAAAAGATCTCTTGCTTGAGGTGATAAGCTATGCAAACTTTGCTGTTCTACATTGTACAGAAGTTAAGAAAGAATATTTGGCTGGACATCCTTCTCAGCTCTATTGTTTTGATTACAGGAGGATGGCAATACCGCGACAACAGAGCTCCAGTCGACCAGTGTAAGGTCTATATTATCTACTTCTTGCAAGCTGAGCTTTTCGTTGCTGCGCCGCTATGCGCAGAACTGAAGCCGCGTAGATTATAATGCGATGCTTTTGCCATGCTCAAGCACATAAGTGCCCAGACTATGTCTCACTGATCGGATTCACTAACCCGCCTGCGTATCGACGGTGGCATTCCATGCCGCGCTGGATTCACCGGTGCTTGTCTAGAGAGGCATTAAATCATCGAAATAGGCTGGTGACATTTGAATGTGATGCAACAAGTTGTCGATGCCGTTTTGGATTGACTTGAGACTGTTTTGTCTTTGCAGAGCCTACCTGAACGGTAAAACGGCAGGGGGGAGCGCGCACCTGGAGCGTCCTCTTCTTGACAGCCTGATGATTCAAGGAGTAAATACATAGCACAACATACAGAGCGTCTCAAAGATAATTTTGATAGCAAGCAGTTAACCTTCTTCCACCGCATGTCGGAATGGCACACAAACCAAGCAACGCCCAGCGAGCTACAGACGCAGGATTCTTCGAGGTCGATGCAGCGGGAGGATGGCCCCGTGCATGCGGTGGTGACTAATTAGGCGATTTGTAAACAAAAAATGTTTATAGACTCACTGATGTTCGTAGCCGTCATCCATGTAAACCACGAGAAAATTGAAATTCTTCCGAGTAAGTTCCTTCGCTGTGGTCGACATGACATGATGAGGAAGATATAGCAGGTTGCGTCGGTCCTGTCAGTTGTTAGGTTTTGGTGACACTGCTCTCGCTGTGATCTGTGCACCGGGTCGAATCTCGTCGTCTCGTTTAGTTTCGGTTCGTCCATCGCTTATAGCATGTGTACTGGCTTTCTCCCTCCCTAAAAAAAGTACATGCAGTTGGCAAGATCTGAAGATGAACACGAAGGCAGTTCAAGTCCTTGATCCGATCCATCAAATTTGAAGCCACTGGGGAACTCAGAACATGGATTTTGATAACCAACAAACGTTTGCTAAAGCATGGCAAATTGAACGTTCTTCACGGCAATTTATGTGGTTTGAGGATTTCAAATTTCTTTTAGGTTTTTTGCTAGGATTTGCTGTGCTTGCCAAAGGTACCATCCATGTGGCAACATAAATTGCCACAAAAATGCCTGATTTGCCATGCTCTCGCGTAGGAAACATTGGCACAATAACATTTCCTTTTAATAAATCCAACCAAAAAAACACAGTTTTTCTAGAGATTTTTTTTTGGAAGAGACAAAACTCTTGGCGCACGATAGAAGATTGGCATGATGGCATAATTGTGCCACATTGAAATGAGAGTGGCTATATCGCTATCGATCAAGGTGGGACATATCAGCCATCTCTACAGATTGCTAGTTTGCTGAAAACAATCCAACTTTTACCAAAAGAAAGCCAAACTCTCATCTAGATGCATCTCGATTCACATTTCTATATCTATATGATAATACACACAACTTGTATCTGCTGATACAAGAGATTCTTTCAAAGGATAACCCTTACCCCTAACCCCTGGGTGGGCGAAAGATGGAGACAATACCTGCCGATCGTAGCATCATCGGATGTAGTGGCAGACCCAGGAATGGGCTAGGCCCCAGGCAGCCTTCGTGTACCGTAGCAAGCAGCCTTGCTACAGTATCGCTACAGTGAACGAAGGAACTGGGTTTCACGCCCCATGCCGCCGCTCGGGCTGCCTAGGGCCGGATGGGTAGTTAGTTGTTGTTTACATTTGGTTCTTCTTTCTCGTTGTTGATACTAACAAGACTAGCCAGATGATGGTTCGAGCATGAACTAGCTATTGAACAATCTCAAAACCATCTCAGTTACAATGGAAG
>LR880969.1:19991572-20009747 GCA_904067115.1 Aegilops sharonensis | reverse complement strand
TTGTATGAGATTGTTTTATAGTTTGGCCTGACCACTCATATACGTATACTTTACTATCCGCCTCCACTAAAGTTTCTCTCTAGGTTCGCAAGTGACTATACTTAACATGCAAAGACAATATAAATAACACAAGTAAAATAAAATATAATCACTTCAAGGTTGCTGAAGAGAGCAATACATGTAAGAGGATTAAAGAGAAAGTTGGCATAATGCGGCGCATGTTTTATTGAGCCTCGAGGGCGGGTAAATATACAGGTACAAGACTTGAAAGGCAAGAAGCCTCGTAGAGATAAGGTGGAAATAATTCCTATCTAATCCCGAGCAATCTCTAACTACCAAATATATCTCTAACAATACCTTGCAAAGGAGTTATCACTAATCGCCACATTGCTCCCTCGGGGAAATGCCCTCTACCGAAAAGGGCTAGGTCAATGCCCTCTATGTGAGATTGAATGTTTTTTTTTTGAAACGGAGGCAAAAGCTTTGCCTCATCCATTAAATAAGAGAGAAAAGAGTTTGTTACAAGTCACCCAATTACACGGCATGCGGATTATTCTTGCAAAATTAAAGACCCCAGCTTTTTTGCACCGGCGATGATCCAAAGGTTGGCCTCAGTAGAGACGGAGGAGAGCAAGATTGTCGGTGGAGCACTCTTATGTTTGAAAACTCTTGCGTTACGCTCGTTCTAAATTGTCCATGACACGAGCATGATGAGGGATGCCTTGGCTTGTCGTTTTGGCGTGCCGTCGGTGCATGTGAGATTGAATGTGAAAGTACTGATCATGTGTTATTCCAGTGTGTTAGGGTGCGTTAAGTCTGGGCGCATCTAGGCATGGAGCAAGCAATTGATGATGTCGATACGATTGATAGGGCTTGATACCTCATCCTTGAAGTCCTACTCCATGAATGGGCTGCGTTAGCTCCAAATATTCCAAAGGTTGGACGGTGAGAGCTGTTAGCTGTCATGACTTGGTATGTTTGATGGGAACGAAGACAAGCTACGCATAATGATCCAGTCCAAGTATGTCAAGGCCCCTGACATGCAGACCCCACCAGTCAACGCAAGCTCAACACACTGATGAGTGGGCATGGGTGGGTCAACTTGCTGCCAGCTACTTAACCCTGGAGCGACAGAGATGCAACCATCCAGAGGATCACGACAAGGGAAAAACATCATTGGCCACCACCTACCCTCTCTCCCCTGTTCTTCTTCCCCAACCAAATCCCCCACTTGTGTATCATAGATTCTTTGTAATTGCCACCAAATTCGAGTTCCCCTGATATTTGCTATAGATTGAGAGTGGAAGATAGCAGTGGTACCGTAACAACATACCAGCTAAAAGCTAACATTTTCCCAATTTTAATTGTAAGCAGATTTTAGCAATTCTAACATGCAATTGTAAGAGTGTGGCAGCAGAAAGTAAATCATTGCATATGCAAGTAAAGGAGGGGTTTGGAGATTTCAAACGAAATGAAGACATGGAGATTTTTTGCGTGGTTCCGATAGATGGTGCTATCGTACGTCATCGTTAATGGAGACTTCAACCCACGGAGGGTAACAGTTGCGCGATTCCACGGAGGGCTCCACACACGAAAGGTCCACAAAGAAGCACACCTTGTCTATTCCATCATGGCTTACGTTCACGAAGGACTAGCCTCACTCGGGTAGATCTTCACGAAGCACGCGATCTCCTTGCCTTACAAACTTCTTGGTTTAACTCCACATGATTTTGGAGGCTCCCAAGTGACACCTAACCAATCTAGGAGACACCACTCTTCAAAAGATAATATATGTTGTGTTGGCGATGAACCCCTTGCTCTTGTGCTTCAAATGATAGTCTCCTCAACACTCAATCTCTCTCTCTCTCACAGATTTGGCTTGGATGGGAGAAGGATTGAAGTGGAAAGCAACTTGAGGAGGTTAGAAATCAAGATTCAAATGGTAGGAATGGAATCTCTTGATCTTAACACATGAGTAGGTGATTCTCTCTCAGGAAATGAATGGTGGCAGTTGTGTTTCATTCTGATGGCTCTCTCATGAGAGTAAGTGGTGGTGGAGGGGTATAAAAAGGCAGCACCTAAAATCTAACCATTACAAGTCTTTGACCCAACTCGGTGGCACCGATATGAAAATCTCGGTGAGACCGAGTAGTGCAAAAGACTTGACTGTTAGGCTTTTTGGTGAGACCGACTATACCAACTCGGTCAGACCAAAGTGCAATGGCTAGGGCAAAACCTCATCTCAGTGGCACCGATTGCATTATCTCGGTGAGACCGAAGCAACGCAATAAGGCAACAGAGACTTGGCAAGCCATCTCGGTGGCATCGATTGCAAACTCGGTTAGATCGAAATAATTGCAACATATGACAAAGAGTTGGCAAGGCTGTCTCGGTGGGATCGAGAACCATTTCGATCAGACCGATTTGTTAGGGTTTCGCTCTTGCAGAAGAATGATCATCTCGGTGGGTCCGGAATGGACAATATCGGTGGACCGAAATGAGGAATTAGGGTTTGGACAGATGTGTTTGTGGGAAAGTGATTGAGGGTTTTTGGAGCAATATCACTAAACACTTTGAGCAACAACCTCATCAACAATACCTCATCCGCTTTTAAAAGTATTGACTTTCCTAAGGGACTCAATATGATCTTGGATCACTAAACCAAAAATGTAGAGTCTTGGGGTAGCCAACCTTGACCTTCACACTTTGAGGGGTCCATATCCTTTAGTCCATACCATGTCAATCGTTGATCTTTTCTGAAATCTTTCATCAACGTTTATTAGATCAATGACATATATGTTGTTATTAATTACCAAAATCACCTCGGGATTAGTCACACTTTCAATTATCCTCGGTGGCGGTCTGCTCTTGGTGCATTTATGCATTTGTTGTTTATTCTTTTTGTAAATGTTGAAATAGCTTGGTTAAAGAGAAAACAAAGGCATCATATTGATTTGGAGTCGCATCTATGCATTCGTTATTTATTCCTTTTGTAAGTGTTGGCCTCGCACGAAAGTAGTGATGTGTTTGTTTGTTTGTGTTGGATACCCCGTATGAGTAGACTTTACGCATGTTCTTGGAATATTGCTATTCCCAATGTTGGATAGAGGCGCATCCGTTTATCGCCGGAGATTGTTGGTTTCACATATGAACTCATCATCAAACTCCAAGCAGGAAAGAAAGGAAAACAAAAACACACACAGCTTTTTTTTTTTTTTGAGGCAACAAAAACACACACAGCTGCGCCAGCGCCACAGGCCCATGCCGCAAGGCGGCCCAGCCCAGCCCACTCTGGCCCGAAGTCCTCGTCTCTGTGACTCTCTTGGCTCGTTCCTTTCTTGGGACCGAAGCCGAACTCGACTCCCCACTCCCCCAAATACCTCTCTCGCCGTCTGCTCGCTCGCCCGTCCGTCCGTCCGTCCGTCCCCCAAATCCCACCCCCCTCCCCGACCGAACCCCAGCGGCGTCGCCGGCGATGGAGTGCGTCATCGGCGTGGTCGGCCGCGACTTCGCGGTGGTGGCGGCGGACACGTCCGCCGTGCAGAGCATCCTCGTCCACAAGACGGACGAGGACAAGATCATGCTCCTCGACTCCCACAAGCTCATGGGCGCCTCCGGCGAGCCCGGCGACCGGTAAGGAACCCCCCGCCCCCCTCCCTGCCGCCCTCCTCCACGCCCGCCGTCGATCTGCCTTCGTTTTTTCTGTTCGATCTGACCCGATCTGGCTTTTTTTCCCCCTGGTGGTCGCCGGCAACAACAGCGTGCAGTTCACCGAGTTCATCCAGAAGAACCTCCACCTCTACCAGTTCCGCAACAACATGCCGCTCAGCACCGCCGCCACCGCCAACTTCACCCGCGGCGAGCTCGCCACCGCCCTCCGCAAGGTGCCGATACCCTAAGCCCTGATTTCTCTTATACTCTCTAGCGGTTCTGCTGTGGATTGTCTGTGAGTGTCCCTGGGAGGGGCTAGGGTTTGCTATCCCCACCTCTATCATAGGCGAATGCTCTGTCTCACACCGGTTCTGTTTTCTTAGGGTTTGTTCAGGTTACCTGTCTGGTGTAGACCCGTTGTTCGACGGGCTGGGTATGTGATTGGGGATTGTCGCCGACTTAAATGGGGGCTTATGCCTTGCTGTTGTGTAGCCTTGTAGCTTTTCTTAATCGTACTTGCAGTTTGCTGATGAATACTATTGTCTGTTACTTATTTGTCAAACATTTTTTGGAAAATTAAGTGCCCGTGTTAGTCGTTACATACAACTCTATGCTTATGACTTATGGTAGTTTTAAATCGATGCCAAGCAGAACCCCTGTACATTGGATGGAATTGCTCAACTATGTTCTGCATATGGGCTTCAACTGTTTCGGAGGATTATTTTTTCCTTCTAATAGATATGCATTTATGCTGGTTTTAAGTTGATCATGTTTCCAGCACCAGGATCCTAGAGCAACGATACATAATAACGCAGAAGAGCTGTTCTACAGTACAACTATGAATTGTGCAGTGCTTATGATATTGCACCTTCAGAACTTCCTTTACCTTTTCTGTTGACCATTTGTTCATATCATGGACGAATCT
This sequence comes from Aegilops sharonensis, assembly GCA_904067115.1. Classification (NCBI taxonomy): domain Eukaryota; kingdom Viridiplantae; phylum Streptophyta; class Magnoliopsida; order Poales; family Poaceae; genus Aegilops; species Aegilops sharonensis. The sequence continues at coordinate 20,005,171 of LR880969.1, read as the reverse complement.
TGCAACACTTGAATAGTGACATGGAATTTTTTTGGAATTTTGCAATGCTGCATCTTTTTTATAATAAGTCAAAAAAATCTTACCAGCTTAATGCTGTTTCACTGTATATTCAGATTAAATTAAAGATAAAACTTGACATGATTCCCGGTGGACTTTGAGTGCTGTCTTCGTTGCTTGTATTGTATATTGATTCATTTACAAAATTTGTTGTTTACACTTGTGAGAATTCATGTGAACGAGGTAGCATTTTAGAGAGAGATGTTTTAATATTTTAACTTGCACTAAGGAAGCAAGTACAGGGCTCTGTCTTCCATTTTGTTGTTGTTTGGCTCCTAGTTGGAGGTTTATTAGAAAGAGAAATCTTCGCTGTAATCTACAGATTAAGAACTCCTGATATTCACCCCAGGCTTGAGCTACACCACATAACTATTCCAATTTGTGACTTTATTGCATTTTACTTTGTGGTCAGTACCTCTGTGCCACCTTTTCCGTTTGCCTTAGTTTCCGACTGAGATTAGCACTGTAGAGCACTAGTTGAATTCATCAGCAGCATCATTAACTGATTTTCTTGGCGACGTATTCATCTTTTTCTCTTGACAATTTCTGACGTTATGTCTTTGTTTCATTTTGCAGAATCCCTACTCCGTAAACATCATACTTGCAGGGTTTGATAAAGATGCTGGTGCATCGATGTACTACATTGACTACATCGCGACGCTACACAAAATCGACAAGGGAGCATTTGGGTACGGGTCGTACTTCTGTTTGTCGCTGATGGACAAGTTGTACCGCCCTGACATGACTGTTGAGGAAGCGGTAGACCTTGTTGACAAGTGCATCAAGGAGATCAGACTCCGGCTGGTCGTCGCGCCCCAGAATTTTGCCATCAAGATCGTGGACAAGGATGGCGCCAGGGACTATGCTAGGCGTGAGATCGGATGTGACAGTCCTGCAGCCGCAGCCGCAACCGCAGCAATAGCAACAACTGCCTGAGGTGATTGGCCCTGTCGGTGGTCATTTGGCTGGCTGGAGGCTGAACCCTTCCTGTTAATTGTTTCCGAGTACTGTCACTATGTAATCGCAATACGTTTCGGTTCGAGAACTGTGTTGCAAATTCTCCCAGACATGGACTAGTCTGTTTATGACCCCCTTTTCATGGTTATATGTTTTCACTGTTTCTTGCTATCGAATGCTGTGCTCCGGGTATCTCAGACTTCCTGCCTGTTACTGCTGCTGCTTATTACTGTTGTGCTGTTGTTGATGCTGAGAATTTGTGTATAACGCGTGCTGCGTGGCTCATCTGTTGAATCTTAAATAGCTTTGCTCATACAAAACAACGGACTGCGCTGTCTTAAAAACTGAAGTGGTGATGTGCCTGAGTGGATACTGTTTGGCATTGTTTGCTTGCAAATGGTACTGTTACAATGTGAGGATACATATGCAAAGTCTTGCTTGGGATTGTTACTCTTGTACTCTATATACTTAGCCTGATAACCTGTAACGGTAAGAAGCACTTTCCAGGAACATGCATTTCGTTTGTCATTGTATTCGTTTCTTCACAAATGTTTCTTGATTTGATTCATAGTGGTAAATAAAATGCTACGCGACAAACTGTTTCTTGACATGATTCAGTGGTAAATGAAATGCCACGCGACAACCCGGTGATACGACTAATCTGTTCATGCAGAAGAAACTTGCTTACAAACATGGGTCACACCGGAAAAACTGAATGATACTACCATACTATGTCAGATCCTGAATGCTGTACTGTTGCCTTGAGCAAACTTTCATGTAAGTAGCTGCTAAGTGCAAGTGACTTCATTTACAAATATATTTTTACAAACACAAAACCTGAGCTATAGTTAATAAGCTGGACTGTCAAAAATGAATCCTTTACAGGGGCAGGGCAGTACACATCTTAATCCTTCTATAGGGGCCTCAAAAGTGGGTAATCTTCCAGGAGTTCCCGCTCCGACAATGTGTCGTTCTCATTTTGTGGTGTCCATAAGACCTCAACCGCCTATGAAGAAGAAGATCAATGAAAATGTTAAACAATATTGCTATAGCCTCAGCAAATCAACCAAAGGTGGATAACAGCATGCATTGCAAGAAAAAAACCTAACGAGATGTTGCTCATTGAATGCGCACAACGCAATTATGTCAGATTTTTTTATACTAGTGGAGTGCAAAATTTGTGGTGGGCCTAACCAGATCTATTACAAAGCATTGTTAATTTTAGTTACTGTAACCAGGTTGCCGCTGGTTTACATTCTTTTGACTCCAGTACAGTTGACAAGGCATTAAGAAAGAAAAGAAACAAGCAGATAATACCATTATTTTGCTTGACGGTACGCCACCAAGCATTTGTAGAGCTGTCTTCAGGTCACTGCTGCTGTTTATAGTAGGTAGCTTGTACACTCCCTCAGCAGCAACCAATATGGTAATCTACAAATAAGTAATAAACAATTTCAGATATGAAATGATGATTACCATTAGCAGCTAACAAATTTGCAACAAGGGTGAGAATATTTCCACAGTAAATGTGTTTATTTTGCTACTCCCTCTGTCCCACAATATAAGAACGTTTTTCAAGCTACATAGCTTGAAAAACATTCTTATATTACGGGACGGAGCGAGTAGGTAGGAAGGACTAGAATAAGTGAAGCTCTACATATTATGAAGGTCCCAAATATCAGTACTAGTATGAGATATATAAACATCAAAAGACTGCTACCATTTAATTTGAATGTTTAAAAAGCATACCACAATGTACTCGTTGCTAAAACCACTTGATCTTTGAGTGCCTGCCTTTTGCCTCTTGATACTGTTCACATTCACGAGTGTCTCTTCATCAAACTTGCCTCGTTCCTCAATTGACAGTTGATTGAAACGTTTCTCCCCATCATCCATGCTTCGTTTGACATCCACCTTGAGAACAAGTGAAAACCAAAGAGATTAAGAAATATAAATCCAAACTACAAATTTACCGAATTCCAAATATATAAGATCTCGCTAGTAAGATAGGCAGAGCTCCTTTCCTTGGTTGGCAAGAAAAATGAGACCAATTACATAACATAGTGCTCATGTATGGGATGTTAGGCAACCTACATACGTAAGTATGAAAGTATAGTGTACCATTCAAAATTTGCGAATATATTTTTCTGGTGATGAAGCATTGGCGAACATGACTGTGGCACTATCAGTGAACTGAAAAAATACATATGCTGCATAAACTGAATATAAACTAAAGAACTAAGTGTGCTTACTGTTGAATAAGCTGAGATACAGCAATCTGGATGCCGAAGCAATGCCAATGTTGTCTCTGGAAGATATCATATCAACAACAAAATAGTTAGATTGAATGCAGAAGAAAAAAGGTCAAAATATTCTGAAAATAACAAATCTTCACATTATGCTTGGTTCTGAAGCATATGTGATGCAATTTATCATTACCATGTTTATTGTATATATCAAGAGATATGTGCCCTTCGCAAAATAAAACCATGAAACAGAATTATACGTCGAGAGACCGGAGGCCAAAACTACCCCCAGTTTCCATGACAGATAGATATTGGGTCTATTGAAGTATGAAAACAATCTTTCCAAACAAACCAAGGGGCACAGAGCCCAACAACCAGACTACACAGACGAGAAAAAGCAGAGAAACCAGCATAGATCACAAGGCTAGCACAATAGCAAATTGACTTCACATGCCAATAATAAAAATTGTCACACAACAATTATGCTGTTGCCTAATATTTATACCATATACCACCATAACTTGAAGTGGTATAATGAAGCAACAAACATTATCTGGTACCTGCTAGTACAAAGCTCAATCCAGCTGGGGTTGACGTATCTGCTTTCTCGGCTATTTGATCAAGCTCCTTTTGAAATGATCGGGCCATGCCTAGTAAGCCAACCTACAAACATATTTCAACATATAGATTAGGAAATTAAAATGGACTGCTTCCACAGATAAATAAAGGAATATGCTACATGGATTAAGTGTCAGTGAATTTGTTGTACATCCACATACATTGTGAGTAATGTTGGCATGATTACTGATAAAAAGATTAATGCTAGCAAGCATTTCTGATTGCCTAATGTCGGCATGATTACTAATAAACAAATTAAAGCTGCCACCAGAAGCCCTGATTTGGCAATTACCAATTGCTATACATGTAAGCACAGTACGCTGTAAACAACATATATGATGTATCACGGTTTGGAAAGCAACACTACATAGTCAGCTTTAGAAGATAACATACTATCACTCAATCAGAGGCAAGTATGCAATTAATCAAACAAAGAACTGCTAATGATATCTTTGTCATACCATAGCTCTTATGAATTAAAATTCTCCATGATATGGCAACAGTGTCGCATCACCAGCTGATCCTAATGCAGTCTCGCTTATATGTTAGGAAGGACAATTTGTGGTATAAGGCCCTCATTTTATCCAAACAAATTAGGAGTCTAAATTGTATGACATGAATAATGTTGACATTATCTCATTTGCATGATTATATCATCAGTTGCATCACAGTATAGCTGCCAACATACATCAAGATCACAGAATGAACAACATAGCTGGACCTGCTCCAAAATTTTCTAACCTTATTAAATATGTATGCACTAAAGCTAAGTCTTTTTAATACAGCCTTAACCATTGATGGATCTAGAATCCAAGAAGTTAGCACTGTTGGTAGCACTGTGGAACTGTCAGAACAATTTAGAACCAAATAGCCACAAATATCAAGTCTAGGCAATGTTTTATGTAGAACATATAGAAATGGTGCCCAAATCAAGAAGTGGTTTAGATATTGCAATAACCAATCTACCATCAATCGTTTTCAAAAAAAAAAAAATCTACCATCAATCCATTTGAATAAGTGGTTTACAATTAAAAGTAACCAGATTATCAACAATTCATTTGAGGAACAGTCGGAATAATTTATAACCAAAATACCAAATAGCCACAAATATCAATTCTAGGCACACATGGCTTCTAGTGTATCAGTTAACCAAGAGCATGCTAAATCACGATGGCATGCTCAAGCAATGTTTTATGCAGACATCTAGAAATGGTGCGCCAAATCAAGAAGTGATTTACATTTTACAGTAACCAAGTTATGGGCAATTCATTTGCATATTGTTCGTGCAAGCATGTGAAGAGTGTTGAGTCCATCGACTGATTTATGCTAATGTGAATATTACTCAGGTCGAAATACCCGAGGAAAACAGCAGGAGAAGAAATGGTAGGATTAGGAACCTGCAGCTTGAGGACGGTGGTCTTCTGCGTGTCGGTGAGCACGCTCCCGCCCCCGGAGGAGTCGGTGAGGAAGCCACCGAGGTAGAGGAACGCGGCGAAGCCCACGAGGGTGAGGAGGAAGCCGGAGCCCCCGAAGCCGATGCCGAAGGCGGGGCCGACGGACACGAAGGGCGAGGGCGAGTAGAAGGGCGCGGAGGAGTAGCCTCCTCCCCCCATCCTGGGCGCCGGCGCGGCGTACCCGTAGGACGGGGACGGGGAGGAGCGCGAGGAGCGGGAGGAGAAGGCGGAGCCGCCGACGCGGCCGCCGGAGGCCGCCAGCGCGGCCTGGTGGGGCGCCGCGGCCGCGAGCAGCGCGCCCGCCAGGAGGAGCGCCAGCGCCGGCTTCCTCAGCGCCGCGAGCGAGTCGAGCAGGGACCGCTTGAGCGCGTCGAGCAGCGGGGTGGGGCGGGGCGGCTCGGCGGCGACGGGGCATGGGGGGCTGGGGGATGCTGGGTGGGCGCGGAGGCGCGGGAAGCGGGCGCGGGCGGGGAGCGGCGAGGGGCGGAGGTGGTGCGGGGCGCGGCGGGGCGGGGGCGGGAGCGAGCGCGGGCGGTGCGGGGAGAGGAAGCGGGCGGGCTCGAGGAGGGAGGCGGCGGCCATGGCGGCCAGGCCGGTGCCGTGCGGGGCGGCGCGGGGGCGGCGGGGTGGGACGGCCGGGCAAGGTGTGGAGGAGCGAGCGGAGCGCAAGGCGCGATTTTTCTTTTCTTTCTGAGAAGTGTGTGGCGGTGGAGGATCGGGATGGAGAGGATGACCGGCGCCGGAGCTTGTGTGTGTACGTACGAGCTTCCGCGGCATGAACAGAAGAAGAGCACGGTGGGTGGAAGTTTCGGTCTACGCGGGGAGGCAACCAACGGCTTGGATCGGGCCTGCTAACGACCGACGGCGTTGATGAAACCTGCGATCTAGACCATGTTGAACTGCTTGTTGGCCGACCGTCACACCCAAGCAACCCTAAGCTCTTAAAAGGGGGCAATCCGAGCCTCCACACTCAATCTGACGTCGCCGCCTCTGCTCCCTTCTCCGCCGTCTCACCCGCCCTCTTCTCCGTCGCCTTCCTTCTCCGCCGTCGCCTTCTCCGCCTCCAGCTCTTCCTACTGCTGCTTCAACATCTCGAAACAGACGGCTTGCACGATCACCCTTGCGTCGTCATCCAAATCCTCAATCTTCAAGGTCAACATCTGCGCGTCTTCCGAAGCGGCTACTATCTCAATCTTCTTCTCTATGAGCTTGAGCTTCTTCCCAGTCGCTACCATCAACATATTAAACATTTGGATGTACGGACCGCCCTGGGTGGGCTCCAAATCATCCACCTGCCCTTCCTCAGAGAAATATCCTCCTTCGCCTCCATCATGTATGATCTCAAACATCTCCCTGCCCCGCCCACTTTGGTTCCGGTTTGCAGCAAAATTACGGTTTGAACGACTCCGCAGACCAGTGCAGGTCGTCGTTGGATGGCTTGTGAGGTCCGAACAGCTGCATCCAGACGGATATAGACTGTTTGGGGGTTGGTGTTGCCGCGTTGGAAATGCCCTTACATGGTGGAACCGCGTGTAATCAAATAGCGGAGTTGCCTCACTCAGGTGCATGCGCCGTGTACGAGCTGCAGCATGTTCGAGTAGGACCGAGCAGGCCGTGATACCGTCCACTGCGCCTAGGGATGCAAATGAGTCAAGTTTGAGGGAGTTCAACTAGGCTAAGCTTAGTTTATACTAAAATTTGAGCAAGCTCAAATCAAGTGAAGCTCAAGGTAGAGCTATAGAAAATGGCTTATGCTCAGCTTGTATCGATCTCTAGTCAATCTAGAGCTAGATTGAAGCTAAATAAGATAATTTTCTTAATAATTTAAGATATTTTTCAAGCAAGATATGCGAAAGCACAATATTAGAAATCACTATAAATTTTTACTTATTTTCTCTCAACCGAAGACGAGTACTTAATATCAAGAGATCTTGAATGAACCAGCAAGATAAAATATGAAGGTGTCAAACTTTAACCATGAATAATATGAAATTTAACACATGACTGACCACAAACCATATTAAGGCTAAACTTTTTCTGTTGTGCTTAATTAAGATTTCATGTTTGCTAGTAGGTAAAATAAAGAAAAATCTTACACAATATATTTGGCAGTAAATATTCTATTTTATTTTAATATATCAAGATTATTCAATATAATTATATGATATCAAACTATTGAGTTATAATCGAGTGAGCCAATATCGGCTCGTTTCTCGACCGAGCTACATAAAATGTTCGTACTTAGCTCCGGAGCTTGTGTTCAGTGTTCTGTCTAGCCATTCTCTTCCGCTGCATGAACACAAGAGCACGGTGGGGCTAAATTTCATGTTTTGACCCTTTTGGCTAACAAATTCAGGATCTGACCCCCTCTGAATTTTTTTCGGGATTTGACTCTTTTGCCTACCGCCAAGCCACCTGGCGGTAGGCTTGCATGACCTACCGCCATGCTCCCTGGCGGTAGGTCCCTTGACGACGGCTGACGGCCGTCTGCTCGTGCTGACGTCGACAAGTGCCTACCGCCATGGTCCATGGTGGTAGGGTACTGAACCCTACCGCCAGGTGGTTTGGCGGTAGGTCATGTGGATTTGGTTTTTTACAAGTTTTAGTGTTTGTTTCTTTTGTAAAGTTTTATCACAGGTTACACAAATAGCAAAATATGAGCTCACATATTAATAAAGTTTCATAAGTTTCATAAGTAGCAAAATAGCAAAAAAATATGAGTTCACATATTAATAAAGTTTCACAACTTGAAAAACTTAATAAAGGGGCCAGATAGCAAACTTGTCCACATAGTTTCATAAGTAGCAAAATAGCAAACTTGTCCACATTGACAACCCCAACTAACGTCAATTAGTTTCATAAGTAGCAAATAGCCACCAACAAACGGTGCAACAAGTTCTTCAGACAAGTTTAGACGTCCTCGTATGTTAGGCCTGGTCGTGGAGACAGATAAGGCATCGGATCCACCGGTTCATGCGGAGGCGGAACGCTGGTCGGCATCCGAATGTTCATGCACTCCCACCTTGCCTTGCTCAGTTGATGATGTCGAAAGCCATCCTGGCTCTCTCCTCCGCAGTGTTATCGAAGTAGATTCTCCGGCCTAAATTGCGCAGCTCCCAGTTGGAGTGCTGTTTGGCAGCTTCAATGGTCTCTTCCCGGCGGAGACGGGAGATATTTGGATCTGCCTCCATCTCTGCCATCACACACTTCCACTCCTTCAAACTCTGCGCCCAACACTTGACATCGTCGAAGATCCGCTCTGCCCTCTCCTGCCACCGCCTTGCCCTCGTCGCCTCTAGGACCTCGTTTGAGACAGATCCCACCGGCTGCAGCAGCTTGGGGAAGGACTCGTACACGTACGGCAGCAGCATGGCAGACGAGGTGTGCTCGGGGAAGGTCGGGTACCTAAACATATGGATGCATCACACAAATTAAGTTTCATCATCTACGAAAAAAAATCTAAACCTAAGGTTCATCATATGGTCAAAAACCTAAACCTAGGGTTCATCATATGGTCAAAATTTCTAAACCTAACTTGTATTATCTAGAAAAATCAATTAGGGTTCATCACCTTACAAAAAATCTAAACCTGGAAATATGAATTAGGGTTCATCATTTGGTCAAAAAAATCGATTAGGGTTCATCATGATTCATCACCAAGGATCATCACCTAACTTGTATTATCTAGATGCAATCACCTAGTTTCATCATATCAACTAAACTAGGGTTCATTATGATTTTTAACATGAACATGAACACATAAATCATTGTTACGCACCAAAAAAGGGGAGTGATTTGACTCAAAGTAATTGGGGGGATGGGAGGAGCTTACATTTCTGGAGCAAGGGGCATCTCGATCCGCAAAAACGGCGAAGAAATGAAGAAGATCCGAGGGGGGAGTGAAGTAGATGAGAGAGGGGGCGAGAGGAAGAAGAAAGGGGCGGCTGAGTGGGTGGGTGGGTGGGGGGGGGGGATAAGGGGGTTGGGGCGGGCGGCGGTGCGATTTATAAATGCCCAGACCCTACCGCCACAGACCTTGGCGGTAGGTTGCTAAAACCTACCGCCAGAGCCCCTAGCGGTAAGGTGTGGCACATGGGTGGAATCTTTCCTGTTACGAGAAACATCCCCTCCTTGGCGGTAGGGTTCAGTACCCTACCGCCATGGCCCATGGCGGTAGGTCCTTTTCCACGCCAGCACGAGCAGACGGCCGCCAGTCGCCTTCAAGGGACCTACCGCCAGGGAGCATGGCGGTAGGACGTGAAAGCCTACCGCCACGGGCCCTGGCGGTAGGTAAAAGGGCCAGATCCCGAAATATTTTCATAGGGGGGTCAGATCCCGAATTTGTTAACCAAAAGGGTCAAAACATGAAATTTAGCCGCATGGTGGAACTTTCAGATGGATCACTCTACGTGGGGAAGAAACCAACGGCTTGGATCGGGCCTATTCAGGACGCACAATTTTCCGGAGGATATCAAGTCGACGCACGCGCAAACTCAAAACATAGCGCGTGTTTGGTTGCCCGAATGAAATTACTAGGCCCAGGACATTTGAGATTTTTTTTTTTTGAGGATGTCAAATCGACGCCCAAACTCAAAACATAGTGCGTGTTTGGTTGCCCGAATGATATTACTATGCCCGGGATGTTTGAGAATATTTTCTTTTGAGGATATCGACATGCAAACTCAAAACATAGTGCGCGTTTGGTTGTCCGAATGAAATTACTAGGCCCAAGATTTTGAGATTTTCTTTGAGGATGTCAAGTCGACGCGCAAACAACTGTGTCCAGGCGGAATTTAANAATCGACGCCCAAACTCAAAACATAGTGCGTGTTTGGTTGCCCGAATGATATTACTATGCCCGGGATGTTTGAGAATATTTTCTTTTGAGGATATCGACATGCAAACTCAAAACATAGTGCGCGTTTGGTTGTCCGAATGAAATTACTAGGCCCAAGATTTTGAGATTTTCTTTGAGGATGTCAAGTCGACGCGCAAACAACTGTGTCCAGGCGGAATTTAAAGCACCTTTCAGTTAGGCCGGCTACGAAGAACGTCAAAATCAGCCGTTGCCATCGAGTCAGGCTCGGCCGATGATGTATGGGTTCAGGAATGCAAGTCTTCGGTCTCACACGTGGTGTACGTCAGGTTGCACCTTTTTTTTTCTCGTTCACTTACTAGTCCCTTTTAATTTACATAACGGTGCTTCACTTCAATATAAGATCTACGTGAAAAAGAAGCACATTAACATTGTCGTTTCATTCATTCAGGCGATCGGTTTGTAGTTTCATCCATTGTAAATTTTAGTTGTGTTCATGTTTGAAGCTATTTTGGACGAACTTTGTTGAATTTGTCGCGCACAGTCGATTGTTTGAAATTCACTTTGGCCAGTAGCTTCATCTCGCAGTTTCACACGACTTTTATGTTGCACGTTTTCTGTTTCGATGATCGTAAATGAGCGGATCTACATCTTCCTCGTGATCGTACATATGCATATGTGTGGTTCGATTTGAGACACTCCTTGATCGTTCCTCTAGGCCTCTGTCCCGCGTCCTGTTACACTGATGCCACCATCGGCGTGGTCCCTCTCGATCTCCTCTCCAACGTCTTGCTGCAGTGGCGTCATCGTCGCCGTCATTCATCTCGGCCTCCTCTCATGCATCCTACAACATTGACGTCGCCATGGCGCGCACACTGTATTTCTTCTCCTCCGTTCTTTGCCTTGGAGCCCTCCTATTAGTCTCTCCGCATGGATTTTTTCTGCGGCGATGACGCTAGCAACTAGTTCGTCGTGTCTCTGACGGGACCGCTCGCCCGTGACCCCGTGCTTGTCGTGTCGGACGCGGTGTCGCTGCCTTTCTGCCTTCTCTCATGCATACTACTACACTGGAACCACCCGTCAGCGTTGTTCCTCTCGGCCTCCTCTCACGCTCCTTATTGCATTGTCACCACCGCGGACGTCGTTCCTCTCGACCTCCTTGCCCACGTCCTAAGTCATCTTCAACGTCGTTCATCTCGGCTTCCTCTCCCTCATCCTACCGCACTGACGCTGCCATGGCACGCGCATTGCATTTCTCCTCCTCTGTCCTCTATCTCATCGCCTTACTATTTGTCTCTCTGCGCGGACTTTTTCTACGACAATGACGCTAGCAACTAGTTTGTCGCGCTGTCGATGGGTCGCTCGCCCACGACTCGGTGCTAGTTGTCGGCCGCGGCGCCGCGGCCACCATCCATCGTAGTCGCAATGGTTCGACATGCACTGCATTTCTCCTCCCCCGTCCTCTTACTCAGCGCTCCTCCGCACTCCCCCTGAAGATAAATCAATCAAACTTGGCCAAAGTAGATTGATAGATCAGAGAAATACAAAGCTATAAAATTATGCAGCAAAGAAACCTCAAAAGATTCAAAATAATTCAATGAATATTCTGACCATAAACCCATAATTCATATGACCCCAACAAACACACCACAAAGATTACATCGTATGGATCTTAGAGAAGATCGTTGTATTAAAAATCAAAAGAGAGAACCATCTAGCTAATACTATGGATCCATAGGTCCTGAGGGAACTACTCACACATCATCATGGAGGCAACAAGGTTGACAAACATAGCCTCCCCAATGATTCCCCACTCCGGTTGTGTACCGAAACAGGGCTCCAGATGGGATCACTTCGAAAAAGAGGCCTACGGCGGGTTTCGGGTCTCGCTTCGAGGGTTTCTAAACATATGGGAATTTATAGGCTAGGAATTAGGGCAAACGGAGCTATGAGGGGCCCACAAGTTAGGGTGGCACCCCTACCCCCCAGGCCGCGCCTGCTGGCTTGTGGGGCCCTCGCGGGTCTTCTCGTCCTTCCCAAAAGTTTCTAGGGTCTCTTACTGTCCAGAAAAAGGTATCAAATAGTTTCATCATGTTTGGACTTCGGTACGTATGGATTTTCTGGGAAACCAAAAACAAGCAAAAAACATGAAGTGATACCGGGCACTCAATTAATATGTTATTTTAAAAAATAATATAAAATAACATATAAAACATACAAAACTGATAATATTATAGCATTTGATAATAAAAAATTATAAATATCTTGGAGACGTATTACCGTGCATGGGGTGCCCTCGTTCCCATCGTGGTTTGCCTCCTTTCCAGGCGCTCCAGCTATGCCTTCGCAGGCATGGACCATGGTTGCTTTGGACGTTGTAAGTACATCCACCATACCATTTCATCTTTGCCCGAGTCGATTTGAAACAACGACTATGGTTTTCTAGGGTAGTTGACTAGTTGGTTCGATCATGTGACAAGCTTTGCACATTGGATTAGATCCTGGCACCGGTTATAGCGCCGAATTGTTTTTTACTGCATTTTATAATCGATTATGGATGATAATGGCAGTGTAGATTCTTTGATTTGCGTGTAGACTGAAGGTTGTATTTCGTGTAGATTTTGGGCTTTCTTGGAGGGTGGTTTATTTATTTGGAAAAGAGCAATTGTTTTAGGTCTGTATTCACCGATGATCTTCATGAAGGTGTGCTCCACGTGTTATGATAGTCGGTCGTTGGCATGTACGTTATTATAATTCTACACGCTTTGGTTCGATTTATTTTGTGGTATGGTAGTTTATTCAACCTGCTGTTCTTCATTGCATTGGTCCACAAGTGTATTGGTCGTTGATAACGATGTTCTAGGAAGTTTTTTTTTGAGAATCGATGTTCTAGGAAGTTGTTCAAAGGACCAGGATATAGTGGAAGAGGAAGCGCCTCCAAGAAGCGCTGTGGAAAGCAAACGTATGTTGGGCACTTCCATTAAGTCAAAGGTCCAACTCACTTTTGCAAGGTGGTTTTAGCACCCGAGTTGGAATCTGTTAGAGCATGTCCATTGCATAGGCGCTTGTATAGGCGCTTAAGGATTAAAAATTAAAAAAACACTGTGTAGCGCCTGCACAAGCGCCTCACCTTCCAACGCTGAGATGTTGTGGGGTGCTAGTTCTCTCACGTAAAATCAGTACCATGTCAACTGGAGCGCTCCCTGCCAGACTTGGCAGCGCTCCCAAGCAGGCGCCAGGAAAAATTCTCCTGGTGAGTGAAACGGCCGGGATTATGATCCCTAGCACCCATCCTGTAACGCCTCATCCATCCTGACACTACTCCAAGCTGAGCACGCTTAACTTTGGAGTTCTGTCCGAATGGGCTCCCGGAAAAGAAGGAATTCCTTATTGATATGAGTAGTCTATCATCCCTAATAAGCCAGGCTATCACACATCCTTAGCACCGCAT
>LR880969.1:19929984-19940111 GCA_904067115.1 Aegilops sharonensis | reverse complement strand
AATGACAGCCAAAATATAAAACCAAAGAAAGAAGTGCAAATAAATTAAAAACAATGATATCTGATAAAGAAATCAATGAAAATCAACCAAAAATAAAAAACAAGAACCTAATTAATACAAAAAATGAAAGAAAACAAAGAAATTGAAAAAACCAACGAAACCAATTAAAAGAATGGAAACAATGAAAAATCAACAAAGAAACAAAGAAAAACCAATGAAAATCTAGAAAGATACAAACAAAACCGAAAAACAAAGAAAATAAAAAAATCTATGAAAACTGAAAGAGAAACAAAGAAAAATAGAGAAACCAGGAAGAAATAAAGTAAAACCTTGAAGAAATAAAAACAAAAGACAGCAGAAACTTATGAGGAAACAAAGAAAAACCGTATAAAAAAAACTGTGAACCGTCAAATGAGGCGCAACAGGTGCACTCGACCGCCTAGCCAGGGTGATAAAGACAGCAGCCTTATCTTCGGACCGGTGAACCCAAAGGCCAAAGCAAGTCACTAGATTGAAAAATGTCCGTGGATCTTTAGAAGCTTTATGAATTCAAAAAACCCATTCAAGTTAAAAAGTTCATGAAATTTAAAAAAAACACGAGTTAGGAAAAAGTTCGCAAATTCAGATAAAAAGTTCATGGATTTCGAAGAAGTCCACATATTTGAAAAAAAGTTTGAATATTTGAAAACCATTCTTGAATTCATAATACTTCAGGAATTTGAAAAAAGTCCATGAATAAAAAAATCATGCTTTCAATGAAAGAAGAAAAAAGGAAAAAGAAACATAAAAAATGAAACCAACCAAAAACCGACCAAAACGATTGATATAGAAGAATAAAATCGTGTGGGAAGATACCCAAAATAAGGGGGCCAGAAGCTTCTGGAAGTCTCCTAAATCAGAAGAAGCTTCTGCAAACGAGTTCAGAGAGTACGTGGCCAACCTATTAACAAATGCATCATCACTGGAAAGGGTTATGGGTCATGAAACGAATAACAAAGTATTCGATGCATTAAGCACCGAATAGGATTCACCTAATCGGCTCATAGGGCAACTCCAAAGGGCCGACACAAAGGGACAATTTTTTTCCCTTTTTTGTTCGTTTGGATGGCCAAACGGACATGCGTACGGCCCCATGTCCACCCTTCCCTTGTCACATCACCCAACGAGACGACCCATTTCATCCGCCAATGTCGTTTTATCAATATTATGCATATTTTCATCAAAATAAGGTAGCAAACATATTTAGCAAAATAAATCTAGCATTTTTCCATGGTACTAGACGAATATTTTCAGGATCGCCACATATGCCCTAGCCTCATAGTTCATGCAAAACAAACAAATATAAGATCGTCACGCATGTCTGTCCATTATGAACTTTTGCTTCCTCTCAAACCAAACCCTATTTCTTTGGGACATGTTTCTCAAGTCGACCCCTATGACCTCCGGTTCCTTGGAGATTAACGCGAATTCTACCTCTTTTTGCTTAACCTCCAGTTCCTTGGCTCTTGATTGGGTATTGGCCTCATCGATCTCGAGCTTATTCTTTTGTATTTTGAAGTAGTTCTTCATTGCCTCCTCTTTCTCTTTGGCATTTTCTATCTTCCTTCCTCTCACTTGACACCTCCTTTTGGGTTATGAACCCCTTCAATGTTTCTTGCAACGCGATTGCAAAAGCAGCACGCTTTGCAACACGCTTGGAATTGGTCTTCTCCCTCGGTCTTTTGTAACTTGGGTTGACGCCTCTTGTAACGTGTGTCGATGACCAATGAAACCTCCCACGCACACATCTTTTTTGGGGCCGCATATTGGTCCTTCCAAATTTTATAATCCTTGGCTGACATCCAACAATGAGTCATGGTAAATGACTTGCCCCATGTTCGTCCCTGAATGTATCCAAAGCTTAAAACACCTACATTTATTGATGAACCAATAAGATGCATTTATCTGTATAGGAGGACAATATATGCTCATATGACAAAGGTAACGAAAAACATACCAAGTCCTTGACGCCAATGTCACTCACGGGCCGGGCATATAGGTGGACTCGCCGACCACAGGCGCAGCATTGAGATCAATGGGATGCACCACGAGCACGATCGACACGTGGTCGCCGACTTCCAGGGAGCTGGCTTGGGGAGTGGAGAAGTGGGGCATTGCCGTGTCATGTCCGAGTAGGTACCCATATATAGGCGACGATGTTGACAAGGAGGGCGACTCCGGAAGCCGCAAGGTATGTGCTTTATGAAAGTCCAATTAAGCGTCTTGATCTATCTCTATAGATCTTGATGCCCAATATGTAAGCAGCTTCACCGAGGCCACCAATGAGCCCGAGCTGGCCACCATAGTCGCGGATGCAACAAGGACCGACTCGCGGAGGATCCCTAGCATGAGATGGTGATGGCCTCAGCGTCCACAACGAGGCTACATCGGCGGTTTCTGCTTTTGTCTGGACCCTTTACCTCTGATTGGCCCGCTATGTCGTCTCAGTTGCTCTCTGCTCCGGTGTGAGCTCTTTCTTTGGCTTCACCGGGGCTATGGTGCGGGGGCCCTGGCGCAGACGGTCACGATGAGGACGTCGCGGCTTCAGCGGGTGTGTTGGCCATGGCGGCGGTGTGGGGTTGCGAGAGTTTTGGGAGATAAAATGGTGGTGTGGAGATGGTGTGCCACTGGTGGATGGGCCATGGAAGGACAAGAGGAGAACAACACGTGCTTCCACTGCATGTCCGCACGGATGCAAACCCGATCCAAATTTGGGCTGAAAATGGGTTCAATTGTGACAGCAAAACGAACATCCATCCATTTGCGTCACCGCGTTGGGCCGTCGTTTTCGTTCACAGGAACAGAAATGAACACGGCGAATGAAATACATTTTTTTTGACAAGGATGAAATAGCGCCGGCTTACGGGGAGGTGATATGTCACGCTTAGAGCGAGACAACGATCCGTCTCCCGTCTAGCGTTCCTAAAATGGCCGGCCCAATTAGGTTCTTCCTCGTGCCATTGGTTTTTTTTTTCTTCTGTTTTTTCATGTTTTTGTTTCCGTTTTTTATTTCTTTTTTACTTTCATTCATACTTCCAAATATTCTCAATAAATATAGTACAAAAAAGATACATAAAACATTTGAAAATAATAATTTAACCAAGTATTCGAATAATGTTAAATGTGTATAGAGAAATTATTTCTCATGTATACGAAAAATGCATTTATAAAGGTCAATCCAGGCATTTGAAAAAATTAAACCAGTATTTAAAAAATCGTAATAAACAATCTGATAAATGTTAAATGTGTATAGAAAAAATGTCCACCATGTATTATAAAATGTCAATATGTTAAACAAGTATCTGAAAAATGTTAATAAAGCATTTGAAAAATATATAATGTGTATAGAAAAAATGTCCACCATGTATTATAAAATGTCAATATGTTAAACAAGTATCTGAAAAATGTTAATAAAGCATTTGAAAAATATATAATGTGTATAGAAAAAATGTTGACCGTGTATTAAAAGATGATGAAAAAATTGATCATGTGTTTAGAAAATATTAATCAAGCATTTAAAAAAATGTTGAACAAGTATTTGAAAATGTTAATCAAGCATTTGAAAATGTGAAATATGTACAAAAAATGTTGATCATGTATTAGAAAACGTTCATCTTGTATTTGAAAAATGTTAATTAAGAATTTCCAAAATGTTAATGTGTATAGAAGAAAATGTTGACATTGATATACTAGTAAGTTTACACGTGCCTTGCACGTGAGAATAAGTGCGACCGAATATCGATTTGCCATGTAATAATAGGCAAACATATATATTTGGAGTCACGTATGACGAAGTACACGATATAGGTTTAAGTCTGAAAGCTCATGCCATTAGAGATCAAATTATGTGTATGGAATATTCGATGATTGTGTGGTATATACTACACAAAACAAATGTTAAATATATAAGGATAGCTAAATACTCAATCTGCAAAGACAAATTGAACTTTAGGGAGATGTTGCCGCAGATTTGAAACAAAACAAACAAAAAATCATATAGTAGAAACACATGTCAATTATCTTGTAAGAAATAAAATTGGGAGAATAGTCTAGAATAAATGAGAAGTGGTTTCATTTTGTTCATATTATGCAACGTAAATCATATTAAAAAAATGAGCGGCAATTATCTTAATAAAAAAGTTGGAGAATTGAAGTATGAAAGATTCTAGAACAAATGAGAAGTATCTTTGTTTTGAGGTTTGCGCATATTATGATTGTGTCTAAGCTCAAGTATAATCTTCTGGATATTACATGTGGCAAAATCTGATGTAGTGAAGAGAATATCTAACGGCCAATACTACTCGGATTTGCCACCTTTCAGCCGTTAGATGGATTTCATTCAATGGCCAATAGTCAAAGTTATTCACACATTATATAGTGATATAGAAAAAAAATATTAATTTTGTTTCTGAAAGATGTTAATTAAGCATTTGAAAAATATTGAAATGTGTATAGAAAATATGTTGACCATGCATTAAAAATGTTAATCTTGTATTATAAAAAAGCTAATGAAGCATTTGGAAAATATTAAAATTATATACAGAAAAAAAATGTTAGACTTGTACTTGAAAAAAGTTAATCAGACATTTAAAAAATGTTTAAAATGTGTATGGAAAAAATGTTGACTGCGTACTAAAAAACGTTAAGCTTGTATTTAGTAAATGTTCAACTTGTATTAGAAAAATGTCTTAATATATACAAAATTTTAGAATGAGAAGTAAAATAATAAAAAAGTAAAAAACCAATGACATCCAAAAAATGAAACCAAAGAAAGNAATTGAAGTATGAAAGATTCTAGAACAAATGAGAAGTGTCTTTGTTTTGAGGTTTGTGCATATTATGATTGTGTCTAAGCTCAAGTATAATCTTCTGGATATTACATGTGGCAAAATCTGATGTAGTGAAGAGAATATCTAACGGCCAATACTACTCGGATTTGCCACCTTTCAGCCGTTAGATGGATTTCATTCAATGGCCAATAGTCAAAGTTATTCACACATTATATAGTGATATAGAAAAAAAATATTAATTTTGTTTCTGAAAGATGTTAATTAAGCATTTGAAAAATATTGAAATGTGTATAGAAAATATGTTGACCATGCATTAAAAATGTTAATCTTGTATTATAAAAAAGCTAATGAAGCATTTGGAAAATATTAAAATTATATACAGAAAAAAAATGTTAGACTTGTACTTGAAAAAAGTTAATCAGACATTTAAAAAATGTTTAAAATGTGTATGGAAAAAATGTTGACTGCGTACTAAAAAACGTTAAGCTTGTATTTAGTAAATGTTCAACTTGTATTAGAAAAATGTCTTAATATATACAAAATTTTAGAATGAGAAGTAAAATAATAAAAAAGTAAAAAACCAATGACATCCAAAAAATGAAACCAAAGAAAGAAGTGCAAATAAATTAAAAACAATGATATCTGATAAAGAAATCAATGAAAATCAACCAAAAATTAAAAAACCAAGAACCTAATAAATACAAAAAAATGAAAGAAAACAAAAAAAATTAAAAAAACCAACGAAACCAATTAAAAGAATGGAAACAATGAAAAATCAACAAAGAAACAAAGAAAAACCAATGAAAATTGAGAAAGATACAAACAAAACCGAAAAACAAAGAAAATAAAAAAATCTATGAAAACGGAAAGAGAAACAAAGAAAAATAGAGAAACCAGGAAGAAACAAAGAAAAACCTTGAAGAAATAAAAACAAAAGACAGCAGAAACTTATGAGGAAACAAAGAAAAACCATAAAAAAACTGTGAACCATCAAATGAGGCGCAACAGGTGCACTCGACCGCCTAGCCCAAAAAAACAAATGGGCTGGCTCAACAACCACGCGGCTGGGGAAAAATTTTCAGGGAGGCAGAAGAAACTCTAGCATAATTTGACTCGGGAAGCAACTAATCAAGGAGTACTTCTTTAGGAGCCCCCGCAAGGGTCATTTGGTGTGGGCTAGGAGCGTGCCACTTGGCGCGCTCTCAGCCGCCACCATATGTCGTGCTCTGGGTGCTCTCTCCGGATTTTTTTTTTAGTTTTACTTTTTTATACGCGTTTTCGGCTTTTAGATCTATTTTTAAGATTTTTATGGCTTTTCGGTTTTCCCCTGGTTTTTCTTGATTAGGACAAAAAAATCAACTTTTTTGCGTGAAAAATGCGTTTTTTTGGTTTCATGAGAGGCACAGATTTACTTCTCGTGGAAGCACGGATTTGCTTTCCTGAGAGTTGCGTTTTCTTTCTTCTTTCGTTTTTTATAGATAAACAAATTATACAATACAAAATGTTCCCAATTTTGAAAAGGTTTGTCAAATAAAAAATGGTTGTGAATTTGATATTTTATAAATTAAAAAATGTTCAAAAACTTAAAAATACATGGATTTGAAAAAAATGTTTGAGAATTGAAAAAATGGCCTTGGGTTTTATAAGCTTTATGAATTCAAGAAAATCCCATGATTTCAAAAAAGTTCATTCAACTTAAAAAAGTTCTCAAATTAGAAAAGATTTAGAAAAAAGTTCATGGATTCAGAAGAAAACTTGATGGATTTGAAAAGGTCCAAAAATTTGAAAAAATATATATATTTGAAAAAATCTTTAGTGTGTGTTAAGAACAAGTTTATTGCCGAAGGCATTATTGCCATGCTTCCTCTCTCATGGAGAAACTTCTGCCACTTCTATGAAACACAAGCTGCAGGGGTTTTTGGTTGTGAATCCCATTGGCACTCTTGATATAGAAGAAAAGGCGAGGGCAAAACAAATGTTTGCTCAAGTCCATGAGGAAAATTCTAGTGTCAATCCAGTGCGCAAGAATAGTTTCCAATCAAACACAAGTATGAGGGCAAAGAGATGTTTGAAGACAGGAACAAGACCTCACAGGCTACCAACTTTAAGAAGAAGGGGAATGATAAGAGAAAAGGAGCATGCCATGTCCTTGGTGATCCCTAGTGCTAGGCTTTAGACTGCAAGTTGACACGTGTTAGCATGGGAAGAGATGCAAGACCTCTATTTTTGTTATATGTGATACTGAGATGAAGGATGTCGGGTCAAAAGAACTATATTTGTGCTGATGGGAAACATGTCCCACCTTCTGTTCATGGTGTTGGTATGGCCGATTTGAAGTTTACTTTGGAAAAGGCCGTGCAACTCAAGAACATGCAACATGTTCTTACAATTAATAATATTATTGCCAGTGGCTCTCTTTTATGCACAGATGGCTACAAATTGTTTTTTGGAGTCCAATAACGTTGTAGTGTCTAAGTGTATACAATTTCTTCGTTGTTTCGGCTATATTCATTATACTTGTGTACTTGTGAAAACTTGTTTCGGCTATATTCATTATACTGCTGCACTAAAATAGTTAATCATGTTTGCAATGAAAGTGAATGAGATTCATATTAACTGAAAACTATGATTGAAGCAGAAAACAGACTTGATCAAATGATTAAAAGGGTCATGTCAGACCATATCTAATGAATTCAATTTATATGAGGAAGGTGTTGTGCGGAGTTCCCTCAAAAAAAAAAAAAAAGAGTAAAATTCAAAATTTTGCTGTGCGGAGTAGGAGGCGTGTCCTGGGTTACCCGATCGATCAGTGCTCATCATGAGCGATTACATGGCGCGCGGTGGGCAGGCTTGTGTTGACCGGAGGTCCGGAGCTCTCATGTTCTCTGCATACAGTACCAGCCGCCTGCCGCGACAGTAGTACTATTGGTACGAAGAAAATTTATCATTTGGCCGACGTCGCAACCGGGGCAAAGTGGACAGTGCCGCGGTCTACCCAGTCGTATATGCTCCCACGTCCCACGTCCCA
Source organism: Aegilops sharonensis (assembly GCA_904067115.1). Classification (NCBI taxonomy): domain Eukaryota; kingdom Viridiplantae; phylum Streptophyta; class Magnoliopsida; order Poales; family Poaceae; genus Aegilops; species Aegilops sharonensis. The sequence goes on along the minus strand of LR880969.1, from coordinate 19,932,254 downwards.
CGCCATCGCACCTCGCACGCGGCGCATGCACCTGAGACTGAGACTTGAGGCGCGCAGCTCCTCACATTGTTACTCTTTCGTTGCTCACATTGTTTGGCAATGTCAAGCCATGCCATGCTCTTCTCTGCTCAAAACAACCACAACTCTCTCTCTCTCTTTTAGAATCGACACATGGATATATGCAACGAGAAACCATGTGAAGTAGTATCTTTATTCCTTCCCCATTTTTCCCACGGGGGCATTTTAAGCAGGCATCTCCCTTGCAACTTTTTCCCGTTTTCCATTTCAAAAAGAAATTTCAAANTTGACCGGAGGTCCGGAGCTCTCATGTTCTCTGCATACAGTACCAGCCGCCTGCCGCGACAGTAGTACTATTGGTACGAAGAAAATTTATCATTTGGCCGACGTCGCAACCGGGGCAAAGTGGACAGTGCCGCGGTCTACCCAGTCGTATATGCTCCCACGTCCCACGTCCCACGCCATCGCACCTCGCACGCGGCGCATGCACCTGAGACTGAGACTTGAGGCGCGCAGCTCCTCACATTGTTACTCTTTCGTTGCTCACATTGTTTGGCAATGTCAAGCCATGCCATGCTCTTCTCTGCTCAAAACAACCACAACTCTCTCTCTCTCTTTTAGAATCGACACATGGATATATGCAACGAGAAACCATGTGAAGTAGTATCTTTATTCCTTCCCCATTTTTCCCACGGGGGCATTTTAAGCAGGCATCTCCCTTGCAACTTTTTCCCGTTTTCCATTTCAAAAAGAAATTTCAAATAAGCTTGTGTGGGCTCTCCACGGATTGCCATCAGCCTGCACTACCTCATTGTGTGCCTCAGTTATGGTACTTGGAGGGAGATGACATAGACGCAAAGGTGGAGGAGGATCTCTCTCCATTTATAACATCCTGATGCCTTTGGCATTGACACTTGGGGTACTCCACTTCCATCCTCCTTCCTGCCCCTTGTGTTCCGCTCTCTCTGGCTCACCACACCACTAGCGTCTCATTATCTGTACCTAGTCCCTTGACCACACCATCGTTTCGTTGCCAACGGCATCACCACCCCGCCAATCATCTCTCCCTTCCTGCTAACTCGCTTCTCCTTGGTTGGCTCACAAGACATGCACGGCCTCCTCTCCTTCTCCTTGTAGTACATAGCAAAACGCTAACCACTTTTGTGGCAAGCGTGAGCGATAACTACCACATTTACGTTGCCTAACAAAACATTAACGGTTTTGCGTTAATTTGTCGCTTGCAAAAACGTCTTATATCATGAGATGAGTCGGAGGGAGCACTACTTCCACTTAATTGCCCGTTCGGCCGTCTTAAATATGATTATGGCAAGGCGGACTCACTTGTCAGTGCCACGTGGCCATATATATGGGGAGTCGGCGACCACCAAACGACCGTTAGGGCACGCGTCGGTCACCGGCTCGGCCGGACCAAGTTGCTCCTTATTAGACTTAGGTTTGGTTTAGGGGAACGGCTCAACCCTCTGGGGGTGGCCTTGCACATATATTTATAAGATGTTACATCTAGTAAAAATATAACGTCTAACATCCTCCCTCAATCTCAACTGTGTCGTGCAAGTTGAGATTGCGCCGGCAAGCCTCAAACAAAGCTGATGGCACCGGCTTTGTGAAGATGTCCGCAAGTTAATTTCAGAAGAGATAAACTTGATCTGAAGTAGTTTCTGTGCAACACGTCCCCTGAGAAAATGATAATCAACTTCGATGTGCTTTGTTCGTGCATGAAATACCGGAATTAGAAGAAAGGTATGTAACACCAATGTTATCACGTCAAAGAATTGGTGGTTGTCGCTGAGAGACCCCCAACTCACGAAGCAATGATTGTACCCTCAAATAAGTTTTGTGCTCGCATTGGTTACAACTTTGTACTTAGCCTCAATACTACGGGACACCATGGTCTGTTTTCGAGCACTCCTGACGATCAAGTTAGGACCAAAGAACACAACATATCCCCCTGTAGATCACTGTTCATGCCTGTCCAGTCAACATCCAAAAAAGCACAAAGAACACCAGAGAGAGCAAGCAGAAGGTGCAAGACATAAGAGACCATCAGACTAACATAGCAGAGAATGCGCTTGATAGCAGGCCATTGTGAAACATGAAGGGAGTGAAGGTACTGACAAATGTGATTAATCGCAAAGTAAATATTTGGTCTGGTGAAACCTGTTGGGAAATGTAGTAGAAAACAAAAAAAACTCGTCCTATGATCAAGAACACTATGAAGATGAAATGACAGT
>LR880969.1:19787815-19805464 GCA_904067115.1 Aegilops sharonensis | reverse complement strand
CTGTCCATAATTACTTGTCACAAAATTGTGCGACAAGTAATTCAGGTCAGAGAGAGTACTATAGTTGGTAATTATTATCAACAAACAGCCTCGCAAACCACAACTCTCTGAATAATTTTCCATGACACGAGCGGACGGAAACCCTAGTTGTCGTCGCCAAGAGAGCTGATCCTTCGGGCGTTGTCTTCTGGCAGCTTCCCTCTGTCGGCGACCTCTTAGTCGTCTGTGATAAAGGGGGTCGTTGGATCGCCGCGCGAATCATTTTAGATTTAGGTTTTAGGGCCCTGGTAGTTTAAGTTTTTGGGTCGTTCGATGTCTTGGCTTCAGCGGTGGCAACGGTGACACGGAATAAAGAAGCACCTGATTCTTCCCCAACGAGGTGATCGTCTCTATGATCTGTGATGGATGTGGAAGCTAGTCTGATCAAGCGGGGATGTCGTGGCGATGACGACATCCTTATGGTAGACGTGTGTCCTCGGGCTCTGTCGTTGCAACCACATTTACTCCGGCGCCGCCGGCGGAGATTGGGAGGTAGTTTAAGAGAGGATGCAGATTATGGTCTACATCGACAGCATCCAAAAGACGGAACATGTGTTAGGTTCATGGTTGATGGAATGATGGCTGACAAGTATACTACTATTTATGAAACATTTTATAAGCGCAAAATGTATGAAACAGTGAATCGATCATTGTCAGATGTCTTGTCTTCCACGTTTACGGAACATGTGTATTTTCTGTTTGGGGTGTGCTAAAAGTCAGTCGACCGATTTTTACTCAAGTCTCACTCGACCATACTGACAGTAAGATTTATTTGTTGACCGTTAAATTTGCTTGCTGCTTTAAGATATGTGCACTGTTACGTTTCATGTCTACAACCCGGGTATGAAGTTTGGGATTGGCTGCTTTCTTCTATGTTGTTTTTTCTATCGGGGCTGGGGGTCTGCGTGGGGGCTGGTGTGTTCGACTGGTATTTTGTGTTCTTTTTTATTTTACTTTTTCTGCCTCTTTTTTTATCATTTTGTAAGTGTTTTTAAAGATTTTGTGTGGTATTTTTACCATTCTTCTTTTTTTGTTTTCTATTTTTATTTTTATTTTAAAATATTTTTCTTGTTTCTTTTTTATTTATTTATGTTTTCTCTTTCTATTGATTTTCAACCTTTTTCTTCCATGCGTGCTAGTACGGGCAATTGTAAGTGTCGCCCTTGACTATAATTTAATGGTATTTTGTCGGGAGGAGGTCAGTTATATATCTATCACTAGACGCACAACTGTGAGCACCTTCTTCCATTGCAACTACGTCTTCAACGTGTCCACTTAGTGGTGTTTTGTAGGAGGGTGCAGTTGCATGTCTTCCACTAGGCATGCAACTGCAAGTGTCATCCCTAACTACAACTCTGTGGTGTTTTATCAGGGAAGTAGTTGCATGTCCGCCACTAGGCACGCAACTGCAAGTGTCGCCTCGGCTGCAACTGCACACCTTCCACGTGGTTGCAACTCAGTGGTGTTTTGTCAAGCGTAGGAGAGGCAAACTGCAAGTGTCACACATTAACTGCAACTGCATGTCTTCAACGCGTCTGCAATTCTGTATTGTTTTATCAGATGAGGGGTTAGTTGCATGTTTGTCGCTAGCCACGCAACTGTAATTGTCGCCGTCGAATGCAACTGCATGTCTTCCATGTGGTTCAAACTCAGTGGTGTTTTATGGGACGGAGGAAAGGAATTTTTTATGTCCACACTATGCATGCAACTGCAAGTGTCGTCCCTGACTACACATGCATGTCTTCAACACGGTTACAATTTTGTGGTGTTTAATCAAGGGGATGGGGCAGTTGCATGTCTGTCATTAGGCATGCAACTACAAGTGTCGTCCCCGACTGCAACTATGTGTCTTCAACACGGTTGCAACTTTGTGGTGTTTGGTCAAGGGGACGGGAGCAGTTGCATGTCTGTCACTAGGCATGCAACTGCAAGTGTCGTCCTCAACTGCAACTGCATGTCTCCAATGCGGTTGCAACTCAGTGGTGTTTTGTCGGACGGAGAAGAGGCAATTGCATGTCCACGACTAGGCACACAATTGAAAGTGTCACCTCCGAGTGCAACTGCATGTCTTCCATGCGATTGCAAATGCAAGTACATTTCTATTACTAGTACTAGGTATGCAACTGCAAATGTCACCCCTAATTACAACTGCATATCTTTAACGCGGTTGTAACTATGTGGTGTTTTATAGGGGAGAGGCAACTGCATGTCTTTTTTCTCTAATTGTATGCCAACCTTTTTGACGTGCAAGTATCCTCGGCAGCACTCGATTACATGTTCATCATGTACATGCAACTATCCAATTACACACTGGTTGGCCACACGCAACTACATCTCTGTGGCACTCAATTTTTTTATTTATTTGCATGAAATACTATTTTATAATACAAACTGTTTTTGAAAGAATGATAATGAAAACAAGAGAGATCAAGATGGCACGAAGAGCAGCAATGGAATTAGAGCAACTCCAACGTGCCAACCCAAATGGACACACACTTTGTTCATTTTTGTCCATTTGGGTCGGCCGCCCACTCGTCGTCCGTTCTCTTTTTCGTTTGGGTCGGCAGTACGCCCAACACGCAGACCCGTTTTCGCCCTCGCGGTCGGCTTTCCATGGTTTTTCAAATATGATTCAAACAAAATACACGCATTTTACATAGTTTCACAAGCAAACAAATATAGCATAGTTCACAAGCCAAATAAATATATCATACTCCCTCCATTCCTTTATATAACGTGTATTATTTTTGGCACGGTGACCAATGCACATAAATATAGACAAATTATGACAAAATTACCCTTGGAAAATTTCTTGGTTAGTGACAAGTATATTGGTTAGTCCATGAAAGTAAGACATACAAGCAATCGACAAAGAGATTCTTTCTTTTGCTACGAGGAGATATACACACAATTAGGAGAGAGATATTTTTTTCTAGAAGAGGGCAAGTAAGGGAATTATGAGTAAGTAAAAGAAATGCACCGTACATTTTGGAATTTTATCAAAAAACAAACACACCTTATATAAAGGAATGGAGGGAGTATTTGGTTATGCTTGATTTTCACCTTCATTACCACTTTGAACATCACAACATCTTTTTTGTCCAAACTGAAAGTGAAAACCATGTTGCAGTTCTTCAACATCAGCAACAACTTGCAGCTCAAGGGTTGGGATCTCCCAAATAATCCTCGCTCGATCGCCAACCTCTGAGTCTACATTGCCAACAACGCTAGCATCACCAGGGCGCTCTTATGTTTCCTCGGCTTCTCCAGAACGTTCACAGTCCTCGACACTCTCTACTTGGCGGACAACCTGCTCACCGGCAAGGCTCCGACGAGATTCTCAAGCCGAACCCTCACTCGCTTGGATCTAAGCGGTAAATTGCTCACGGACCGTTGGACTTCATCGCAAAACTTCTGGAACACCAAGAACTACGACTTGACCAGAACGGCTTCACTTGGCTTCTACCCGACTTCAGCGGCCTATGGAGTCTCCGGGTGGTTAGTGTTGCGCATAACAACCTCGCCGGTGTTGTGCCAGCGTCCCTAGTCCGACTCAGAGAGCTCACCTCCGCCACACTGAGGGACAATCTATTCCAAGGGTCTGTTCTAGTGTTTGCAGGATCGATAAAGATTGATGTGGTCGAGGCGTCCCTCTATGGGAGTTTCTGCCGTCCACAGCCTAGGCCATGTGACAGTCATGTCGAGTCCTTCATCACCATCGTCGGGGCACTTCACTACCCACGGATTCTTGCGATGAGCTGGAAGGGGAACCACCCCTATGATGGGTGGCTCGGCGTCCACTGCGACAAGAGCGGCACCATCACTAGTGTCAACCTTTGCCGCTTTGGGCTCAAAGGCACTATCCACCCCGCTTTCGATGACTTCAAGTCTCTTTTGGTGCCCTTTCTTGCAGACAACAACATAAACAGCGTTGTACCATGTTTTGTCGTAGGATTACCGTCTCTTAGGGTCCTCGACGTCTCCGACAGCTCTTTGGAGGGCACCATGCAACGATTCTAGAGCACCAAGATGATCTGGGCTGAAGGCAAACTAAACCTCGCCACCACAGGCACCTCCCAGACGGGCATCTCGGGCTTCGATGTGGCCGGCGCAATGGTCATTGTTATTTTAGTGCTCTTGTGATGCTTAATTCAGGGCCAAGACTTAATTAGCTGCTGATTGTGATGCGTACTCAGTACTACCTTATCATTTAGGTTCGAATTTCCTGTCGTATTATCCAGAAGTCTATCGGATAAAAAGGATAGACGAGTTGATGCAATTTTATGATATTAGCAGACAGGGCCATGAGAACTAACAAAGACCTTAATGCAACTTCCTGTGGCAATAAGCATATCTTTAACCCAAGCAATTTTGTGTGCGGGGAGTCAAAAATAAATATAGTTATTCATACTAACTTATATATTTTGTGCACTAAATATTTTTCTAAAATCATGATCATATTGAATATATTAAGTAACTAAAATTGTATTTTGTAATAAAAGTTACATTATTGTTTCTTTTCAATACATTGCACATTAGATTTTTATAAAACCAAATGATATTAAATGTAAGAAAATAAGGAACAAAGAAATTGCATGCCTCTCAGCTTAATTTTCCACACTTGCATACATGTTGTTTCTAAATGCATTTTGCCTTAAAAATATATTTAAACCATATCCTATAAGAAAATAAAAGTTCACATTCCTCCTCGGTTTATTCTGTTACACTTTGGATAATATAGTTTACATGACTTTGTGTGCATCCTTAAATAACTTAGTATAGATATCTAAAGTGTTTGGTATAAGAAATATCTTGACAACAATCTATGGCTTATAGATATAAAAAATAGGGGAAAAAGTCTAAAGCTTATTTATCATGTTTAAGAAGAACTCGTAACTGAATCATTTGCATGTTGCATTATCTTTTTCCTGGTCAAATGTGTCTTGCATACTACAACAAGTTCGACAAATCTATTGATGGCACATGATAATTAAATAGTATGATTGTAGCTAAGATAACCTTCAGTACATTATGTAGGGCACTCACTTGAAAGTATACTAGCGGTCTAACTAGACTAGCCATCACCACTCAGTTTATTTGTTTCTATATGATCTGGTCGAGCAGCCCCTTCTCCATGTCGGGGCATAGTTGGTGTTTGATCATTGTGGTACTAACTCCCATGGCAACAGCTCTGTCCCAACGGTTGGGCTTGGGGAGAAGTAATTATGCATCCCTCCTTAATTTATCAGAATATAAGTAAAACTATAATAAAGTGAAACTATGATAGTCCATATCTTTAATCAAATAGGGAGTTATACAACAAAGAACATTATTTGCACAATTTTGTTAAATCTATCATGTTGTGGTGGTAAGTATCTCGCAATGAAGGGCAAATGATTGACTTGGCACATGTTTATACACTTTAGTTTCAAGTTTCTGAGAGATGGTTTTATTTGTGAGTTCTAGCTTGAAAGTCATTCATTTGCTGCTTGTGAATGTCATGAATCAACAAAGTTTAACTTATGTATCTAGAGATGATTGTGCTAGTTGTAACTAGTTTGCGTGATACAATGTTAAGGAGTAAGTATTTCCTAGCCCTAAACTCCAATTTTTCACGCACAATGGCTTGATGGACACTTATGGCATTGTGAATCTGTATGTGTAGGTTTCAGAGGGTGAAGCCGATCATCATTTACCCGGGCCTCTACATGAAGAAGGCGGATGTGTTCTGGATACCACAGTGCCAGAGTGTGCCAACAGTCTTCAAGCTCTTGGCAAGGGCATTGCTTTTTGAGTTGATCCATTGGAACTCCAGTGAGCGAGTTGTATGCTCGGAGAGGGCGGAGCTGTCACGCAACCTCCCCTGTCATGGCGACACACACTTTGCCCATTGACTTCCCCTGGAAGGTATTTTGACCTTGTGTGTTCCTTGTATTAGGAGTATGAATCCATGATTTGGTTTGCTTATGCAAGTTTTTTGTTACTATTGGACATTCATCTTGTTGTAGTGGTGGCTCTCCTAGAGTGAGAGGCATGTTAAGCATTCTTGGAGTTTTACCTCCTGATCATTGCCTTGATCTCTAGAGTTTGATTAAGAATTGTGTTAGTAGAACTTATTGTTCTATCTAGTTGCTACTGTGTATTAGACGATGTTTGATTTATAGGGGCCCAGATCCGCCGAGCCAAATATTTTTGTGTTGACCGCAGCTAGGGAGCCTATTTGGATGTGTTTTGAATTTGTTGGCTCGCCCCATGCCCATTGGAATCCTGCGCTAAAATTTTGGCGAGCTGGTGATTGGCAGGGCTACCAGGGGCAGAATCCAAACATACCCATAGTCCTTTTTACCTAGGCATGTGATATTGTAGGTGATATATATATAGCTTACAGTGTTCTGGAGTTGCTCCTGTTACCCAATGTATGTGTCGTTCATACTGCTTATCTACCCCAAATTTATATGTTTACATTCTGTCTTGTGTTGTGTTCGTTATAGAGAGACAAGACTCGGTTCTGTAAATATTAACTACAGGACGGGAGATGATGGTTGAAGGTGAAAAGAAAAGGGATTTTTATTTCTATAACCTTGGCTCATTAGTTGTACTCATTCATCCCCACTCTCTTAACTTTTGCTCACCTTTCCCCACTCGCTTGCCCAAAACCCTTAAAACAGGTTACAACGGACGTTGCCGTCAGGTCAATACCTTTGACCGTTAACTCTGATGAGTGGGGCCGCATATATGTGGGCGCATGCAACTGACCGTGGTTGTGGGGTAGCACGTGTCCATGGACATGCCCGAAACGTCGCATTGTATAAAGAGGCAACCACCTCCATCGCTCCTAACATTTTCCCCCAAATCCCCTCCCTGCCGCACCGTCTTCCTCTCCCCCACCGGCGTCGTCTCGCTCTCCTCCACTACCTCCACCGCACCGTCTCGCTCTCCCCCATTGCATCCTCTTCCTCACCTTCATCCCCTCCATCTGTCAGATGGCCGAAGCTTGTGGCGATGCCGGCGCAGCGGCAGGAGATGTGGTGGAGCTACAGGGCGCGGTGACGGCGGATGTCAGCGGCGTGGTGGTGCAGGGAAACTCGCAACCACTACGGATGTGGAGAAGGATGTGGCGGGCTCCGCCTTAGCACTACAGAAGGTGACGACGTCGAGCGGCGCAGCCCATCCCGATACCCCCGATGCGCAGCCTGCCGTGGAGCAGCATGTATTTGCACTTTCTTAGCTTGTAGAGTTAGTTGCTCCCTAGTTGCATCGGTTAGATTGTGATTCATACGTTGTTCAGATGGTTAGAGTAGTTGGTTTGACAGATAGGCCGGGGTTTTTTGTATTTGTATTGGGGGGATGGGGGTTTTTGGACTAGGGTTTGTTGGATAAATTCGTTGCAAAAATGCTAGATAGATCTGTATGAAAGATAGGGATCTCTGTGCTTTAATGCTACACGGATGTATGCTTATTAGATTTGTTTTTAATGCTCACATATTGGGGTTTTTAATGCTACTCAGGTTCGTTGCCTTAGATTGGGCCCCTATTAGATTTGTTTTGAATGCTACTCAGATTGGGGTTTTGAATGTCATATACCCAAATGGAATCCATTGATTAAGAAGTTATTTGATTCATTAGTATATAAATTTGTCCACAGTATGCAGTTATATTTGCTCTGTTGTTCAATTTGTGTGCATGACAATGGAAAATGCAAAACAATGATCATAGTATATTGGGAGTATATTAGCCCTATGATCAACGTGTCATGTGTGCATATCTAAATTTTCAATTGGCTTCCGTATTTACTAGTGATGGATGTAATTGTATGTTCAGGAGGATGATGGTTGGGGGGTAGAAAGAGGAAGCTGGCCCAGTACGACCCGTATGATCCAGAGGAAAGTGATGATGAAGAATATGAGGTAAGCCTACTTGAAATTTAGATTGTTCATTTAGTTCCTTTGACATAGTGTATCCATGAATCTATAATGTATTAATGTAACTCATTCATGTGTGCAGTATGATTCTGGAGAAGAAGTGTACAAGGGCAACGTCACGTCCTTCATAGCCAAGGAGGTGGTGAAGATCAAGGCCAAGGGAGTTGCTTCCTTCTACAACCGCAAGACCAAGAAGTGGCACCGCCCCTACTGCACCACCAAACCAAAGCCAAGGGATGGCCGCTTCAATCACCTTCTGTCACATGTAGAGGATGTAGAGATTCGCGGGGAGGACTACATGATCAGGGGGCAGCATGCCGCCCTCGCAAAGGCCCTGACTCCGGCGTGATGTGATGATGTGGTGTTGTGATGAACTGAATCTTTATCTTTATCTGTTGGGTTACTTTTGGTTTGTTGAACTAAATCTGGCTGTTTATGGTTTGTTGAACTGAATCTATGGTAATGCTAGTAATGTATTATGCTATCTATATTTGTCTGTTCTTAAATTTGCCTGTGGTGTATGGTTACTTATGTTTAGATGTTGTGAACTATGATTTTAGGTGCTGCAATGATCACACATGTTGTTTCAGTGTTGCTTCACTGATCACACATGTTGTTTCAGTGTTGCTTCACTGATCACACATGTTGTTTCAGTGTTGCTTCACTCATCACACATGCTACTTTTTCACTGATGATAAAGGAGTATTATCCTAATTATTTGTCGCATGTTTATTGATCAAATCAAATGCATGCTTTTTCCCACCAACATGTTTCATTATCCGATGTTTTCAACTGACATTCGACTGGACAATATAAATTCAAGAAAATACAAAAACAAATAAAACCTTGGCAAACTATCTATGTTTGTGTAGGAGATCATGTGTGCAAAATTTGAAGTGATTTAGAGGAGGTCAAATAAATTTGAATTTGAGAAATGTGCTCCAAATGAGCTCCCAGGCTAGGGTAAACAGCCCATTTGTAATCAAGTTTTTTTGGACCTACTCTAAATAAGCCAAATGTTTTTTTATTAACACATATTCACTTTCCATAGTGTAGATTTGAAGTCTCACTATTTTTTGAATTAATCTTCATATTTTTACATTTTCTTTTGAAAACATATGCTTTAATATAAAAATTATTAAAAACATGTTTAAAATATGAAAATGGAGAACTAAGTTCAGATCCTTCTTATTCACTTTGAAATAAAGCTTTGGTGATTTTTTTATTTTTTTTAAATTTTCAAAAACAGAAGGTAACCCTACCTCCTCTCCTTGAACTCTATGAAATCATGTATGTGATAGCTCATATGTGTGAAGGTTTTCTCATGAAAATGACCATAGAGCAAGTTTATGATTTTTGGTTGGTCACATGTCACATAAGACAACATTGTGCGCATGTTTCTTTTTTTTTATTTTTTAAAATTAATGGTGCTCATTTGACCTCGATCGTGCCAGCTAGGTTTTTTTTTCATGAAAATGACCATAGACCAACTTTAGTATTTTTCCTCGTTAGTGTGTCTTATAAAACAACGAACGGCGAAGGTTTCATATTTTTTCGATTTTTTTTAAAATTAGTTATGGTCATTCAAAGCCTTCGAAATCCCGTTGACCTGCTCAAAACCCCTCTAAACCCCGCGGGGTTTCGCCTAACCCTAGCTCCCAACGTTAACCGTCCGATCATACCCTGGCACCAAGCGACAACCCTCAGATCTGGTCTTCTAGAAGGAATTAGGTGGGCAGGCTGCGTGCAGGCTCCACGGCTTTGGACCAAAAGGACGGCTCTGCATCGTTGGATCGTGGGGCGATCCGCGAGAGGCGATACTATTGGTTGTGCTTGGCTGCACGCCCACCACTGACTCCACGAAAAACATATTGTTATTGGGCCTAAAAGGAAACCAAGTTCTGGTTGGGCCGTCGAATTGCTTTTTTTTTTTTTGCATCGTTTTCTCTGCTTTTTGTGAATGTGCTGGCTCTGGTTTTTTTGCATCGTTTGAAATCAATTAACATTGCGTAGCAAAATTTAGTTCTTTTTGTTCTATACAAATGCGAAATGACCAAATTTTTAAAGGCCAAATTTATTTTTATCATGCTAAATGGCCACAAACTATTCAAAAATTGTCTATTTTTGTTCATATAATATATATGACCACGGATTCCCACGCATGCAATTAGCTTCTTTTTCTTCTTCTTCAAACAACTGTTTCCCATGCGTGTACACTCCCGATGCTGCGATGGGTTTGAAAACGGGCTACTTCACATTTGACCCCGTTATTGCCACGGTCAAATAACACGTAGCACTACGGCTATTTAAGCCACCCTCTGCCTTTGCCATCCCTCATCCATCTCCCATCCTCTCTGCCATGTGCCTTTCTTGCTCTTTGACCACTTCTCCTTCTTCTAGCACATCCTCAGCCATGCATTACACCGGACCAACCTACCACTTTCCACCCACCGTGCCGGAGAGGCTCTACCCTCCTGGCGTGTACGTTGAGCGCACACTACGTGTGTGGGCGATATCAAGGTGGAGGACCGCAAGGAACTTCACCGAGTTCTTCCTCGCGTCCGGCTACCACCACCTCCCGCGGGGATCTCCAAGGATGTTCTATGTCGAGGAGGTCATCCAAAACGGGGTGGTGGTTGCTCTCCTTGCCCACTTCACCAACATATTCAACGCCTTCTGCTTCCTCGGCCGGGTGTTTTGGTGTGGCTACGAGTTCATCGCTTTCACCACCCACAACATGTTCACGGAGTACACCAACATCTCTCCCACCGCATCACGCATGCACACTCTTCCGTACCCCATCGACAACGCCCCAGAGGAGCAGTGAAGGGTGCCCGGAGGAGGAGCAAGGTGGAGAAGGCGGCGTCTAGGGTTCTAAACCCTCTATCTATTTTTATTTATTTTTGAGTCTATGTTATGTTAAATTGTAATTGAACTATGTTGGAGATGCTATGGGCTTGTTGACCCTTTTATTAAGTTCTATTATTAAGTTTTCTATCTATTCTATTATGAAGTTCTTCCTAGTTCCAACTATGTGATCGTGCTATGGGCTTGTTGGCCCTATCTACATATTTGTTGATTGTTTTCTTAGAGAGCTCGCTTTGTTAGTAACCACCTAGTGCATGCAGCCACAACGAACCCTTCTTCTTTTTTACACAAGCCACAAATATGTAGCCACCTAGCTAGTGCATGCAACCACAAAAATATAAAACATATTTGTTCCATTTATTTGTCGTAGCAAAATGGGTGCAGATGCGAGTGGATCGAAAAGGCTGCAACTGATCGTAGAAAAACGATGCTCTAAATCAAGGAGACAAGTGTGCGAGAAGAGAGGAACCAGCGGCAGCGACCGTCACTGCATCCGTGGCGGCTGACGTGCACGAAAGCAGCTCGGTCAGTGCGTCATGGCGGCACGCATCGGCGCATGCAGGCTCGGTCGGCGCACCGTGGCGGCGTGCATCGACGCATGCATGCATGCTTGCTGGGTGCATGCATAGCAGGCTTCTGTCATGGCGGCGCGCGCAGACATTTAATGCAAGGGACGACCCAACGAAACCACGGCCCAACGGTCGAACAGCGACACCGCCCAACGCGGCCCCACTCGTCAGAGTTAACGGTCAAAGCACTGACCCGACGACAACGTCCGTTCTGACCTGTTATGAGGGTTTCATGCAAGGGAGTGGGGAAAACTGAGCAAAAGTTAAGAGTGTGGGGATGAATGAGTAGAGCTAAGGAACCAGGGGCACAGATGTAAACCACGAGTCTTGTTTATTTGTCATACTACAATGCAACGGAAGTGCGCTGTGATGACTGGGATCGGCTGTAGAGGATGACTGGCTACGAAAATTCGACATTAAATTAATAAAGAGAACAACATGAACTGCCATAGAAAATTAATGAACTATACTATGAAAATTTGATGTTATTATACATGCTTGTAGGATTCTGTCTTTCTACGCTTATCTAAACTACAATACAGAGTTTTCAAATATTGCTACACACCATAAAAAGAACCTTAGCCTCTTGGGGATTGAATTAGACGTAGAGGTCCAGTCTAGCTTAGACTTTTGGGACCTACAAGGTATAGGTTGCTTTTGAGGCTTGCTCTTTTTTTCTCAGTTTAGCACCATCAGTTATTTTTCAGTAGAATACAATCAATGTTGGTTTCATTGATTTAATGTGAATTGGCCAAGTACTACTTTTTTCACTCGTCATTATCAGGTTTTACAAATTTTAGAATTTATAAAACTCATTAGTTGATCTATGCTAAAATACCGACCTGAAGATTTGTTTTTTGTATTGTCCTTGGGCAGGACTGGGTACAACATGATCACCTATGCAGAGGAGAAGGGGTTCAATATGCCAGGCAAGGTGTGTGGTGGTAGGCTTGGTCTTCGGCCTCAGCATCTTCCATTGGCCCCGCTGCCATGCCATAGAGGCGGCGCTGTTGGGCGTCGGCTACAAAACAGCCATGGTGAGCTCCCCCAGCTCCTATCCTTCCTCTGCTCCTCGCCTCCTGCTGATCAAGCCATCGTGCTCATTGAGCCATGGCTATGGTGGTCGCTTTGGGTTCACGGCCATCGTGCCATGGCTATGTCAAATGGATAAGTTACGATGACATTGACCTGTTGTTTAGTGCATTGTTCTCTCTCTCTCTCTGTGTGTGTGATGGTCTGGCCATTGGTTGCCGATTGTGGAGCCAATTATTCAGTGCTTGGATCTGTGGTGGTGGTCTTTCAGCCACCACTGTTATTAATGTGATGATCTTGTCATTTAAATTGCTCCATGTGATGCTTAGTTGGTTAGACAGCTGTGGGCGTCTTGTAGATACTTCCATGTAGTTACGATTTTTTGTCGAAAGAGACCATCTGCCGAACAAAATTGCTAAAAAAGACTTCCTCCAAATAAAACTGACAAAAAAGACCCCCTCAAACGTGGCGGCGGGCGCGGCGGCCGACACGTGGCACCTGCCGCCACGGTGCGAGGCGGCAGCCCCTGCCGCCACCGGGTCAGGCGGCAGGCTGGACAGAACAAGAATCCGAACCCATGACGTAACGGGGCTGGCGCGATGGGCCCTGCCGCCTCAGGGGCAGGCGGCACTACTGTAGCTACTCGGCACTGCCGCCTGAGGGGCTGGCGGCAGCCTTGTACACGCTACGCACTGCCATTTAGCTATGAGGTGTACCTGCTAATTAACCTGACAATACGGCTGCAACACTCGGGCTGCAACACTCGGGCTGAACTAACGATTGACCATCAAAGGATTCAAGGGTTAATCACGGCAGATTGTTGACCCATCAATTAGTACTCCTCTTAGTTAACATACTTGCCGAGACAGAGATCTGTGCAAAGAACGGGAGATGTTCTAGTAATGAATTTTTGCATTCAGACGATAACAACAGACGAGGGAATCGGCAGCGCGCAGCGTGCACAGGGTTGCCGCTAGCCCCTCAGGCGGCAGGGCCCAGCAGCTACAGTGCTGCCGCTTGCCCCTAAGGCGGCAGGGCCCACCGTGCTAGCCCCGTTACGTCGTGGGTGCGGATTCCCGTTCTGGCCAGTCTGCCGCCTGACGCGGTGGCGGCAGGGGCTGCCGCCTCGCACCGTGGCGGCGGGTGCCACGTGTCGCCCGGCGCGCCTGCCGCCACAGACGAGGGGGTCTTTTTTGTCAATTTTATCCGAAGGGGGTCTTTTTTAGCAATTATGTTGGGTAGGTGGTCTCTTTTAACAAAAAATCTGTAGTTACAGTTGGATCAAGTAACACAGAAATCATATGTTCATTGACGGATGTTACCATAATTACGAAAACACTTCTGCTTTCGGTACACCCCTTAAATACATCAAGGGTTGAGATTTGCCCACTCCTTCGCTGCTAGGGGCACAATCATCTTATGTAAAAAATCTACCCCCGCGCGTCCATGCCGATACCCCCGCGCGTCCGTGTATACGGGGCTGCGGGGCAAGCCGAGCCACTTGGCAGCGGTGAGGACGCGAGCCGAGCCGAGCTGCTTAGCAGCCATGGGCCCACTGTGTCAGATGCAGGGCGTGTTTTTTCTACAAAAGTCGGCGTTGATCGGTGGTGGCGTGCGTGTGGACGTGGCGCTGACGGCCGTATCGTCATGCAGTAACTGCCCGCAGTAATTGCGGCGTGCATGCAGGCGCCGACTGCTCGCGCCCGGTCTCCTACCGCCCGCCGGCCACAGCCTCCCCTTGCAGCGCCCACCTTCTTCCCTCGTAGGCCGCGCCCTCCGCTACCGCGCGTGCGGCGACCGCCCGCCTTCCGCCTCGGGCCAACCGATGACGCAATCGCTCGGCTGCCGCCACTACCGCGACCGGCCTGCCCGCCTTCAGATGTTATCGATGCCGTGTCTGCCACCCGCCTTCCGCCTCGGGCTGGCCTCTGACGCGACCGGTCGGCTGTCGCGCCTGCAGCCCGCTCGCCTTCACACGCGACCGCTGGCGCGCCTACCGCCTGCCTTCCTCTCGTGGCGCGCGTCACCAATGGCTCGTCCGCCCCTTTCCCTCCACCCGCCGGCTATAAAAAGGCTGCCCCGCCCCTCTCTTCTTCGCGGCAGCCCCTCTCTTCTCCACTCCACGGCAGCCCCTCTCTTCTCCACACCACCGACAAGCCGCACCCCGGCGATGTCTTCGAGCGACTCCGATGCAGGCGCGTGGCCGGGTGGCGTCTGGCCGTTGAGCCTCACCATCGGCGACATCGAGCACCTCGCCCGGTTCCGCCTGATGGTGCCACTGGCTTCCAAGGTGCCAGGGCCATGGCGGATCGGCGCAGACGGCGTCCCCACCCTTGGCCCGCCGCCGATGAGGGAGGAGCTCCGCACCTTCCCTGGCGGACTGTACAACAGGAAGGCCCACCGCAGCTTCTGACACGGCAAAGACTTCGATATCGCCCTCGGCGCATTCAGGAACGCGGCAGCCGGCCTCCCCGTCGGAGACATTACCGGCGAGGTCGGCTGTTCTCGTCGCCGCCGCCGCCATGGCCCGCCCGCTCCCGGCCCAAGTGCCCCACAGCAGGCGCCCCCTGCCCTGGCGCTGGTCCCGATCCCATCGGAGTAGGCCGTCCTCGCGCAAGATGGCGACCCCGATGACACGCCGGGGCTACTTGTAGCGCTGGCCCAGTCGGCTGACGAGGTGGCAGCGGCGGTGCGAGGAGAGAGACTGGCAGGCGGCCTTAGCGGTGGTGCAGGCGCAGCAGGCGCAGGAGGGCAACGACTGGTGGGACGACGACTTCAGCGGCGACGGCGGCGAAGGAGGCGCCAGAGGTATGGCGCCGGTCATCGACCTCACCGGTGCCAGCGACGAGGAGTAGTTTAGTTTTAGGTTTAGATTTAAATTTCGTTCTAAGTTATGTAAAATATCTTCAAATATGAATGAACTCGGAATGGTTTATCTGGAAAAACATATCCTTATGTTTAATTTGATATTAGTCATGCAATAAATCTTCAAAAAATAAATGGAAATACGCGCATTTGAACATTACGAGACAACAAGTGGTAAAATAAAACTGAGACAAAACGACCGTTCGTTCATACCCGAACGGTCTCTGGTAAACGATGTGAAATTTTTCGAATGACCTCAATTTTCACCGGAAAAATCACGGATATTCATAGAGTAGCAAAAAGCAATGAAACTTGTCAAAGATGCTAGTCATCGATTAAAAAGTCCTTTCAGATGGGCCCTTTGCTACCCGAACGGTCTCCGGAGAACGAGGTCAACTCTTTGACATCTTGGTAATGGCCTAAATTTTTGCAACTGAGTTGGTATGCCCACCCCCACACTCTATCCAAGAATTGAATGTATTTTGAGACCAAAAACAAGGTGTGTCACGTCTGGGGAATGCTTTATTATGTTGTCACTGCAAAAATTAAAGAAAATACATAGAGTGGAAAAAGCCACAAACCTTGTCATGCATACTAGTCATGTTGGTAGGACACTATGAAAAAAAATTGGGTTCATTTTTAAGGATGTCGAAAAAAGACCTTTTGTATGGGGACTTCGGTCCTACCCGAACGGTCTCCGGAGAACGAGGTCAATTTTTTGCCTTCTTCAGAATGGCCTTAAATTTTGCAACTGAGTTGGTATGCCCACCCCACACTCAATCCAAAAATTGAACATAGTTAGACACCAAAAGCATGTTGCGTCATGTCCGGGGAGTGCTATATGGTATATTCACCGCAAAAATTTTAGAAAATTCATAGAGTGGCAAAAAGCCACGAAACTTGTCATGCATACTAGTTATGTTGGTAGGACACTATGAAAAAAATTTGGGTTCATTTGAAGGATGGCGAAAAAAAACTCCTTTCGGACGGAGCCTTCACTCCTACCGGAACGGTCTCCGGAGAACGAGGTCAATTTATTGCCATCTTCCGAATGGCCTCAAATTTTGCAAGTGAGTTGGTATGCCCACACCCACACTCAATCCAAAAATTGAACGTATTTGGACACCAAAAGCATGTTGCGTCATGTCCGGGAAGTGCAATATGGTACTTTCACCGGAAAAATTGTAGAAAATTCATAAAGTGGCAAAAAGCCACGAAACTTGTCATGCACACTAGTCATTATGGTAGAACATTATGAAAAAAAAATTGGGTTCATTTCAAGGTTGTCGAAAAAACTCCTTTCGGACTAGGCCTTCACTCCTACCTGAATGGTCTCCGGAGAACGAGGTCATTTTTTTGCCATCTTAAGATTGGCCTCAAGTTTTGCAAGTGAGTTGGTATTGCCCACCCCCACACTCAGTCCAATAACTGAACGTATTTGGATACCAAAAGCATGTTGCGTCACGTCCGGGGAGTGCTATATGGTATTTTTACCGCAAAAATTGTAGAAAATTCATAGTGGAAAAAAGCGATGAAACTTGTCATGCATACTAGTCATGTTGGTAGGACACTATGGAAAAAAACTGGGTTCGTTTGAAGGTTGTCGGAAAAAAACTCCTTTCAAACGGGGCCTTCACTCCTACCCGAACGGTCGCCGGAGAACAAGGTCAATCTTTTGCCATCTTCAGAATGGCCTCAAATTTTGCAAGTGAGTTGGTCTGCCCACCCCCACACTCAATCCCAAAATTGAACGTATTTGGACACCAAAAGCATGTTGCGTCACGTCCGGGAAGTGGTATATGGTATTTTCTTCGGAAAAATTATAGAAAATTCATGAAGTGACAAAAAGCCAAGAAACTTGTCATGCATACTATTCATGATGGTAGAACACTATGAAAAACATTTGGGTTCATTTGAAGGTTGTCAAAAAAAACTCCTTTCAGACGGGGCCTTCACTCCTACCCGAACGGTCTTCGGAGAATGAGGTCAATTTTTTGCCATCTTCAGAATGGCCTCAAATTTTGCAAGTGAGTTGGTATGCCCACCCCCACACTCAATCCAAAAATTGAATGTATTTGGACACCAAAAGCATGTTGTGTCACGTCCGGGGAGTGCTATATGGTATTTTCACCGGAAAAATTGTAGAAAATTCATAAAGTGGCAAAAAGCCACGAAACTTGTCATGCATACTAGTCATGATGGTAGAACACTATGAAAAAAAAATTGGGTTCATTTGAAGGTTGTCAAAAAGTGCATCGAGTGCCAAAATGATACAAAAAATAAGATAAGATAGTAATAAAGTGATCTGACTTTACACAACTGTCCGGGCAGCAGACTGCTGCCCGGACAGTTGG
>LR880969.1:19746835-19764471 GCA_904067115.1 Aegilops sharonensis | reverse complement strand
TGAGGCAGACTTTGCAAGAAGGAAGAGACAACATGTCTCTTTCCACTAGGTAGTCTATATATAATATTGCCAAAGTCTTCCTTGAATCTGCTGAAGCAATAAGGAATGGAGGGTTTCACACGCCTAAAGTAATTATTATTGCGTTCCTTCCAAAGGCTCCAAGCAGCAGTGAGAAATATTTCCATGATCATTTTTCGTGGGTGTTGTGTCTTTAGGTTCTCCAATAACTGCAATCTATCTCCTTGCATAGCCCAATATATACTTAGCAAGCCCCAACATTCCTTAATGAAGGTGCAATGAAAGAAGAGGTGCTCCACCGTTTCTTCTATATGCTGCCCGCAAAGTAGACAGTCAAAGTTGTTACCAATATTGTAGTGACGCCGTTTGAGCATATTCCTCGTGTTGAGCCAGTCAGAAAGTAAAAACCAACCAAAGACTTTGATTTTGGGTGTGCATTTAGTTTTCCAGAGCCACCTGAAAGCCACGTGAGCAACCACATCTCGGAAAACAAACTGATAGTAAGCTGTGGTCTTGAACACAGGTGATCCCCAACAATAGGACCAAACATCGTCACGATCTTCCAAAGTCACCGCAGCCACATCAGTTTGGAGAAGCTTGAGTTCATCATGAGCTTGCAGCGACAGTGGTAGTTGAAAGGTTTCGTGAAGGTTGTGGGCAGTCAAGAACCCATGCACAGACAAGTCTTCATTAAGAACATAGGAGAAAGCACGTGGATATTGCTCTGCTAAGATGGACTGGTTCCAGTTGTCTTTCCAGAATAGGACAGAAGCACCACGCTTGACCTGAACCTGAGTAATGCCATGAAAGATCGGCATAAGATTTGATAGATCACGCCACCAAAAAGAGCCACAATTGTCCGAAGCATGTGGGATGGAGTCAACATAGTAGGTATCCCAAATGAGCCGAACCCAGGGGACATCCAATCTGTTGTAGAATTTATGCAGGAATTTGAGCAAAAGCGCATCGTTTTGAATTTTAAGGTCAAGGATTCCCAAACCACCACACTTTTTGGGTCGACAAACCATGTCCCATGCAGCCAAAGAGTTTTGTTTATCCCCATCTGCCATGCGTTTGTTCCAAAGGCAGTGTCTACGGATTTTATCAAGTTGAGCCAGTGTCTTTGGCGGCAATCTCAGAGTCCCCATGGGATAGATAGCCATCAAGGTGATGAGCGAATTGACCAACGCAAGCTTGCCCGCGTAGGAAATTAAGGACATCGCAGCGGTGATTTTCCTTTCAGCTTTGCAGACAAACGGCGTCAGGTCAAGGACCGAAGGCCGGGTGGTGCCAATGGGCAGACCGAGATAAGTAAAGGGCATGCTGGCGTGTGTCTTCATCGGTAACTTTACTTGGAGATATATTTTTATTCGCCACATGATATATGTTTTGCTTGGAGCGTCATTTTCTTTTGTTAGTTTTTGCTTGCTGTTATTTAGAATAATGTTTTGCATCTTTATTTTCAATAAAAATGTCAAGGATAGCCTTTGCCATGCTTATTTTGCTAGTATACATGTTGCTGTTTCAAAACAGAAAGTTTACCGTTGTTGCAAAAATTCCCTAGAAAAGTCAGGGAATGGTATAATGTTGAATATTTTGGCATATTAAGCTCTGATAAATTTATTACAGTGGGAATTTTAGCTCATAATTTTTGGAGTCAGGGAAGTATTGTTACTCTTGCATTCTTTACAGACTGTACTGTTCTGGCAAATTGCTGTTATGTTTGCATTGTTTGCGTATGTTTGCTTGTTTAATGATTCTATTTGAGGATAGGAGTATTAAATATGCATAGGCATTTAGTATGCAATGTTGAATAATAATTTAAGTGATTTGTTACAGTATAAAATGATAAGGTTTTGCATTGGTTTATACTAACCTATCTCACGAGTTCTTGTTGAGTTTGTTGTGGATGAAGCTTTTGATAAAAAGAGAAACCATGATATGAGAGTAATTAAGGAGACACAAAAGCTCAAGCTTGGGGATGCCCAAGGCACCCCAAGATAATATTCCAAGAAGTCTCAAGCATCTAAGATTGGGGATGCCCCGTTAGGCATCCCACCTTTCTTCTTCAACAACTATCGGTTAGTAACAGTTGAGCCTAAGTTTTTGCTTCTTCACATGAGTTGAGCTATCCTTGCAATGTCATTTTATTTTGTTTTGCTTGCTACTTGAATACAATACCAAGATCTGAAATTCTTAAATGTTAGAAAGTCTTCACATAGTTGCACAATTATTTTGACTACTCATTGATCTTCACTTATATCTTGTTGGAGTAGTTTGTCATTTACTCGTGTGCTTCACTTATATCTAATGAGTAAATGGTTGAATGAGTTGAATGTCATAAATCTGAATTTATATATGTTTCATTTTCTTACTCCATGGGGAGTAATGACTTCACATCTAAGAAGTAGAGGTTGTAAATTTATTGACGGTTAGCAAGCATTGTTTTAGTCATTTGAACAATTCATGAAAGAATATTGAAAGAAGAGAGATTTCACATATAAATATATTATCATAGACATCTTTTATAATTGTGAGCACTCATTAAGTATGACATGCTAAAGAGTTGATGTTGGACAAGGAAGACAACGTAATGGGTTATGTTTTCTCTCATCTCAGTTAAAGTATATTGTCATGGATCATTCAAACATGTTGAGCTTGCCTTTCCCCCTCATGCTAGCCAAAATTCCTAGCACCAAGTAGAGATACTACTTGTGCTTCCAAATATCCTTAAACCCAGTTTTTGCAATGAGAGTCCACCATACCTACCTATGGATTGAGTAAGATCCTCCAAGTAAGTTGTCATCGGTGCAAGCAATAAAAATTGCTCTCTAAATATGCATAACTTATTAGTGTGGAGAAAATAAGCTTTGTACGAACTTGTTATGGAAGCCATAAAAGCGACAGACTGCATAATAAAGGTCCATATACAAGGGGCAATATAAAGTGACGTTCTTTCACATTAAGATTTTGTGTATCCAACCTTAAAAGCGCATGACAACCTCTGCTTCCCTCTGCGAAGGGCCTATCTTTTACTTTATGTCTTTTACTTTATGCAAGAGTCAAGGTGATCTTCACCTTTCCCTTTTTCATTTTATCCTTTGGCAAGCACTTTGTGGTGGGGTGATCCTGATATATATATATCCAATTGGATGTACGTTAGCATGAACTATTATTGTTGACATCACCCAAAGGTGAATACCTTTGGAGGCAAAATTATAAGCCCCTATCTTTCTCTATGTTGATTAAAACTTCATAACCACAAGTATTGCGTGAGTGTTAGCAATTGTAGAAGACTATATGATAGTTGAGTATGTGGACTTTGCTATTCCTGAAAATAAGATGAATTGCAATTGTTTTGATGACTAAGAATGAAGTTTGCTAGTTTTCAAGAATGTTTATGGTCTATGCTTTGACATGTGAATTGCTTGTTACTTTATCGTGAGAAGGTTTATGAGATGAACTACCGTTATGACATATTAGCATGCTAGAAAAGGTGATTGAAATTATCATTGATCAAACTTGTGCACCTCTAGCATTCACACTTCATAAATTCTTTCTTTTATCATTTACCTACTTTTGGACGAGTAGGAATTAAGCTTGGGGATGCTGATACATCTCCAACGTATCTATAATTTATGAAGCATTCATGCTATTTTATTATCTGTTTTGAATGATTATGGGCTTTATTATACAATTTTATATGACTTTTGGGACTAACCGATTAACCGGAGGCCCAGCCATATTGTTGTTTGATTGCCTGTTTCAGTATTTCGAAGAAAAGGAATATCAAACGGAGTCCATATGGAATGAAACCTTCGGCATCGTGATTTTTTGGAAGAATATCATCCTGGAGGCTCGGAGATCAAGTCAGAAGATAATCGAGGAGCACAGGAGATAGGGGGGCGCCCCCCCCCCCTACAGGGCGCGGCCCCCTATCTCGTGGGCCCCTCGAGCACTCCCCGACCGACTTCTTTCGCCTATATAACCCTACGTACCCTAAAACCATCGAATATCAAGATAGACCGACAGTTCCGCAGCCGCAATCCTCTGTAGCCACCAAAAACCTCTTGGGAGCCCTTCTCGGCACCCTGCCGGAGGGGGGATCCATCACCGGTGGCCATCTTCATCATCCCGGTGCTATCCATGATGAGGAGGGAGTAGTTCACCCTCGGGGCTGAGGGTATGTACCAGTAGCTATGTGTTTGATCTCTCTCTCTCGTGTTCTCTCTCGTGTTCCCTCTATGGCACGGTCTTGATGTATCCCGAGCTTTGCTATTATAGTTGGATCTTATGATGTTTCTCCCCCTCTACTCTCTTGTGATGAATTGAGTTTTCCCTTTGAAGTTATCTTATCGGATTGAGTCTTTTATGAGAACACTTGATGTATGTCTTGCCATGCTTATCTGTGGTGACAATGGGATATCATGTGCCTCTTGATGTATGTTTTGGTGACCAACTTGCGGGTTCCTCCCATGAACCTATGCATAGGGGTTGGCACACGTTCTTGACTCTCCGGTAGAAACTTTGGGGCACTCTTTGAAGTACTTTGTGTTGGTTGAATAGATGAATCTGAGATTGTGTGATGCATATCGTATAATCATACCCATGGATACTTGAGGTGACAATGGAGTATCTAGGTGACATTAGGGTTTTGGTTGATTTGTGTCTTAAGGTGTTATTCTAGTACGAACTCTTGAATAGATTGATCCAAAAGAATAACTTTGAGGTGGTTTCGTACCCTACCATAATCTCTTCGTTTGTTCTCCGCTATTAGTGTCTTTGGAGTGACTCTTTGTTGCATGTTGAGGGATTGTTATATGATCTATCTATGTTATTATTGTTGAGAGAACTTAAACTAGTGAAAGTATGAACCCTAGGCCTTGTTTCCTACCATTGCAATACCGTTTACGCCCACTTTTATCTTTAGTTACCTTGCGGATTTTATAATTTCATATTACACAAACATATATCTACTATCTATTTTGCACTTGTATCACCATCTCTTCGCCGAACTAGTGCACCTATACAATTTACCATTGTATTGGGTGTGTTGGGGACACAAGAGACTCTTTGTTATTTGGTTGCAGGGTTGTTTGAGAGAGACCATCTTCATCCTACGCCTCCTACGGATTGACAAACCTTAGGTCATCCACTAGAGGGAAATTTGCTACTGTCCTCCAAACCTGTGCACTTGCAGGCCCAACAACGTCTACAAGAAGAAGGTTGTGTAGTAGACATCAGTCTCCAACTAGCAACAATCCTGGGGGAGTTTTGTTTAATTATTTTGATTTGATTGGAGCATGGGACTGGGCATCCTGGTTACCAACCATTTTCTCGTGAATGAGGAGCGGATTCCACTCCTCTTGAGAATAACCCGCCTAACATGGAAGATACATAAAGCCCTAGTTGATACATGAGGTGCTCGAGCATACAAAACAGAATTTCATTTGAAGGTTTAGAGTTTGGCACATACAAATTTACTTGGAACGGCAGGTAAATACCGCATATAGGAAGGTATGGTGGACTCATATGGAATAACTTTGGGGTTTATGGAGTTTGGATGCACAAGCAGTATTCCCGCTTAGTACAGGTGAAGGCTAGCAAAAGACTGGGAAGCGACCAACTGTGAGAGCGACAACAGTCATGAACATGCATTAAAATTAATCAACACTAAGTGCAACCATGAGTAGGATATAATCCACCATGAACATAAATATCATGAAGACTATGTTGATTTTGTTTCAACTACATGCATGAACATGTGCCAAGTCAAGTCACTCGAATTATTCAGAGGACGATACCACCCTATCATACCACATCACAACCATTTTAATAGCATGTTGGCACGCAGGGTAAACCATTATAAGCTCCTAGCTAATTAAGCATGGCATAAGCAACTATAATCTCTAATTGTCATTGCAAACATGTTTATTCATAATAGGCTGAATCAAGAACGATTAACTAATCATATTTACAAAAACAAGAGAGGTCGAGTTCATACCAGCTTCTCTCATCTCAGCCATTCCATCATATATCGTCATTATTGCCTTTCGCTTGCATGACCGAATGATGTGGATAATAATAATAGTGCACGTGCATTGGACTAAGCTGGAATCTACAAGCATTCAATTCAAGGGAGAAGACAATGTAATATGGGCTCTTGGTTAAATCAACAATCATGCATATTAGAGACACTAAACATTTTCATCATGGTCTTCTCCTCTTGACCCCCAAAGAAAAGAAAAGAAATAAAACTATTTACACTGGAAAGCTCCCAACAAGTAAAAGAAGAACAAGAAATCTTTTTGGGTTTTCTTTTAATTACTACTACAAGCATGGAAACTAACTAATTTTTTTGGTTTTTATTAAGGTTTATCAAACACACAAGAAGAAAACTAGAAAAAGAAATTAAACTAGAATGGATATGCAATGGAAAAGTATGAGCACCAACGACTAGAATGAGTGTGTGAACATGGATGTAATGTCGGTGAGAAATACGTACTCCCCCAAGTTTAGGCTTTTGGCCTAAGTTGGTCTATGCCCATGGATCGCGGCTACTCTCCCCGGTGTACTGAGGAGTGTCATCGTACTGCCACTGGCAGGCGATCTCCTACGGATTCCACTGATAACAGGATGATCGATAGGGGTCAAATGGTGGTTCCGGCTCGGGCTCTGGGGCTGATGTCTAGCCCCGATACGCATAAACGGCCTCCGGAAAGACAAGGTAATGGCCTATAGTTAAATCAAACAAAGAGGGCATCGGCAGGATAATAGTCTCATTGTGTTGCTTATGAAATCTCAATTATACAAAAGCATCTTACCATCATTGTTAACAATAAACTCATGCGCTACCATGCTCTTGTAATCTAAAAAGGTAGGCGGCACCAATTTTTCCTCCTCAAAATGCCTAATGGGTATCCTGAAATGTTTAGCAAGGCGTGCAGCATAGATACCTCCAAAGATGGGACCCTTTGTACAGTTCAGGCTTAATCGTTTAGCAATAATAGCACACATATTAACAGAGTTATCACGGAATAAAGCATGGAACAAAATAATAATATCAGGAATACTAAGGTTTCCACAGTTTCCACGACCAATTAAGCATCGACTAGCAAATATTGCTAAGTAGCGTAAAACAGGAAAATGTGTGCTAGTAATTCTTGCATCGGAAACCTTCCTCGATTCTCCTACAGTAATAGTATCAATAAATCCATCCACATCTTTATGATGTGGTTCCTCTAAGCTGCCGTTGAAGGGTATTTTGCAAACCACGCAAAAGTCACGTAATGACATCTCCCTGGCCACATCATATAAATGAAAAGCTACTGAAGGAGGTGATTTCTTAGGATAATAGTAGAAGTTTTGCACGAAAGTATTGGTGAGTAAGAGATACTGTTCGATTCGGTCATGGAGGAAGTCGGTGAGGCCAACATTATCTTCCAAAGAATAAAAGTCATCATAAATCCCGGCTGCTCTCAAGAAATCATCACAAGGCCATTCACACGGCCGTACTTCCACCACGCAAGGAAGATTATACTTGGCCTTTTCTTTCTCCTTAGCTTGTTTGTCCTTAGAGCCTTGGCTAGAAGGGCCTCTTAAGAACAATCTCTTCATCATTTTCTGAAATTTTTAGTAACTCAAAATAAAAGTGAATCAAACTAAACAAAATTGATACCAACTACTCCCACAAGTGCCTAGAGCCTATATCATGCATTAGAATTACTTGGGACCACATAAATTTGACATGCAAGCTCAAGAACAGGGTCACCTAGGCAGCAATAATTTGCAATGAATAAAGCACTAGAACAAAAACTAATTGGACCATTGAGGATTCACATACCAAAGAACAATCTCCCAAAGCAGTTTTGTGAATGGAGCTTTGAGCAAGGAGATCGAATCGCAGCAAAATGAGCTAGAGCTTGCGCTTGAGCTGGATTGTGATTTTTTGGGGAGGAAGACGAAGTGTGTGGGTGCATGAATAAGTGGAGGGGGGTCACTATGGGTCCACGAGGCAGGGGGCACGCCCTATGGGGGTGGGCGCACCCTGGACCCTCGTGGCCAGGTGCCAGCTCCCCCTGATGTGTTCTCAGTGCCAGATATTCTCAAATATTCCGGAAAAAATCATATTAAATTTGAAGGGCATTTGGAGAACTTTTATTTTCGGGGTATTTTTATTGCATGGATAATTCAGAAAACAGACAGAAAATACTATTTTTACTTTATTTAATCTAAATAACCGAAAGCAAAAAGAGGGTACAGAAGGTTGTGCCTTCTAACTTCATCCATCTCATGCTCATCAAAAGGAATCCACTAACAAGGTTGATCAAGTCTTGTTAACAAACTCATTCCGAATAACATGGAACCGGAGAAATTTTGAATAACACTAGGTTACCTCAACGGGGATATGCACATCCCCAGTAATAAGAATATCATATTTCTTTTCTTGACAGTAGGAAGAGGAAATTCAAAACCTCCAATAATAATCGATGGAGTTTTTCCAATAGAATTGATGCTATGAACTTGAGGTTGTTTCCTCGGAAAGTGTACCGTATGCTCATTACCATTAACATGAAAAGTGACATTGCCTTTGTTGCAATCAATAACAGCCCCTGCAGTATTCAAAAAGGGTCTACCAAGGATAATCGACATACTATCGTCCTCGGGAATATCAAGAATAACAAAGTTCGTTAAGATAGTGACGTTTGCAACCACAACAGGCACATCCTCACAAATACCGACATGTATAGCGGTTCATTTATCAGCCATTTGCAAAGATATTTCAGTAGGTGTCAACTTATTCAATTCAAGTCTACGATATAAAGAGAGAGGCATAACACTAACACCGGCTCCAAGATCACATAAAGCAGTTTTAACATAGTTTCTTTTAATGGAGCATGGTATAGTTGGTACTCCCAGATCTCCAAGTTTCTTAGGTATTCCACCTTTAAAAGTATTATTAGCAAGCATAGTGGAAATTTTAGCTTCCGGTATCTTTATTTTATTTGTAATAATATCCTTCATGTATTTAGCATAAGGATTTACTTTAAGCATATCAGTTAAGCGCATACGTAAGAAGATAGGTCTAATCATTTCAGCAAAGCGCTCAAAATCCTCATCATCCTTTTTCTTGGATGGCTTAGGAGGAAAAGACATGGGTTTCTGAACCCATGGTTCTCTTTCTTTACCGTGCTTCCTAGCAACAAAATCTCTCTTATCATAACGTTGATTCTTTGATTGTGGGTTATCAAGATCAACAGCAGGTTCAATCTCTACATAATTATTATTGCTAGGTTGAGCATCAACATGAACATTATCATTAACATTATCACTAGGTTCATGTTCATCACCAGATTGTGTTTTAGCATCAGAAATAGAAATATCATTGGGATTCTCAGGTGTGTCTACAACAGGTTCACTAAAATCATGCAAAGTCCTATCATTTTTCTTTTTCTTCTTTTTAGAAGGACTAGGTGTATCTAAATTATTTCTCTGAGAATCTTTCTCAATTCTTTTAGGGTGGCCTTCAGGATACAAAGGTTCCTGAGTCATTTTACCAGATCTAGTAGCCACTCTAACAGCAAAATCATGTTTGTTATTTAATTCATCGAGCAAATCACTTCGAGCTTTAAGTACTTGTTTTGCTTGAGTGGTAACCATAGAAGCATATTTACTAATGAGTTTAAGTATACCTTTAACTCTAGCCATATAATCACTCAAGCGTCCAATCATGTAAGAATTAATCTTTAATTCTCTACCAAAATAAGCATTGAAATTTTCTTGTCTAGCCATAAAGTCATCAAATTCATCTAAACATTGGCTAGGAAACATAGTAGACGGGATTTCAACTTTATCATATCTATAGAGAGAATTTACCTTTACTACCTATGTCGGGTTATCAAGACCATGTGTTTCTTCAATAGGTGGCAAATTAAGACCATATATTTCTTCAACAGGAGGTAATTTCTTAACATCTTCAGCTTTAATACCTTTTTCTTTCATAGATTTCTTTGCCTCTTGCATATCTTCAGGACTGAGAAATAGAACACCTCTCTTTTTCGGAGATGGCTTAGGAGTTGGCTCAGGAATTAGCTCAGGAAGAGTCCGATTATTTTCATTAGTCAACATATTATTCAACAATAATTCATCTTGATCGACTGTTCTTTCCCTGAAAACACAACCAGCACAACTATCCAAGTGGTCCTTGGAAGCATCGGTTAGTCCATTATAAAAGATATCAAGTATTTCATTTTTCTTAAGAGGGTGATCAGGCAAAGCATTAAGTAATCGGAGAAGCCTCCCCCAAGCTTGTGGGAGACTCTCTTCTTCAATTTGCACAAAATTATACATTTCCCTCAAGGCAGCTTGTTTCTTATGAGCAGGGAAATATTTAGCAGAGAAGTAATAAATCATATCCTGGGGACTCCGCACACAACCAGGATCAAGAGAATTAAACCAAGTTTTAGCATCACCCTTTCATGAGAACGGGAATATCTTAAGGATATAATAATAGAGAGATTTCTCATCATTAGTGAACAGGGTGGCTATATCATTCAACTTAGTAAGATGTGCCACAACAGTTTCAGATTCATAGCCATAAAAAGGATCAGATTCAACCAATGTAATTATCTCAGGATCAACAGAGAATTCATAATGATTATCAGTAACAAAGATAGGTGAAGTAGCAAAAGCAGGGTCATATTTCATTCTAGCATTTAGAGATTTTTGTTTCAGTTTAGCTAATAGCTTCTTAAGATCACATCTATCATTGCAAGCAATAATATCTAGTAGTTTATTCATCCATAACATAACCCTCTGGAACAACAGGCAATTCATACTTAGGGGGAGAACCTTCATCATCACTATCTTCAATAATATCAGTTTCAATAATTTCATTCTCTCTAACCCTAGCAAGTTGTTCATCAAGAAATTCAGCTAATGGCACAGTAGTATCAAGCACAGAAGTAGTTTCATCATAAGTATCATGCATAGTAGAAGTGGCATCATCAATAACATGCGACATATCAGAATGCATAGCAGAAGCAGGTTTAGGCGTCGCAAGCTTACTCATAACAGAAGGAGAATCTAGTGCAGAGCTAGATGGCAGTTCCTTACCTCCCCTCGTAGTTGAGGGATAAATCTTAGTTCTTTCGTCTTTCAAGTTCCTCATAGTGACCAGCAGATATAAATCCCAAGTGACTCAAAGAATAGATCTATACTCCCCAGCAACGGCGCCAGAAAATAGTCTTGATAACCCACAAGTATAGGGGATCGCAATAGTTTTCGAGGATAGAGTATTCAACCCAAATTTATTGATTCGACACAAGGGGAGCCAAAGAATATTCTTAAGTATTAGCAGTTGAGTTGTCAATTCAACCACACCTGGATAACTTAGTATCTGCAACAAAGTATTTAGTAGCAAAGTAGTATGGAAGTAACGGTAACGGTAGCAAAAGTAACAGTAGCAGTTTTGTAGTGATTGTAACAGTAGCAACGGTAAAGTAAATAAGCAAAGCACAATATGTGAAAAGCTCGTAGGCATTGGATCAGTGATGGATAATTATGTCGGATGTGATTCCTCATGTAATAGTTATAACATAGGGTGACACAGAACTAGCTCCAGTTCATCATTGTAATGTAGGCATGTATTCCGAATATAGTCATACGTGCTTATGGAAAAGAACTTGTATGACATATTTTGTCCTACCCTCCCGTGGTAGCGAGGTCCTAGTGGAAACTAAGGGATATTAAGGCCTCCTTTTAATAGAGTACCGGACCAAAGAATTAACACACAGTGAATACATGAAGTCCTCAAACTACGGTCATCACCGAGAAGTGTCCCAATTATTATCACTTCGGGGTTGTCGGATCATAACACATAATAGGTCACTATAGACTTGCAAGATAGGATCAAGAACTCACATATATTCATGAAAACATAATAGGTTCATATCTGAAATGATGGCACTCGGGCCCTAGTGACAAAGCATTAAGCATAGCAAAGTCATAGCAACATCAATCTCAGAACATAGTGGATACTAGGGATCAAACCCTAACAAAACTAACTTGATTACATGGTAAATCTCATCCAACCCATCACCGTCCAGCAAGCCTACGATGGAATTACTCACGCACGGCGGCAAGCATCATGAAATTGGTGATGGAGGATGGTTGATGATGACGACGGCGACGAATCCCCCTCTCCGGAGCCCCGAACAGACTCTAGATCAGCCCTCCCGAGAGAGATTAGGGCTTGGCGGCGGCTCCGTATCGTAAAACGCGATGAAACTTTCTCTCGGGGGGCCACGAGGCAGGGGGCGCGCCCCCACCCTCGTGGACAGGGTGTGGGCCCCCTGACGCTATTTCTTTCGCCAGTATTTTTTATTAATTTTGAAAAGTTGCTCCGTGGATTGTCAGGTCATTCCGAGAACTTTTATTTTTGCACAAAAATAACACCATGGCAATTCTGCTGAAAACAGCGTCAGTCCGGGTTAGTTCCATTCAAATCATGGATGTTAGAGTCCAAATAAAGGGCAAAAGTGTTTGGAAAAGTAGATACGACGGAGACGTATCAGTCATCCCTTCCTCTTTGGGGAAATACCGACGTAGTTCTAGCAGACATCAGTGATGCGGGCGTGTGCAAATAGTCTGGGGTCAACTGGCTGAGTCAGAAAAAATGCACTTCGGAGCTAACCTCCTTCAGATCCGATCAGTGCTGGTTGCATAGGTGGTACAAGGTGGCATGCATGAAATGTCACACAATTTTGGCAGGCAGTGGGCATGCCCATCGTAGGACCCCACGCAAGATTAGAATAAATTTGGGCAGAAAACGCATGTTGCATCATGCCCGGTCAGTGTTTTACATGGGTTTCGCTGAGAAACCCTATGAAATTCGTACGGTGTCAAAAAATTATAAAAACTTGCACGCATGATGCCCCTGGTGATGCGAGTGTGTGCAAAAAGTTTGGGGTCAACTAGCTGAGTTAGAAAAAATGCATTAATGTCATTAAAAAACCATTAGAGATAATGGCTCTATTTTTGAAGAATATGCATGATCCTTGTGAACCTTCACAAGCTCTGAGCATGTGAAGACTCACATCGATCCTGCATATCCTCCAAATAGAGTCCCACAAACACAGATGTTTGTTCATGTCAAAAAAGAAAAATATATAAAGGAGTCAACAGTGCGCCGGCTTAGCGATGTGGTATTAAACTAGGAGGTGTTAAACTACAATGCATTTATGTGTTTTCAAAAAAAGCATCACGGGCCGGCCGGCAAAAGTTTTACGGGACAGGCCAACGGGCCCACTATGGCGTGACCACGTGTATGACGCCGTACGTGCGTGCATGGGCATGGGAAATTACGCCACCATTACCTCACCGCATGACCGCCTAACCCCGCCGCCTCCACGCACGACCTCACCCCGATCCCACGGTCGTACCGCCGTCACCATCCCAACTCCCTTCCCTGCTGCCCTCACGACTGCCATACACTCCGGCATCTATGTGTGCGGCCTGGACCTCGGCCTGGCCGGGGCCGTCTCGGCAAACTCGCCCGCACCCAGAACCCTAGGCCGGGCCATCGGCCACCGCGGTTGTGTTGGCAGAGGGCGGTTGCCACGACTAACCCACACCCGGTGGGCATAGCCAACGGGGGCTGCCGGTGCACGTCGCGTCGCCGGAAGGTATGGTATTAAACCACATGTATTTTTTAAAATCTTGTAACTAGTCAAATAAAATTCATCTTATTTAGAATGGAAGTATACGGAAATGTGTACTGTTCAGTTGAGATGTGGTGCGAATTGGTGGGAAAATTCACACCTAGACAGCGCATGAGGCTATGTTGCACCAATTTGGACAGTATGTTGAGAATTCCTTCGGTGAAAATGAGGAAAAATTTATTGGAATTTATGATTACAACGTATGATGCTAGCAGAAAGTGATTTATTATTCGGCCTAATAGTGACAGCATCACTGTGCTTAATGAAGATGTTTATGACATATTTGGGCTACATAACGAGGGTGATAATGTGATTAGCATGATAGCAACAGTACAACTAGACACCAAAAAATTGTTCCGAATCGGTTTCAAGATAAAAGAACAGGCCTAATCCTGATAGATGATTTGATTAAAAATATTGTTGATAGTCAGTCATATGATGATGATTTTGTGAGAAGGGTCGTACTGGTTCTTATGGGTACAGTCTTAGCACCACAATCCACCAAGTTTGTTCCTTATCGTTATTACAAAATGGTGGAGGACATCAACGCTATCAAGTCATACAATTGGAACGATTTCATGTTGGGGGTGTGCATGGATGCTATTAAAAATATGGTCGAAGATCTTGAAAAATTCAAATGGCCTACTGGGAAGTTGGCTCTTCTTCAGCTACAACTCATTTGGTAATAGTTGTATGTACATATATTTTGTATGTGATTATATGTGTCAAACTAATTGTGTTTACTATCATGCGGTACATATACTAGGAAAAACTAGAGCCAATTGGTCTGGATGCATTTGATCCTTTGTCTCGTGAATACACACTCATGCTTAACTGTCCAGAAATGGAAGGAAAAAAGCGAGACGACTATGACAACATACACGGGCGGGGTACCGGCAATGTATGTCAATAAGTATAGTCATTATTTGTTCCACATAGTAATTATGTATATTCATTATTTAATTTATTTACTATTTGTTGTAAAGATTGAAAACTGCATTAGCGAAGAGTACAGGCGCGCTAAGGTTGCACGTGAAGGGACTGTCCCCGAGGAAGAAACAAAGAAAGCTAAACAGAAAGGTGGTGGCAGGAGTAGAAAGCCAAGTACGTCGGCGGTTTCATCGAACACGAATTATAGTATGGACCGTGTGATGACATACATAAAACTGCTTCACGAGGAGGTTCTGTTAATTCGCGAAAGATGTGCACAGGTAATTTTGAAGTTGTACTGAATGTGCTTTAATTATTCAACTACTTAACGTGTTTCATTTGTGTTTGTAGATGGTAATGGAAAGGTTGAACACAGAAGGTGTGATGTACAAGCCCAATAAGCGGGACAACATTGAAGAATTTGATGGTGTCGGTGAATGCTACCTCTTGAGCACTGCGTTGGATTTCCCCGAAGAGGAGAGGATGATGCAGTAAAGTAGCGTAAGTATTTCCCTCAGTTTTTGAGAACCAAGGTATCAATCTAGTAGGAGATCACGCACGAGTCCCTCGTACCGACACAAAACGATAGCTACTCGCAACCAACGCGATTAGGGGTTGTCAATCCCTTCACGGTCACTTACGAGGGTGAGATCTGATAGAGATGATAAATAATATTTTTGGTATTTTTGATATAGAGATGCAAAGTGAAAAGTAAAAGGCAAAGTAAAAACAAAGCAAGTAATAAAGCAATAGAGATTGATATGATGAGAATAGACCCGGGGGCCATAGGTTTCACTAGTGGCTTCTCTCAAGAGCATAAGTATTCTACGGTGGTTGAACAAATTACTGTTGAGCAATTGATAGAAAAGCGAATAATTATGAGATTATCTAGGTATGATCATGTATATAGGCATCACGTCCGAGACAAGTAGATCGAAACGATTCTGCATCTACTACTATTACTCCACTCATCGACCGCTATCCAGCATGCATCTAGAGTACTAAGTTAAAAACAGAGTAACGCCTTAAGCAACATGACATGATGTAGAGGGATAAATTCATGCAATATGATAAAAACCCCATCTTGTTATCCTCGATGGCAACAATACAATACGTGACTTGCAACCCTTTCTATCACTGGGTAAGGACACCACAAGATTGAACCCAAAGCTAAACACTTCTCCCATTGCAAGAACTACCAATCTAGTTGGCCAAACCAAACGAATAATTCGAAGAGACTTGCAAAGATAACTCAATCATACATAAAAGAATTCAGAGAAGAATCAAATATTGTTCATAGATAAGCTAGATCATAAACTCACAATTCATCGGTCTCAACAAACACACCGCAAAAAAGAAGATTACATCGAATAGATCTCCACAAGAGAGGGGGAGAACATTGTATTGAGATCCAAAAAGAGAGAAGAGGCCATCTAGCTACTAGCTATGGACCCGAAGGTCTGAAGTAAACTACTCACACTTCATCGGAGAGGCTATGGTGTTGATGTAGAAGCCCTCCGTGGTAGATGCCCTCTCCGGCGGAGCTCCGGAACAGGCCCCAAGATGGGATCTCGCGGATACAGAAAGTTGCGGCGGTGGAATTAGGTTTCTGGCTCCGTATCTGATCTAACGGGGGTACGTAGGTATATATAGGAGGAAGGAGTATGTCGGTGGAGCAACAGGGGGCCCACGAGGCAGGGGGTGCGCCCTCCACCCTTGTGACCGCCTCTGGCACTTCTTGGAGTAGGCTCCAAGTCTCCTGGATCACGTTCGGTGAGAAAATCACGTTCCCGAAGGTTTTATTCCGATTGGACTCCGTTTGATATTCTGTTTCTTCGAAATACTGAAATAGGCAAAAAAACAGCAATTCTGGGCTGGGCCTCCGGTTAATAGGTTAGTCCAAAAAATAATATAAAAGTGGAAAATAAAGCCCAATATAGTCCAAAACAGTAGGTAAAGTAGCATGGAGCAATCAAAAATTATAGATACGTTGGAGACGTATCAAGCATCCCCAAGCTTAATTCCTGCTCGTCCTCGAGTAGGTAAATGATAAAAAAGAATTTTTGATGCGGAGTGATACTTTGGCATAATTTCAATGTAAATCTTCTTAATTGTGGCATGAATATTCAGATCCGAAAGATTCAAGACAAAAGTTCATATTGACATAAAAGTAATAATACTTCAAGCATACAAATTAAAAGCAATCATGTCTTATCAAAATAGCATGGTTAAAGAAAGTTATCCCTACAAAATCATAGTCTAGCTATGCTCTATCTTCATCACACAAAGTATTTAATCATGCACAACCCCGATGACGAGCCAAGCAATTGTTTCATACTTTAGAAATCTCAAACTTTTTCAACTTTCACGCAATACATGAGCGTGAGCCATGGACATATCACTATAGGTGGAATAGAATGGTGGTTGTGGAGAAGACAAAAAGGAGAAGATAGTCTCACATCAACTAGGCGTATCAATGGGCTATGGAGATGCCCATCAATAGATATCAATGTGAGTGAGTAGGGATTGCCATGCAACGGATGCACTAGAGCTATATGAAAGCTCAACAAAAGAAACTAAGTGGGTGTGCATCCAATTTGCTTGCTCACGAAGACCTAGGGCACTTTGAGGAAGCCCTTCATTGGAATATACAAGCCACGTTCTATAATGAAAAATTCCCACTAGTATATGAAAGTGACAACATATGAGACTCTCTATCATGAAGATCATGGTGCTACTTTGAAGCACAAGTGTGGAAAAAGGATAGTAGCATTGTCCCTTCTCTCTTTTTCTCTCATATATTTTATTATTATTATTTTGGGCTTCTTTGGCCTCTTTTTTTTATTTGGGCTTCTTTGGCCTCTTTTTTTTTCATAAAGTCCGGAGTCTCATCCCGACTTATGGGGGAATCATAGTCTCCATCATCCTTTCCTTACTGGGACAATGCTCTAATAATGATGATCATCA
>LR880969.1:19688219-19699122 GCA_904067115.1 Aegilops sharonensis | reverse complement strand
CATATTATTCCCTCTCAAAATATTTTTATAGGAAAAACTTTATGAAGATAATTAAATAAATCCAAATGATCCTATTTTCAAAATTTGGGAAATCCCAAATATGAAAATAATGAAACTTCCAACTCTCTCCGAGGGTCCTTGAGTTGCGCGAAATTTTCTAGGATCGGAAAATGCGAGAAAAATATGATATGCATGATGACCTAATGTATAACATTCCAAATTGAAAATTTGGGATGTTACAACCTCATGTACCAAAAGTATATTGCCGAGTTGGATACAATTACGCCTGAGCAGGTAAGGAGGTCATTACTTCAGTCCTTTCTCATGCTTGCTTGAAAGATAGTCATCAAATTTGCATTGTTGCCCTATTTCATAGGTGGTATGGCAGCCATATGGCGCGGGTGAGAGCTTTGGGTACACCGTGGAGTTCCGCCTCAACCCGATGTGTTTGCGGGATAAGGATCTCTGGCTTATGTGGTGCCCACTGATATGCAACTGGGCGGTTGAGTTTCATTTGCCACATCGCGTGTATCGTCAGTTTGGTCTGTTCCAACCTCACCCGCGGATTGGGTGGACACGGACAAAGCACTTCATAGGTAAGAGAGCATGTCTGCGTATTGACTAAGCATCGGGACTCCTTTTGATTGTGCTAATGTTTGGTTTTGTACCACGCAGGTTGGACAGGAGAAGGCAGCAGAAGATAAAGGACTGGGACAAGCAACATGCTCCGTATGTTACCCTCTTCCAGCTTTGTGTGGAGCAAGCTCGTAGCACTGCACGCGCCCCGCTTCTTGAGCATAACCCACTTGCTTTTGATAACTACGTACGATGGTTTTTGGAAACTACTCGAGTTGAGATATGCCCGCCGGCATATAATGAGGATATTCTTGAAGAACCCGTAAACTTTGAGGATCTAGCGAAGGGCAAGGAGTCCCTGCTATTCCGGTGATTAACTATGTGGTAAAGTGTTCCCTTCTTTACTTATTACACATGTTTGAATGGCTAACGTATTCATTCTTTCTCATCTGCAGCGCACCGAGATCAAGAAAGCAGTTGATGAGAGCCAGTCTATTTTGGAGAAGACACCAGTTGGAAATGGCAATGATGATGGTTCACTACGAGCATTCCTCAAGGTACATATCGCATTCACTATGAGAGCCAGTCTATGTTGCGGAGTTTGATATCTTATACACTTGTTGATGTTACAGCGTTAGGCCAAGAAGTTAAGGCGGTTATCGAATCTTCTCGGTTGTCGTGATCCTGAATATGATGAACCATCTGCCTCTAGGTCTGGTACACCATCAGACCCCTCATCTCACCATCAGGGGGACGATGTGATTTCCTCATATGCTTATCTGGATGATGAGGGTGCGGTCACCCAAGAGGCATGACTAATCCTTTAGATGTGATTCTCACTTGATTACGACACCGGCCTTCACCATATTGTTTGATTGTGTGATAGGGCCATGAGCTTGATGATGACATGACTTTGGCGGACGCTCAAGCTCCGTCCGCATATGTGTTCAAGCCTAGGCAGCCCAGACGCCTGTACACGCCCAACGACTATGACAACAGAGGCAACCCAAAGGTGGTCGTAGGGACCTCGCGGATGGCTAGCTTGGATGATGAGGCGGAGGCGGAGGCGGAGGCGGAGGCGGGGGCGGAGGCGGAGGCGGAGGCGGAGGCGGAGGCGGGGGCGGAGGCGGAGGCGGAGGCGATAGTTCACGACACATTCATTACAAATGACAAATGGCAGCTTGCCCTAGAAGATAGTTCACCAACATCTCACATGCCCTCACAAGTTCACAACACATTCAATTGAAGATAGTTGACGACGAGTGCACCGAAGCGAAGTTCCTACTGAGTAGAGCGAGGCCATTTCCCCTTCTTGTAACATGCCGAGTCCTCCTCTTGCACCTCGCAAGCCTTTGCAAGCTTTCTTTCCCTCTCCTCCTCACGAGAAAGTTTCGCTTGGCATGCCCTCTCCTCCTCTCGTTTCTTCCGCTCCATCCTCTCCTTCTGACGACGCTCTTCCTCCAAGCCTATTCGAAACGATTCTTCGAACCGCCGTTGCCGCCTAAGACAATCTTGGTATTGGTCCTTTTTGACATCTTCTGGCACTTCAAGATCTATCCACGTGAAGTACTTGCATAGAGGAGGCGGTGACTGCATAAAAATTTGTTGTTAGTGTTGACACACATTTGAGAGTAACATTTTACTTCTCGATCTTACCGGTGGTTGGTCATAGGCGTTAGTTGGAAGTGCATGATCATAAGCATAGTTCGGGCATACAAAATATCTCCGCCCTTCCGTCCATGATTTCTTTCGGTTGGTGGACACCTTCACCTTGCAAACATCTCCACACCAACATGGCGGGATGTTGACATCTTTCTCCTTCACCTTGTCCAAAGATGCGTCCTCCCACTTGTTCAGCATGTATTCTTGGTTAGCACACGGTGGCCTCGTCATGGAACCGGATGAAGCCATGCCAACAAAACCAAGAATTCTTGGTTAACCCTAACCCCCACTTAATAATAACCACAACCCTAACCATAGCATAACCCTAACACCAACATCAAACACACATAACCCTAACCCTAGCATACTATGAAAGCCTAACCATACCAAATTAGCAAAGAAACATAACATGATTCTACACAAATTTCCAAATCCAAGCAAAAACTAGGGTTTCCCCAAACTAGCAATATTTGAGCAAATGTGACAATTCCTATGGATGAAAACGAGGGGATCGGAGGAGATTACCTTAATGGGTTACGCTCTCAGCATTATACAACTTTACTTCAAAATCCACATCATGATGGGTCTTTAGGTGAATTTTCTTCGTTTCAAAATTTTCATGGTCTTCAAAATCCATCCTCTCCAAGACATAGAGTCTTGCATGGCATGTGATTAACTATACTCGAATTGTAAAAGATGAAAATTACACGTTGAAATAGTTGAAGTCATGCTTAATTATGAAAAAAAACACTTGTCGTCGTTGCGTGCCGTTTCAACTTCGAAGGTCTCCTCGAGCTTAATGCTGAAGCGCCGACCATCGTCCAGGTGAGGCCTGTCGCACTCACCTCGATCGTCGTGGCACCAGTCGCACTCCGCCGGGAGACTTTCGTCCTCCGATGATGTCATTTCCTATACGTTCATAATTCAAAGACTAAATTAGATCATTATTATTCAACTAATCATATGCATATGCCTTGCATAGTGCTCTCCAATTTGAGCATTCAATAAGAAAAATCAAATCGCAAAATTAAGTAGTATTCAAATTAGGATGCCTTCAATTATAAGAAAAACTACATCATCTCCATGTGTCCGTACATCAAATATTATCACTAATACACGTCGAATACTATATATCATACATATCGCCAGTACAGCTAAAACTGTAGCGCCCGACGGGTATCGGCGTGTGCGGTGGACACCCAAAGGGAAGGAACCATCACAGGATCATAGCTCCAGTGAGATCCCTGAAGAACCTGCCAGGTATTCTCGAACCTGCCCTCCAACGCAACCATGTAGCGACGGACGTGCTCGTCCTCCTCGCTGACACGGTGACGTACCACCTCCGCTGTGTCCGGAAGCCTCGGCACCGTCACTGGCCCACGCGACCGCCACCAAACAAGGATCGGGTCAACGACGGGCTCGCTCCTCACCAAGCTATGCCCCCCGGAAGGTAGCACCTCCCAGTACCACCCCGGCGGAGCCCAGTCCCGGACATGGCCCATATGGTCAAGCAGGTGTCGTCCTCCGCCACTCAACTCCATTGGCATTGAACTTTCGTTCAAAACCAACACCTTGGTTCTTCCGGTGCCTTCCTTGCTTGCGTACAATTTCCTCGAATTGCTTACTCCCGGCAAGGCTCTTGTATACACCTTTCTCTATAATTCCCTTCAATAAGCTATTTTCTTGCTCAAGTGTAACTTGGCTAAGAGAATCATTAGTGGAATCAAGAGAACTACTAGAAGCAACAATATTAGATTTAGCATGATTATTGTTACTACTAGAGGAAGAATCCTTCTTGTTTTTGTTACTAGACTTGACTTGAGGCATGTAAGTAGATAAGAGTAAACGCTTGGCAATGTAAGAAGAACTTTTCTTGCGAAGATCATCATTGATTGCTTTTAAGAACTCATGCTCTTGCTCAAGATTGAGCTAATCAAAGCATAACTTCTCATGAGTCCTCAAAAGTTCTCGATGATCCCCTGAAATAGTTTCATGAGCTAACTTAAGAGTGTTTAGTTCTTTAGTTAGAAGCTCAATCTTCTCCTTATCATTGTCATTCGTTTTATCTTGTTTAGCATGATTGATTGACGTTTCATCATAGTATTCATCACTAGAGTTGTCAATAAGTAAATCATCATCACCTAACAAGTCATCTTCATCACTATTGAAATCAACATACTTGGGGTGTGTTACCTTATGGCCTTTAGCCATGAAGCATCTCCCAATTCCTTCATTTGGTGAATCAAATATGTCATAGGAGTTGGTTGTCACAAGTGCTAGACCGGCAACACCTTCATCTTGAGTATGTTCGGAGTCGGAGTGATAGCTTCTCTTGGAGTGATGTTCAGAGTCGGAACTGGATACCCATTCACCAACATGAGCTTGATGTCTTCGTTTTGTGTAGCTCTTTGATGACTTGTCCTTCCTTTCCGAATCCTTGCTTCTCCGGGATGTTCTTCGTTCATAACGATCATCTCTACTCCTTCTCTCTCTTGGCGGTGATTCTTCTCTTCTACTTCTTCTCTTGGGAGAATCTTCTCTTCTTTTGTAGGGTGTCGTACACTCACTGGAACAGTGTCCGGGTCTCCAACAATTGTAGCAATTACGCCCTCGACTGGAAGATCTTTTGTGATTGTGGGACCTTGACTTGGAGCTTCTTTCTTTGCTTCTACTCTTGTAGAATTTGTTGAAGTTCTTCACCATTAAGCTCAATTCTTCATTGAAGGTTTGTTTCTCATTTGATGATGTAGGAGCTTCACATGAGGCTTTGTAAGCACCACTTGACTTGTTGTGAAGTTCCTCCTTGTCCTTGAGTGACATCTCATGAGCAACAATTCTTCCAATGACCTCCGTTGGCTTGAGATTCTTGCAATTGGGCATCATTTGGATCAATGTGCACACGGTATCATATTTTCCATCCAATGCTCTTAGGATCTTCTTGATGATGAATTTGTCGGTCATCTCTTCACTTCCTAAGCCCGCAATCTCATTTGTGATAAGAGCAATCCTAGAGTACATTTCAGCGACACCTTCACCATCCTTCATTTTGAACTTGTCAAGTTGACTTTGGAGCACATCCAATTTGGATTCCTTGACGGAGTCGGTACCTTCATGCATATCAATCAAAGTATCCCAAATTTCCTTTGCATTCTCAAGACGGCTGATTTTGTTGAATTCTTCGGGGCACAATCCGTTGAAGAGGATATCACAATCTTGAGCGTTGTATTGCAGCATCTTCAATTCATCCGCGCTAGCTTCACGGTTTGGTCCCTTCCCATCAAAGAATTCACCTTGCAAGCCAATACACACAATAGCCCAAACGGCGGGGTTATGTGAGAGAATATGCATTTTCATCTTATGCTTCCAACTAGGTACCATCAAAGTAAGGACCTCTACGGTGATAATTTCCCTCGCTAGACGCCATACTCTCCTAGGTTGTGAAACCAAGGCTATGACCACCAAAAGCTATGGAAATCAAAGAAAATGGAGACCAAAGCTCTGATACCACTTGTAGGATCTTGAAGTATGTCCAGAGGGGGGTGATTAGACTACT
Source organism: Aegilops sharonensis (assembly GCA_904067115.1). NCBI lineage: Eukaryota > Viridiplantae > Streptophyta > Magnoliopsida > Poales > Poaceae > Aegilops > Aegilops sharonensis. Next base: position 19,693,331 of record LR880969.1, on the reverse strand, counting down.
TGACCAATTAAAAACTTAACCTTTTCCCAATTTTAGACTTTGGCAAATTTTAGCTATCTTAGCACAAGTCATGCAATCTTCACACAATTCAAGCAAGCATGCAAAGAGTATATGAGCAGCAGAAAGTAAAGCATGCAACTTGCAAGAATGTAAAGGGAAGGGTTTGGAGATTTCAAACGCAATTTGGAGACACGGTGATTTTTGAGCCGTGGTTCTGATAGGTGGTGCTATTGTACATCCACGTTGATGGAGACTTCAACCCACGAAGGGTAACGGTTGCGCGAGTACACGGAGGGCTCCACCCACGAAGGGTCCACGAAGAAGCAACCTTGTCTATGCCACCATGGCCGTCGCCCACGAAGGACTTGCCTCACTAGCAGTAGATCTTCACGAAGTAGTCGATCTCCTTGCCCTTACAAACTCCTTGGTTCAACTCCACAATTTTGTCGGAGGCTCCCAAGTGACACCTAGCCAATCTAGGAGACACTACTCTCCAAGAAGTAGCAAATGGTGTGTTGATGATGAACTCCTTGCTCTTGTGCTTCAAATGATAGTCTCCCCAACACTCAACTCTCTCTCACAGGATTTGGATCTGGTGGAAAGAAGATTTGAGTGAAAAGCAACTTGGGGAAGGCTAGAGATCAAGATTCATATGGTAGGAATGGAATATCTTGGCCTCAACACATGATTAGGTAGTTCTCTCTCAGAAATGGTAAGTTGGAAGTGTAGGTTTGTTCTGATGGCTCTCTCCACGAATGAAGAGGAGGTGGAGGAGTATATATAGCCTCCACACAAAATCTAACTGTTACACACAATTTACCAATCTCGATGGGACCGAATCAACGAACTCGGTCAGACCGATTTAGTAAACCTAGTGACCGTTAGTGATTTCGGTGGGACCGACATGCAACTCGGTAGGACCGATGTCGTTAGGGTTAGGGCATAACGTAATCTCGGTGAGACCGATTACACAAACTCGGTGAGACCGATTTTGGTAATAAGCTAACCAGAGAGTTGGTCAGGTAAACTCGGTGGGAACGATTCGCTCTTTTCGGTGAGACCGAAATGTTATGAAAGGGAAACAGAGAGTTTACATTGCAATCTCGGCGGGACCGATCGCTCACTTCGGTTAGACCGAAACGTTACGAAGGGAAACAGAGAGATTACAATCCCATCTCGGTGAGAACGAGATCCCTATCGGTGAGACCGATTTGCCTAGGGTTTGTGGTAGTGGCTATGACATCTGAACTCGGTGTCGCCGGATAGAAAGAATCGGTGGGGCCGAGTTTGACTTTAGGTTTAGGTCATATGTGGATATGAGAAAGTAGTTGAGGGTTTTTGGAGCATGTCACTAAGCACCGTGGAGCAAGAAACTCATTAAGCAACACCTCATCCCTCCTTGATAGTATTGGCTTTTCCTATAGACTCAATGTAATCTTGGACCACTAAAATGTAAAATGTAGAGTCTTGAGCTTTTGAGCTTGAGCCAATCCTTTTATCCTTAGTATTTTGAGGGATCCACTTTCCTCATCCATGCATGCCATTCATTGAGCTTTTCCTGAAATATTTGTCTTGGAATAGTATTAGCTCAATGAGCTATATGTTGTTAGGAATTACCAAAACCACCTAGGGGTAGTTGCACTTTCAGTTTGGCACTCCACCACTTGTTTGACTTGGTTGGCTACTACTTGGTTGACTTGGTTGGCTATCTGTTCATCACGGGTAATGTGTATTGAACTATTGTCGTCACGGGTAATGCACGTACACCCTTGAGCACCTTATTGAAGCATTCTACCATATTGCTTGTCATTTGACCGTACCTCCGGCCATCTTCATCGAAAGCACGTGCCCAGATATTCCTTTCGACAATGTTCTTATTGAGAAACTCATGACTGCCGGGGTCAAGTTTCTTGTGTCTGAGCAATGCATTGAACAATAAACCGCTTGTTGGTGAAAGCGAGACAACAATCCTGAAGATCATCGGCCAACTCCTTGATACCACATGCCTTATAGAAGTTTGCACAAAAGTGCCTCATGCAACATTGATGGTGCAACTTTGTATGTCCGGGAATGTCAACCACCACCGCATTTAGAATCTGGATGGCAGTCCGATATGACACATATTTCCCTTTCAGCCGGTAATACCCTTGTTCTCAGTTGACGCAAGAACCACTCCCAGTTATCATTGTTCTCCACCTCAACCAAAGCGAAAGCCAAAGGCAACACCCGGTTATTGGCATCACTTGCTATTGCAACCAATAAAGTGCCCTTGTATTGTCCCGTCAAGAACGTGCCATCAATGGCGATGACGGGCCGACAATGCTCAAAAGCCCTCACGCGTTGCTCAAAGGCCCAAAATGCATGGCCAAATACTTGGACGGTCCTCCCGTTGACACAATGTTTGGTGCCCAAGAGGCTCAACCACGTGAACCATGCCTGGGTTTGTGGCGGCCATAGCTAACAACAACCTAGGGAGTCGGTTGTATGCTTCCTCCCAATTGTCATACAACATCTTGAATGCGGCTTGCTTCTCCTTCCATGCCTTGCCGTACTTCACCTTGTAATGAAAGATGGCTTTCACACTCTTGATGCTCATTATTGGAAGTGTGGATATTTGGTTGGATAACCTGTAAGAAATGAACTCGGACGTGAGTTGTCTGTGTTATTGGTACACAAGCTTGCCATCCACATTCTTGTGCCGGCACATGTGAGTTGGTAGACAACTCACTATGCGCCAAGTGGGACCTCCTTTCCATGGACTTGCACGCACAATCCATGGACATGTTGGCACTTCACATTTGACCGTGTAACGCACTTTGACGTCCGTGTTGGCCACTTTATGTGGATGATAATGCGTAACCGAGTAGTTGTCGAGCCACATCTTCAATTCCAACAAGGATTGAAACTCACAACCGGGATATATTCCGTTCTTGCCATCTTCCAAATCACGGTGAGAACTTGGCCTAGCTCCAAGAGATATGCATTTGCCACCATCCACAACGGCTTCATCCGCGAGACTAAGATCCTTGAACAATGGCGTCTTGTTATCCCCCCGAATACCTTCTTGAATGCTTGGGCCTCCTTGGGCGTGAACCCCTCCTCATCAACTTCTTCATCGGGACCATCGTCATCGGAGTCTGATGCATATGCACGGGAAAAAGGGATGGATTGGTCCATTGTCTCTTGCACATGATATTGGTCGAGATCACCCACATTGTTCTCATGGAGATCGACTTCGTTGTCATCCTCCGTACTCATCATTCTCCTCTTCAAAAGCTTCATTTTGGTTGTTTGGAGTCGGGCTCAATGTTGGCCAATCTTGTTGCATGAAATGAGGTTCACTCATTTGATCTTGGTTCATTTGTGGGGGAGTGCTAGCAACCAACGGTGAGGGGTTCCGGTTCAAGTCCAAATTCAAAGTAGACTCAACCTTCTTGGAGGCAAATAACTAAAGAGCCTTGTCTAGAGATTTGGCAACCGTCTCCTTGTATGCAACCCAACGTTGCTCGGAGTTCACACGCATTGTCTTCCAACGGATGTGCATTCCAAAACCAACATTATGCCTTCCCTCGAACTCAACAACGTCACTTGGGTCCATCCAATTCAAATCATTCCTCACTTGTTCCAAGAGCTCCGCATAGCTAGGACTACTCTCAAACACCATGTCAAGCTCATCCGGCTCCGGCTCAACATTGCCTTTCAAAAAGGCCTATTTATCCACATGATGAACATAAACACATGTTCTCCCCATCCCTACAATAATCAAAAACACACATATATCAAATAAGTACTTAACAAAAATATTTGCACAAAATACATATGCCCTAACATATATATGAGTTAATAACCCTAACCCCCACTTAACAATAACCACAACCCTTACCATAGCATAACCCTAACACCAACATCAAACACACATAACCCTAACCCTAACATACTATGAAATACTAACCATACCAAATTAGCAAAGAAACATAACTTGATTCAACACAAATTTCCAAATCCAAGCAAAAACTAGGGTTTCCCCAAACTAGCTAGATTTGAGCAAATGTGACAATTCCTATGGATGAAAATGAGGGGATCGGAGGAGATTACCTTAAGGGAGGGGTTGGCTTCGAAATCCACGGTCAAATACTCCGGATTTGCAAGATTTGATAAGGATTTGAGAGGGGGGAGAGGGGAAGAGAGGAGGGGCGCAAGGCTAAGGGTTTGGGTGGGGTGGGGTGGGAGGGGAGAGAGGGTGGGGCCAACCTAAGTGGCACACAGACAGTGCAATGCCTAAGATACGGGCGCTGCACATTACAAGTGGAGCGCCCTAGCCTTAGGCGCTGCACTTCTGTCTATGGGGCCGCAACTGGACCAGGGCTGCCACGTTGGCTGGATCTGTGACGCCTAAGGGAAGGGCGCTGCACTCTAGGGTGCGGCGCCTAGCTGTCGGGCGCCACACTAAAGGGTCAACAAAGTGAAAAAAATTCGAGAGCAGGTCAGTTTGTGATTTGATTTCGGTCTCAGGTCAAATATGTGATTTCTGCCTGGCAATTGCGTCGCCGCGCCACTGCTGGCTTGCCTATTTTTCTGCTTGTAATTTTGCCATCTTCTCCAAATGATTGTGTGTAAAATAGTGGTGTGGTTGTCTTGTAAGAACATACCCCCTTAGTTTTTAAATATAAGTTTTTTTTGAGATTCCAATAAAAAGTACATATGGATGTATATAAATATATTTTAGAGTGTAGATTCACTCATTTTTCTCCGTATGTAGTCCCTCATTGGAATCTTTGTATTTAGGAACGAAGGTTAGTAGTAGTTAGGTCATGGAGCAATCAAATTAAAGCTATCATTAAGTTCCTTTTGGCTGGTTGGCTGGCTGATATAGGGTTGAAAGCTAGGCATTGCATGGAACATTTTAGTCCCATACCTCTAGGAGCCTCTAGGAGAGGGGCATCATAACCAACTTATAAGGGAGGCCTTCCATTATTTTCTAAATACTAGAACCACATGAAGACTCTTGATACAAGAGAACATACACATGGCGCGTGCTCCCGCGTGTATATTCCTGACTCTTAGGACGCTTGACGCGGCGACGGTTGATTCGATATTACTAAAAAAAATTGG
>LR880969.1:19627381-19649722 GCA_904067115.1 Aegilops sharonensis | reverse complement strand
TCACCTCATCTCCTGCAATATTAGACACATACACTCCTGTAGAATCTCCATTCACTCGGCCATAAAAGTGAGCCGAGTCATGAATACTTTTAGTTGCATATGATGCTGAACAATTAATATCATGAGGTGTATCATATGATGACTGAGGATAACCGGCCAAATAGCTAATGGAAGCATGGCCGATTGCCTCATTCATCGGCATGTTTGGGGATAAACCCGCATATTGCGAGTTGACTGCCGATGGATAAAACTGTGAGATGCCCTCTTGCACATGAGGTGTCATATATTGATCACTCGAACAAATCGTGTTATTCATCGGCATATTGAAAGGTGTTGCCGATGCACGAAAGTTCAGATTCATAAGTTGCATGTCGCGGTTCTGTAAATTCCAAGTTTCTCCAATGGAATAACTAGTCGGCCTTTGCTCGTTAGGGCTAGCCGACATGACATGTCCATTGAAAGATCTAGCAACATCAACATAAGGAGATTGATGATACATGTTACCGTTGTAGATTGCAGCCGCTTGATGACGCTCTCCTCGTAGCAAGAACAGGCTGGAGATTGTTCAAAGCTTGATCCCCAGCGGAGTCGCCAAAAAGTGTGTTCGCACACGAACACGTCACCGTGTACCTCCAACGCCGAGGGTGATGCACCGCAGCTCACGTTGAAGGAGACCCGTCCGGAAGCGCGGTACGCAGGCAATCCGGCGGGCTCTTTTGTAGACCCGAAGCCCCGCTTGCCCGGGAGGGACCCTGTCAGGGCTCGCAGTGGCTATGGGCTGCTCCAGGTCGATTCGCTCGCCCCTAGAGCCTCGTGGATCCGCAGCCCTCCAGCATGAAGAACTAGCGAAGAACGAGAAGAAAGATACAAGGGAGAGACAAAAAGTAGATGAACACGAAAAAGTAGTAGATTGATTTGTTCGATTGTGTGTTGTTTCAATCGGCCGTCACCCCCAACATATATAAGAGGCGGCTGGACTTCCCGTACAAGAAAAGGATTCATCTAGGCTTTCTTTACAAGAAAATTACATCAATTCACGTCCAAAACCCTAGTCAAATTCGGACTGGTTTTGTCCGAACTTTCCAAAACGGTTCGGTTTAAACTGACTGTACCTTGCGGGTCTTTTTTGTGGTGGTAAACGATCTCGGATGGAAACGAGCCCAAAAGCAATCTTGACCGTTTCGACGAGAAGAACAACTTTTATGTTGAACGTTTTTTGATCAGAGGTCATCTTGAGGGTCAAATCGGTCGAGCAAAACAGGCTATCCCTCGCGCTACCCATCAGACGGGGTGTCTGGTGGGGCGCGCCATTTTTTGCATCCTGACAGGGCTGTATTCCGATGGCTCTAACTTTTGCATACGAACTCGGATTGGAACGATTTTTATATCAAAATCGATCGTTTCGACGAGACGAAGACAACCTGTGTAGATAAGTTTTCCATTTGAGGTTGTCTTGGGGGCTTAATCAGCCAAACTATACTCTGAATATAAGATCTTAGTACTTTGAGCATCGTTTCGGCCTTCGAGATGAAATCGGACTGCGATGACCCAAACTTCAAAGATGTTCATATCGACAATACGGAACTCTTTCATGAAGATCACTTCTCCATTTGAGGCCATCTTAAATAAGTTATTGACCGTGCCAAAATCTGGTGTCAACACGGAGGTAAAGATTTTTATATAAGAAGTCTTATTTTGGTCGCCGGAAAAGTTTCGGGCATTATCAGTATTGTACCGGGAGTGCCGAAAGGGGTCTGGGGGTCCACCGGGGGGGTCCACCTGCCCCGGGGGGCCACATGGGCTGTGGGGGGTGCGGCTTGGCCTATATGGGCCAAGGGCACCAGCCCAAAATGGGCCCATGCACCAAGGAGACTTGGGAGGGAAGAGTCCTAAAGGGGGAAGGCACCTCCGAGGTGCCTTGGGGAGGATGGACTCCTCCCCCCTCTTGGCCGCACCCCTTCCTTGGAGGAAGGGGCAAGGCTGCGCCCTCCCCCCCTCTTTTGCACCTATATAAAGGGAGGGGAGGGAGGGGTGGCCGCACCAAGAAGCCCTGGCGCCTCCCTCCTCCCTGCAACACTTCCTCCTCCTCCCGTAGTTGCTTAGCGAAGCCCTGCTGGAGTTCTGCTGCATCCACCTTGCTGGATCAAGAAGGAGGAGACGTCATCCGCTCCGTACGTGTGTTGAACGCGGAGGTGCTGTCCATTCGGCACTAGGTCATCGGTGATCTGAATCACGGCGAGTACGACTCCATCAACCCCGTTCCATTGAACGCTTCCGCACGCGATCTACAAGTGGTATGTAGATGCAATCACTCTCCCATGACTCGTTGCTAGATGAACTCATAGATGGATCTTGGTGAAACCGTAGGAAATTTTTTAATTTTCTGCAACGTTCCCCAACAGTTCCTGATGAGGCCCAGAGCATGACTACTGGGATTGTTAAGGTGACTAAAGGAGAGGTATCCGAGACTCAGATTGTGCAGAGGCTCCGGGAGTTGGCCCCTGGGGACTTTCAGTGGGAGCTTGTCAATCTCGCGGATAAGATGTTTCGGGTTGAGTTTCTTTCGGTGGAGGATCTGCAAAGGCTCCTGAGTTTTGGGATGTGCAAAGTGCCGGGCACCGATTGTGTCCTTGAGTTTCATGAGTGGAAGCAGGTGGAGCCTCAGGGCAAGCCACTTACTCAGGCGTGGTTGGGTTTTTCCGGGGCCCCTTCCAAGCCGATGCGGGATGCTAGGGTTGTGGCTAGCTTAGGAATCATGGTGGGGAAGCCTGAGCGTGTGGATATGGCTTTCACCAGAGCTCATGGGATTGCTCGTATTCTAGTTAGTATTTTGGATATTGAGTATGTGCCTGAGGTCGTCAAGTGGACTTATCGTGGAAAGGTTTTTGACCTTCTGATTGAGTTTGAGGACGAGACCCTGTTGGCCGAGGCGGCTGACGGGACCGACGTCAATATGCACGAGGGTGATGACAGCGCGGGAGCAAAGGAGACTTTGGTCGATGATACGGGACGACAGTTGCCCAAGGGACCGGGGTCCGGGTCTACGACGACCGAGGATGGGGCAGTTCCACCATCATCGGTGCCTACGACGACTCTGAGATTTGGGGCTTTCGAGCCTGCGTCTGCACCACCGAGGTTGTGGAGTGATCGGGTGGATTCTGATGAGGCTATACAGCTCGCGCTACCTGCTTTGGTTTTTGAGGATGCTGTGAGTCCCGTTCCTCGAGCTTCGATGATCTCGGTCATGGGAGAGGAGGAGGTGCGTGGGCACGTGGCCACTTCCTTGGTTTTCTCCTCTTCTGCCGAGGTGCAGGTGTTGGAGGGGGCGGTTCAGCCTTCTATTGGGGACTTGGGGCAGGTGGGCCCCGTGTCCTCCCTTCCGTTAGTGCTGGACGAGGCCTCGGCGTTGGCGGTCTTACCTTTGGGAGGGGGCCCGATGCAGGTGGGCTCGGATCCCCCTTCTCCCACCGCTTGGTCTGTTCTGGAGGTTACGGTATCGCCTTCGAGAGGGGGCTCGGGGCAGGAGGCCTCGGAGCCTTACTCTCTTGGGGCGCCTATGGTGGTCGCCCCTCCGGTGCTAGGGGGGGAGTTCGGGCAGGTGGCCCAGGCACTTCCTTCCCCCGATGCGCTGCCGTCTCCGCCCTGTGGGGCGCGTCCGCCTTCTCCGACGTTGGCGAGGGCATCACCGGGTCCTGGCATTGACGCCAGCGCGTCCTCGGAGGATGACCAGCTCCGTGTTCGGGGTGCGGTAGGAGGCCACACCCCGAGCAGGTTTTCTCGTGAGGAGGTCATTGCGTTTGGAGGGATTCCGGATCCGATTTCTGAGGGACGACGGTTGAGCTGCCGTCTCCAGAATCATCTGGAGGTGGACGACATTCAGCAGCGGTGCGCTATGAGGGCGGCCAAGCTTCGTGACGTTGAGGTCACTACTGGTATGTCGGTCAATACCTCTCATTCCATTTTGCATTTTTCTACCGATGAGATTGTCGATAATGCAAATCAGTTAGGAGTTTCACTAGGTAGTAATGCTACTGAAATTTCAAATTCTGGTAATGACCTCCTGGATTTAGAGGCTGAGCAGGCTTTAGAGATGATTCGTAACTTAGCAGCGGTTAAGCCCATGAGTGATTCAGAGTTTGATGCGTTGGGGGTCAGAGTGCTCGATAATTTTTGTGCGGATCTTATTCCTCCCATGCCTAAGTCGGAGGAGGAGGATGAGACATCTGTGATTGATGTCGCGAGATCTGCTGAGACTGGTTGTGAGGACCGGTTGCAGAGTCAGAATATCACCAAACGCAAGTGTAAGCGGAAGGTCTATCCGGTGTCTGCAGTGCGTAGGAGTGCTAGGATCCGTACGGTAAAAAAATTCCATGATGAATTATAATTGGAATCTTTTGGAATAGCATAGGTCTGAAAGACTTGGCTAAAAGCAGGTTTCTGGTGGAGGCGCCTCTTGACCATAGATTAGATTTTATCGCTTTATCGAAAACTGGTAGAGATAATTTTGCGCCACAATTTCTAAATACCTTGTCAGGAGGAATTGATTTTGACTAGCACTGTTTGCCACCGAGAGGGAGATCGGGTGGGATCTTACTCGAAGTTCGATGCGATTCGCTCAAGGTTCGAAGTGTGGTTATGGGAGATTTTGCAGTCAAGTTTCTGGTGCGGTCAAAGGCCGATGGGTTCAACTGGGCTTTGGTGGCGGTATATGGGGCCGCACAGCCTGAACATAAGCCCGAGTTCTTGGCTGATCTGGTTAGGATTTGTGGCTCTGAGCAACTACCTATCCTGGTGTGGGGTGATTTTAACATCATTAGAAGGCGCGAGGAGAAGAACAATGACAACTTTGACGGCAGATGGTCATTCATGTTTAATACTATCATTGAAAGCTTGGATCTGAGAGAGATTAAGCTTTCAGGAAGAAGATTCACTTGGGCTAACGCGATGCCAACGCCGACGTTTGAAAAGTTGGATCACGTGTTGGCTAGCGTTGAATGGGAACAGAAGTTTCCCTTTGTAACTATTCAGGCCCTTTCCCGTGGAATTTCTGATCATACGCCGTTATTTGTTGACTCTGGTGAGGCCACCCCGTGGGAAATAAAAATACGTTCTCTTTCGAGCTTGCTGGTTTGAGCGAGACGGCTTCTTTGATCTCGTAGCCAGAGAGTGGGCTAAGGATTCCGGAGGTAAGACTGCGCTTGAGCGCTGGTAGAATAAGATCAGGCATTTGAGAAGTTTTCTGCGTGGATGGCTAAGCATCTTAGTGGGATCAATAAGGTCGAAAAGGAAAGGCTCGTTAACCTTATTCAGTCCTTAGATGTAAAAGCAGAAACCACTGTTCTGCCACCCTCGGAGCTTCATGCCAAGCTTGACGCAGAGATGAGGCTGAAAGAGCTTCTTCGAGAGGAGGAATTGAAGTGGGCGTTGCGGGCCAAGGTCTGGCGAGTAGTCCAGGGGGACGCGAACACTCAATTCTTTCACATAATCGCTAATGGTAAACATAGAAAGAAGAGGATCTTCCAGCTTGAGCAAGATGAAGGAACGATTTTAGGACAGGAAAACCTAAAACTATACATTACCGAGTATTACAAGCAGCTGTTTGGACCCCCCATAGGATAACTGTGTGTCTCTGGATGAGTCCAGGGTTGAGGATGTTCCTCAACTAACAACAGTGGAGAACGATATTTTGGCGGCCCCTTTCACTGAGAAAGAAGTCTTCGAGGCTATATCGCAAATGAAAAATAATAAGGCTTCCGGCCCGGATGATTTTCCGGCTGAGTTCTATAAGAAGTGCTGGCACATCATTAAGGGGGATTTGTTGCCCTTGTTCAATGATCTCTTCTCTGGGCAGCTTCAGCTTTTCTAATTGAATTTTGGAACCATAACCCTTCTTCCTAAGAAAACGGAGGCTGTGAGAATTGAGCAATTCAGGCCAATCTGTCTTCTCAATGTTAGTTTCAAAATTTTCACCAAGGTCGGGACTAATAGGCTCACACAGATCACGCATGCTGTGGTGCATGCAGCCTACCCAAACTGCTTTTATGCCGGACAGGAACATCCTCGAAGGGGTTGTGGTCCTTCATGAAATGCTCCATGAGATCCACACGAAAAAGCTAGACGGAGTTGTTTTCAAGGTGGATTTCGAGAAAGCGTACGACAAAGTCAAGTGGCCTTTCCTTCAGTAGGCCTTACGCATGAAGGGTTTTGATGAAGCTTGGCGACGCCAGGTTGAATCCTTCACGCAAAAAGGGAGTGTTGGAATTAAAGTGAATGATGTCATTGGTCATTATTTCCAGACACACAAGGGCCTGAGACAAGGTGATCCAGTGTCTCCTATTCTGTTCAACATTGTGGTTGACATGTTGGCAATTCTGATAGGAATGGCCAAGGAGGCTGGTCAGGTGGGTGGATTGGTGCCTCATCTCGTTGATGGAGGTGTGTCCATCCTGCAGTATGCTGATGATACAATCATCTTTATGGAGCACGACTTGGCGAAAGCGAGAAATATGAAGCTGTTGTTATGCTTATTTGAACAATTGACCGGACTGAAGATCAATTTTCATAAAAGCGAGTTGTTCTGCTTTGGTAGAGCCAATGAGGAACAAGAGGCTTATAGGCAATTGTTTGGATGCGAATTGGCGGCATTACCTTTCACTTACTTAGGTATACCCATTCACCATCGTAAGCTGACGAGCAGAGAATGAAAGAGTATCGAAGACCGGTTTGAGAAGAAACTAAGTTGCTGGAAGGGCAAACTCATGTCTTATGGAGGCCGACTAATTCTTTTTAATTCGGTGCTCACGAGTATGCCTATGTTTCTCTTATCTTTTTTCGAAGTCCCAGTTGGTGTTAGGAAAAGACTGGACTTCTATCGATCCCGGTTCTTCTGGCAAAGTGATGAAACAAAGAGAAAATACTGACTAGCCAAATGGGATATCATCTGTCGACCAAAGGACCAGGGGGGCCTCGGTATTGAGAATCTTGAATTCAAGAACAGATGTCTTCTCAGCAAGTGGCTGTATAAACTTTCAGTTCAAACCGAGGCCACATGGCACTAGTAGAAAAAGGACCTAATATGAGACACATTAGTGCCGATTCGATTTTGGCCCGGTACTAATGGTACCATTAGTGTCGGTTCGAATGGCTATGCATTAATGCCGGTTCGTTTTGAACCTTTAGTACCGGTTCGTGCCACGAACCGGTACTAAAGGGGTGGTGGCAGGCTGGCGTCAGGCCGGTGCCCCGCGGTCACCTTTAGTACCGGTTCGTGGCACAAACCGGTACTAAAGGGTTAACCTTTAGTACCGGTTCGTGCCACGAACCAGTACTAAAGGGGTTTGACCTATAGTACCGGTTCGTGGCACAAACCGGTACTAAAGGGCAATTTTCAATCTCTACCCCCCCCCCCCCGGGTATATCGCCATTTCAGTTTTGAAAAATACAAAAGAAAATGATAAAAAATTCAAAAAATAAAATCGGGTCAAACTACGGCCTGTTTGCAATTTTTTAGAATCCTCAAATTCCAAAAGGAGAAAAAGATATGCTCAAATTTAAGTTTTTTTTTAATTTTGGTTAAATCTGGTCAAACTACTTATTCAAGAAGTATTAATGTTACTACATACTTATTCAAGAATATTAGTGTTACTAAATAATTATTTTAATTTTTTGAATTTTGGTCAAATCTGGTCAAACTATGGTCAAACTTATTTAAGAAATATTAGTGTTACTAAATAATTACTGTTTTTTAGAATAATAGTTTTAAACTCAAACGGTGAAATGTGTGACCTAATGCTCAAGCTAAACTGCTGAGGGTTAATAGGATTTACAGCTTATATTTGTCAGGAAAACAACAAGTGCAGACTTGGAAAGTAGGGGGAATAGAACTCCGAAGTTAAGTGTGCTCAGACTGGGGGAGTGAGAGGATGGGTGACCGGTCGGGAAGTTAGACGATTTGGAACGAGTGATCCACACTTGAGTAGTTAAGAGGGGCGATTAGAGACTAAATCATCAAATAATTCAGAAAATTGAAAATCGAAAAAAAATCAATTTTTTTTCAAAATTTTCAAAAAAAAAACCTTTAGAAGGTCCCCCATACCACGGCGCGAGCTCACGCCACGTGGTGGGCCTTTAGTGGCGGTTCGTGCCGAACCGGTACTAAAGGGGGGGGGGGGGCTTTAGTCTCCACTCTTTAGTGCCGGTTGCAGAACCGGTATTAAAGGCCCTTATGAACCGGTATTAAAGCTCCGTTTTCTACTAGTGTGGGCGCAGATTCTTTGAAGTAAGTATCTGCAGTCCAAGACGTTGTCCCAGGTGACAGTGAGACCCACAGACTCGCCGTTTTGGAAGGGGCTTATGAGAGTTAAAGCTGCCTTCTTTAATAGAACTAAGTTTATAGTCGATAATGGCAACACCACTCGCTTCTGGGAGGATACTTGGCTTGGTGAAACGCCATTGGCGCTTCAGTATCCGTCCCTGTATCGTATTACTCAACGACGTGATGCTCTAGTTGCCACGATTTTGCAGTCCATTCCCCTTAATATTCAGTTCAGGAGGGCACTTGTGGGCGACCGGTGGGAAGCATGGCTTCACTTGGTGAGTAGACCGATGGATGTTTAGCTATCTCACCAACCCAATAAGTTGTGTTGGAAGCTTACTAGGTCTGGTGAGTTCTCTGTCAAGTCGATGTATATCGATGTCATTAACTCAAGTGTTATACCTAGTTCCAAAGAGGTTTGGAAAGTCAAAGTTTCTTTGAAAATTAAATTGTTTATGTGGTTCGTGCATAAACAAGTCATTCTAACAAAGGATAATTTGATTATGGGCAACTGGACAGGATCTACTAGGTGTAGTTTTTGTGATCGGGACGAAACCATCAAGCACCTCTTCTTTGACTGCCCTTTGGCAAAGGTTTTGTGGCACACGGTGCATATTGCCTTTAACATTACTCCTCCGAATTTGGTCAGTTCGTTATTTGGAACGTGGCTTCTTGGAATAGAGTCCGAAACAAGCAGACACATTCGTGTAGGAGTATGTGCTTTGTTGTGGGCAATTTGGAATTGCATAAATGATTTGACCTTTAACAGAAAAACGAATATTCATTTTTTGCAGGTTTTATTACGAGCTACTGCGTTGATCCGTATGTGGTCCTTACTCACTCCGATGAGGCCAGGGAGCGTTTGGTTACTGGATCTGTCCGGTGGGAGATAGTAGCGCGGGATATCTTCAACCGATTTGGATGACGGTCATGTAATATGATAGACAATTAGTTTACCTATCTTTGTTTTGCCAGCCGGTTGTGGCTTTTGGGCCTTGTGTTTCTGGCGCTTGTGGCTCTTTGTGAGCTCGCCGTTATTTTTCTTTCAGACGTGACGACCTTGTTGAACAACTTTTATTTATTTATTTATGTGGCCCTATGCATCATTCTGATGCAGAGGCCGGGGAGACCCCCCTTTTCGAAAAAAAAAAGATAGATCAAGCAGTGTTAATACTTAATACACCGCACTTCATTCAAGCTTGCTTAACCACATTAAATCTTAAATCTTGTAAAGGGGGTGATTGGTAAGACATGGGAACTCAACATGTACTCCATGTAAATGTAGTCCGGGCTTGGCAACACGAACATCTAATTTCAGTTATTAATTTTGCACATAGAATCTCAAAAATGGGACAAAACACTTGCAGAATAAACTGTGGGTACAAATTATTCCAGGGGTAGTATGTAGAAAATTTTAAAATTAGCAAAGAAAACAAACCTTGATTTAGTCAAACATAACAAAGAGCAGTCTGCACCTGAGATACCATCTATCAGAGTCCAATAAATGATAGAACAATAAACTATTCCTAATAGTAGGCACAAATATACCACTAGCATGATTATGAAAAACAAACTCTACGGGTCACCACATCAGCAGCACTTGCTCCATGCAAAAAATCAACTCCAAGGTTGTCCAAATTAGGTACTATCTCACACAAACGGAATCAAATCTGTGGTCAGTTGGACAACTTCATGCAAAAAGGAGATAAAAACAATCACATAATATTTTTTTATTAACTTGAAACTTAACTGATGAACCACATTTTTTTTGCAAATATGAACGCATCAGGAAGCGTATGATAAGCGAACCAACCTGTGATTGGATGGTTAGAGGGACTGCAGTATCCCCAGCCCACCAGGGTCCAAGTCCTGATGCTTGCATTTATTTTTGGATTTATTTCAGGATTTCCGGCGATGCGCATTCAGTGGGAGGAGACGTTTCCGTCGACGACGAGGTGCCTACGGTGACTTCGTAAATTTCAAGATGATATGCCGGCTCAGTCTTACGAAGGTGCTCATAGAGATAGGGTGTGTGTGCATTCATAGAGATGAGTGTATGCACGTGTATAAAAAAAGGAGGTGTATGATAATGATCGTATGGACATGCTTCGATCCCGCCCTCATTCTCCGCCTTGCCAAATCACGTCTAGTTTTTCCAATGATTTGAGGACAATTTCAATTCTCATTTAACCCGAATCAATCACACTTGATTTTTTTTCCGTGATTCAAGGACATTTCGATTCTCATCTCAATTAAGGAGAAAGATACACGCCTGATTTTGTTCCCGTGATTTCAGACAAAGATACACGTATGTTTTTTCACGTGATTAGTTCGTTGATGCCAGTGGTTTTATAGGGGGGAGGAGGTGCGAAAATTCAAGAGCGTGGACGAGCTCGTCTACTCCCGGTATCTTCAGGCGTCAATTCGGTTTGGGATATGAGCTGCATGGGTATGGCTAGTCATGTACGCTGTCATATTTAATGCAAAGTATAGACGGAACGGAAGACGTCACCGCTGTATGATGGGGCGACGGACGTTGACGCTCAAGCGACGGCAGTTTTTATACTCTATCATGTACTAGTACTCCGTAGTAGATTAGTTTACTGCTAACTACAGCAGTAAACGTGGCACCACAACTTTTTTTCTAGGTGCTCTCCGCATGCATCAGCCCCCAGTTTTTGATCGATTCACTGGGCGGTTGCCTCCATTGACATCGCTGCCGGATCCATCTGCCACCTTAGTGCTTGATTATGCGTAGCTTCCCGGTGGCTGTCATCGTCGGCGGAGTTACATTTGTTGGGTCGTAGTCACTGATCTCTTCAACGCCGGCAAAATGAGACTGAACTTCAGCTTCATCTTCGAAAGCTTCATTGGCCATGGATGTGCCGTCAGCTCTTCCATCCACCGAATCCTGTCATCAGCAAGAAGTGGTACATACAGATAAAGATCTGTACTCTTTTCTTTTTTTTTTGAGGGAAATCTGTACTCTTTTCTGGCAAGGGGAGAAGGAATGACAATAAGGAGCAGCTCGGCGTATTGGTCTATTCGATCCCCTTGCACCAAAAATGACGACAAAGAAACACAAGGCCACGCTCGATCCCTGGCGTACCTGGAGTATCATGCAGCTCGTAGTAAATTGCCAATGCACTGTAACTGTATATTAAGTTTTATATGGTGTGTGTGTTTAGCAGTCAAGTAGGAATTGCGTGGAAGCAGTCATCTAGTCGCAAACGATGTACATACAGTAGGCCTTCTGAATTTTTTAGATGGGCAGACCGGTGACATAATTTTTTGTTACAATTACAAATAAACAATGTCGATTCTTCACTGTGATTTTGTGGTTTCAGGGATAAATATGGATTGTCTGACAAATCAAATTTGAAGAATGTCGATTTTTATTTTGTTTTTGTGTCATTTGTAGCTACTAATGTTTTTGTAAAACATAACCAAACAAACAGATTTTTGGGTTTTGTCAGAGATTTTTTTCCTAGGGGTTAGATCATTGAGGCTAATATGTGAAATAGTTTTATGAAAGCACGTCAAATGTATGTAATTTCCCCCCATGGCCACCATTACATATATGTCGGGTCAGATAAATAGAACAATGATGCTATACACATGTCAATTGCCGAACGATTTTCAGACGACGCATCTCATCAAGCCGTCCGTCCGTACTACAAACCTGGCCAGCACCGTCCGATCGTCCATCTTGCATAGTTCGTTTGGAACCTGTCGTCCATGTAGTAGTTTCGTAAATAGGATGGATTTGTACCTTTACAGTTTATGTACATTTTTTTCACCCGCAAAAAAAAAGTTTATGTACATCTTTTATGTTTGCTTTGTTTTTCTGCTGATCTTTCTGGTCTTCTCAATATGTAGGCCTGTATTTTTGCAGTGATTTTTGTACTGCTATCCGTCACCGTCATGGAGGGATGTTTACTTTGTAGAAACAGATCCTCTTTCTCCATTTATTGTGGTATAATAGTGGACAAGTTCGACAAGGGCGACTGGTGTATCTGATTTTTGGGACGTACAACGGGGGAAGGTATAAACAGCACCAGCATGGTGAGAGTCATTTGGTTCGACGAATGAAGATCAAACACTAAATAAATTGTACAACTCAGCCGCAATACCTGCCACAGAGCTTGTGGATGAGGAGAAGACTTGTCATAGAATCCCTGAGAAAGAGGTAGAATGAGCGGTCATGGTCTACTAGGCTACAGTTTTATGTGATAAACCAACTTGACCAACATGGCTATAGTTTACCAGTTGTCTAAGTTGATAATTTACTCAATGTAGACCCCATAACTTACGTACAAATGCCGTGGTAATTTTTGACCAGGGGATAAAGGGTTGTTGAAACATACCTGGTAATTTCTGCATAAATACAATGATAATTGACACATCGCAGATCTGATAATTTGCATAGAAGCACCATGGTAACTTTGATCTGGTGAAAAGTTGTTAAAATATACCCCGATAACTTTTGTGTAAATAGCATGGTATTTTAATCACTGCATACATGATAACTTACATATAAACACCATTGTAACTTTTTGACCTAGGAAAAAACTGTTGAAAATATACCACCAATAATTTCCATGTAAATAAAGGTGATATACACACCGCAAACCTGTTGGAAAACGTAGTAGAAAACAAAGAATTTCGCATCTACGGTCACCCAAGATCAATATGAAGGTGCATAATGGGTTGAGATCACAATCGCTACCGTCACCAAGGTGCAGTAGAAGCAGAACGTGTCGGCATAGATCGTACTTGGAGTCCCTCGACCCATCGATGAACGATCCCTCGAATCGAAGACCGAAAGCACGACCTCTCTACTTGGTTGCAAGCATACAACCTTCACGATCCGGCAGCACTTCGCCGTCCAGAGCTAATCATCGCTGGAGAATTAGAGGGAGGAGATTAGAACCACACTGGACCTCTAATTTTGAGGAAAATAGGATTAGACACACTCTAATTAGTCAACTAGGACCAACTAAGACATGAACTACAAGAACTAAAGGAGGTTGCAAAATTTGTGGGTTCAATTGTGGCCAATACCTCAAGTATATATAGTTTAGAGGTGGAGAGGAGGGCTGCCGCCAAGGAGGGAAAGCCTCCTTGGGACGACATCCAAAGGGGGGAGGAGTTGGACTCCTCGCCTAGTATGATTCGCCCTCCACCCCTCCCCCAATAGGGGCGCCTCCTCCACTTGGGCCTTCTGGCCCAAGTTGGCTTCCACCTCTTGGCCTTTTAAGGCCCGTTGATATTTAAATTAAATATAAAATATTCTAAATAGTTCTAGACCATTTTATATATTTTTAAATATCTTCGGAAACATTTTACACCTATATATAATATATCGACAATACCTAGTATTACCTGATATTTTCACCGAAACCCTTCCTGTGATCCCGAAACGCTTCCGGATTCTCTCAGAACTATTCTGAATATTAATGAAACAATTCCACAAATATATTCTCATCACTTCCATCCTACTAACACTCAACAGATTTTGGTTGCCTTAAACTTGTGACCCCCTAGGTTTGATAACTCACAGACATGAACAAAACCGTTTGTTCAATGACCGACAGTGGGACCATGGACGTCCGTATCGATCCCTATGAGCACAAGCATGACATTCGAGTGAACCTTTGGTTATCATGTGATGTTACCTTTGCTTCACGATACTTTACAAAATCGGGGATGTATAGTATCCTCCTGAGTCATCACCATGCTCACTATACTAAAATCCTCTTTATCGATTTTGTTCTTCTTTCTGGTTATTGTGTTCTGGCATCCCCGTGACATAGTCACTTGAGTTAGGCTAGACGATGATTGATGCTGTCACACCGAGAGGGTCCTAAGAATATCTCTCCATTGTCGGAGGAGCAAATGCCACTCTCGAGCTATCTGGCCACTTGTCAAACTTTTCGATGAACCTGTAAGGTATGATTATGATCACCGTGTTACAGGTGATGTTTGAGCAACCTCAAAGCCCACCGTATGGTAAGAAGTGACCACGATACTCTCATGGTCTAAGGAGAAATATCACACGTTGACACTCCATGTTTTTACCACTGAATACATATGATATTAACTCAATTCATAACAAACAAGATTTGACCGATTCAATATGATCGTTCTTCCAACGTCATAATCTCAATGTTGTTTTAGGACTATCGTTACACTTAACAATATCTTAAGATCCGGAAAACGTGATCACCAACAACACTTGAATTAGTCTTAGAGGTGAGACTACGAACCTTTTATTTACCGTTTATCATTCCACACGTGCATATGATTTTCCACTGAATCGCATATTCTAGGATCATAGCAGTTATATCATAGAATATAAACTCTTAACTATGAATATGGAAATATAATAATACAAATATTATTTCCTCTAGGTCATATTTCCAACAAAACCTTGTAACTTAGTCAAAACATGCTAACCTTTTGACTAGGGGGAAAAGTTGTTGAAAAACATTCTTGGGCAACTTTTGTGTAAATATCATAGTAATATATGAACCTCAGGCTTGATAACTTATGGACAAGCATCGCGGAAATATTGACCATGTGGAAAAAATGTTGAAAAAAATATCCCCTGGTAACTACGTGTAAATGACATGATAATATAAAAATCATAGATATGATAACTTATTCACAAACACCATGGTAATTTCGACACAATAAGTGTGGTAACTTACATACAATAAGTGTGTTAATTCACATAGCCGGACAAGGTAATTTTTGACCAAAAAATTAGTGAAACATACTAATATGGGATCTGTTTCCAAAGGACTTGTCGCGATAGATTTAATGGTGAAAGTGGATTTTGAATCAGGCTGGCGATTTGAGCTACAAAACAGATTTTGAATCGGATCGTCACGACAAACCATGATGACTTTTACCCCGAAGAATTTGTTCAAATATACCCTCGGTATTTTCTGCGTGGTAATTTATGCATCACGTACCTGATAACTTATGTACAATCACTGTGGTTACTTTGACTTGGGGGTGTTGTTGAAACCATACCGCGGTAACTTATTTCTGAATAGTATGGTAATATACACACCACATACCTTATAGGTTACATATAATACATTGTGGTATCTTTTGACTAGGGATTTTTTTTATGGAAACACACACCATTGGTAACTTCGGTGTGAATAACAAGGTAATACGCACCATAGACCAGATAACTTATGTTCGAACACCATGGTAACTTTCACCCTAGAGGGGGGTTGTTCAAAAATACCCCGGTATCTTACTTGTAACAGTATGGTAATTTTATGCATCACATACCTGATAACTTACATACAAGCATCATGCTAACTTTGACCCAAGAGAAGCCCACCTTAATTTCTATGTTTCCATGATAATTTACACACCACAAACCTTATAACTTACGTTGAAACACTGTGGTGACTTTTTCACCTGGTGACAAAAAAGTTTCAAACATACCCCACTATCTTGTGTAAACAACATGGTAAATTATATGCAACTTCTGTAAATACCACATGAATCTATACCTCTATACCAATATAAAAAGACCCAAAGAGGCAGATCCAACTCATCTCGGCCATCGAACTAAGTCAATCCAACGACCTAGATGGCTCCAATGGCGAGCGTTAAACGTGTCTAACATGCAATTAATATCATACCAAATATTGCACTAATCATGAGATTTACACACAAATAATAGCATACCTAATATAAGTGTGCAATTAATATATTGCCTAAATATTAACGTGTGTTGCACGTGCGCATTTACTGGTACTTCAAAAATTACATATATGTTTGAGACGTATCAGCATCCCTAAGCTTAATCACTGCTCATCCTCAAGTAGGTAGGTGATAAAAGAATATTTTTGAAGTTTGAATGCTAGAATAGGACAAACCTTTGATCAAATAGAATAACCACCTGGAGACTCCATAGGCCGCTGAAGTTGGGTAATGACCCGGTGAAGCCGTTTCGGTCGAGTCGAAGTTCTTGGAACTCCAAAAGTTTTGTGACGAAGTCCAACGGTCCAGAGAGGAAGTTACCGCTCAGATCCAAGCGAGTGAAGGTTCAGCTTGAGAGCATCTCCAGAACCTTGCCGGTGAGCAGGTTGTCCGCCAAGTAGAGAGTATACCGAGGACAGTGAACGTGTCGCAGTAGCCGAGGAAACGCAAGAGCGTTTCGATGACGCTAGCATTGTTGGCAATGTGAACACCAGGGGGGAGCTGCCCCCCCCCCCCCCCCCCTTTGGGGGAAATGTAAAGGAATATTTTTTGCAGGTCTTCGATGTGGAAAAAATACGTTTAGGAAGTTTCACGATGAAGTCCAACGGCCCCAAGAGGAAGTTATCACTCAGATCCAAGGGAGTGAGGGTTCGGCTTGAGAACATCATCGGAACCTCGCCGGTGAGCCGATTGTTTGCCAAGGAGAGAGTGTCGAGTGTAGTGAACATGCCGGAGTAGCCGAGGAATCTCAAGAGTGTCCCGGTGACGCTAGCATTGTTGGCAATGTGAACACCCGGGGGGAGCTGCCCCCCCCCCCCCCCCCCCTTTGGGGGAAATGTGAAGGAATATTTTTTGCAGGTCTTCGATGTGGAAAAAATACGTTTAGGAAGTTTCACGATGAAGTCCAACGGCCCCAAGAGGAAGTTATCACTCAGATCCAAGTGAGTGAGGGTTCGGCTTGAGAACATCATCGGAACCTCGCCGGTGAGCCGATTGTTTGCCAAGGAGAGAGTGTCGAGTGTAGTGAACATGCCGGAGTAGCCGAGGAATCTCAAGAGTGTCCCGGTGACGCTAGCATTGTTGGCAATGTAATCTCGGAGGTTGCCAATCAAGGGAGGATTATTTTGGAGATCCCACCCCTCAAGCTGCGAGTGGTTGTTGATAGTGAAAACCTACATCTCGGCTGACAGCGTTCATGTGCCCCCGGTCCCAATGAGCGGTCACGCTCGCTGCAAGGAGATCCAACACTGTCGCGCCCGTCTTCCGGCTGACCTCGTCAACGACCGCGGATATGCCCTAGATTCACCTCTACAGAACACCTGGTTCCGCGATGAGCACGATCTGAAGCGGCAGTCATACATTGTCCGCCGTCCTCACAGCCCGCCATATTGTAGCACTCAAAAGGTTAAGAAAAATTGGTGATCATTGCACCATGTACTGGCAAGTGTAACAAAAAAAGTAGTTAGTAACACTGAACTGATCGCTGCCGCACCAAGTGTCCTATGTCTAGTCGCGAATGTACACGCGAGCGCACGCAACATATGTGTGTGTGCGCGCGCTTGTATCACTACTCTTCATGTGGTTCTAGTATTTGGAAAGCAGTGATGATTTCCTTATAAGCTGGTAGACGTGCCTCTCCCTCGGGGGAATGGGACTAAAATGTCTCATGCAATGCCAAGCGGTTCCTTAATGTGATGTAATACATTTGTCTTCTATCGCCCCGCATGATAGTTTGAGAGGTTTCCCCTCTTTGTTTTATTGAGCTTACTTTTTTGGCAAAGGAGATGACCTTTTCTCTCTTTTTTTTTTTGGCAGGCCTTCTCCATCTTTTTGGTGGGCCTTAGACTTCATTTATGCTCCACTTTACCACAATCATGAGTTCATAGACTTCAAATGCATTACAACACAATAAAAGGTTGGTCATGAAAACAATTTATGATTTTAAAGTTTTGTGCCAATGACAATTTACTTGGGATGACCTTACTCAGCCATGACTAGGTAGGTATAGTGGACACTTTATGACATAAACTTTGGTCCAAGGATTTTTGATGCACAAGCAGTATTTTTTCTTAGTACAGGAAAATGCCTGCAAAAGACTGGGAGCAACCACTCTAGTGATCATAGAAACCACAATCATGCATTTTTAGTAGTAACATTATTGAGAAAACATAAACATGGTGATAACCTACAAACTTCCATACAACCAAGGCTGAACTAAAATTTATCAAACATGTATAAACATGTGCCAAGTCAATGATTTGCCGTTCATTGGGAGATACTTAGCACCACAACATGATAGATTTAACAAAATTATGCAACTAATGTTCTTTGACATCATTGTATAACTCCCTATTTGATCAAAGATATGGGCTATCATAGTTTCACTTTATTGTAGTTTTACTTATATTTTGATAAATTAAGGAGGGATGCATAATTACTTCTCCCCAATCATCACCGTTGGGACAGAGGTGTTGCCATAGGAGTTAGTACCACAATGATCAAACACCAACTATACCCTAACATGGAGAAGGGGTTGCTCGACTGCACCACATAGAAACAAATAAACTAAGTGGCCATGGCTAGCCTAGTTAGACCACTAGTATACCTTCAAGTGAGTGCCCTACATATTGTACTAAAGGTTATCTTAGCTACAACGATGCTATTTAATTACCACGTGCCATCAATAGATTTGTCAAACCTGTTGTAATATGCAAGACACATTTGACCAGGAAAAATATTATGCAACATGCAAATGATCCAGTGACGAGTTCTTCATAAACATGATAAATATGCTTTAGACTTTTTATCCTATTTTTTATTCTATAAGCCATAGACTGTTGTCAAGATATTTCTTATACCAAACAATTTAGATATCTATACTAAGTTATTTAAGGATGAACACAAAGTCATGTAAACTATATTCATCCAAAGTTTAACAGAATAAACCGAGGAGGAATTTGAACTTTTATTTTCTTATAGGATATGGTTTAAATATATTTTTAAGGCATGATGAATTTAGAAACAACACGTATGCAAGTGTGGCAAATTAAGTTGAGAGGCATGCAATTTCTTTGTTCCTTATTTTCTCACATTTAATATGATTTGGTCTTATAAAAATCCAACGTGCAATGTATTGAAAAGAAACAATAATGTAACTTTTATTACAAATTACAATTTTAGTTGCATAATATATTCAATATGATCATGAATTTAGAAAACAAAATTAGTGCAAAAAATATATAAGTTAGTATGAATAACTATATTTATTTTGACTCGCCGGCACACAAAATTTGCTTGGAGGAATCATTCCAGCCGTCGATGCACGGGGAGGAATCATTCCCCCAGCCCAGAGCATGGTCGGCGCCGAGGGACGTGGCAATGGTGTGCATGTTGTTGTCGTCGTTGACGCATACGCATCCCGGAATGGCCGATACGGCCAGGAGGAGCAAGAGGCATCCCTCGACAAGGGAGAGAGATGATGACGACGACATGATGATGGAGAGAGGCGCGCGACTCCTTCCTTCAAGGCGGGGCGAGGCGGAAGAGGAAGAAGACGTCGGCGTCTTCTGTTGGCGTGCAGGGGGAAATGCCGGCGTCTCGGCCACTTGAGGAGAAGAGATGGAGCAAGGGGAAGACGCCGACGCCGGCTTGGTGTTTCGAGGAGGAGGAGGAGCAAGGCGCCGGCGTCGGTGGACTTGCTGCTTGCTTGTCGCCGGCGCCCCTAAGGCTGGGCGGCGGTGCGGTGGTGGTGCCGCTGCTTCCCCATGGTTTGGAAAAGTGGGAGCTCAGCTCAGTCACGCGCGCGGGTGCTCCCTAGTCTCTCTTGTGACTTGTCAAACTCCAAGCCCAAGTGTGGTCAAACCAAGTAAGCATAGTGTGATATGATGCTTACTTTCTTTACTTGTATAGGAGTAGTAAATATGCTTTGCTATCCTAGACACCGGCCACAGAGCGATCACCATTGGGAGCCCATGTCATCCATGTGACCACCTCTCCAAATCCAATATGGATGCTACCGGCCTGTCCAAGTTTGTAGTATCCTATCTCCAAAGAATTAAATCATGATCTCAATACAACACCAATATAAATCTGAATAATTAAAACAATAACAAATTCTCTGGAATTAAAATAATTGTTCAAATCACAAATGAATACAAAATAAGTCAAATGAAGGAAATGGGAGTCTATCTCTCATACATTTGCCACTGGTACTCAATGAGATCATTGCGAAGCTGGGTGTGTGTCCTGAATCTTCCGATAGGTCATAAAAAATGCATTGATCTGATCTGGATTCCTGCCAGGCTTGACGAGACTACCAATGTTTTCATAGTTAAAAAATCTAAGTTTACATCCACTACAAGGATTCCGGTCTATTGCAACAAAAATTATTGCTACAACTACGTTTTGTTGCAATAAAACACAATATTACCACAAATTCTCCAGTTGTGGTAATAGGCCACACATATAGCCATAACTTAGTTTCATTGCGATAAATACTAAATTTGTTGCAATACATGCCTCATATTGCAACAAACTATATCGGCATTGCAATATGGTAGCGGTATTGCGACAAAAAAAATTCGTTGCGTGAGGGCAGTCATTTTGTTGTAATAGAGACTAGGTATTTCAACAGAATAACTATTCGTGGCAATATTCAAAAAGATATTGCAACATTGACATGACGTTGCATTAGTTACAATATTGTTGCAAAAAAGTGGCTAACTATTGCAACAAACTGCATCAGCGTTGCAATATGGTAGCGATATTGCCGCAAACAGATTTCGTTGCACGAGACAACCATTTTGTTGTAATAGAGACTAAGTATTTCAACAGAATAATTATTTGTGGTAATATTCAGAAATATATTGCAACATCAGTGTCACGTTGCATTAATTACAAGTAAAACAGTGGAAAAATATATTATTTGAATGTATAGATATTAAGTTATGATTTTTGTAAGCTTTAAGGTGTAATTAAAATTTACTTTAACTGCACCAATTTCAATTAACCAAAACAATGGAAAAAGTTTATAAATGGAGAGAATACACTTTCTTGATAGGAATATATATTTAATTTTTTAAATTTGGATTTGAAATGGCCAAGTTGTTGCCATTTTAAAACTAGGTGTTTTCTGCCAAAACAAGGACTTGTATGGAAATCGAAAATGAGTTAATTGCATGGAAGTATCATAATGGGGCAGTACGTGCAGATTGGTACCACTTTTTGTAATTATTATGTGTCGGTATCATGTCTGGGGCAGTCTGTTATGAAATGATCTAAACTGCATGAATTACTTGTATGAAAGTACCACAATTGAGGCACTACATATAGATTGGTACCAAGTTTGGTAATTTTGGCATGTCAATACCATGTTTGGTAATTTTTGCATGTCAGTACCAAGTTTGGGGCTAGCCGCTGCAGATCGGTCTAAACTCAGTATTGACACTGAAATTGACGGTTGGGGCCTGCAGATCAGGTGCTAACGCGGCATGTTCTTTTCACAAAAACCCCACTTGCTTCATATGGAATCACATAAACGCTCTTGTATGAAAAAAAAAATGCAGACGTCATTTTCTTTTTTTCCCACAAGCGCGCCAGGATTCGAACATGGGTCGCGCCAACTTTTGAGCTACCGCACTGACCAATAGTCCACTCACAAGCTCGCCTCAAAATACAGCCTCGCACCTTTTTATAGTGAAACCTTCAGACACGTTCGGGCCTTTGTTGCTGTCACGTTCTTTTTTGTATATGTTCTTTTCGGATTTCTTTTATCTTTTCCATATTTTCGGTATTCCTTGGGTTTTTCTTCTTTTAATTTTTGCATGTTTCTTTTTATATATGTTTTGTAATAAACAATGTACGTTTTTCCAATACTATCAACATATTTTTAATTTGCACTGAGACTGTTGGGAATTCTTCGGGTTTTTTAAATAAACGGTGTACGTTTTTTATATAGGTGTATCTTTTTGTTAAATATGAATGGAGTATTATTGTATAATATATGATGAAATATATTTTTATATACACTGAACATATTTTATTATACAATGATCCTTGTTAATTATATGCTGATTTTTAAAAAATATAAGATGAAGGTTTTTAAATATATACGGAACTTTTCTTATATTATGCGATCTTTTTGAAAATATACACTAAACATTACTGTATAATTTATGATGAACAATTTTCTTATATACATTGAACATTTTCAATATACAATTATCCTATTTATTATAAAATGAAATTTTAAAATATACGATGAAGTTTTTCTAATATATATTGAACCTTTGTACATT
>LR880969.1:19594411-19621469 GCA_904067115.1 Aegilops sharonensis | reverse complement strand
GACGCTCGTTCCTCTCACATGGTTGTGTCTAGGGTTAGGGATTCAGTGTGTCGAATCCGGGAGCTGGTTCCACGGGTGGCAGCTTTGGTGATTCATTATGGATGAAGAAGTTTTCATACTGGTCACCATCAACAATCACCTTGACGAGTCCCCTATCACTCGTCACTATTTGTGTTCTCCCACTCTCTCCGCCCGGGTGAACGGATGATTTGGTTTTGATTTTTAAGCTAACTGGATGCATTTCTTTTTTGGAGCTAACTGGTTAGTTTTTAAGCTAATCAATTAGCTTAAAAACTCAAAATTGGGGGGTTAAAGCTGAATGTGATGTTATCAGCAAACCTTAGAACCCAATAACTGACCGCGAGCATATGCGTGCAGTACCATGCAGGACCGAGTCGTGCCAGGTGAAACTACACCTTTTTGTTATTGTTGTTGTTGTTGTTTTTTAGCCGTTTGTTATTGTTGAGAAACTAGACTGTTGACATGGGCGCAACAAAATCCTCCCCAAAAAAAGAGACATGGACGCAACGACTACCGCTGCGCTAGCCCGTATCTTTTGTCAGCCCTCCTCCAGCCAACCACTGTAACTAGTCAGACTGCTAAAGGCTACCATGTCACGCGTCACGCGTCACGGGCTCTTCTTGTGAGAGACCCAAGTGAAGTCCAAGTCCTACTATCTTGCACACACACAAGGAATGCCTTTGCCTTGTCGTCTCACGAACAGCACCACGCGCCATCTCATTTGAAATAGAAAACGAGAAAAAGTTGGCAAGGAAGGAATGCCTTAAAATGCCCCGGCCTACGGGCAAAAATGGAAGAGGGATAAAGATACTTTGCATGGTTTGGTGTTGCCTCTATCGATTGCACAAGAGTTGTGGTTATTTTGAGCAGAGAAGAGCATGGCTTGGCAAACAATGTGAGAAAAGGGAAAGAGCATTCGGAGCACAGCTCGCATCTGTTTCTTCCGGCCACCGCTGCTTGTTTTGCGTGTGGGACAAGTGGACAAGAATCAAACGCTCTCGTCTGTCTCTATAGATGTATTGAGAACTCTGCCATTTGATCTATTTATATTACAGTTTACCCGCAAAAAAAAGATTTATATTACAGTATGTAATTAGGAGAAAACCTCCTTTCCGAAGAAAATTTGTTGCTTGGCAACTTTTTTTTTGAGATGGTTGTTTGGCAACGTTGGAGTGGCCAAGAATTATGTGCTAGTCAAAATATTTCTCCAAATACACATCGGCACATTACATTGGTCAAATATAGTTTGTACCACCACGGGTCCATCCGTCCATGTGACCGGTAAGCAGGGCCTAGAAGTAGAGAGAACTTCTCCATAATTACTTGTACTATGTATGTTACTGTTTGTTCTCCCTTCCAAAGAGCAACTTCCCAGTAGAACTACCCAGCTACTTGTGCTTTTTTTGTGCACAATTTCTGAATTGGTTTTGACCTTATTTTATTAGATTAACGAGTTTATGGTCTAAATCGATCAATTTTTGAGTTGTTCGTCTACAACATGCAATCCGTTTGAGTTAATAGACTAATGACGCATTTCACTTGATAAATAACAGATTAACATGAGAAAGCATTGATAAATAACAGATTAACCTGAGAAAGCATGAAGGGTTGGGGCACATTTGTCCACGTCATCAATAACGAATAGGAGGCCCATCACCTCCACATGAACCAGTGCTCTTCCAACTAGAACTAGTGTGCTCCACTCCACCAACAATCGTAAATGGCGATGATCCCCGCAGATATTTACATGGAGTAGTACTGTAGTATGAAGGAGTACATGCAGCACAGTGCATCATTTCATTTCCCTCGCAGCGGGTCAGGTGGTCAGATACGGTGATGAGGCAATGGCAAGGCTGGCTGGATACATCGATCATAGCACAGGGACGCCGTGGTCATCGATCGATGATGCACAGGCAGATATCCATCCAGGGCTGGTTGGGTTGGGCTTGCAACCAGAGAGGATCCTCTTGCTTTGCAATGTTCCCAAAACGGAAGTTAGACTGACAGTGGCTGGTTCATGATCAGGGGATGCTCTTCTCTCCAGCTCCCTAGTGCAACAAAGAGTCGTGTGTGTTTGGATGAAAATGTTGGCCACAACGCTCTCCAGTAGGCAGACAACTAGTTACGGTCGAAGCACTACCCAGGCTCCATGCTCGATTGGTATCTTTTCCACGCATCCCTGTAAGCCTGCACAGAGCCACCGATGCATCACAAAACCGCTAGACAATAGTCAGCCATCTCCAAATCAAATAAACTCCACTCTCTCTCTCTCTCTCTCTCTCTCTCTCTCTCTCTCTCTCTCTCTCTCTCTCTCTCTCTCTCTCATAATGACTACTAGAAAACAGGGCTTCGGTTCAGGCCGGGCCAGCCCATTAATCCTGGTTCAGTCACGAACCGGGACCCATGGGGGCATAGGTCTCGGTTCGTGACACCAGGGGGCCGGCCGGGCCTCGTGGGGCATTGGTCCCGGTTCGTCTGGCCCCTTTGGTCCCGGTTTCACACACGAATCGGGACCAATGGGCATTGCTCCTGGCCCACAACCGTTGGTCCCGGTTCGTGGCTGCAACCGGGACCAAAGGGTGTCCTTTAGTCCCAGTTCCAGCCACAAACCGGGACCAATGAGATGCCTATATATACCTCCTCGCCCGCGAGCAAAGCACTCAACTGCTCTGTTTTTCTGGCAGGCCATTGGAGAGTTTTGTGGTGCTCTAGCTCACCTACTATGCAAATGAGGTGCTCGATGAAATGCCCGAGTCACACTTAAGCTTTCTCCTCTCGAAGCTCCTTGTCCAAACTCCATTTTCCTCGAGATTTGTCTAGGTTTGGCGGTCCATCCTGTCCTGTCCCCATCCTCACCACCGTTGATTGCCCGCGCCGATCTCGTCGCCGGCACCACCGTGGTGAGCCTCTTGACCTTATCTTCTTTCTAAAAGAAAAAAATTCTTACTTGCATGATTTAGATAGATACTTGTGTAGTTTTCTTACTTATTATTGTTTGTTATTATATAGTGCGATGGTTTTGGTATCAGCCTCCGTCGGCCCTCGTCATGTCTATGATTCGGATGTGGTATATAAATATTATCTTTTATAACTATTAGTTTCATTTAGTGTTTATGACAATTACACTGAGCAACGTGACATAGATTTTTTTATGTAGGAGGTATGTGAACCGAAAATTCCAACCGACCCTATTGTCGAAAGGTTAAATTTAGTTGAAGAAGAAAACAATTACTTGAAGGAAAAATTGAAAAAAATTGAGGAGGAGAAGATGATATTGGAGTTGCATGTTGCGGATGTCTTCGATGATCACAAAATCAAGATGGATGCAATGCGCTTGAAGATTAGAAAGATTAGAAAATATGNGTGACACCAGGGGGCCGGCCGGGCCTCGTGGGGCATTGGTCCCGGTTCGTCTGGCCCCTTTGGTCCCGGTTTCACACACGAATCGGGACCAATGGGCATTGCTCCTGGCCCACAACCGTTGGTCCCGGTTCGTGGCTGCAACCGGGACCAAAGGGTGTCCTTTAGTCCCAGTTCCAGCCACAAACCGGGACCAATGAGATGCCTATATATACCTCCTCGCCCGCGAGCAAAGCACTCAACTGCTCTGTTTTTCTGGCAGGCCATTGGAGAGTTTTGTGGTGCTCTAGCTCACCTACTATGCAAATGAGGTGCTCGATGAAATGCCCGAGTCACAC
Source organism: Aegilops sharonensis (assembly GCA_904067115.1). Taxonomy (NCBI): domain Eukaryota; kingdom Viridiplantae; phylum Streptophyta; class Magnoliopsida; order Poales; family Poaceae; genus Aegilops; species Aegilops sharonensis. Next base: position 19,617,750 of record LR880969.1, on the reverse strand, counting down.
TTAAGCTTTCTCCTCTCGAAGCTCCTTGTCCAAACTCCATTTTCCTCGAGATTTGTCTAGGTTTGGCGGTCCATCCTGTCCTGTCCCCATCCTCACCACCGTTGATTGCCCGCGCCGATCTCGTCGCCGGCACCACCGTGGTGAGCCTCTTGACCTTATCTTCTTTCTAAAAGAAAAAAATTCTTACTTGCATGATTTAGATAGATACTTGTGTAGTTTTCTTACTTATTATTGTTTGTTATTATATAGTGCGATGGTTTTGGTATCAGCCTCCGTCGGCCCTCGTCATGTCTATGATTCGGATGTGGTATATAAATATTATCTTTTATAACTATTAGTTTCATTTAGTGTTTATGACAATTACACTGAGCAACGTGACATAGATTTTTTTATGTAGGAGGTATGTGAACCGAAAATTCCAACCGACCCTATTGTCGAAAGGTTAAATTTAGTTGAAGAAGAAAACAATTACTTGAAGGAAAAATTGAAAAAAATTGAGGAGGAGAAGATGATATTGGAGTTGCATGTTGCGGATGTCTTCGATGATCACAAAATCAAGATGGATGCAATGCGCTTGAAGATTAGAAAGATTAGAAAATATGCCATTCATACTGAGGCTTGGTATCATTATGCCGTTGGATCAATTGATACCTTGGTTGCGGTTATGATTGCATTTGTTGTTGCATTTAAATGTTTTACATAGTTTCAATGTATGGTTTAATTAGATGCTCTGAAGAGCTATATGTTGTTCAATGAGAACTATGTATGTACTTTGGTTTTAATGTGATGATGAAATTCTATTAATTTGGTCACTTATCTATTCATGATGTACGCAGATGAACCGACAATGGATGTACGGTAATAGACGCACCTCCGAGTACATTAAGGGCGTGAATAATTTTCTCGCAGTGGCTGAGGCAAACAAGAAGAATGATTTTATGTGTTGTCCATGCCCTATATGTGGGAATACGAGGTCTTACTCTGACTATAAAACCATTCACACCCACCTTCTTTATAAGGGTTTCATGCCACACTATAATGTTTGAACCAAACACAAAGACAGAGGGGTTATGATGGAAGACAACGAAGAAGAAGAAGAAGATGAAAACTATGTGCCCCCTGAATACGGTAATGCTGTAACGGGGGAAGCTGAAGATCAAGAGGAACCAAATGATGTGCCCGATGATGATCTTCGCCGGGTCATTGTTGATGTAAAGAGACAGTGTGAAAGTGTAGAAGGAGAAGGACGACGACGACTACGCCGCATATAGCGAGTTCTTCGGCCTGTAGTCATAGCGCTTTATTTTTCTAGTAAAATTAATGTTTTCTATGTAAAAAAATGTTGAACGCCGAAGTTTATTCCCTGTTCGCCGAAACTTTGTCATGTTTGCCAAATTTTAGCCGTTTTTTCTTTTCAAAACAGTTTAAAAAGGGCGTCCGGGGCGACCCTGGGGGCGGCGGCTGGGAACCCGATCGCCCCCAAGCCGATTTTTAGCGCTGGGTCGCCACCAGGCGGCGATTTTAAGAGCCCCTAGGGGGCCAACGGCTGGAGTTGCTCTTAGTGCAGGAGCTCTTCTAAACAGTATATGATGCTCTAGCAGAACTATAGCGCACTATTTAAAACCATGGTTATCTGATCTATGTGCTCATGACAAAATGGGATCATTTTTACAAGATTGCATTCCACCCGGTTAATGAGGACTTATGAGAAATAAATGTTGTTCCATCAGGGGTTTTTCTAAAACAAGAACGAGTACGTACCACTTGCTGACATGGCGTTCGATCTGGCAACTGATTGAGTGCTTTGTATCAATCTATTGCCACATCTTGAGTTATGTGACCAGATTTATAGTTTTTTCAAGTTTTTGTATGGATCTGTTTATGTTGTGCAAGTTCATCTACTGATGGCGATATTAACTTTAATCAAATTGAACGTGATTATTATGTGTAAAAAGGTATGGACTATGCACTTTTGGTAGCATATATCAGTATCACATTCCATAACGTGGAGATATGTGCAAAAGATTTGTACTATGTAGTAGTAGCACATATCAATCAGAATTGAAGTTGTTATTATTTTATTGATTGAGAATGCTATTTTCCTGCCGACTAGCAGTTAGTGACAGGCACGTACGATCGCTCCTTTTTTTCCTGAGCGCTAAAAAGACGCATCCGGTGGGGATCGAACCCAGCCCGGCTGGTATTTGTTTGAAGCGAACAACCAACTCAGCAAACCTCATTTGATGTCCTGTAAATGAAAATTAACCATGTGACCTTTCTATCTCCTGCATGTTGGCCATTGGCCCCCCACCCCCTCTTCATGTGAATGCAAGTGTTGTCTCTCTCCCCGTGTGATAGACTGCCTGGCTGTAGAGTGAGGGAGAGAGGGAGACGTGAGAGAATGGGTGAGATGACATGACTTTTTCAGGGATACACCATACATGCATGTTTGCATGGTACTGCATGAGCTGGCCTTTTTTATGTGGACATGCATACATGTTGTATGTGGCTCCATGAGCCCATGCACAGGTAAGTCATTTTTCTCTATGTGCAGATGGATAACCAGGGCCATTTAATAAGGCTAATTACTACGTGTTTTGGTCTTTGAAATCAATAAATTGGGATCAATTAAGTACTAGTCATAGTTTTTTGTACATGGCAACTCCAACCAGGAAACACAAATCTTGTCCTTTTTGTTCGCGTTTTGTATGTTTGGGTCACTAAAATGGAGACCGGACCGACGTACGCATCCGGATAGAGCCATTAAACCCAACGGTGCTGCTCCAGCTGGTGAGAAGTCCGTCCCGGCATTTCACCCCACACCAAGTGGGGGCGGCACCTCCCAAGGCAAAGTGCGGCGATAACTTATGTGCCTCAGTGCTGATAACTTTGGCGAGAGTGTGATATAATGTACCCACGGAAACTTTAATGTTAATAGCATGTTAACTCACTCATCGCAAACCTGATAACTTATGTACCCCGGTCCTGGTAACTCTGCCGTCGGTGGGGGGCGGGGGGAGGGCTGGGGTGGTTGATGAAATATACCACCGTTAACTTTTGTGTGAATAGCATGATAACTCACACGTCGCACACCTGATAATTTATGTATCCTGGTCCTGATAACTTTGGCATGGGGTGTGTGTGTGGGGGGGGGGGGGGGGGGGGGGGGGGGGGGGGGGGGGGGGGGGGGGGGGGGGGGGGGGGGGGGGGGGGGGGGGGGGGGGGGGGGGGGGGGGGGGGGGGGGGGGGGGGGGGGGGGGGGGGGGGGGGGGGGGGGGGGGGGGGGGGGGGGGGGGGGGGGGGGGGGGGGGGGGGGGGGGGGGGGGGGGGGGGGGGGGGGGGGGGGGGGGGGGGGGGGGGGGGGGGGGGGGGGGGGGGGGGGGGGGGGGGGGGGGGGGGGGGGGGGGGGGGGGGGGGGGGGGGGGGGGGGGGGGGGGGGGGGGGGGGGGGGGGGGGGGGGGGGGGGGGGGGGGGGGGGGGGGGGGGGGGGGGGGGGGGGGGGGGGGGGGGGGGGGGGGGGGGGGGGGGGGGGGGGGGGGGGGGGGGGGGGGGGGGGGGGGGGGGGGGGGGGGGGGGGGGGGGGGTGATGAAATACCCCCTGGTAACTTTTATGTGAATAGCATGGTTAACTCACATATCACAAACCTGCTAACTTATGTACATCAGTCCTGATAACTTGGCATGGGGGGAGGGGTTGATGAAATATCTCCTCAGTAACTTTTGTGTGAATAGCATGGTAACTCACACATCTCAGACCTGATAACTTATGTGCCTCGGTCCTGATAACATTGGCAAGGGAGTTGTTTAATAACATACCCCGACAGCTTTCGTGTAATTTTTTGGTACTGTACGCATCATATACGTGATAACACATGCACAATCACCACAGTAACTTTAACCCAAGCTGATGAGAAGGTTAGAACGTTTATGCCCTGGTAATATCTGTGTAAACAACGTGGTAATATATGTAGCACATGTGTGATAAATTACTTAGCCCAGAACTGGTAACTTTTGATCCGAAATAAAAGTCGTCGGAACATATCAACACAGGATCTAGTTTCGATGCCTTCTTCGCGGTGTTTTTTTTATGAAAACAATTTTTTGATCGGACCCAAGATTTGAGCTACAAAACATTTTGAAGTTTGAAAATAAGAGGGAATCAAGGATGACATCAACTTTTCGGTCTTCTAAATTATTTGCACAGGGGAGAATTGGAGGACCACTTTTTATGCCCCGGTAATTTCTATATAAATAAGATGGTAACTTATGTATCATATATGTGATAACTTACTTAGTGCGGGTTTGGTAACTTTTGACCCGAAAAAAAAGTCATCAAAACATACCAACATGAGATCTAGTTTCGAAGGTCTCGTCGTGATGAATCTTTTATGTGAAAACAGTTTTTTAATCGGAGCGACGGTTTGAGGTACAAAAAGTTTTGAATATAAATTTTAGATGGAATCTTTTTTTTTCTCTCAATGAGGTCAACTGGGCCTGGTCCGAAGCCTTGCACTTACCCGGGTCCACAAAATCTTTCGGTAATGGGCTAGTTTTTGTTAGATTCGAACGGGAAACCCGAAAACAATCGAAGAAAAATGGAAAAGCGGAATGATCGAAGGAAACTGGTCGTTAGCACAGTCCTTTATTGATTGATGATAGAAATTTCATTAAAAGTGCAAAAACATGGAAATTCTTGATTCGGTAGCAGCACATGCCATAAACAATACATGCAAGATGACCATATAAAGTGGTCGAGGGTGCGAGAGGCAGATGCGTTGTATCGGTGGAAGAATCCCTTCTCTATTCATCAGTCAGATAAATTAACATGTCGATAGCCGTGATCCTCTTGCTCGGCACGCTTGGTGTCGATGGCGTCTCTAGTCTCTCGGCCGCTGTGCGCACGGACGACATAGAGATCGCGGCCATGCAAGCGATCGCCAAGTCCACCGGTGCGGACAGGTCGCTCGGCTGGGGCGTCAAATCGGCGGATCCATGCGACGGCACCTGGGCAGGCGTCCGCTGCGACAAAGATTCGCACGTCGTCACCATCAACGCCAGCCGCGCCGGCCTCTCCGGCACTCTCTCCGGCACCGACCTCGTCGACCTCGGGTACCTCACGGAGCTCGATCTCAGCTTCAACCGCCTCGGCGACGACATGCCGATCCTCCCGAGGCCTCTCACCTACCTGACGACCCTCAACTTACAGTCCAATTCCTTCATGGGCATGCCACAGACCTTCTTCCGCTCCTTCCCCGCGCTGGAGACCGTGGTCCTCGACGACAACTGGGTTATAATGGGGGACATCAGCGACGTGCCCCCCTGCCCCGGCCTCAGGAGCTTCTCGGCCAACAACGTCACCATCTATGGCCGCTTCCCGGCCTACTTCGGCAACACCACCCTTTTCCCCGTCCTCGAGAGCCTCTCTTTAGCGAGGAATGATCTCAAGAGTGGGCTGCCCTCCTCCTTTGCCAAGAATAGCAACATCAAGTTCCTCGACATTAGCAGGCAGCAGGATTCTATCGGCCTCGGCATGTACAATGGGTTTCTAGATTTCGTCGCCGGCATGACTAGCCTCGTCGAGATCCACGTGGCAGGCGATCAATTCCGCGGCCCACTGCCAGACGTCTCCGGGCTGGTCAATCTCAAGGTGTTTGATGCCGCCGACAACAACTTGTGCGGTCCGCTCAAGTTTCCTCCCGGCGTTGCGGTGAACGTCACCGGAAACCCCCAAATCGGCAAGGACTGCCCCTAGCTAGGTTTCATCATTATTTGTGCGTGGGCCAAGATTTTGTTTTGTTAAATAAGTAATAAAAATATAGTTGATACGAGTATATACTGCCGACCGATGATCCGTGCAAGGTTTTTTCTTTTCTTTTTTTTGAGCCCTCTCACTAGATGAACAATTTTATTTTATTTTTGACTATTTTCTTGATGTGGATCTACCAACACTCCCACTGTTTCATATTATCTCTCTCCATTTGGAGTTGAGATTCAGCCTTACTTACCCATCCGCATGATGAATGAAAATACCTTATTGCGGATTTTTTTGAGAGGAAATGCTATTTGGCAAGCTTTGTTGATTATCGAAAATGATTTTTTTAACGCAATACAGACACAAGCGCTCATACATACGCGCATATTTTCATTTCTACGAACGCACACAGCCACACCCCCTATGAACATCTTCGAGAGATTGAGCCGGCATAACATCTATTGATTATCGAAAATAGTTCCATCGTTTTATCAAACGAAAAATGTATTTGCCAACCGTGTGGCAGATTGCGAAACTGCCACACGCATGCAGCGCCGTCAGTCCCCTCCTGATCTCCTTCCTTCCTCGCACGTCCTCTCGATTTCTTTCCTTTCCCACACGCCTCCCGATCTCCTTCCTTTCCCGCAAGACCTTCCCCGATTTCTTTCCTTTCCTGCACGCCCTCCCCGATTTTATCAGGCACATCTGCTCGTGCCTTCCTAATTTTCGTAATCGTCAATTATGGCACACGCGCCTTCCCGATTTTCAGCAAAAATAATGCTTGGACTAGGATTTGATCTCTGTTCTGCAGGTAATCAACAAAGGGAGCTAACCACCTCACCTATGACACTATTTGTTGAACAAGCTAAGGAAAATACTGTTTTTGACATGTTCGTGGTAACTTTGATCATTGGGAATAAATTTGTTGAACCCGCCCCCCGGTAATTTCTGTAAATAGCACGATAACATTCACGCCATAGACCTGATAATTTAGATACAAACATCATGGTAAGTATAACCATTGGGGAAGACAAATGTGAAAAGATACCCGATAATTTATGTGTAAATAGATGGTAATATACGCAGCGCACATCTGATAACCGAGGTAGAAACACCATGGTAACTTTGACCGTAGGGATTTTTTTTTAAAAGATACTCCGGCATCTTCTGTGTAAATAGCACGGTAGTATACTGGCATTTTTATGTGTAAATAGCATGAAAACATATGCACTGCGATAACTAAACACCATGATAAGTTTTTGACCCGTGGGGGAGGGGGATTTGCTAAAACATACCCCTGATAACTTTTGTGTAAATATCATGATATTTTAAGCACTACTGGCTTGATGGGTTACCTAGAATCACCATGATAACTTTTTGTCCCGGAAAAAAATTGTTCAAAACATCCTCAATATTTTTTGTGTAAATAACATGATAATATAAGCACCGCATAACCGATAATTTGCAATATAAACATGATCGTAACTTTTTTATCAAAGGAAACTAAGTTGTTAAAAACATACGCTCGCCTCGCGCGTGGGCCTCTTGGATGAACAGAACGCATGGCGTGCCACGAGAAAGTCACATAATATTTAGTGTCATGAGGGGCACACGTGCTATAGGCGTGATAAGTTATGCAAAAACTTCGTGGTAATTTTTGACCTACGGAAAAAGCTACCGAAACACACCCAGGTTTTTAGGTGCAAGTACCATGATAATATATGAACTGTAGACCCGGTAACTCATGTACAATCCCTCATGATAACTTTGACCGGGGGGATTGATGTACATATACCCTGATAACTTATGTGTAAGTATCACGGTATTTTACACATCGAAGACCTTATAACTTGTGTACAAAACACAGTGGTAACTTTGAAGGGATGTAGTTGTTGAAGCATAGATACCTGGTACATTCTATGTAAATAGCACGGTAAGTTATGCAACACAGGCCTGATAACTTGCATACAAATACCATGGTAACTTTGTCATGAGGAGAAATCATGTGATAGACGTGAAGAAGTGACAGTTTTCTCAGGGGTGGGCGCCCGAGATGTGCGGGAGAAGCAGGTTTCTCGGGCGAGCCTATAGGGTCGTTTGGGAGGAGGCGAGGTCAAAGGACGAGGAATCGTGTGGTACTTTAAAATGAAAAAAATAGATGTGTGACAGTTTTGCTTATATGGTACACGTGTGCCAAATATCACAGTCTTTTATCAAATGTTGCCGCCGGTGTCGCTGAGTTGCCTCAGTTCTTCATCGTTTCGATGACCTCGGAGTTGTTCGAATTACACCCATCATGCATGATTGTGCAAGCAGTGACGTCAAATTTTCCTGTGCAAACCAGGGCGGCCAGAGGGGCGAGGACGTTTGACGTGGATCATGGACACGACCAGGGGAACCATGAGGATGGTGTTGTACGTGGCTTTCTCTATGGCTAGCTAGCGTACTTCGCACTAGACCTTGGAGAAAATTGCCACTCTAGTCTAGCTAGCTGGCTTACTTATGGACTACTAGAGGCCAACGCGCACTTTGTCGTGCTGTTCTTTTCTTGCAGGATTAGTTTTTGTTTTCTCTAATAATTAATTTTTTTAAAACCTATAACAATTAATTATGGTTGTTTGTTTGATTGTTTCGATAAGGCTTTCTCTGCGGTGACTTGGATTTTCATTATGTTCTGGTGGTGTCTTTTTTAACTGCTATATTTTGTTGGACAGCTGTTGGAGAAGGTATTTGTTCTGAGAGGTTAGTGGCGTTGTTCGCTGCGTGGTTGTGGTGTCCTTACACATTTCGACCACGGCTCCCTGCTCCTCTTGCTCGCTTAGCTCATTTTCTTCTCGCTCCGTTGCTACCTCAAAAAAAAATTCATATCATTTATTATTTGAAATAGTTCGTTAAATCAAAAGATTTTCATGGATTTAAAAAATCTTGGATCTAAAAAAGCTATGAGTTAAAAAAACCTTGAATGTTTATAAAAAGTAAAAATAAATAAAATGTATTGATATATTTTAAATAATGTTCATCAATTTGAAAAAATGTTAAAAAATTAAAAATGCTTGTGAACTTTACTAATGCTCATGAGTGATTTTATTAAATACGTTCATGATTTTTTTAAAAACTCATGAATTAAACTATGGAAAAAGATAATGGGAAAATAAAAAATAGAAGGAAAAATAGATGTGGTTTAGCAAAACAGAAAATAAAAATAGGAAAATAAGAGGAAATAAACAGGAAAAGAAAAGGAACACAAAAACCAATAGAAAACCAGTTGGCCCATTAAGGATATATATAGGTGCGCGTTACTCTCAATCAACGACAGACATCTTTACAGGCGAGCCCATAGCAACCCTCCTTTGGCCCGGACGCACCAGGAGGCATCAAATAGGTGCTTTTTGTTATCCATGGGTTTCTTATTATTCCATTCGTTTCATAATATATAGTACATATTGATCTTTTCAAAAGTCAAACTTAGCAAATTTTGATTAAGTTTATAGAGAAAATTATTTGCATCTATAACACCAAACATATACGTTATGAAAATATATCTCATGACGTATGTAACGATATGCATTTGGTATCCTAAATGTGGAAAGTTTTCTCTATGAACACGATCAAAGTTTAAAGATTGACTTTTGAAGAAAAAATCTATAGATACTACGTTGTGAAATAGGGAGAGCCATGTGAAATAGGCAAAGAGCTCCGGCAGTGGTCTCGTGGTTTGGTGCTGCATGAGTGGCTCTGGGCAGGCTTCCATGCATGCATGCGTTGAAAAGAGTAGATATCAAGCGGACATGGAGGGTTGTGCTTCAACCGGAATTTATTGTGTGCCTACTAGAGAGCACTTTGCCCAACATTTTTCGTCCAACACAGTACACAGAGACTGTTCCACTGGGACGCTGGAGGAGAAGAGCATCCCCGGATCGTGAACCTGTCACTGTTAGTCCAACTTCCGTTTTGGGAACATTGCAAAGCAAGAGGATCCTCTCTGGTTGCAAGACCAACCCAACCAGCCTTGGATGGATGGATATCTGCCTGTGCATCATCGATCGGTAACTATGATGTATCCAGCCTGCTTTGTCCTTGCCCCATCGCCGTATCTGACAACCTGACCGGCTGCGAGGGAAAATGATGCACTGCGCATGTACTCCTTCATACTACTTCATCACCATTTACGATTGTTGGTGGAGTGGAGCACGCTACTTGGAAGAGCACTGGTTTCATGTGGAGGTGATGGGCTTCCTATTCGTTATTGATGATGACGTGGTCAAATGTGCCCCGCCACCTGCCCTGCTAACTTAATTTTCATGCTTCCCATTAGCCCATTCACCCAAACGGACCGCATATTGTAGACCAACAACTCAGAATTGATCGATTTATGCCACAAACTTGTCAATTTGACAAAATAAGGTCAACCCCGATTCGGAAGGGGAAACCGACCATGTAGCTGCCGCGCCAACCTAAAAAATAATTAAAGGCCACAAGAGTCTGTTTTGAACCGGGCTCGGACTCGCGACATTACTCCGTTAACTATAACTGACTGCACGCTTTAGGCCCAACAACTAGAAATTGATCGGTTTAGGTCATAAGCTAGTTAATTGTAGACTAATGGCATAATTCACTTTTATTGATCGACATTTCTCAGTTGATGATATTCGATTTTCTTAGGCTAAACCTGCCTTGCTCTCTGCAAAGTTCCAGGAGACGTTTCTATCCTCAACAAAAAAAGCACAAGTAGCTGGGTAGTACTACTGGGAAGTTGCTCTTTGGAGGGGAGAACAAACAGTAACGTACATAGTATAGGTAATTATGGAGAAGTTCTCTCTACTTCTGGGCCTGCTTACCCGTCACTATATGTGCCAATGTGTATTTTGGAGAAACATTTTGACTAGTAGTAGATAATTCTTGGCCACTCCAACGTTGTGTGTTGTGTGGCTCTCCACGGGTTGCCATCAGCCTGCAGGCACTTCTGTTCTTGTGTCCTACTACGCTCCGACTACTCTCCACGGCTTGTGTGGCTTCCTCCGGCACCCTCCTTCCCTCTCTCACCACTAGCGTGCGTCTCATGCATCCTCCTCTACACCTTTAGACCTGCCGCTGTCCACCCCATCACCATTGGCATTAGGCCAGGCATTCCTCTAGAGCCATGGTGACGTTTGTTATCTGTAGCTAGCTAGTCCCTTGACCACACCATCCTTGTCAACGACACCACCACCCCGCCAAGCATCTCCCCCTTTCTCCTACTCACTTCTCATTCGTTGCCCGACACGGCCCCCTCTCCTTCTCCGCACTAGGTTTCCTACAACATTTGAGCGCACGCCATTCGTAATGCGCGGCATGCGTCCGAAACTTTTGGGCTCAGATTTTCTGCAGTGGTAATGTGTTCAACGAAGGTCGTTCTTGCGAGCAAAAAAAAAAGACATTGACTTGGAGTCAATAGCAAAAAAACTCCTCCCCCGATTCATATTAATCGACGTTGCTTTAATACAACTTTATGGGAGTACCACTTTTGTAGCAAGCGTCCGTGTAAAATACCATAATTAAAAGACCTAACAAAACGATACCTTTTACGCTTATTTTTGGCAAATTGCTACTACTACTTCAGTTAGTTGCCCGTTCGGATGTTTAAAATCTGATAATGACAATTGCGGACCCACCTTTCCAGGCCACGTGGCCATATGGGGAGACGGTAACGACCAAACGACAATTAAGTTGCCGGCTTGGTTGGGCCGGGTAGCTCCTTATTAGACTTAGAGCATCCACAACTGGGCACCTTAAACCCTCCTCAAACGTCTGGACGGCCGACCCGTTCACTAACTGGCCAAAAAAAGCTGACTCACCCGGGAGCCTCAAACACCCGGGCGGTCGGCCCCTTCACTGACTAGTAAAAAAACCTAACTCACCCGGGGGGGCTCAAACCCATGCTGACCGGCACCCTTCATATTCAACCCAAATGTAGGGCAGATATGAGACGACCCGGGCACGTCCGCCACGTCGTGCTTACACCCTAATCCCACACGTAAAGGTCCAGAAACACAACGGTCCAACGGGCGTCTCCTTCGGTGGGGATGTGAACGCGGCGTGGCGCTGCTCTGGCTTGTCGCCCGAGGGCCAGGGCCTGGCTATTCAAGCCGGACGGCGTCCCCTAGCTATAGCCACATTCGCTCCCTCCCTCTCAACGCCACCAACCCGACCCCATCCATCCACTTCTCGCCGTCGTCCACATCCACTTCCGCTCTCCCTTTCGCCGTCTCTCTCCGCCATGGCCCAGCAGAAGAAGACGACCTATGCTATGCTTACACCTGAGCGGCGCCTCCAGCTGCTCGAGGAGATCGGGGCTAGGTGCGCCGCCCGGTTCACAACGGGCCTACCTCCGGATTCATATGAGTCGTCGGAGGAGGAGCAGCAGCTGGAGCCCGTCCAGGATGAAGCCTATGTCAAGGTCAACTGGCGGTTCATCCGGCAAGAATGGGCGATGACCGACATGCTTTTCAACGAACTGGAGGCGGAGGAGGAGTCGGAGGCTGACGCAGAGGAGCCGCAGGAGCCGGGCGGTTCATAAAACTTAGTACATTTCTATGAATAACATTTCTTGAGAATTAACAAACAAGCATTGGTCACTTGAAGCGATTGAAGGCTTTTATGATTGAAAACTCTCAAAATGTATTTTCAAACCTAATCAAATTGTTTAGTCCGGATACGAAAGAAAACATAATGAATGCATAATTACACACCTTTTGAGGTTATTTGTGTCCTCCAGCATGCATGATTTATTTCATCGCTCGCTAGCCTAAACCATGAACTAACATGTTTTCGCTCAGCTAGCTATGTCAAGGATGAGATGGAATTAAACTTAGAGTTTTACTATGAAAATATTGGTAGCCGTGTCAAGCCTATCAGGAATCCACATTAGATGAATGCATTTCTTGAGACCTACTGGAAGATTCAGGACAATGCCACACACCTAGCTCCGCGATGATCTCATTGAGCACCGGTGGCAAATGTATGGGAGATAGACTCCCATTTGATTCATTTGATCTTATTTGTATTCATGTGTGATTTGAACAACTCTTTTAATTCTGGACCATTTGTTATTGTTTCAATTATTCAGATTTGAGCAGTTGTTGTAATTGAGATGATTATTGTATTGTATGATGTTAAAAGGTTCCTCATTTGTATTGCTGTTGTATTGAGATTTTATTGTTTGGAGATACAAACTTGGGCAGCCCGGTCACATGGATGACATGGGTCTCCCGATTGTGATGGCTCTGTGGCCGGACGTGTAACTTTTTTGACATGTTCACTGCAAGTAAAAGAAGTAAATATCATCACATTGTGTTTACGCCTTTGACCACGCTGGAGTTTGAGAAGAGAGAGCACCCGCGCGCGTGACAAGCTCAGCACCCCCGGCCCTCTTCCAAAATCATGGGGCAGGGGCACCACCACCACCACTGCAGCACCGCCACCCACCCTTGGTGACGCCGGCGACAAGAAGCAGCGAGTCGATCGACGCCGGCGCCTTGCTCTCTCTCTCTCTCTCAAGTTCCAGACCATGGGGCAGGGGCACCACCACCGCACCACCGCCCACCGTTAGGGGCGCCGGGGACAAGCAAGCGGCAAGTCCACCGACGCCGGCGCTTTGCTCCCCCTCCTCCTCGGAGCACCAAGCGGGCGCCGGCGCCGGCGTCTTCCCCGTGCTCCATCTCTTCTGCTCGAGTGCGGCACCAACATCACGCCGGTGTCTTCCTCCCCCAGCACCCTCTGCTCTGCTCCGCGTGCGGCACCAACACAGGACGCCGGCGTCTTCTTCCTCCTCCGCCTCGCCCCGCCCCGCCGCGCCTGCCTCCATCCTGTCATCATGTCGTCGTCGCCTCTCTCCCTCGTCGCCGCCGGATGCCTCTTGGTCCTGGCCGCGTCGGCCATCCCGGCATGCGTCTGCGTCAACGACGACTACAGCACGCAGACCATCGCGATGTCCCTGGGCGCGGACCGTGCTCTGGGCTGGGGCAACGACTCATCCCCGTGCACCGACGGGTGGACCGGAGTAGTGTGCAATGAGCGTGGGAGGGTGACGGCGATCCGCGCGCGCAACGCCAGCCTGAACGGCACACTGCCGAGGGACATCGCAATGCCGTGGTTGAAGGAGCTGGACCTGCGGGACAACGCCATCACCGGCCAGCTCCCGAGCACCGTCTTCCTCCGGCTGGAGAGGCTGCGGCTGGACAACAACAATTTCGCGTCCGTGGCCCTTGGGTTCTTGGCCGCCGCCAAATTGCTGCAGGTAATTCAGTTCAGTTCACGTCAGTTTGTTAGTTCGATATATGGGCAGTGCTTCGGTACNACTATACCTCTCAAAACCATTTCACCATCGTCACCATTTCGTGCTCAGGCATGTGTGTCTCTGCCTCGACTATCACCGCTTCGGACCACTGGCGGCTGCCACATTCTCAAGATCAACAATTATTTGCAAACCCTTCAAAAACAATCCGTTAGAAGTATAATTGTTTATAGAGATAGAGGAGTAGAGATAGAATAGTTGAAATATATTACGATTTGTCTTGTACTTCAAGTCTCGCCCTATGCTGTATTTTTATATGGGCAGTGCTTCGGTACACCCCCCAACAAAACGTAGAAGGGCAGAAGGGTCATACGAAAGAAACGTATACCCGGTCATACAAATACACGTTAGTTTTTTTTTTGAGGACCCGCAGCCCACGTACCTTTTTTTTCTAAACTGATGCAAAAAATAAAATGCGGCGACAAGGATTCGAGCCCGCGCACTAGCGTTCAAGTGTGCCACGCCATAACCACCACGCCACGCCCCATTCTGCTATCAAGTGCATTTTCTAAACCCTTTTCTTCTTTCCGCGCGTGCTAACTGGGAGCTCCTAGCCGGTTGGCGCTTCTGGCGCTCGCAAGCGACGGGAAGCGTATCAATCATTGGATACATGCAGGAGAATCCATCGGGGGTCAAACCCTTATACGACTCCACGATCTCCACGCCCGCCTCCTCCACGATCGCCACGCCCCGACTCCAGCCGCCAGCCGCCATCAGCCCCGCCTTCCGTCGCCATCCAGCCCCGTCGCCCGCCGCCCGCCGCCATCAGCCCGCCGCCCGCCTCCCACCGCCAGCAGCCCCTCCGCCCGCCTCCAGCCGACCCTCTCGGCAAGACGCCAGCAGGCAGCCGCCAGCAGCCCTGCCGCCTACACGAACGGGCGCCTGCGTCCACGAACGGCCGCCGCCTCGACGACCGATCCCGCCACGTCGACGATCCGCAGGTCGCCGTCACGTCCACGATCCGTCCCCCGCACGAACAACCCCGGCCCCGAAGGTAAAGTGAAGTTTCTTGCCGTGGACGTATGTGAAATCACTGTGTCAAATAGCTAATAGTTGATGTTGTTTTTCATCTAGTATCTAGTATGGAAGAATACGGATAATGTGTTTTACAATTATGTGCAGTGTTGGTAGTAACGTGTGTTTAAATGGACGAAGAAACCTCATTTACGGCTGATGATAATGGTACAAATGATGTCGGTCGGACCGATAACGATCATAGTAATGAAGAAGATGACAGCAGCGATAACGATTCATGGTCATCATATGATATCTTACCTTCAGAGGATTTTTCAAATAATGAACATGGTGCAGACAGTGAAAACGTAAGTGAAGTTTATTTGATTCCAGTTTTCAATTGGCAGAGTACCATATGTGTAATAATTTGTCTGTGTTTTTAATTTACAGGAAGATGTGGACGTTGGGAATGAGCAAAATAATTTTGAAGAATCGTGGGCCGATAACTTGAGCCAGGTTTGTTCAAACATTTTGTACCGCGCGCGGTAGTTTGTAATAGATCATAAACACTGACATAGTTTCATATGTAATTTTGTAGGAGGGTTCAGATGGTCCCGATGGTGGTGACGACGAAGCAGAGATGGACATTGAGGAGGCTCAATACCAGCAGCGCGTGTTGGAGACACATTGGAAGGTCATGGCTATGACTTTTCGGTCACAAGGGGATGCATATATATTCTACAACAGGCACGCCAAAGAACATGGGTTCAGCATCAGGAGAGAGAAGGTGAAACGAGGGAAGGGTGCTTCAGGAATAATACGGTTCAGGCGGTTTGTCTGCTCTAGGGCAGGGAGAAGGCAGAGGAAATTCATAACCATGGAGGGTCGCACCCGCAGGCTTAGACCCGAGACTCGATGCGAGTGCGGTGCGCAGATGGTGGTGAAATTGGACAGGGCACGAGGAGTTTGGTTCGTCGCGTCATTCGTGGATGATCACAACCACACGATGGCTCGACCCGACGAGGTTCCTTTTTTGTGGTCACACAGACGGATTGGAGATGGCACGAGGGCAGAGATACTGGCTATGCAAGGGGCTGGAATCAGGAAGCATATAATTGTGGACAACTTCATCAGTAGGTACGGTTCGTACGACAAATGCGGACTTATTAGGCGGGACGTGTACAATCTTTGCTGCAGAGAGAAGATGAAGCTCATAGCAAAGGGTGATGCTGAGACGGCAGTGGGCATTATGAGGAGCAGACAGGCGAAGGACCCAGACTTCTTCTTCGAGTACGAGCTAGATAAGGAAGGGCGGTTGAAGTGTATGTTCTGGTGCGATGCACAGTCGCGGAGGGACTATCAGGACTACGGAGATGTGGTCGTGTTTGACAGCACGTATAAGATGAACAGATATGGTATGCCGTTCGTCCCCTTCGTCGGTGTTAATAACCACCGTTGCACAACAGTTTTTGGGTGCGCCATTGTTTCCGACGAGACCAAAGCGACGTATGTGTGGCTGCTCCAGACTTTTATGAGGGCAAACTGTCAGCAGAAGCCAAAGTCAATTATCACAGACGGTGACGCTGCAATGCTCCGAGCGATTCGAAGTGTCCTTTCAGATGTGCTCCATCGTATTTGCTCGTGGCATATCGAGAAAAATATGCAGAGGCACCTACATTACAAGTCACTAGATGAGTTTAGATCGCTCCTGTACTATGCCACCTCTGAAAAGAACTTTGAGGAGAGATGGACCGCCTTTGTCAATAAATGGAAGACGGATAAAACTAAAGAGTGGCTGAGGAGGATGTATAGGAAGAGGAGACTGTGGGCAGCATCATATCTTTCGGATGGCTTTTTTCTTGGTATGCGTAGTAACCAGAGGAGCGAAAGCCTCAACTCCTCCCTTCACCTTCACCTCGACTATGGTATGACCATAGTTGATTTGGTAGTGCATTATGAGAACTGCATAGTTCGCCTCCGTGAGAACGAGGCGAATGATGACTGTGAGGCCAATCAGAAAGTACCACCGGCGGTTACTGAATATAAGGACATTGAGGAGCATGCAGCCAAAGTATTCACTCCTGCTAATTTCTACATTCTGCAAAATGATTTGAAGAAGATGGGAGAACTGGAGATATTTGAGACGCTGGTGGGAATTGAGCGCCAGACCTTCATCGTCACATGGCAGAATAACCACAAGTTCAGGTATAATGTTCTGTATGAACCAGGTAACTCAGAAGAAACCTTATCATGCACGTGTCGCAGGATGGTTCGGAAAGGGCTGCCTTGCAAACATATTCTCTTTGTTTTGCATCATCTTAAATTGTCTGAAATACCAAAGTGTTGTGTCCTCCATCGGTTGTCGAAAGATGCGAGAGATGGGTTGCCAGCGCAACGCAAGAGTGATCTTTTTGGTTGGGGCTGGTCTGGGCCTGAGGAGAGAGAACGGTACAGTCAAGTGAGCATAAAATCAGCAGAAGCTGCTCATGTTGCAGCAAATGATCCCTTCTTGTTTGATGAATTGATGAAGTGCCTAGACGGTATAATAGCAAGGAAGAAGATCCCGGAAGAGGAACTCATAGGACGCAGAAGGTGTGCTCTAATTGCAAAGCAGGCAATTCAAGCGGAAGAAGGTGCAACAGGTATACGTGATCCTGAGAAAGTTTCGACGAAGGGTGCACCTAAGAAAGGCTGGTCAAAGGGTGGCCCTGACGTTACGAAAAATGGTAGACCTAAAGATTTTAGAGAGAAGAAAAGTGGTCCGTTGTGCAGTCTTTGTCATTTTGCAGGTCATAACAAGGCGACATGTAGTCTAAACGAGAAGTAAGTTTTACATTTTTATTTCAGTTATGTTGTGTGTTCGGTTTTACCAACTATATTTTATCACAAGCGTTCTTTATATTTCTTTCAGGTACCGGGCGTAGAGAAGTGGCTTCGATCGTGGGAAGAAGAAAACTGGTTGCACGAGTCATGTTGGAAATTGTTATTTATTTATGTAAACATGTGTCCGGCGCCAGAAAACTTAATGAGTATTTTGTTTATGTTTCTCGAAATAATTATGTGAACATCTATTGTATGTACTGAATTATGATTGTCAACATATTTATGTGGACATCTATCCTATGTAGTGAATTAATTGCCATGATTACTGTAATGTTTCGTGTGAAGGAGTCCACAGTTTTTAACATGCTGTATTCTCATTTTTTGTTTGTTCACTGTACTGTATATGTGATGTTTAAATCATGCTGTATTCTCATATATTTTTTGTTCACTGTACTGTATATGTGATGTTTAAATCATGCTATATTCTCATATATTTTTTGTTCATTGTACTGTATATGTGATGTTTAAATCATGCTGTACTCATTCTTCCCTGCATTACTTTCTGCTCATTTGTTACTGTAGGCATATATTTTATTCTCTAAACCAACATGTTTCCCTCTTTCATCATCATTTTTGTAGCACATCCGCTCTTGGTTGAATAATCTGTCCATGTTTGTTCATTGTACTGTATATGTGTTGTTTGAAGGAAAAAAGTGAAAAAAAAATGCCCGACCAGCAACCTGGACCCGCCAGTAGGTATATTTTTTCACACAAATCAAGCACAACAATGCGACTCGGGCGGTGAAATCGACCACTACGGGCCCAGCGGCGAGGTCCAACGGGGCAGGATGGATATGTAACAGAGGAGTTCGACTCCTATGCCGCGCCGGGCTATATAAACAGGTCGCGGCTTACACATCGAACTTCTGTGTTATTTATCCTTCCAGCCCCGTTGGAACCTGCTACTGGGCCCGTTGTGGGCCGATTTGATAGCGCGAGTCGATTTGTTTGAAATAATATACCTACTACGGGTCCAGGCATAATCATGTACGTGGCTAAAACCAAAATTCTGCCATTATTACAATAATGAAATGGTACCAAATAGGCATAATCATGTACGTGGCTAAAACCAAAATTCTGCCATTATTACAATAATGAAATGGTACCAAATAGGCATAATCATGTACGTGGCTAAAACCAAAATTCTGCCATTATTCTCATTTGCAACACCGTTACCGGGTGTACTGGGCATGACTTCGTCATTGGGAAAGTTCGTACCATTTGGACCCGTGAAGGATGCATCCATCTCCTCCTCCTCGCGTTCTTCCAAAGGAGATGAAGTAACTTCCGTATGATACTTTGGCTTGTACTTCCTCACCAACTCATCACTTTCGTCCTCAAAAGCGCGGTCATCACGGAAGTCCCAACTTCGCTTCACCAGCAAACCCTTCTTACTTAGCTTGTTGAGCAATATCTGCAAGAACACATGGAAGACAATAAGTACATGTAGTTGCCCACGTAAAATAAAGTACACTTTAATAATTACCTCAGCACATTTCTCAGGAATTAGACGTATCTCTTTCTGCATATCTCTTATGCATTTCATGAAGTGTTCTTTCGTACCGCCTCTGCTCGATGAAGCTGTGGGCTTACAACCTTTTCTAGTTCTGCCTCCACCTTTAGGTGAAGGTGGCTCGGTATCTTCCTCTTCGATTATTGCTTCTTTTGCTATTTTGGCATGTCTATATTGTTCGCTTATTAAATCATCAATCTGTGAAATGTTCAACGAATTAAAAATAAGTGATCCGTTATGTACTAGAATTAATGCATGCACTAGAAGATATAAATATTTACCGTGCCATGACCACGGTCGTTCTCGTTGTCATATATGTCACGCTTCTTAGCCTCCATTTCGGACCAATTTACCATCAATGGGTACTCCGACAACAAAGGATTGAATGTTTCTACTGAAGTTGGCTGCACCTTCTCCCAGTACATGTACTGCAAAAACATCAAAAGCATTATTGTTCCTGCAGTACATAACAAGTAAGTAATTCACAATAAAATTACGGTATACCTGGATGAGCGCCAGATTTCCAACAGGCCACTTGAATTTTTTAACATCTTTAACAGTCTTTGTGATTCCTTCAATGCAGACGCGTAACGTGAACGCATTCCAGTTATATGATTTTATGGCTTCGACGTCCTCCACCAACTGGTAAAGAAAATGTGGAACATGTCTGGTGGAGTGCGGTGCTATTATTGTGCCAATGAGGACTAATACCGCTCGCCGCACAAAGTCGTCATCATACGTCCCACTCGAAACTATGTTGTTGATCAACTGATCGATCACTATTTCTCCACTTCGCGCGTCTACGAACTTAGAAGGAACCATTTCCTTCACGTACTCATCCATTTTACCTAATGCCTTCATAACATCTTTGCCCTTATTCACAAGGCCAAAAATATGAAAGACATCATCCGTCCGCAAGGATATGCCACCTTTTGTCGGACGCAACACGAATCTTTTTTTAATCGGGTCATATTTTTGAATGATGTATTTAAGCAAACACTTTCGCATTTGCACGCTAGGTATCTGCAAAAAATTCTGCAAGCTGGTGCCACGTAGCCGCGTTCGTTGCCTGGCGTTTAACTGGCTGACCAGCGTGCACCACTTCTCCACGGAGCAATAAACTTCTCCGTAGTCTTCCATACTAGATACTAGATGAAAAACAACATCAACTATTAGCTATTTGACACAGTGATTTCACATACGTCCACGGCAAGAAACTTCACTTTACCTTCGGNTTTTACCTAATGCCTTCATAACATCTTTGCCCTTATTCACAAGGCCAAAAATATGAAAGACATCATCCGTCCGCAAGGATATGCCACCTTTTGTCGGACGCAACACGAATCTTTTTTTAATCGGGTCATATTTTTGAATGATGTATTTAAGCAAACACTTTCGCATTTGCACGCTAGGTATCTGCAAAAAATTCTGCAAGCTGGTGCCACGTAGCCGCGTTCGTTGCCTGGCGTTTAACTGGCTGACCAGCGTGCACCACTTCTCCACGGAGCAATAAACTTCTCCGTAGTCTTCCATACTAGATACTAGATGAAAAACAACATCAACTATTAGCTATTTGACACAGTGATTTCACATACGTCCACGGCAAGAAACTTCACTTTACCTTCGGTGCCGGGGTTGTTCGTGCGGGGGACGGATCGTGGACGTGACGGCGACCTGCGGATCGTCGACGTGGCGGGATCGGTCGTCGAGGCGGCGGCCGTTCGTGGACGCAGGCGCCCGTTCGTGTAGGCGGCGGGGCTGCTGGCGGCTGCCTGCTGGTGTCTTGCCGAGAGGGTCGGCTGGAGGCGGGCGGAGGGGCTGCTGGCGGTGGGAGGCGGGCGGCGGGCTGATGGCGGCGGGCGGCGGGCGACGGGGCTGGATGGCGACGGAAAGCGGGGCTGATGGCGGCTGGCGGCTGGAGTCGGGGCGTGGCGATCGTGGAGGAGGCGGGCATGGAGATCGTGGAGTCGTATAAGGGTTTGACCCCCGATGGATTCTCCGGGATGTATCCAATGATTGATACGCCTGGCCCATTAAGTAATTCTGTTGGCTTTTTTTTTGACAACTACGTTGATTTATCCAACTTTGTCTACTGGAGAGAGGGTTCCGAAGTACTTTCTTTTTTCGAGTCCGCCAACCGGCCCCAAACTTTTTCCACACGCTGGCATCATCATTGGCGTCACGCACGCCAGTTTGCATATTTTTCCAACGCTCGATGCATTTTCTACGATTTTCCCGGTGAAAAAGCCCCGAAACAGTGGCCGGACGTGACGCAACGTTGGTTTGGTGTCCGATTTCGTTCAAACCGTGCGTGGTGGCCTATGTTGGCCGCGCCCACATGTGTGCACACTTTCATGCACTTGCATGCATGCGATCACGTACACCATGTGATACCAGCACGGTTTCGGTCTACCGGAGGGGGTTCCGAAGTACTTTCTTTTTTCGAGTCCGCCAACCGGCCCCAAACTTTTTCCACACGCTGGCATCATCATCGGCATCACGCACGCCAGTTTGCATATTTTTCCAACGCCCGATGCATTTTCTACGATTTTCCCGGTGAAAAAGCCCAGAAACAGTGGCCGGACGTGACGCAACGTTGGTTTGGTGTCCGATTTCGTTCAAACCGTGCGTGGTGGCCTATGTTGGCCGCGCCCACATGTGTGCACACTTTCATGCACTTGCATGCATGCGATCACGTACACCATGTGATACCAGCACGGCTTCGGTCTACCGGAGGGGGTTCCGAAGTACTTTCTTTTTTCAAGTTTGATGAACTTTTTTCAGAATCAATGAACTTTTTTCATATGTGATGAACTTTTCCTTGAATCCCATGAACTTCTTTCAAATCCGATAAATATCTTTTTCAAATTTGTGAACTTTTTTCAAATCCGATGAACTTTTTTTCAATCAAAAATTAAAAAAATTCATCCATTTGAAAAGAGTTCACGAGTTTGGAAAAATTCATCATGTAAGGAAGAAAAAAGAAAAAACAGAAAAGAAAAATGAAAAAACGAAAAAAGAAAGAAGAACCTAAAAAGGAAATTAAGTGATTTAGCCTACTGTATGTGCCGTTGTGGCCGAGTGGTTAGCACGGTGTAACTTGAGACAGGAGGTCGGCGGATCAAGTGACGGCGCACGTGCCAATTTGATTTTAATTTTTCTGTTGGGAGCCCTCCTTTTTTTGAGCTGGCCCGCTTCCCGTCGCTTGCGAGCGCCGTGCCAATTTGATTTTAATTTTTCTGTTGGGCGCCCTCCTTTTTTTGGGCCGGCCCGCTTCCCGTCGCTTGCGAGCGCCAGAAGCGCCAACCGGCGCTTAATGCGCGCGCGGATTAGGAGCTCCCAGTTAGCGTGCACTTTTCTCGTTGAATTAGAAAATAAACAAAAGGAAAGAAGAAAAGGATTCAGAAAATGCACTTGGTCGCAGAATGGGGCGTGGCGTGGTGGTTATGGCGTGGCACACTTGAACGCTAGTGCGCGGGCTCGAATCCTTGTCGCCGCATTTTTTTGCATCAGTTTAGAAAAAAAAGGGTACGTGGGCTGCGGGTCGTCCAGGGTGCGCGTGGTCCAGCGGAGAAAATTAAAATACATACGTACATACAGGGAGGCGGGGAAGACTTTTCTAAATATGTCGATCGTGCCCCTGATTATGAAAAGGTATCGTGCGATCTCGACCATCCTTGTATCAGGGAGGGTGTACCGAAGCAAAAGTGTATCAGCATTTACCATCACCATCACCGCCAAACATTTCTTGATCGCACGTTGCCATCGATGATTCAATGGGCCGGATGAACTACTTGGGAAGCCGCTTGATCGAGTGAGTCTTTTCGTTTCCGTGATGGGCTGCAGGTCTTCCGTTTCTTAGTCATGTCGCTGATAGCCGATCACGGGTCAAATTCAAGGAATGA